>OU343222.1:63274434-63363379 GCA_910596185.1 Chrysanthemum makinoi | reverse complement strand
TGCACGAATAACACTTATTAGTGTGTCATCTTAGCGCCACTTCTGCACTTCTTCAATAAAACACACTAGTAACTAAAACACCCTCCTTAACAATAAAACTAATAACTGTTATAGGTGCATGTAAGTCTACAAATACCCCCACCAAAATACTATACTGGCCAACAACAACAAAAGTTTAGCGTCACTTAGTACAATGGCTGTGATGAATGGCATGCAAGAGTGAGTAATGACATGTTTTAGTGAGTCGTGGGTACCCAAAGATACAAATAACACACGAATGACACATTACACCGATCATTCTTATCAAATGACCCATAAATGGTCTATCGGTCCTCAATGATCACATGCTCGGCGTAAACTTGCTTCTAAATAAAAATAGAGCGTTTGCTAATCGCTAAACGGGATCTCAATAACATAGAATCTCAAGTTTAACCTCATGCATAATCCTAAAATAACCTCATAAATAAGATGTAAGTACATGGATAATGTTAAGAAAAACGCTAATTAGAATAGTAATATAAACAATAATGTTTTTTCATTGGTTTTGTTGTAAATCAAAATATATTTTTATGTCTTATTTTACAAATCTAATTATCTAGTTTTCTTCTTATATTTTAAAATTTCATCGTTGATTTGAAAACAATGTAAAACTTAAGAATTTATTTGTCAACATTAAACAATTACATCCATTAAAAAATAGTTAAACTTTAATTTACATGAAATAAGTTGTCGGAGTTGTATAACATGGCAATATTGAGAAACTTGGTTGGTGAATGACATTGCATGCGCATCATCCAGACTGGATCAGAACTAATTAAAATAATACAGCGCATGAAAATTTTGCTAACAAACAATCACATCAATCGAATTCATTCGGTCCTCTCAATTACATGGATAATGTAAATAAAAAACTTAATTAGAATGGTAAACACAATTTTTTATCATCGGTTTTTGTTGTAAATCGAAATATATTTTTATGTCCTATCTTTACAAATCTAATTATCTAGTTTTCTTCTTGTATTTTAAAATTTCATCATTGGTTTCAAAATAATGTAAAACTTAGTTAAACTTCAATTATATGAACGTTGAAGTTGAGATCAATATGTAACTCATATTTGCATAGAAACGAACCAATTATAACCCTTCATTTTTATCTAAATTAATACAAAATCATTTTTCCACCTTTTTTAAAACAACATATCTTACAAATCCAGAATTCAAATATAATACATTATTCGACGTAAATTACTATTCTATGATATTTTTTTACATATTTTCGATTAAAACATTTTTTTCAAAAATTCATCCGAAAAATCATATATGATTTTTACGAATCATATATGATTTTAAAAAATCATGTATGATTCGATTTTTACGAATCATATATGATCTTTACAATCATATATGATTCTCAAAAATCATATGAGCCAGAAATCGAATCATATATGATTTTCACAAATCATATATGATTTTACGAACCAAATTTCAAAAATTGTTAAAATATATAAGTAATAAGCATATCTATAGAAAGATAATTTAATTTCGCCACGATTAGATAATTTTTATCGCTAACGATTAATCGCCATGCAGATATTTAATTTTAAAAAGGGTGTTTATCATAATAAAAAACGAATGGTATTATTTTGGACGATTTAGCAGGAATTTCGGCTCTATATCAACTTATGAACGTTAAACAGTTACACCATTAAAAAATAGTTAAACTTTAATTATATGAAATAAGTGATACAGAGTTGTATAACATGGTAATATTGAGAAACTTGGTTGATGAATGACATTGCATGTGAGCCGTTCAGAATGGATCGGAACTAATTAAAATAATATAATTCATGAAAATTTTGCTAACAAATAACCACATCGTTGACCGATTTAGATTTGTACTCTGAATGACATCAATCAAAGGCTATCAAACACTATACTTTATAGTCAATAAAAGATGAATATGACTTTAAAATAGAGAAAAGATATATGAAAATAATAAATCTTTTATATAATAAAACAAAACTCTTGAATTTTTTATTTAAAAAAAATATCATACCTTATTTGATAATATTTTATTTATTTATTATTATTTTTACTTTAAAATATTTACTAAAAAAACTCAAATATTCCAGATTTGAAAATAATTAAAAAATGTTCTTATATATAGTCAAGAAAAAAAATAAACATAAAAGTTTAAGTATCAAAAGTATAAAAAAAAACTTAGTAAAAAGCGAGAGTGATTTTTAAAATATATGTTAATGTAAAGAAATAAATTAGTAATCAATTTAAAAAAAAAAAAAAACACACACACACACAATATATAAAACTCGGGTATTATAACTAGTATATTATGCAAGAAAAGTGATGCATTGTATATTTGACTATTTGTATGTAGTCAACCCTACAAAACATTATTACTCGTTGTTATCTCAATCGTTAGTTATCTTTTTTTTTCTTTCCGAGTCTTACGTAACTCAACCCCTATAATTCCCACTCGCCACCCATCTTTTAATTTAATTATTTCCTTTTAATTAAAAACTAATTTAATAATGTAGATTTTAAACAAGCATAGGAACCCGCCCAAGGGCGTAGCGCTTCATCTTTTTTTGGTGGTTCTTTGAGTACATCGTTCGATGTGGTTTCTTTTGACCTCAGTATAGAAAACTAACACACGATACACAACGTTATATCACATTAGTGATTTATAACAATATTAAACATGCACCCACTAAATCGAATGTCAGCGACAAAACGTAACTTAAGTTATTTCCTATGTACAATTAACTAAAATATATATTATTACACCTCCAGTAAAGTCCTTCACTTACCAATCCTCATCATCTTTTATCAAATTAGGAAGAGGTTAAATATACCTTCAAATTGTTGTCCGGGTCTTTGGATGCCGGTGTGAAAGCTACTTCGTTGATCCTAACTGGGAAAAAGTCAAAAAACATATCTCATATAAATGTTGGTCGCACGATATGGCTAAAAAAATATATCCATAATATATATAGTCAGACGGTAACTCACAATTAAATTAGACTTAACAAACTTACACAACTGACTTGATTCAGGCATAGCTTTCCTCCGTGAAGAATCTTGTATACCTTGGCTTCAAACAAAGTTGTGGATGTTTCACCTTAGTATTCTCCCTCAAGCAGAGTCCAAGAAAAACAATCACGACCAAAACACCACATTCACAAAACCATCTTTTACTTGATCCAAAACAACGAACCAAACGACCCTTTTGTGCCAAAAGCAACAAAACTCACCCTTTTTGTGCAGGCCGGATAAAATCGACAACAAAAATGCACCCTTTGTGCGCGTAAAATCCAGAAACAAAACGCACCCGTTTGAGTAGAAAATCAGCAAACAAAACGAACCATTTTGTGCAGAAAAATAAGCAATCAAACGCCCCTATTTGGGCAGAAAAAAAGCAAAATCATAAACCCATGTTTGGGCTGAAAATAAGCAGATCCAAACGCCCCTGATGAACTGAAAATAAGCAGAAATAAACGCCCCTGATGGGCTGTGACAGCAGACAAAAAAACATCCTATTAGCCATTTATGTATGAAAATAATGTTATATACATATAGTTTATAGTAATGATAGCTTAAACGTTCCAAATACACCTCCTGTAATTATATTGGTGAATATTTTTATTCTCCATACATTACAATGGTTGCCTAATGTTTTCCCCATTGGATCATTTTTACAATAAACCTCTCTAAAAGCAATATAAGTTAGGGGATAACCTGATGTGGCACGTTTAGTTCAAACGAATCGTGACCTTAATAAGAAAAGTGCTTTAGGGAGTGTTATGCAGTTGGCTGCTTTGGTAACCTGTACGCAATAAAAGCAACCGATGAGATTAAAGACCATTCAACTGGATACTTTTAGAATAAGGTTTAATTTTCATAAAATTATTAAGTCAAAAGCTGCACCTGATGATTGTTCAGATATGTTGAGAGGCCAACATCAATGCATTCCTTCAACCACCTTCAAGCTACTGAACACTCCTTCAAGAGAAGAGATAAAGATCACACAAATAATAGATCTATTATTATCATGCCAACACTCTTTCAGATTAGGCAAGAGTGTTTGCTATAACTTTCAACCGTTGTTGTAGTTATTTACAAATTCGAATGTTAGAACAATGGAAATTATTGTAACCAAATCGTCTAGATGTTTATAATCAGGATTATTTTCAACACGAAGACATCCTATTCTCTTCTTTAAGTTCATGCAAGCGTCCAACAAATCATGAGACAACTCGTGTCTTGCGGAACCTACAAAACAACTATATGGGCATGTTGGAATAATTACCATAAATCAATGCTATAATATTTGTAAGCATTCATTCTTAAATACTAGAAGGGTACCCACAAGCAACGGCTACATCACGATGACTATTTTAGAATAACAACGTTTTTCATTTTACGTCTAATTCAAGTAAGTTTCTCTCTTTTCAACTCTCGACTACTAAAGAAAACTCATAAAAATATATCAAAATGGATGTTGAATTAAAAGAAGCACAAAATTTTAAAAATATGGTGAAATTAGATCATAAAAAAATTAAACGGATTAAAAGATATTTAAATTTAAAATAAAGGTGACATTAGTTAGAGTGACATTGTCAACCCCCATTATGGAGCTCTTTTTATTTTAGTTGTTGAGCTCCTCCATTTTGTTATTTTTTAGTTAAGAAGTGACATGTCCACTCAATGATTGAAGCTCCTTATCTTATTTTTTTAATTCTTTCCATAATAAGCAAGTAAAAAGTCTCGATTTTAAGCCCTTCTAATTTTAGGGTTTAAATGATTATAAAGTAGTATAGATAAGAGTTAATTACATAAATCGTCCTTGTGGTTTCTTGAAATTACGGATCTTGTCCCCTGTGCTTTTTCTTACGGATCCTCGCCCCGTGGTTTATGATTTTTATGGTCCATCCAAATTTCGACCGACGCCTAACTAGTAAAAAGGACTTAACGTGACATAGATTCTAACGTGAAGGCTAACATTGTATTTTGGTTTTAACGATCGTTATACAAACCATATGGACGATTTATGTAATTCCCTCTTTAAAAAAAATAAAGTTTTTTCTATTTTATTTTATTATTCGAAATATTTTTAATTTTATTACGATTAAATTTTTTAATAAAAAAAAAACTTTTTTTCAATTTAATTTTAATTTTATTATAATAAATTAAAAAATAACTAATTTTAATTTTATTAAAATAAATTAAAAAAACTATTTTTTATTTTTTTCAAATTTTATAAAAAATCAAAATATTATAATAAAACTAAAAAAAATTAATTTTAATTTTATTATAATAATATTTTTTTTTAAATAGTTTTTTCTTTTAAAAAAATTAATTTTATTAAAAAAAAAAAAAAAAAAAAAACTATTTTTAACTTGTCTAATGTCGGTGTTAGCAATAAATGATGGTTCTACTACTCGACCTTCGTGAAAAAGTCTATTTTCGAGCATTTTGAAGGCTTTCCTATCTTCGGGACTAAGTCCATCTTTTCTATGATACATTGGTATGTAATGAGCGGTATCTTGATAATCTTGTTGTCGATTGCTTGGCATGATTGTTCCTAAACAACACAACCACAATGTGGTGTTAATTGTGAATAGTAACCTAGAGGGTTTGATTACAATTTTGCTCAAATAATTTTTATTGAATTCAAGAAATGAGTTTAATTTGTATTAACAATGTTAATTCTTTGATTTGGATTATCTTAGAAAACAATGTGGTAACAAATTATGATAAACTCATTTGAACCCAACTTCTAAAAATGAATAAATTGTAATCCTAGAAATTAAGGAATTAAATTAACAATGTAGTGAAGATTATACTTACACAAGTGATTGTTATGCTTGAGAGAAATGATCAAATTGCTCCTTTGAACAGTAATTGTGTTTTTGTTCGTGAGTCTTTGAAGGGAAAATTATTGTGGAACATCCACAGTGATCATTACTAACTTATGCTGTCTTCTGTTGCACGGATCCCACGGATCCCTCTCATTAGGGATCCGGCTAGTTCAAGCTCGTGGATCGGCTTGACAGCAAAAATCAGTTTAAGCATTCCTTGATAACTTTGGTTTGGGAGTTCTAAAACGCCTAGAGTTTGATGTTTAAGCTCTATAACTTGTGATTTGAGGTTTTGATGGTTTAATACTAATCCTATTTGACGTGGTTCCCTTTTTAAGAAATAGTCACAATTCTTGGGAGGTTTATCAAAGATTATGATAAAATCCCATTTTATCATAATATAAGAAGTTTCACATGGATATTCATTGGCATAGATGAAGGGTCAATAATTCCTTTGTGATGAATAATGATTGAGGCTATCGAATAACCAAGATATCATTATTACAAGTTAGTAGTGTAACTATACAAATCAATCGAAGAATACCATTCTTGATGATGGCTTTAATATAGATAACTACTTAAGTAATTACTAATAGAGATTAATTATGCAATTAAGATTTTAACAACAATAAAAACAAATGTAAATTATTAATTATCATACCTTTGCTAAATATTCTTCTTAAGGAAAGAAATATTTAGAGGAAATGCTTTGTGATATTCTTGGATTCTCCAGATCCATGTGTGAGAAGAACAATACTAAACATTCTTTTCATGAAAAGAAATATTTAGATAGTTTCTTCATGATCTTCTTGGTATGCCCAAATCCAAGTATGGAGAATACTTAACAAGGAAAGTGTTAGAACATTCTATCATTGTCCAACAAATAAACACTATAATGATTTTTTTTTAAAACATGACTTAAAAAATCCTTCTTTGCAGTTTTCAAACATACACGGATCGTATCAAGTTTTTAAAGTACAACATACTCTAAGAAACTTGGTAACGAAGCTCTGATGCCAATTGTGGAAAACTAGAAGGGGGGAGGGGGTTGAATAGTTTTACCAATTTAAAACTTCCTTTAAAAATATTTAGATCGACTTATATCAATCTACTTAGATGTGTATGTTGGACGTTGATAGATAGATATATAAAAGTGTAATGAAAGATAAAGAGTAAGAAGCACATAACCACGACACGAGTATTTATAGTGGTTCGGCTACAAGGACACCTTCCTTGCCCTACTCCACTCCCCGAGTCACCTACTCGAGAGTTTCTTCACTACACGACACCAAATGGAGAAGCCTTCACAACGTCGCCTACTCTTTTTCC
The DNA here is from genome assembly GCA_910596185.1 of Chrysanthemum makinoi. Classification (NCBI taxonomy): domain Eukaryota; kingdom Viridiplantae; phylum Streptophyta; class Magnoliopsida; order Asterales; family Asteraceae; genus Chrysanthemum; species Chrysanthemum makinoi. Next base: position 63,356,171 of record OU343222.1, on the reverse strand, counting down.
GGTACTAGGCTAACCACCGGTTCTTTCACACCAAGGTGAACCACACCTACCACAACGCCGCTACCCTTTATCCGTACTAGGCTAAGTACCGAGTTCCATTACAATGGAGGAACTACTACCCAACACTACACAACACCTAATCCCAAAGGAGACCTACTCCTTATTACAACACCATCAAGGATATCAACATCCTTGAAAATAAACAATCACTATATGTATAACGATGCACCTCATCGATAATACGACCTAGACATTCTTCACTTAATGCCACGGTTGATTTGTTTTCTGGCATCCTTCACCAATGCCCTTGACACAACGCTTGGCACCTTTCACTAATGTCTTCGTCTTGACACCTTTAGCATTCTTCACTAATGCTCTTGACACGGACGTTAAGCATCTTTCACTAATGCTTTCGTCTTGACTCTTTCGGCATCCTTCACTAATGCCTTCGACACAACACTTCTATGGAGAAAGAAAGAACTATCAATAAGAGAACCTCAATAGTCTTGATGATGACGAAGCATGGCAACTCATGGACTTGAGCTTGCTCGACTTCAAGAAATGGTGATCTCGCCTTTAAGAGGAACCTAGAGAATCACATAAAAACAAAAGACAAACTACATAGAAAGATCCCTTAGGATCAGTGGTTAAAGAGTTACAATACTTGGGGAAAGTATGTGTAAGAGTGGCAACCCAAAAGGAAGAAATGGCTCAGTATTTATAGAGGAGAAATGCTTACTGTTCCCAGGATCCCACGGATCCCTCCTACAAGGGATCCGTCTAGTGTAAAACTAGGGATCCGTGGGACGCTCCTCTTTGCCCATGGGTATTTTGGTTATGGGTCATGGGTTATGGGTTGATCAATGGTTCTTTTGTTAGATACAATGTATCTTATGAGTGCAATGCACCTAGTCAAATGGGTATGGGTCAATACCATGGGTTATGGATATGTTCCATGGGTTGTAGTTTTTACCCATTTATAATACATACTAGTTATGTATATATATTTGCCCAATATGTAAACACTAGTTGTTGTACATATATTACTAAGTCATAAAATCACTTATACTTGTTTTAGTGTTTTATGTGAAACGTAAGTGTGTTAGAAAACTATTGGCTCAAACTATTTACGTATTTTTATTTGTTTCGTTAAAATGATTTTACGTTTGTTATCGACAAAACATTAATAGATCGTAAAATATAAATAAACGTTTTTACGGCTTATTTGTATTAACATATCTTATGCTTATATTCAAAATCACTTAATACTCCTACAACCTATTTCATTGCAGTTAAATATTACGATTATATTCAAAATCACTTAATCACTCATACATGATACAACCCTTTTCATTTTAGGTGTTTACCATCTCCTACAACCTGATTCATTACAGTTAAATAACTTACGCTTATATTCTAAATCATTTAATCACTCCTACAACCCATTTCATTACAGTTAAATATCTTACGCTTATATTCAAAATCACTTAATCACTCCTACAACCTGTTTCATTGCAATTAAATATCTTACGCTTATATTCAAAATCACTTAATCACTCCTACACCCCGTTTCATTTTAGGTGTTTACCGTCTCTTACATCCCGATTTATTACAGTTAAATATCTTACGGTTATATTCAAAATCACTTAATAATCCTACAACCCGTTTCATTAGAGATAAATATCTAACACTTATATTCCAAATCACTTAATCACTCCTACAACCTGTTTCATTGCAGTTAAATAGCTTTCGCTTATATTCAAAATCACTTAATCACTCCTACAACATGCTTCATTGCAGTTAAATATCTTATGCTTATATTAAAAATAACTTAATCACTCCTACAACCCATTTCATTTTAGGTGTTTACCATCTCCTACAACCCCGTTTCATTACAGTTAAATATCTTATGCTTATATTCTAAATCATTTAATCACTCCTACAACCCGTTTCATTACAGTTAAATATCTTACACTTATATTCAAAATCACTTAATTACTCCTACAATCCATTTCATTACAGTTAAATATCTTCTCGTTTCATTACAGTTAAATATCTTACGCTTATATTCAAAATCACTTAATCACTCCTACAACCCGTTTCATTACAATTAAATATTTTACGCTTATATTCTAAATCTCTTAATCACTCATACAACTTTGTTTCACTCTGATTAAATATCTTACACTTATATTCAAAATCACTTAATCACTCCTACACCCCGTTTCATTTTAGGTGTCAACCATCTCCTACAACCATTTCATTACAGTTAAATATCTTACGCTTATATTCTACATCATTTAATCACTCCTACAACCCGTTTCATTACAGGTAAATAACTTACGCTTATATTCAAAATCAATTAATCACTCCTACAACCTGTGTTTTATTGCAGTTAAATATCGTATCGCCTTCTTTAACTAGTAGATAATCTTGGAGAGAAAAGCTATGCATAATCCTAAACCTATTTCATAAAGTAAATATCTTGATTTCGGGAAGAATAACAAATAAAGTTGAGGCTTCCTCAACCAATAATGCGTAAACCCTTACCTTGCATAATCTATGTACTCAAAATCAATATTTGTCACATAATCCCACTCTTTTTGCGCAAAGTCACTTCTTTCGCAAAGGTACAGTTTGTTTTCATGTAATCCAAACAACAGATACTTAAAGGCATAGTAGTCTTTACTACTTTTTTTTCGCAAAGTCACTTCCATTTTGAATTACTGCATACCGTTTGTTGGGCGTCTATAATGTGCGCGTGTGCTCAATAATCTTTGACTTCTTCAGTAAAAAAAAAAAAAAGGTTATCATTCGGGTTACCTTAACTTGCCGTGCTTTTGCTGCAGATAGTGTTTCAATGGGTGACAAACCACTATTCTCCGCAAAAGCCATAGGTACAACATCCAAAGCATCAGCAAAAGGCGTGATGGCATAATGTCAAAAAAAAAGAAATATTTAGTACATGTTCATATAAATGAGAACCAAATTCAAATCTTTGTTTTAAGATAAACGCTGCTACTTCAAGCAAACTACAGGAAATTTATCAGTAGCGGCTTCTACAACAATTGAGCATGAAATTTCTACACCACCACCACCATAAATGATACAGTTATTGCGACTGAGATTCCTAGCAACACACATCCTGTCCATTTGCCTTCTCTTATTACTTTCATTTGGACTAATTACCAAGTCTTAGTGATCTGTTTTTAATATACATATCGAATGGCGGGTAGCTCTACATGTATACTAAATAAAACATCGTAATTAACAATACTCTAACATGTAATTTCAAAGTGATGTTTGATAACTTATTGGCTCGATGCGCTTTTATATCAAAATAAATTAGAATATTGTAATTTAGTCCAAAAGCTAAATATCACTTTGAAAGGGCATCAAGCCAATAAGCTAATTATTTCATCTGTAAGTTTGATAGCTTAATGTCAAAGCGATGTTTGATAGCTTAATTGCATGAATATTGTAATTTAGTCCACCATCTCTCCATATAATGGACTTCTTGTTCACTGAATTAAGTTCAAATAAAAAAAATAAAAAAAGTTTAAGCAATACTAAAAAGCGCCAAAATGTAAACTAAAAGCTGGTAAGAAAACAAATCACCATTTGCCGCTTCGCCCTTGAACAATCGTCAAGTTTAGACCTTGGACCTTTAGAGACCATTGGTTGCTTCAAATTCAGGACATTATTTCAACAACTCTACATCGACAACAAAAACCCTAAACCACTAACTATCGAAAATGTCTTTTTTTTTTGGTGTATCATATCTGTTAAAATGATATATAGTTATTTTAGTATGTATATTGTAAATGATTTAGTATACCTGGTATTTTGTCAAAGTGAATAGATTTCCCAAAAATAGCGCCCGATTGTCGATGGTTTTTGCCGGGTCTAGTTTCTTTGCAGACTAGAGATCCGTATGCAGGCGTTAAGCTCGAGTAGTCATTCAAAATATGTAGTATCCCGAACATACTGTTGAGTTTATGATATATAAAATACAATAAAACATAAAGACATCAAGAGTACACAGCGGAAGACTTAAAGATCATAATAAATAAATTAATTAACGAAAGTATGCGCAGGTACCTCTTGCGAATGTCAAATCCCTCGAGCAAAGCAAAACAAAAAAGTACTTATTTGTGTAAGAATAATGTCTTACAACCACGTTCTTGTACACACGAATTAACCAAGCGAATCAAGCGATTGCTAGATCTAACACAAGTCCTCGTTTAAGAAAAACGAAACCAAACTCCCTTACTTGGGGTGTTCGGCCGAATATTAGACTAGAGAGAGAGAGGAGAGATCTAGGATTAATTCAATGCACAAGTGTATGAAACCCTATAACCTAACCCTCTTTATATACTAGTAGGTAAACTTAGGGAACAAGTTATGATTTTAGGGCTTGGGAAAGCCCCATGGCCGCCACTTATGCAGCCCAAAGAAATCCATAACTTTTCCAAGTTTTCCATTTCTAGTCCTTTCTCTTTTCATTTAACGGTCGTTAGTCATTTTTCCGTCAAATACTTAACGATCGTTAACCGGACTTAATGTGCAATAATTAATCGTAAACATAAACATTAATTATTAACTTTAATTCTCATTCGCTAATGTGTGCAATCCCGTGGCCACGAGTTGAATCGGACATTCACATGTTTGTAAATATATACATTTCCAACGGCTCCCACTTGGATATGTTTACAAAACGTGAAATGACATTGGTTAGCGTCTAGCAACACGTCAATGCCCCGGTACAACTTCGTGTATGGTTTTCTGGAGAAAAACCAAGTTTGATGATTCATCATCATATTCATCATTTTGTTTCTAATACCATGTTAATAAGAATATGGATCTCACTCATTTCTTAATTAACTATTATGTTTCTCGCTTTATATGATTTATCAAGATTACCAATTCTTCGAACATATTCCGAAGACCTTGGTATGGCCATACAAACATCTTAACAATCCTACGAGGGCCCAGTAGTATTATACTTCAAAATAAATTTGAAGGAAACAAATCCCATTTTGACTACAAGCCGGATTCATAAATTTCGCAACACTTCTGAAAACAACCCTTATAACTACCAATTACGTATAGCGTTAGATTGCTTCACAAAAATGCACTACATCCATGACATATCTCTTATATCTCAAGTCAGAGGATAAATATCCATGATATACTTAATGACAAAGATCCATAAAGTATCATCATGTGGGTGGGATAAATCCTGTATTCAATTCATTGAATATCATCTGAAATTAGTCATGCTACGCATCAATATACTTTCAAGTATATTCTAATTAATACTCAGATTTGTCTTAATTCAATATCATTCTCATGTTATTGATTGACAACGGACTATTTAGAATAACTTAAGTTATTCAAGGATTTAAACATGCAAATATAGGATACAATATTATAAATGAAATCAAACATATACCATACTTTAATTCATTATAAATAATAATTGTTTAACATCCTTTATCCAAATACTAAATAGATCAACGCATGATAATACTAGTTAATGAATTTTGCCACAAGTCATGAGAATCATACTTGTTGACAAGGCATAATTTCAATTAACTTTGATCTATAGGAATTATGAGAATACTTATTTCAAGAATTCAATAAGTGAATTTCTTGTATGTGTTTACACATATCTTGATATTGTCATATTATTCCATAAGGTGCGTGATAACCTGAACCACCCTTTTATGACAATCATCCTTCAACACTTAAAGTTTAAAGTATTCTTTATTCTTTAATGTATAATGCAATTATGCTCTTAATTGAGCATAACTAGTTAACATGGTCATCACCAACGATACCATGACTAGAATTGAGTGTCATCTCAATCATACCAGCATCATTGTGTACAACAATATGCTCTTTAAACATCCGTAAACTTTGAATATTTATTTGTTTGGTGTCATCCAAACCTCAAGTTTGTTGACTATGACAATTACAACAATTTGTTGCATAGAATCTGGGAGCAACTCCAGGCTGTGGAATGCAATTCTAAATCCAAACATAAATATTACAATGTTGTTAAATCATCTTGTAATCAAGCATGATACAACAACCTTATACAAAACATGATGTTCATGATGAATCTTCAAGTTAGACTTTAAGATCTCATTCATATACTATCTTGTCAAAGATATGTACTCATCATGTTCTAATAGACTCATTTATTTACCGCATATGTTTATAATAATAAACATATATATTCCAAGGTTATATATTTTATTTTCCAAATCTTACAAACGAAGTTTCATTCTCAACTAAAACTTAATTTAGGTGGAATGTAGTTGCCCATACAACATATAATATTTAAAAAATAATACTCCCACTAGCTTTCAGGAATACTTACGAGCTATCTTATTTTAATTATTAAATCAAACATGGATTTAATTTTAAACATAAGAATCATCTCCTAGATGCATGCATATATCCATTCATGGATTCTTGCAGTTTGTACATATTCAAAGATTATTTGAATTCATAAAACTACTTTGTATTACTTATCGTCCTCGCAAAAGTAATTCCACAACAAAGAGTTTTAATATTCATTGTCAAAATTTCATATCAATGAAACTAAGTATGACAATTATAATCTTTATACTTTTATTTAATGTATCTAGAAAAGAATATTCAATCATAGTTAATTGCTTAAGTATGATTAATATTATTATCACTGGACATGCATTAAATACGTGTACAATATTGTCCATATGATTTCTACACAAAGATTTAAACCACTAGGGTTTTCATCCTTTGAAGAAAATCATCTTCATTAAGATAAACCAAGTATCTAAAGTTGATTATCTTTATGGACAGCATCTCTCCATTCATAGTATGATTGATTTACCACAATTCAACATTTTGGTAAATTCATCATCATGATTAACAGCTTACCATGATCCTGTAACTCATATTCCTCATCATATTAAATATCTGAGATATCCTTGCGGATCTATGAATGACAATTCCATCATATTGAGATCTATCATATACATGTTTAGCCTCATCATGATATTTGCTAGTGCATTTTAGAAGATTATGTATTTTGTAATTTAGTCTTTCAAGATCTAAACAAAACTCCCACTTGCCTTTAACAATTTAAAGATTACCTTTAAATAGTTTAGCAAGTAGAGCAACAATACATTGTTCTCTTTTGGGATATTACAAAACACATTGATAGTTCCAGACATCAGTTTGTTACAACTCACTATACAAGTAGTTTAACAAATTTAGAACTTCATTATAAGACTTAATGTGATTCATCACATTCCATAAACAAATGGTGTCTTATTAATATTCTAGGTTGGAGTCTTATTGAGTATATTCAATCTATACTCAATCTACTAACCTTGATAACATGTGGAAGAAACGATAGTTATCTTGAATCAAATAATGCCTACAGATTTTGATTCTTCTAACATAACATACCATAAAACTATGGTATTTCCTTAGAATTAATATTGTAAGAAAATCTAACAATATTTTAGATAACCATCTACTCTATGGCTTACCTATTTACCAACAAAGTAAAACTTAATGGTACAATAGAATTACCAAGTCAATTGCATGTATTATAACACAAGTATTCTTGACCAAGTCAAAAGACATAATAGTTATAATCCCACTATACGTTATAAGTCATTGATCAACTCATTGACTTCATGCATATGTCTTAAAACATAGAAAGTTAACGTCTTACTTTATATTGTAAGTCTTGTATTAAAAGACTTCATGTTTGTGACTTTACAAAATCATAAACATTTATAATTAAAGTAATTATGAACACCACCTCAGGTTTCAATTAATATTTCAAGTTAATATTTACTACATATATTTAAGTCATTCAACGAATACTTAAAATCAAAGTAGTATTAGATTACTTTATTTAATTATGTCATTCCATGAAAAGTTCAACGTAAGAAACTGCAAAATCATCCATGCTCGTTCTCACGACACGTGGATATTTTACCTTGGGCTATAATCTAGTTCACGTTCTCACGTAACATAAATTGTAACTACAAGTGTATCTTAAATATTGAATGACATAAATATTGAAAATAAAGTAGTCTTTGTTATCATCTTGACACATGTTCTTAATAGGGCAATCATACATATTTAAGTGTATATTTCCTATTAGAACGTTATTCTCTTACTTTACAGTCAAGAGAATTCATTTAAATCATATTAATATGTGTTGTACCTTGCACACAATAAAGATTTCTCCCACTTGTGCACGGAACAACATCATGTAGCAGATAAACAACACGATACACGTTCGTTTATTTGATTAATATGATTTGTGTCATAGATATAACTAGTAGATGTAGGACTATATTGATTAGTAAGGAAACGCACATGACTCTCCTTAAAAAACATAAGTGCCTACAATTGGAAAGTAATTATCTTTGAAGATAATCTGGGTTACTACACAGGAAATGAGGCTTGTAGCTCCCACTGAATTAGAAATCAATAAAACAACTTCTTATTCAGTAATGCAACACAAATGCTCCCACTGAATCTGACAACATTGTAAGTGTTGCATAACCAGTGAAAACAACTTGCTTGCTATTTACTTTCCTACACCTTTAAAGAACCATACGTAATCATTACTAAGGTACTAAAAGGTGTATTCTACTCTATGAATGATGGGTTATCCATCAACGTTATTAACTTGAAAAATTGGGTATGCAATTTCTTCCTTAACAGGCCTACCATGCCCATACTGGTATGTAGCACCTTTAAAGGCTAAAGCAAAACAACTAGATAAAATATGCTAGTTTGTCTTTTACCAATTTTCGCGGTAATTTGTCTAGCTTCTAATTTTGTAACTCATATACATGTTTTCCAGTTTAACCAACATTCATGTTTGTTACAAAAGGATTCATTCACCAGATGAGGGTAATGAAATCTTTATGGAAAATATGATGTGCAATTCATTGCTATGAGTTACATTAGAATTTAGACAATTCAAACGTTCCTATTATACCTTTCTCATTCATGAAAAGGAATAGGATTGAGTCTCATGCTTCTCCTATGGAAAAGAGACTTCGTTTGTCTTTTCGGTAGATTATTCTCGATCAAACATTTGTTTGAAAGCAGAATAGATTAATTTACTGATCAAAGACTAAACCTCATTTACGGTTAAATGTTGCATTTATACATTCAAAAGAATTACAAAATTCAATTTTAGTATTTTCGATAATTAACCTTTTCAAGAAAATTAAATACCCATGGTTCATAAACATATAACCATTTAATTTTCACTAAAAACTAGGATCCAAATTGTCATAATCTCATCACGTCAGTTGATCTGCTAGTAATGAACCTTATACAAATTGTAGAGCTTTTGCTCAATTGCCAATTTCAATTGCAATTCCTAGATTTATGGGATTTACATATAGCCAATTTCAATTGCCATGTAAACATGTTTTATCCCATCTTATGCCTTGAGTTGTCAGTTCTCACTACAAAACTCAATTAAGTTGTCCAACTTAAGAAACTGCAAAATCGTCCATGCCCGTTCTCACGACACGTGGACATTTTACCCTTTGATTAAGATCTAAGTCACGTTCTCACGCAAATATAAAGTAATCTTAGGTGTTTCCGTTTCGTTGGATGGCATATAACTTAAATTAAAGGGTAATAGTTTTGATTTTAATCAAATATGTACAAAGATGTCATGCATTCATCTTTGTAGCATAGTTTTTATTAAAACATTTATATCTTGTTTTAATGTATAAGCTTTTCATCATCAAACTTTAATTGAGGTATTGGATTCACCAATCAAGGAATTTAGTGTTAATTATCATCCATTATACCGTACTTTTGCATAAGTGTAAACACTTAGTGTTTCGGATAATTACCACCGAAGTGGCGCATGGAATTAAAACTAATTCGCCCGTAAGATGAGCTTGCACATTTAATGGCTTACTAAGTAGCTCCACTCGAACTTACAGGGGGCAGAGGACCAGGTACGCGCTAAAGCACAACCTTAGAGATCCATTCAGTGTGTCTGTGCGCACTTCTTTAAACCCCTTTTATTAGTTCATTCTCATGGGTGAGCCGTTCAGTCATTTGTACCAAAGTCATCAATCAATTAAACGATTATGATCACTATTCTTAAAAATACATGTTTCACCATTGTTTAGGTCAGTTTATTTTTCTTGTAAAATACCCTTGTTACACATAACAAACAAGCAAGTATTTGAAAAAATAAACAAATAAACAATGAATGCATAACAAATAAAAGTCATGCATATCAAATAGCCACATGCAAACGGTTTTGATAAATCCTATTAATAACCAATTCTATATCTGTCAATATGCATATATTTAATTAAGACTTCCACCCGTTTTCATCTATGTACAAGGTGAACCACATGCATCGATTCATCGATTGCGTAAGTCAAAACTAAATATATACCACATAGCACATAATTGATTAAATTAATAATTATTGAGGTCTTCCCCAATTTAAGATCTATCATAATTTAATGTATATCACTTAAAACATGAAAGACATACAATAAAAAACAGATCCATGATAAAACATGCAGATAATAATCATGGATATAAATTACACTTAACAATTAATGCAATTAAACAGTGTTACGCATATACACATAAAGTTGCATGCATCTTAGGGTTTCTAATCCAATTAAAACAATAGTTTACAAAACCCTAATTAGGGCACCAAATAAAACGCCCCCCCTCAAAATTAGGGTTTAGGTTTTGCAAACCCTAGATCTAAGCATACAAATAATAACACATTCATGTTTATTTTAATTATGTGTTTCAGTAATTAATTACTTGTTATACAAGGCTCGTGATGCCACTGTTGAGTTTATGATATATAAAATACAATAAAACATAAAGACATCAAGAGTACACAGCGGAAGACTTAAAGATCATAACAAATAAATTAATTAACTGAAAGTATGCGTAACGTACCTCTTGCGAATGTCAAATCCCTCGAGCAAAGCAAAACAAAGAAGTACTTATTTGTGTAAGAATAATGTCTTACAACCACGTTCTTGTACACACGAATTAACCAAACGAATCAAGCGATTGCTAGATCTAACACAAGTCCTCGTTTAAGAAAAACGAAACCAAACTCCCTTACTTGGGGTGTTCGGCCGAATATTAGACTAGAGAGAGTAGAGGAGAGATCTAGGGTTAATTCAATGCACAAGTGTATGAAACCCTAGAACCTAACCCTCTTTATATACTAGTAGGTAAACTTATGGAACAAGTTATGATTTTAGGGCTTGGGAAAGCCCCATGGCCGGCCACTTATGCAAAGCCCAAAGAAATCCATAACTTTTCCAAGTTTTCCATTTCTAGTCCTTTCTCTTTTCATTTAACGGTCGTTAGTCATTTTTCCGTCAAATACTTAACGATCGTTAACCGGACTTAATGTGCAATGATTAATCGTAAACATAAACATTAATTATTAACTTTAATTCTCATTCGCTAATGTGTGCAATCCCGTGGTCACGAGTTCGAATCCGGACATTCACATGTTTGTAAATATATACATTTCCAACACATACATGTTAGCATGTATGGCACTCACCTGATCACATAAACAATTGTTTTTGAAATGGTGAGTTTAGTTTAAGTTCAGACCCTAATATGTTTTCCGTACGAATTTGTTAGCCGTACCTTTTTGTCAATCAGGATGCAGCAAAATCCTGTTGGTTCAGGATTGGTCACATTTCTTGTGACCCATTTCCGGTATACTTTCGTCTCTATTAGCTTGTTACTGTGCGTAGGCTCCAACTGACCAATGCGAACCGTTTCCACTTGCGGCAATATCATTGCCCTTCGAACTGCCCTGATTCAGAGAGTTAGTATCATTTGTTATATAGCATAATCGGCGCAGAGTTTCAGAGAGTTTACCCCAATTCAGAGAGTTTCATTTGTGTACATGGGCTTATGAACTTAAGAGTAGCCTATATTCAAGCATTTTTGTAAGCCTATGGTCCAATCCAAGTCACCTTTACGGCTTTACTATATCCATCCCAGGTTTTATGTGTATACTTCATTCCTTTGTACAAAATTGAAACATGATCTTAAAAGAAATTGAAATCAGTTGAAGTCTATTATATTTAAAGGTTCTATCATTTTTTAGCACACAATATTAGCATTAATATAAAAATATTTGTTTCATTGTTACTGTAAACCATAATATTGCATCCATCACAAGACACAAACACATAAACATAATAACAAACTTTAAATTGAATTCCATTAATAGAAATTAGTAATATATGAGCGTGTAGTGTAGCTTTCACCTAACTTTACTTAAAAAAAAAAAGACTCTCAATACTTAACCAAGGTTAGATAATGACTAAAGAATCCTGTAAGTATGGAGTTACCAATTTTTGGATGCAAATCATATATTTATAGAAAATGATATATATATATATATATATATATATATATATATATATATATATATATGGGGCATTTATTTTGAGAACCCTGTTAAGTGCGAGAACTGCGAGAACCCCTTATGTACTCCTAGTAATGCATATTGTGCAACATATCATTGCAACATAGCATTTTAGAATTATTAAACTTTTTTATTTAATCCAAAAAGGTATAATAGTAAAAGTCAATTTTATATTATTTTTGTTTTTTTAAAATAAATAAATCCTATTTTTTAAAAACATTCGATTTTTTTTTCTTTTCTTCTTTTGCGTTTTTTTTCTTCTGAACATGCATGTTTTAAAAGTGATTTAGTGCATATGTGTTTTTATGAATTAATTTTATTATTTTGGTTTTTGGAATAGTTTTTCGACATACATGTTTTTCATAGTGAATTGCATACATGTTTTCTAGATAAGTAAGTTTATATGAAACCAAGAACATACATGTTAAATACAAAATTCAATGTCGATTGATATACAATTAAATACAAATTTCAAAAAAGCAAAAATACATGAATTTAATCGATCTATACACGTGTGTACAAGTAATATTTAACGCAAACAGATATATGTGCACACTCGTTGTTATCAACATTTTTAGAGGTCGGACATATATGCACACTCGTAGTCGTCAAAGTTCAGAGGTTGGACATATGTGCACGCTCCTTTTCAACGTTTCAGAAGTCGGACAAATGTGCACACTCGTTGTCATCATTCTTTTAATTCAGCTACATCTGATACAAAGAAAAGTATAAAAATTAGGAAGCTATAACTATTAAATTAAAATTATTTGTATAACCACGTTAAAAAATACATGTTAAACAAAGAACATACATGTTAAATATATAACTATTAAATTAAAATTAAAGAAGTTATAACTATTAAATTAAAATTATTTGTATAACCACGTTAAAAACATACATGTTAAACAAAGAACATACATGTTAAATATATGTTAAACAAAGAACATACATGTTAAGTATATGTTAAACCAAGAACAAACATGTTAAAAACATACATGTTAAACCAAGAACATATATGTTAAACATACTTACATCTTAATCCAAACACAAATGATATATATTTTATAATCCAAACACAAAACATATATGTTTTATACGTAAACATATATGTATCTTTCCAAAACCTAGGAGGTCACTGTTCCAAGACAATCGGATGTAGTCGCTTGTAAAACAAATTGTATACAAACCACATTAACCAAATATTCGAAATGTATCAAGACATATGCTAATTAAATCCAACTCATCCCACTATCTCATATTTGTCCATTATTAAATTCCATGACCAAATAAATATTAGAAGAATCAATCCATAAACAAACTTACGTGCATCTAAATATATTTTTATTGATAAATGATTCTGAAAAAAAATTAACACCTTATTTGAATTTAAAACCCATAATCAGTAGGAAAGAAATCCTACAAAATTATAAAAAAGAAGAAAAAAAAGAGAAAGAAAAAATCTTAATGAATGGTCTTGTGTGCACATTCCATTGACTACAAACTTGCACCAATAAAAAATTATTCTTAATTAAAAAGCAATGGTATCGTGTAGTTGATATATAACATCAGAAGATTTAAAAACAATTTTCAGAAAGAACCAATAACAATGAACGATTAAAAAACACAAACATCAGGTCTTATGTATTTGGCTTTTACACAAAAATGTTATACTCGTTGGACATAAAGAATTTAACAAACTCACCGAATACATCATCTCATCACGAAAAACAAACCCACAACCGCCAGTGACTAAATGCAACCACCACTACTGGACAAATCATATGTCAAAGGTTGTAGGTATTGGGGTTAATATAGATGGTTGAGACCCGGTGTTCTTCTTCTTGTATTCATCAGTATGTATTGGGGTTAACAATGGGTAATTATATAAGATTTAAACAAATTACAAAGAATGGACAATGATGTAAGCAGATGTAAACAAACCAATGAAAAACGTATTGAACCTGACGTAAATGGAAAAATACAAATGATACATATGGTGACTGTGATAGGTACGTAGATATTAAATCACCAGTAGTTAGAAAAGAGGATGATGGGGGCTTTATTTTTTTACCGGAAATCAGATCTAGAGGGAGGCGGATGAGAGGGTTTGTGGGAGGCGGTTATTAGGTTTTGAGAGAATATAGTTATTAATGAGATAACCGGTTCCTTCCATTTTTTAGGGCTAAATACGAAATGTCTAAATTACCCTTTTAGATTTACAAAATTTTCCTAATATTTCTTTTAATGACACTAATGGCACATATCATCTCATCCATTGATCAAATAATCTAACGGTTCAAAGAGGGTTCTCGCAGTTCTCGCACTTAACAGGGTTCTGAAAATAAAGATACACTATATACATATATATATAGTGAAACTTTATTTTCAGAACCCACTTTAAACGCGAGAACCACTTTTTAGCCATTGGATTAATTGATCAATGGTTAAAAATGAATGTGCCATTTATGTAAATAATTAAAAGATAATGTAGATTGATGTAAATAGTATAAGAGTAATTAAGGGATATCACATATCCATATATTTTTTAAAACCGTCCATAACTCCAGGATTTAATTGTTTCCTGTAACACTAAAAAAATTGCCGCCCTCCCAAAAACTTCATCTCCTCTACATGGATTTTTTTTGGTTTTGTTTCTATATCTATGGATTAGGACGACAAAGGTCTTTTGTATAGTGATCATGTTTTTCGTCTTTATCTCAAGTTGGTGTTGTATTTTGTTTATTTTAATCCCCTATAATTCATTCAGGTAACTGTTTAAATTTTTAAGAATAGTTTAGATCTTAATCTTGCGTATGTAACAATTGGTGATTGAAAGAATACTGATTACGGGTATGTTTAGATCTTAATCTTTAATAAATTTCTTGAATACGGTAGTTGTTTATATTATACCATTTATTCTTAGATCAAATTAAATCATACGTTACTTTTGATTATTGAATTCAAATGTCTTTTTTGAATTGTGTTGATGATTCATTTAATATTTTTTTACTCAATTGATTTGTTCAAGGTTACAAGATATGCATTAGATCAATTATTATATCGTTAAGTGTTTAGGTTCAATTTTTATTTGGTCACAACGATAATTTGGACTGTTATGAACCTAATAGACATTTTAAAGGTATATGAACATACATGTATTGTTAAGCGTTTAGGTTCAAGGTTACAATTAGTTTTGGGTTTAATCTATACCAGTAGTTGTGAGTTTGGTTAAAAAAACATATATGTTTTGTGTTTAGATTATAAAACATATATGTTTTGGAAAGATGCATATATGTTTACGTATAAAACATATATGTTTTGTGTTTTGGATTATAAAACATGTGTTCTGTGTTTATGATTAGAAACATGTGTACATCATTAGTTTATATACACATGATTGTGCATATGCGTTATGCTAGTTGTTGTGATTAATTTTCGTTTCTTATTTGTTTGTGGTTTAATTGTTTCCGTGCATGCTTGTTTCAGATTGATTGATGAAGATGATGATACCATTTAAGACCGGGAAGTGGATGAACACGATTATACGTGAAGATAATTTGCGATTTTTGGAGATATATGATTATTGCATGTATTTTTGTACTTGTAATCAAGTGAAATGTAACATCTTGTTTTTCTTTTTATAATGATTTATGTTCTTTAATTTGTGTTTCAAACTTTAAAAAAAAATAATGATCATATAAAAATATTGGTAGGTTGATTAAAAAAAGTGTTAGCTAAAAAAAAATGTATGCACTTTGACTAATTGAAAACATGTATGCACCTTGACTATTTGGGAAAAAAACATGTATGCTCCTTGAGACTTCAAAAAAATGATGTACATTGTGTATTATTAGTTGAAAACATGCATGCTCCTTGAAACTGTAAAAAAATAATGATTAAGTATAAAAAACATGTATGCACCATGAATATTTGAATGAATGTTAAAAAAAATCCGAATTTTCATATTTATAAAAAACGGAAATTATAGAAAAAACAAATAATATGAATTTTTTTTTTACTATTATACCCTTTTGAATTAAATAAAAATAACAAAATGGTATGGAGCATTAAATGATGTACATTGTGTATTAGTAGTTGTAAAAGGTGGTTCCAGTTCTCGCACTTAAAGTGGGTTCTGAAAATAAAGTGCCTATATATATATATATATATATATATATATATATATATATATATATATATATATATATATATATATATATATATATATATATATATATATATATATATATATATATATATATATATATATATATATATATATATAGTAGGGATCAAGTGAAGTAAATTAAAATAAGAAGTGGGTGAAGTGACCAAAACCATGCATTTGAGATGCAACGACTTGCATTAGATGCATTTCTATTCATATAGATGCTACATCTTGAGTTTCGAAAGTTGATTTGATGTGTAGATGGTGCAAATTAATTTTCATGATTTCGGCACGTGCAGACGAACAAAAAACAAGAGAAATCATGAAATGCATCTAATATACGTATATGCATCTGATTAAAATCTAGAAAACACACTATGGTGCGTTATAATGCATCTAAGATTATAGGGATGCATCTAATTTAGGTCGGTGCATCTCGAATTTACGGTTATAGTTCTTCTTATTCCTTCTTATTTTAAGTAATCTTCTTATTTGATCCTAACTCTCTATATATATATATATATATATATAAATATATATATATATACTAACATTATGATTGGCTAATTGATGTAGCATTGTACCTGTTTACTTTAATGAAAAAAAAGAGGAAAAAAAACATTTCCATATTGAATACATTTTTCTGCAGTTGAGATACTTATCGAATCAAATGACAATACCAAAAAATCTCAAGACACAACAATTTTCTGTCAACCAACTTTCATTAATATAACATTTCATAGTACCATGGATATAAAAGACCTTAAAAAAAGCACATCAGAACGACCAGCAGGTCAAAGATCTTTTCCACATTTGTGTCCGTTGTTTTGGTTGGGTCATGGGGTCGACATGCGTTATCGTTACACATGATATTATCATCTGCACCATCTGCAATCATTTGTTTTCCACTGACAGTCCTTTCACAATTTTAAAGTCCGGCATAATCGGTAGTTCCTCCAATGGACTTCTCTTCTTGATCAGCCCCTTGCGACACCTGGAATGTATCACACAAGCATCAAGTGATTCAAACGGGTTGGAACTCATCTGGAACGTATTCCAGTAACCCGTATAAAGAACCTTCAAGTTCATTTAAAAAAAAGACTTTCAATCTATTATAGTCGTAATATGGACCATGTAAGGTTAAATGCAAGATATGTATAAGAAACTCACTTTGGCTACTATGCAATCCTCCAAGAACCACAAGTACTGATAAATGATATCCATTGGCATTGGCATGATACTTATAAGGCGTGGTTGATTGATCCCGTCGCAACTCGTATAAGCCTAAACACTATCAAAGTTGTCACCATGTGCTTCAGCATAGGATTTTTTCCTCATTCCTTATTAAAAATAAAATAGTTCTTTGAAAGACGAAGTGTGTAAATCTCAAAACACGTTATTGGCCATACGCGTAGCTTACTATACAAAAACTTCAGAAAGTATAGTTTTTAAATTTGCTAATTTTGAGGTTATTATGGACATTTCACAAATCAAGCACCTCAAAAGTATAAGAAAGTTATGATGGGAATAATATATTATCCCAGTAAAAAAAACCCTTCAAATAGCTTAAGGTATGTGCATAACTTTTAAAACAAATGCAACTTGGGAAAAGGACTGGGTATTTTCCCTATTAGACTAAATTTTTTAATTTAACTCATATGATTGTAAATTAATACAAATTTCCTAAGCATAGTACCATGGGCCATATTTCCATATCGAAAAAACTGGTATAACATGTTATTAGCACTTACGTAATGGTTTCTTTTTTCCAAGTTTCATGCAGAATACCCTTTTTGACATGCCTGCACATTTCCAGCAACATGTTATTTTAGGAAAAGAAACGTAATAAGGAAAAAGTAAAATCTTGCAAAATGATATCCTTCACACGAGTAAGGATTAGCTCCAAACCCACTAAGCATTACATAATTATCATCAATGAATATAAATTTAACTTTACCCCGTAATGATATCCCTATAATATAAATCAGCCAAAGGTATTTTCACAGCCAAAATCAGGAATCCTAAACCACAATTTGCAGAGAAAAAAAAAGAAGCCATAAGAACAACATGATTGATCGAAAGAAAACTACTCCTAACAACCCCAAAAACAAAAACATGCGTTTATGCTTCTTTTGGTCTTTGTTTTCCCTTACCGAGTTAAAAGTCAGAGTTCACACAATAATCCAAGGACAATATACATAAAATTTAGGATATATATTATGAAACCCAAACATAAAGAACTTTGTTATCGTATCAATTAAAATTCTTAGGATATAGCTTGACATTCAAAAGACAATGTAACTTCAAAGTAGCAAGATAAGATCGAAGCACACCATATAGTAACAACGAAAATCTAATGCTAAGCCATTCATCATAAGTTTCAACAATCAATCCAACATGAATTTCTCTGAACAAAAACCTGGTCTGCTATAGTGCCACCCAATCTTGGCCACAAAACTGACGTGCATGTGTTAGCTCAAAGCTTCAAGTTTTCTACAATTGCAAATCAGCGTAACTGTTAGTTCATCAAAATATAATTAATCCAAATTTATGCACCAAAAATAGTTACCTTTGACAGGTAGTTCATCATGTGGCTTCATTGCCCGAAAAAAGAACCTCCTGTATACCATAAGAAGAATAAAGTTAAGCGCTTGAGAACCTGAAAAAACTATAATAAATGAAGAAAATATTACGCAAATTTGAAACATATATACAAACCTTAATATTTTGTGAATCGGTGAGAAAGATAGAAAGTTTGTCAATGCCCAAGCCCCAGTCACCAGTTGGTGGCAACCCATATTCAAGAGCTGTTATAAAGGCTTCATCAAATGCCATTGCCTCATCATCACCAGACCGCCGATCCTGAAAATGTAGACAAAATTAACGGGTTGAGTAATGGGTTATTCTACGACGGATCAAATCAGGATGAGTTTATCCAACAACAGTTTGCAATGGCATCAGCAAGACATACATTTGATGTCGTCGCACACAAAAGAAAAAGTAATTTTTGATTATTTTGACTCACATTTTTATTGGGAAAAGTTGATTCATTAGAAGATCTTATAACAATTAATTAAATTGCCTCTGTTGAATAGGGATTACTGCAATAGATAGTAGAGAAGATGTAAATCTGTTGAATATGACATACTGTGATTTTGTATCACAATAAACTAAAACACATATTACAAAAATACTTGAGACATTTTTAAGTGAAATAAAAGCTTTGCAAAACCCCAATCACATCTTACAAACAACCATTAAAACGCAGTACAAACTAAAGAGATCAAATAAAAAATCGTACTGTAAAAGTTTCGCCATCCTTTTTATTTCAGTCACAATCTAAAAAAAAATTTAAGATAACCAATCAACACACTTCAATTCAAAATCAAACATTAAGCACATCTTTGTTTAGTAAAAAAGAAAAACATTGTTAGTCTCAAAACTATTAACGTCAAATAAAATGGTTCGTAGACATCATAAAAAGTGAATCAAGAGTTTATAAATCTACAACAAAGAAGCCATAAATAAAATCTGAAACAGTGCTTAGAGAGATGAGACTTACCATTATACAAATCATTGAAGATTTTATAAATGCTCATTTGTCGTTCTTTGTTAAGCGCTTAAGGCCTAAAACAAAAACATTATACAAATCATTGAAGATTCAAATAAAACGCAAAAAAAAAACATTGATCAGTTAAAGATCCTAGCAAATCGGTGATTGGTAGGACCTTGTTCTATACCAATTTCTTCTTCCTCTATAGAGTACATATCATTTTAATTTACATATGTGCAAATTCATTATGTACATGTCCTAAAAAAACTATGCTACAGATGAGCTACAGGGAATTATACCTTATTTTCAGATTCATATGTGCAAATCTTTGATGTGGAATATATGCACCATTCTTTTCTTCAGTTGCTCGAATAGCTGATTACCACACACACTATCTACATTCATTTGATTGACTGCCATATAACATAAACTACAAATAATGAGTTTCATCAATCTATATCATCTACAATTCATTATATTAAAGAAATATACAAATGAATATGATTCCCCCATTTTTATCTAGGGTTTTTGTTAAAATACAATTAAACTGAACATAATCAAAGAAAAATATATTATAATTGAATCGACACAAAATAGTTGTAATAGGTAACTAATAAATCAAAACCCCAAATCGTGGGAACAACATAGAAATCATTCGCACAGAACGATTTTGAATATACTTAAATCAAAGGTGCTTGAATCAAAGGTGCTTGAGATATAAACCGAAAATAAATTTCCACTACAATGAAGATCTTTATCAATTTATCGGTGTTGATCATAGAAACCGGGTGTGTGTGTTTTGAATCGATGATGGTGAAAAGGAATAGATCAAAACTGTGTATTTGTTTTTTTATTTATAATTGAATAGAAATTCATTATGGTGATATGAAACTGAAAGAGGTAGGGTTGTGAAGAAGAGAGAGTGTAGAGGAAGAATTGGTATATGAAATTTAAAAAAAAAAAAAATTTGGCTTTGTGTGATTGGGCTAATCAAAATGAAGAAAGAGAAATTGAACCAAAAGTCACCAATCATACATAGCCACATCATTGTGTGGATTTTTTTGCGTAAAATTTGAGTGAATGTAGCATTAATTGTATTGAGTGATTGTAACTCTTGCTAAAATTAAGGATTAAGACAATAATGGGTTAGCAAAAATAAGAAGAAACGTATTGTGTAATTGTTATTGTTGACTTTGTCTGTGTGTGGTTTATGTGTGTTTTAAAAGCATTTAACGTGTTTTTAGAAAAGTGAATGCTTGAAAATCTTGTACATTGGTGTCACAAAAGAAAGGTGTTTTAATAATAAAATTCAATGCGATGCTTCAGAACACTTGTACAAAACCTTATTTTATTGTATAGTATAGAAGATAGATAAATAGATAACTTAGATAGTTAATTACTCAGTTAAACTCTTAAAGACTAATATGAGTGAGAATTCAAGATATGCACAAGGCCAAAAACACTTATATCAGAACAATTAATAATCATAATGTAATTTCAAAAATACATATATACATTTTGAGGAGAGTTATTTTATATACCAAACTTTTCTCACATACCAAAGAACTCATCTTCACCATCCATTTAAAAAGAAATCAATGTCTGAGATTAAAAACATTTTATTATTTCACATATTTTTTATAATTTAAATATCTCTTAAACCGTTAATCGTTGAGCGAAAATATTTACACCGTCGCGACGAGCATTTAATTATCTTTCAATAGACGGGCACTTTGATATACTTTCGAAAAAAGAAAAAAAAATCGTTTTTTCCACTTTTTTTTTTCACATTTTTCGTTTTTTTTACGTTACTGAAATTAGCATGAAAAAAAAAATCATATATGATAAAACACTAAGTTGAATATCACATGTGATATTAGTGTTAAATCATATATGATATTTAATATCATATGTGATATTACACTAATATCACATGTGATATTACAGTAATATCACATGTGATATTACATATCATATATGATATTACACTAATATCACATGTGATATTACATATCATATATGATTGAACACTAATATCACATGTGATATTCAAATTAGTGTTTTATCATATATGATTTTTTAATGCAAATTTCAGTGACTTAAAAAAAATGTGAAAAATACGAAAAAAATATATTTGTCGAAAGTATATTAAAGTGTCTATCTATAGAAAGATAATTAAATGCTCGTCGCAATGATATATTTTTTTTCGCTTAACGATTAACGGTTTGAAAGATATTAATATTTGAAAAAAATTGATGAAAGTGTGTTTTTTAAATTGTTGTGATTAATCTCATCCATTAGATCAAATAAAAATGAAGGGTAGAGATTGATGTAAAAAAATCTTTTATCGATCTTAAATCATATACATTAATAAACAATTACAACGACCCAAAAATAAATAAATGAATAACGAATAATTAATTTTATAAATAAAGAAAGTTCATTTTGGTTGAGGAAACTGGTAGTTGTTAAAGACATAATAGCGTGCTCATCGGTCGAAAACCGGACCGGACCGAGAAAAACCGGACCGGACCGAGATCGAATCCGGCAAAAAACCTAGACCGAGACCGAATGTGGTCGGTCCGTCCGGTCTCGACGGTCCGTCGGTCGGTCCGGTCCAAGGCTAAATTTCGGTTTGTGGTCGGACCGAGACCGAATACGGCAAAAACGCTAGACCGAGACCGGACCGCCGGTCCATCGGTCCGGTCGGTTTCGGTCCGGTCCGGTCGGTTTTGTCAGTCGGTCCGGTCATGAAAAACTAAGAAAGGATTATAATAGAAAAATAGGTAAAAAGATAAAAAGAGTAAGCGTTATAAAACATTTTTCCAACACAAAAACTGAACTTAAGAGTGTATATATGTTTCTCTCTTAACGACCGTCATCGGTCATCATCTTCTTTCTTGGAATGTAAATCCATTATAGAAGCAATACATCTGCAAAAATTACACAAACCAAAGATCATATCATAAAACGAAAATACCAAACGGAGTACCAAAAAAGATAAAAATTAAAGAGTAAATTACACCGTTCGTCTTTATGGTTTGCGTTGACCGACAAGTTTCGTCCTTTCACCGAAAAAAATGCACCATCCATCCTTAAATGCGAAACGTTATGTACCGTTGGTCATTCACTGTAATAGAACACGTTAACAGTTATTAAGTCACTCTAGCTAAAACCAAAATGAGGGTATAATAGTAAATTTGATATATTCTTTTTACTTTTAACTAATGTTTGACTCCACCATTAATTTTTGACTGCACTATTAAAGCACCCACAAGATAAAAGCTTTGACTTGTTACCATGTTTGACTGCAACTTGCTCACTTTCAATCTAGTAACACTAACCATAACCTCCACCTACCATCGGACAACCACCATATTTATTTCCAAAATCCTACTACCACCACATTCATCTCCAGAAACCAATCATCCCCATCTCATTTAAACATTACAATCATTTTCACATTCACCACCAACCACCATAATCTACACATTTATTATCAAATTAAAACACCCAATTCAAAAATTAAATATCCACCATCAGAATCTGCACATTCATTATCAAACTAAAACGCCCAAATCAGAAATCAAATGCCCAGTACTCTTGGCCCTTGTTCTCTATATATATACACGTTTTTGTAGTTAGACTTCTCTAATGGCATACCTAAAAGAACGCCTACTCCCACCAAGACTTGCTTCAACTGCAAACCTTAGAGACACATCTTATAGACAATAAACATCTGGTCTTCAATCATTATAAGGGGTAGATGTTTCAAGCCTCAAAAATGCGGTCAAGGTTTACCTACTTATCAAGTTCATGTATTGCAATAAGCCTCTCAAAACCATCTGAAAACACCATCCCTATTTTTTATTACTTTTATTTCACAGATCTGAAAATTCAAAACCAAAAAAATAAAAATAAAAAATAATAATAATGGTTATTGGAGGTGTCTGTGAAGATGATGACAGAGTGAATCCGGTGACACTGGAGTAGCCAAGCAGATGGTTTAAGTTTAGATGTAAACATGTCCGATTATTTGAGTATCAAACTTGAGCAAGAGTTGGGCCAATTTATTGTTGTTTGAGTATAGTTGAAGTGATTAGGATAGAAAGCAATGAATCTGTTTGTAGAATTTTGAGATTTTTATTTTTATTGTATATTTGTGTTTTTTGGAATATAAGAATACAAGAGAATTTGATGGTAGATGCCACTATAAAGGATTGATAAGTGAAAGAATAAAAAGATAAATAATGGTTTAAAGCTTTTGATTTGGTTATGGTGATATGGATAGAAGTTTTAAGTTGGGTTGAATTTTGTTTTGATTTTTATGATGTATTGGGGATATTGGTGTGTGAAGATGAAGATAAAATTGGTTTGTGATGATGGATGAAGATAAAAGATGAGCATGAAAAATGGAGTAGAGAGAGAAATTATAAGTATTGTTGATGAAGATAAGTGGTGAAGATGAGTAGAGAAAAATACCATTTCATTTGTAGACTTAACGATCGTTAGAGGTCGTTTCTTTTTCTTGTTAGGCTAGTCGCAGTGGATGGGTTTAACATCGGTTTGGCAACAAAAAATTGATGGGTCAACCGATGTTAACATCGGTTTAGTCCAATGCGGGGATCGAGTGTCACATCGGTCGGCGAACCAATTTATGCAACATCGGTTGCATTTACGCCCGATATTAAAGCTATATTTTGTCCCATTTTCCTCGGGTCCTTGACTGGGGCATCCGGGTTGTCTCAGGTCGCTGGAAAGAGAAAGCTGATGTGGCGCAGGTTATCCCAGGTCGTCCCAGGTTGCGACTGGGACTAGCCTTAGAGTGTCTGAATGACTACATGTGTGGGCCAAGAACATTTAATTGTGTTTCTTTTAACATGGGTCCACTTGATTTTCCTTAGTACATCTGTATCTAGGTGTGGAAACGAGCCGAGCCGAGCTCGAGCCTGCCAGAGCTCGAACTCGGCTCATTTAAGTTTTAAAAAGCTCGAGCTCGGCTCGTTTCGAGCCTTAAGTTTTAAGCTCGAGCTCGGCTCGTGATATGTTATATAGGCTCGGGCTCGGCTCGAGCTCGGCTCGTTTATATGATTTGGCAAAGAAATGTTAATGTTGGGCTCGAGCTCGAGCTCGATTCGTAATATATCTTTATTGAACTCGTTAATAAGCTCGAGCTCGGGCTCGTATATATATTTAAAAATTAAAATATCATAGGCTCGTTTAGGCTCGCGAGCCCAAACGAGCTTTGTATGTAAAGCTCGGGCTCGAGCGCGATTAATAAACGAATAAGCTTAACTTGGCTCGAGCTCGAGCTCGGGTTGGTTTAGGCTCGGCTCGTTCGAGCTTTTTACCGATCCGATCCCGAGCTTTTCACGAGCGGCTCGGCTCATTTCCACCCCTATCTGTATCACCAAAGAATTAAAAAGAGTATCCTCTCCAACTAGGGGAAACAAGAGAAGGGACCCACTACATCTTATAAGTGACTTAATTCAAAAATAAAAAGAAGCATAGCCAAATAGTGTGTTCCGTTAAAGTGAAGGACCAACGGTACATAACTTTTCGCATTTAGGGACGGATGGTGCATTTTTTTTTTTTTCAAAGGACGAAACTTGTCGGTCAACGCAAACCACAATAACGAACAGTGTAGTTTACTCAAATTTAAAAGGTTTAAAGATCAATCTATATACTTACCACCATGCTCTTTCTTTACCTATGCATAACTCCCTCACATTATGTGGCCACCAACTCCAACATAAAAGAAAGTAAATCAAAAGTATGAAAACTAAGATTAAACCCTTTTAAACAAAAATCGCATAGTTAAATATAGAGAAAATGTGAGGAAGATGCTGCCATGTTGAACCAATACAATGAACAAGTTGAGAAAAAATGTAGGGGAGTTTGATGAAAAGTGGGAAGTAAGTAATCTAACGGTGGTGGGTTAAAATTTGAGAAATAATCAAGTTGTTATATTTCTGGGTAATATATTTCAATTATCTTCAATAGTTACCAACTATTACAAGCTGACTTGTCAAAATTTTATGCTTATACACCCTTTTATTTAATAGTACTAGGTAGACTATTAGGCCGTGCTAAGCACGGCCATAGATAGTTTACATTTCTATCTCTCGCACCATTTTGGTTGTTTAAGAAAAGCGTAGTTTGAGATAGGTTCAAGTTTGTTTTTAAACAAAGTTTGAGCAAAGGATGTTTTTATTACCTGAGTGACTATAGAATAATGTAAAAAGAAGAACTTAAACTAAACGTTTATGAAATAAAGAAAACAGAAAGTTAACGGATTATTTTTTGCACAATGAACTACAGTATCTAGCCATACCCCTTCCACCCACCCCACCTAAGGAATTTCAAATTTTCACAACTGAGAGTTTGACTTATCTAATTTTGATCCATGTAAATAAGCAGCTCGTACCAAATAGTACCCATTCATTTATAACATAAGATATGACTATCATTCTAGTGAAAAAAAAAACTCTTCAAAACTTGAATAAGTTCTCTCATTATCCATTGGGTAAAATTAAATCTATAAACATTTATAATTTCAGTTGTAAATAAAATAATCATAAAAACTTATTTCATTAACGTTTCAACAACTTAAGTAGTGATACTTTACCTTAAACCTTGTGCTAATAATTTTTAGAGTTAATTACATGAATGGTCCTTGTGGTTTGTCGAGAATTATGGATTTAGTCCATATACTTTTTTTTTGCGGATTTGATCCCTATGGTTTTGATTCGTTACGGATTTGGTCCCTTGGCCATATTTTATGTTAGTTGACCGTCAAATAGGTGTTTGGAAGGCTGAAATGATAAAAATACCCTCGTATGTGTTTCATAAATGGTCCATATGGTTTGTGGGTTACCATGAATTAGTCCCTGATTTTTTATTTTTTATTTTTATTTATTTAACTATTCATATAAAAAACATTTAGTCGAAAATTTTATAAAAAATTCCGAAAATTTTATAGAAAAATTTATAAAAAATTCCGGAAATTTTATAAAAAATTATGATAAAACTTTTTCTTTTTAAAAAAAATTCCCCTAAAAAATTTACTTTTAAATTTTTTTTGTTTTTAAAATCCGTTAAAAATTTGTTTATTCAACTTTTTTCTTTTTTACGGAATTTTTTATAAAAAAATTTCGACAAAAGTTTTTTTTTTTCTTTTTTGAATACTTTTTGACGGAATTTTTTTATAAAAAATTTTCGACAAAAAATTTTCTTTTTTCTTTTTTAAATACTTTTGGGCAAAATTTTATAAAAAATTCCGTCAAAAAGTATTCAAAAAAGAAAAAAGAAAATTTTTTGTCGAAATGTTTTATAAAAAATTCCGTAAAAAAGAAAAAAGTTTAAAAAACAAAATTTTAACGGAATTTAAAAACAAAAAAATTTTAAAAGAATTTTTTTTCTTTTATCTATTTTTCCCAAATTTTTTGACCGAATGTTTTATAAGATTTTATAAATTTTATCGGAATTTTTTTAAAAAATTTCGGAATTTTTTATAATTGTTTTTATAAAATTTTCGGAATTTTTTATAAAATTTTTGGAATTTTTTATTAATTTTTATATAAAATTTTTGGAATTTTTATAAAATTGGAGTTTTTTATAAAATTTTCGGAATTTTTTATAAAATTTTCGACAAAATGTTTTTCATAAAATAGTTAAATAAAAAAAATCAGGGACTAATTCATGATAACCCACAAACCATAGGGACCATTTATGAAACACATACGAGAGTATTTTTGTCATTTCAGCCTACCAAACACACATTTGACGGTCAACTAACAGAAAATATGGTCAAAAGACCAAATCCGTAATTAATCAAAACCATCGGGATCAAATCCGCAAAAAAAAGTATAGGGACTAAATCCGTAATTTTCGACAAACCACAAAGACCATTCATGTAATTAACTCTAATTTTTAATATCATCCTAATTTACAAGAAATAAAATATAGCTACCTACCATATAGCCTCCTCCTTACTCATCTCAGCCATCACAAATTAAAGTATACATATCAATTTTTACATGTGAAGTATATATGTCATTTTTCAATCTTTGTAAAATATGTCTTTTTCATAGACATTATTTCTATAAGAGTAAACTACACCATTCGTCCTTATGGTATACTTTGACCATCAAGTATTGTCATTTGACCAAAAAAATTGCACCGTTGGTCCTTAACTGCGAAACGTTACTCAGCGTTGGTCCCTCACCCTAACTGGCGTGAGTAACGCCCGTTAAGCCTATTTAAGTGGAGGGTATTTTTGTCTTTTCCCACCCACACCACTTTTGTCTTTTCACACCCAACCTTCACCACCCACAATCATCTTCAACCATCTTCATCCTTTTTATTTAACTTCATCTCCATCTTCATCACCACACCCACCATTATCATATTTCCAGAAACATCATTAAATCAAAACACCAAATTCAATACCATAAACCACAAAAAACTTTAAATCCCAACTTAAAAAGGCATATACCCCGATTATAACCTGTGCAATCTCCTGTTCTTTAATTAGTTAGAGAAATTAATGTAACAAACAATCATACTATCTTCAAACTTAAAGAAATTTAAAGATCCAGAATAACTCAAACTCATATGTTAAAAACCCACCGCCCTTCGCCATCACCACCACCCATAAAACAAAACAAAAAAAAAAACAAAACCAAGATCTCAGATTTACTAACACAGATCTTTAAAGATCTCACTAATTTCAGTCCCTGATACTTTTACCCCAAACATCAGTGCCAACGAACAAAAAAAATCTAACCGCCCCATTTTAATCTTTATCACGCTGAGTCAAAATTCATTCACTCCCTGAGTTAGTTATAACCTGACTAGACGCAGCCTGAAAAACTGCAAATGCTCCTTGATTCATATCAGTGATTCTTTAGGTCAGGTGGTGGGTTTTGTAAGATTTGTACAGTCAATGAAGTGGGTGTGTTGTGGGTGGGAAAAGGCAAATATACCCTCCACTTAAATAGGCTTAACGCCCGTTACTTACACCAGTTAGGGTGAGGGACCAACACTGAGTAACGTTTCGCAGTTAAGGACCAACGGTGCAATTTTTTTGGTCAAAGGACGATACTTGATGGTCAACGTATACCACAAGGACGAATGGTGTAGTTTACTCTTTCTATAACAGTGAAAAAAATTCTCAAATTTCAATCAGATCACATCCTCACATTATCTCCTACCACCTTACTCTAATTCGTGTATATTGAGCGCGGAGCGGTGTTAAGCTTCTTAGGGCGGTATGAGCATTTTGAATTTTAGTAATCGTTTGACAAAAGAGTGATGAATTTTCAGTAATTTTTAGAAAGGTTAATTTTTCAATGTTTCTTTAAGAAGCGGTGAGCAATGAGCGATAAGTTGTGGCTACTGCTCACAGCTCACAACTACTGCTGATTGTTATTGTTAACTGCTACTTTTAACAAACACATCCTCGCATATTTTTCCCCCATAGCGTTCTTTGAAGTTTACTTGATTTCTTTTCCGTTTTTACCTCTCTGTTTCTCTTCTAAAATACATAATCGACCCATCACATAATTGCATGCACACATTGTCTCTACAATTAGATATTGCAACAAAAATCAAAACATATAATATGTATATGTAGGCTTGAATACACATTAATTAAATTTTCATTTGTTATTTCCTTCGGGTACTAAAAAGGTTAAAGAATGGGAAGAAAAAATTGTGATAGCAACTGACTACATATAGTTGTTTATTTGTCAAAAAAATTCGATGAAAATTTAGTTACACGTTCCTTAATATTTATTAGTCCATCACCAAATTAGTATTCTTCAAGAATCCTTTTATCTTTTGATTTTCATCATCGAACTTCAAAGCTCCATGCCACCATTTTCATCGTCAATATTCATCTCAAACTTATTATATTCAAGTTTTACCATCAAAACACCTAAAACCAATGGAACCGTACGCATGTTCATCTTTTTGGCTCATGAAAGAATCCAAGCCTCAAATATATGCTAATCCATATATATACATCAAAGGTAGGAGTATTGAACTATGGCCTAACAACTATACCTCAATCACTTATTATATTTCTAGAAGAAAGTCAAATACTACTTTTTGATTGACTTCAAAGATATCCACACACGCAAAATCAAATCCATATGATTTTTTTCCCAACACATGCTGACATACACATCAATGTCCATACTCGATCTTTGCCATATTTTCTCTATTCGGCCATACTTGTACCTGAACTAAAAATATGGCTATAAATCAAATCACGTACATTATAAGAAAGAATCACTTTCAATATTGTATTGACATGGTTCTTTTTTTTTTCTTTTTCTTTTATTTATTTATATATATATATATATATATATATATATATATATATTTTGTTTAATAATCAATCATATTGAAGTAAAAGTTTCACGAACCAAGACTTTCAAATCCATTCACACTTATCAATGATCATATGAGAAACCGATCCAAAAGATCTATCTTTTTCGTAAGGATAAGGATCCTCTAATGTTCATTTGAACATTAGAGGTAATGTTGTGTTTATTGAGATTGTACATTGCTATTAAAATAAAATAGATGTTTTATAATAATAACAATGTACAATCAAATAAAGTATAACATTACTTCTAATGTTCAAATGAACATTAGAGGATCCTTATCCTTTTCGTAATTACTTACACATGTATTGTCATAATCGATAGTGGTAAATGTGTTTTACACTTAACACGAAATAAACTCAATATATAAACCTCATGCAAATCTCTTTACACAATAGGAGAGTTTCTTAATACACTTGTTCAAGCCAATGGGGTGTGAAGTTTTATAACTCTCTAATAACATAAATCTTGAGGATATGTGTATAAAGAAACTCATCTATCGTGATTAAGAATGTCATTGCCATATCATGAAGTAAGAGTGTTGCTGCAAATATCTAATTCTCACGCATAAAAATAAATCCGGTACCACTTGACACTTGCCTTATGGTCACTTTCAACATCAAAGCAATGACAGAGTGGATATATATATTTACACGTATAAACCACGAGACATCTGAGTTAGTTACTGATTACCTCTATGAAGGGAACTTGTACAAGAAAAAAATACATGTTATCCCATATAACTAATCTAGTATAACTTGACGTACCATAATGCCAAACTTGCAAACGGTTGCCTAGCTAGAAGATAAGGCTACAAATGTATAGCACTAAAGATTCTGATAGAAATCCCAACATATATCATTTGAACAGTTAGTCCGAGATTTTATTCTTCATTCAAGCCTTTGGATTTAGATTTTTGAAAGTTAACTTAAACTTCATCATCATCTTCTTCATCTGCTATCACCTAATCAATCTTTTTTACACAATATCAGTATATATACTCAATTAAACCCTACTCCAGCATCATTAACAACAAAAGAATTGACATGCGTAACAAATGGTGGATACAAATAAAGAAACATGCATACCTGCGAGACCCTCCAAAGTAACTTAATAGTAATCTCATAAAGAAAAAGAAGACACCATAGTTGTTTCTGGAAATTAGAGAGAAAATGTAGATCGAGAAAGTGAGAGATGATTGAAGAAGAGATAAGGTATGTCATGTTTTCTTTTATAGAAGTGGTGTAAGGGAATGGCCATATAAAGAGCTGCAAACGATGCGTAGAGCAAAGAACAGTTGCAAACTGTTTGGTGCTGATTTGGCATCTCCTAAGGCATCAACAAAGAAATAAGCAACTCTCTTTTATAATATAGGTAGATAAGATAAGATAAGATATGATATTGCTATTGTGAAAAGGAAACAGTAATATAGGAACTAATTAACAGCCTAACATACATATTATACAAACAAGACGTGAGTATGTGGAGAAAGTTCGAATAAGTTGTAATTCCAATTTAGTTGATACAAAATCAAAATAGCGATGCGATAATAATAAGAAAACTATGAAAAGAAACCCGCGCTTATATAGAAGTTCATCACATATATGGTAGCTTTAAGTTCAGGTCATGATGCAAACTTCTACGCTAAAACTGAATTAAGTTTCTATATGTAAAAGCATGTACATACCATATCATATCGAGTGCCTTCTCCAAACCTATCTAGGAACTATCTCAGATATTGAAACAACATTTATCGAATGTTGGGCCAATCTTGATCTTGAAGAATTGTGCTCGTTTAAGAGTGGCATTTCAGGATCAGTACTACTACGCATGAAAAATGAAGGTTCTGATGGTAGTGGAAGTGTCACGGAGAAGTTATTGAGCATATGAACAACTGAAGCCATTGTTGGTCTATCATCAACATTTTCTTGAACACATAACAACCCAATATGGATACTTCTAACTACGTTGCGCAATGAACCTGGTCCCATCTTTAATGTAGGATCTATCATATCTAATGGTGTACCATTTTGCCATGTTTTCCATGCCTAGAAAAGATTAACAGTTATGTTGTTCAATATATAGAACTACAACAAAAATTGATTTCTGCGAAGAATTAATGTGTCTTTGGTAACAAAACGGTTATGTACCGATGTTGTGTTATAGTTGTAAGTGGAAGGGATATCATGCAAGTTTATGAAAATGCCTAAAAATGTATACTGATTAAAAATAATAAAAGTGTATAGATCGATAGAAATAATTAGTATGAAAAGTTTTCTGAAACTCACACTTAAGACATCTGGCTAACTTATAAACTTTATGTTAAATATACATCTGTTAAATGTTTTTACTACGAGTATTTACTAAATAGTAACTAATTTCTCCTTTTATACATATTTAACATGTAAAATCGTAGACATAAAAAATTAGCTAACCTGTTGGTTGTATGTATGTGTGACGATGCAACAGACCGAGGTTCCGGCCTCAACGCACAGGGGACACATCGTCGTTAAAAACTAATGTAAAGTAGGTAAGTTGTTGACGTTTTCAAGTTTACAGTTTAATTTTGTTTTTTACACATAGTTCAGTATAAATTTTTAGAACTACTTTGTTGTGTGACAATTCTCCACAGCTGTTCATAATTATACATATTTATAAGTATGCTATCACTCTAAAATGTGTGAGGTCTCAAGTTCAATTCCTGCTATGTGCAAACGACTTTAAGTGGCCACGCCAACCTCCTGAAAAGGGAGGGCTTTACCTGGTTTGAGTCTGTGTGGCAGTGGGTTCAAACCCCGTGGATTAGTCGGACAAAAGGTCGGAAATCATGGTTACCAAAAAAATGTATATTTCTCTGATTTACTAGAATTGTTGTAGTTGGGGATACTTACAAAGCTAAGTAGGTCTTCGATGCTATCTCCATTTCGAAAATATTGGTTTTTTTTACTAGAAACCATCTCCAATACTAATACACCAAAGCTAACGACATCCGACTTTACTGAGAATTGGCCATGCATAGCATACTCGGGTGCCATATAACCACTGTACAAAAGAACAAGAAAACAACAATTTGAGCACTTGCACAACTGGAAGGAATAAACACGTCAACTACTTTATGATATTGTCTGAAGTATGTATACTTACTAGGTTCCAACAATTCGATTTGTGTCGCCTTGAGTTTCTTTTGGTTTGAACAATCTTGCCATGCCAAAATCTGCGATTTTAGGTTCCATCTCAGAATCTAACAAAACATTACCAGCTTTCATATCTCTATGAACTACCCTTAGACGAGAATCTTCATGAAGGTATAAAAGTCCCTTGGCAATGCCTATAATGATATTATATCGCTTTTCCCAATCAAGAAGTTTACGTCTAGTGGGATCTGCAAACACCATCAGACAACGTTAAGTTAATGTCTTTTTTGCAAAACATTTTTCTTTGTTAGACATCATCAATTCTTTTAACAAATAAAGTCAACTTCTTCGACTACCAGTGCTACCAGAATACAACCTCTTTATTGAAACTAATTGTGACATCCTAAAGAATATTTTGTTACAAACTTAACAAAAATTAAAACCAATCAAGTTTGCATTTGGTCGCTAAACATGTTAAATCCGTTGCTATAAGCGATATATATGGTTCTCTGAAATTGTAAAGTATCGATTATCTTAAGAGCTTACCAAATATAATTTTATCTAGACTTGCATTTGGCAAGAACTCGTAAATGAGAAGTCGTTCGCTTCCTTCTATGCTAAAACCAAGCAGCCTAACCAAATTACGGTGTTGAAGTTTTGCGACTAGCAAAACCTCATTCTTAAATTCTTTGTCACCTTGCGCAGAGTCCACGTCTAGTCTCTCGTCCGCCTATCTCTGTCATCTTCAAGTTTACCCTAAATACAATTTGATAACATATATTAACATTCTTGTTCTTTGGCAAAAAGAAAAAAAAATAGTAAAAAGAAGCTAGCAACATAAATGATCAAGCCGTGTATTACCTTGTAAACCGCTCCAAATCCCCCTTGCCCTAACTTATTGCGTTCGGAGAAATCATTCGTTGCTGCTTTGACCAAACTAAAGTTATATCGTAAAGATTCAGCCGTTCCAATATCCATGGTTTCAACTGATAGATAAAGAGAGTTAACATTTAATTTACTACACGTATAAAGTAATGCCCAAAATAATTTACTCACGCCACAACCAAGTGGTCTATTATATTACAAGGGGTGTTTGGATAAGCTTATGAGCTGGAAAGCTCACTTATATATGCTTAAATTAAGTGTTTGACTAAACTTATATGATTGCGCTCATGTGATTATATAAGGGGTTTTGGTAACCCCGCCCAAAAATTGTGGCTTTTCTGTAAAGACTTGGTTACTTGGGTTTAAATAACAAACTCCTTCATAAAAATATAATTTTAACATTCGCTTTGTCTAACCCAGCATTTAAATTTTTTGTACGTCCTTTTTGGTCATTCATCAACAATTCAACATAAGTTAAATCAAACACTTAAGGTTGGGAAAATCATTTAGATTTCAGGCTCTTCCTTTAGAGCCTCTTGCACCCCTTGCCCTCTTTGATCTCCGCTATCCGTCGTGGTTATATAAAGTAAGATCACATGAACATGCATCTTGTACCCCCTAACTCATATTAGGCCGGATACAATGGTTAACACATCACCACTCCCTCCACCTTTCAGATTCAATGGTCAACACTCCCCTCACCACCATTAAAAATACCCACTTTAAACAAAAATACCTTACAAAATACCTATACACTCACAAACAAACAAAAAAGTGGATGGTGAGGGCGGTTACCACTCTCTCCTCTTTTTTCTTGAGTTACGTGTGATACGTGAGGGTTTTAGTAGGAGTGGCGCGTGAGGAGGTGACCTCACCTCCCATTGTATCCGGTCTTAGAGCTTAACTTGATAAACTATTTGATTTTACTATAAAAACTATTGATGACGCTAAAAACGTGAGCACTTTGTAATATTGTAGTTGTAGTAAGTATGATCATTATACAATATGCAAACTTGGATCTTACTCTCTGTAATTTTGGTCTGCGGTGTTTGACGCTGCTTTTTTCTCAATCTTATAAAGATCCAACTGCAAGTGATCAACATGACGACAATGACTATGACAATAACTAGTACTCTCATATGTTTTGTTCCTGCAAAAATAGGAATGTCATCAAAGAATCATCTTAATTTCAATATTTAAATATTAAAACTCTCGTAAGAGATCGCATACATAAAAATAAATAATTAAATAACGTTATAAGTGATAGAAAAGTTTATGGACCTAAAATCGATTCTAAAACTGACAATTACAATCTGATACGCATTGTTCAAAAACAAAATCTCATAAGTATACTTATACCTGATTTTCTTGTAAAAATAACATTTTATATATTCAAGTTAAATAAATGCTAGAACCACAAAACATTTAAAAAATATATTTACACAATGACATGTCCTTTAACTTGTGGTGTTCTCTCTCTCTTACTTTTAAGGTATTTCTCTTATATACATCCACAAATAAACATTGCATGTCATTTTGCGAATCTTTTTATAAACCGTGATAGCAAGATGTCAGTTTACTCATAGGACACAATTTTAAGCCAAAATATGCTAAACCGATGGCTTTTAGCCAACCCGTGTCGATTCAGTAACCAAAACTAGTCGGTTTTACATTTTTTTTGTTGGTGACGACTAGGAGGGGCTCAAGCTATACGAGGCCTAAAGCGAAATTCCAAATGAGGCCCTATATTTTAAAGTTATTTGCACCAAAAATCGTTTATGTAATTTATCTAACTTCTTTGATTTAAAATCTTGGATTAAGTCACAAAATTCAATTTTGCACAGTATATCATTTTCAATCGAGAAATGACCTTTTTTTTTTTTTTTTTTTTTTGTGATACTTTGGTTATTTTTTATTTATATTTTGGTCTTTCTCGTCGGATAGATGAGAAGTTAATTGAGTGATCAAAGAAGATAATTTAAAAATAAGTTATATCATTTCAATTTTAAGCTTTGTATTCTCATCGAATTATATGTTTGTGATATTGTATTGTATGTTTGGTTAAGCTATTATTATATTATTTGGATTTTTATGCTTATATATGTGCTTGGTATTCATTTTTGCGAGTTCTATAAATATAAAATAAAAATTGAATAAGAGCTAATTTCTTAAATCATATTTTTGATATAGGCCAAATGACATAGAAAAGTATTCAAGTTAGGTTTAATTTCAAAGCGAAGTACCTAAACTTTTTTCTTTATGGAAGGTAACAAATTTTGTTCATGTTCAAAATTTGGACATTTTATAAGTATTTTGGCCGTTGGATACTTTTAGCTGTAGTAAGATATTTTTGTAACGTGAATTTATTTATACACTTATATTACTAGGTATTCGAGTGTTGCGGCGGCGGATATCTTGAAATAAAAATTTTCGGTAAATCATGCATTTTAGTTTATTATGTTCTTTTTTACAATAAATTTACAGATATCAAGAATTTCATACGACGTATTTCAACTTCTTAACTAATGACAATGTTTTTCATTATACAATTGCGATAATTAATATCACACGTGCCAATTTGTATAACATTAGCCCATTTGGATCGTGCCCGTTTATCCCGTTTGCTTTCAGTATGGGATCTTGTTTTGGACTTTTTAAAGTGATTCGTATAATATGAGTCCGTTTGGACCATCCCCGTTTGCCCCGTGCCAATTCATGCTCGAGCCCGTTTGGCCCGTGCCCATTCGAGCTCTAGCCCGTTTGGCCTGTTGCCCCTTCGGGCTTGAATATTTGTATAATGTGCTTCATTATTTGTATTAGTGATATTTAATACAGAAATTGTGTTTAAATTGGTTGCACAATATGCTTGATAATTTGTATTTTTTATGTAAAGGGTATTTTAATAACTGCATTAATTGTATTTATTAATCATTTAATTAATTGACTACATTAAAAACATTGACTATATTAATTGCATTAAAGTAATGTACATTATGGTTCTTGTTTAGTAAGCTATTGAAAGATTTCTATAATAAGCAAGCTGAAATTTTAAGTATTGTTATTTATAAAAGGTCTTCCTCAATTATAAGATAGTAAGATAATGAGAATCATGTCAAGCATCATAAATTGGTTTTATTGAGACGTAATAAGAATCACAATGAGTATCGGATTTAGTATGGGGTAGAATGGCAATGGATAAAAAAAGTGTATCATTACGATTGTTTATTTTTTGTTGATAAAATATGGAATGAAAAAGTGTATAGATATTTGAATGTTGTAGTGGAAAAGAGAGTGGCCCGCAGGAATGAATTTCATAAACAGCAAATTGGTGTGTAATGAATCTATAACTGTGATATACCGATTTTATTCCCGGACCCACTAAACAAACACCATTAATCGGAATGAAATCTATAGATACATTCTGATAAACGCATACCAAATGCACCCTAAAATCAATTTGAACCATCATTTGATGTGAATCTCGTTATATGAATACACAAATAAGATCATGTGGCAATACGTGTGACAGATTAATGGCTAATTGAATAATGAGTAAATTACACTGTTCGTTTATGTGGTTTGCTCCAAATCACACCGGTAGTCCCTGTTCTTTTTTTTTTGCTTTTTTGCTCCCTGTGGTTTACATATTGCACGCTGTTAGTCCTTACCGCTAACTGCCGTTATCTTTTTCGTTATCTCAATGGCACCGTTAGTCCTAACTAAGCGATCACTTGCGGCGTTAGTCCTTTATACTAACGACCGTTAATAACTCCAAAATTTTATTAAAAAAAAATCTTTTCTACGCGATTTTAATCGTTTTCGCCCGTTTTCTTACGGTTTTCATGCGTGTTTGTCCGTTTATACGTTTATAAATTCTAATTTTCTACGTTTTTCTTACGTTTTTGTCCGTTTTATACGTTTCCTTACTTTTTTGCGCTTTTGTCCGCGTTTTCTTAAGTTTTTATACGTTTCCTTCGTTGTTTTACGCTTTTGTCCTTTTCTTACGTTTTGTCCTTTTTATCGTTTTCCTTCGTTTTTACGCTTTGTCCGTTTATCTTGCGTTTTTGTCGCTTTTAATACGTGTAATTTAAAAAATACGTTGTTTTTTTTAATCCCGTTTTTTTTCCGATTTAAAAAATACGTTTTTTAAAAAAAATACGTCATTTTTTTCGATTTAAAAAATACGTCATTTTTTAAAAAATACGTTTTTTCAATCTAAAAAAAATACGTCATTTTATAAAAAAAATACGTTTTTTTTCGATTTAAAAAATACGTCATTTTTTAAAAATACGTTTTTTTTTTAAAAATACGATTTAATTTAAAATAACTTTTTAAAAAATTTCATTTTTAAAAAATACGATCATTTTTTTTCGATTTAAAAAAAAATACGTCATTTTTTTTAAAAAAATACGTTTTTTTTTTTTTTCCGATTTAAAAAAAATACGTTTTTTTAATAAAAATACGTCGGTTTTTTTAAAAAATATACGATCATTTTTTTCCGATTTAAAAAATACGTCATTTTTTAAATTACACTGTATATAAACGGACAAAAAGCGTAAGAAAAACGGACAAAAGCGATGTAAAAACGAAGAACAACATTATACGGAACAACGTAGAAAAATGGACAAAGCGTAAAAAGCGAAAACGATAAAACGGAACAAAACGTAAGAAGAAAAACGGACAAAAGCGTAAAACTAAGGAAAACGTATAAAACGCAAAAACGTAGAAGAAAACGTAGAAAAGGTAACGTACGTATATAAGCGGACAAAAAGCGCATGAAAACGTAAGAAAAGCGGGTAAAACGATTAAAACCGCGTAGAAAAGATTTTTTTTAATAAAATTTTGGAGTTATTAACGGTCGTTAGTATAAAGGACTAACGCCGCAAGTGATCTTGGTTAGACTAACGTGCCATTGAGATAACGAAAAAGATAACGGAAGTTAGCGATAAGGACTAACAGGTAATGCAATATGTAAACCATTGAGCAAAAAGCAAAAAAAAAGAACATGGACTCAATAACGGTGTGATTTGGACTGGCAAACCCGAGGGGACAGCGATTGTAATTACTCTTGAATAATTGATTGATGCATATGGCAAATAAAATACGTAGAGAAATCATTTAAAAAAAATAAAATTAAAAATTTTAAAAAAAAATCTCAAGTACTATTAGACACTTTTATAAAGACATTCACTATGATGAATATCTAAAAAGGTTAATACATCGGCAAGTTATAAAATTTTTCATATTATAAGCCTATCTCCACTATTAATAAACGTATTAATAAAACTTTTCATATCATAAAACACAATAACATTTTCAAAAAGAAATTAGAAAATAGTTTATACCTTTTCAAAATCGTAAACCTTTTCATTCCATTTATGATTAAAATAGTGTCTCACTATGCTTCACAAAATTTTGAACCTCGTTAGAAAGTTTAGCCTTGTTCATAAATCACAATTTGGATGCTCTAAACATTGGTACTTAATTGTAAAAGTAACTCTAATGTGATTCACAAAATAAATTTACCATTAAAAAAAGCTTTAAAAACTGATAATGTTTTATTCAATTTAATCTACTAGTGCTAAATTCATGTTCGACACAATTCAATCCCACTATCATTATTTTTTATACTTGATTTTTCTAAACTTAGAAACTCTAAACTTACTACTGTATTATTTATTATTAAAAATCATTTTTCGCATGCAGTAAGCCGAACTTGTATTTGCACATTTGCAATTCACAGGATAAAATTTGTTTACTTTGTATTAGGGATAGCATTTCGAACCGAATCCCGGAACCGAACCGAAACCGTATCGGTAGATCGCAGAAAACGTGCGATCTTCAAATGCATGCGATGCGGGATACGAAATAAGGTGAAAAAAAATCGGACCACTAATTGATTTGGGGACGGTACCAAATCGAAATTCCGTAAAAGCGGAAAAACGATTTCGGTACCGATACGGTACATCCATATCCGAATCCCGTTAGGTACGATGCCGTACCAAATTTAATTATGCTTTCGGAAAAAAATCGGTCCTATACCACTATTCGGTACGGAATGCGCATACCCGTCTTCCATCCTACTTTGTATCATAAATTAATTTATTATTTTTTTGGAGCAAAGTATCATAAATTAATTTATGATAGTATTACGATTAAATTTTATGTACGTTAGAATATAACGAGGTTAATCGGTGTCCGTGTGTTGGTGCGGATTTTATAATTAGCTTTAATTTAAAATTGTATTTGAGTGTATAAATGACAATGTCTTAGCGGTCGTAATTATTTTTAAAAAATGCGTATTAATAAAAATATAAATATATAAATACAAATTGGTACATCTAAATTCATCTTTTAGGCGTGTTAAGTAAACACGCTAACAGATTCTCGTATGATTTGATTTCAAATAATACATGCATATCACCCTATGTTAATTTCTTATATTTTGGTTATACCGAGTATAAATGCCCATGCTTTGCAGCATTGTATTGTTTGATCAGATAAATCGTTTAGTTACTTTGCTTTTTCTGTAATATAAATATTGCATATATCTATATTATATAATTTCATTCGTTTTCTTACAACTTAATTGTATAATATAATTCATATTATTTATCTATTACCATTTATAACAGTCACGCATTTGTAATCATTTTGACATGCTACATAAAAAATAAGCAATTTCTTTATAAAAGAGTATGTAAATCAAAAGCATTGCAATGTCAGACGCATTTTATTCGAAATTTATTATCAAAAATTAAGAAGCTGAAGTAACTGTTTAAAGTAAATATACATGGGTGTTGCAAAAATTTTATTTAAAAGAAAGTCAATAGCTTTTGTAACTTGTTACATAGTTTAAGGGGTCATTTACATACATCTCCATATTACAACTACTCCTTCCGTCCTAATTTAAGTGTCCATAATGGAATATTTAGATGTGCCAAATTAAGTGTCCATAGAATATTCCAACCAATGAGATGAGACTTTAGTGAGTGAAAATGATATTTGATTGGTGGAGAGTGTGGTTAGCGGAATTTTCTAAAACTTTGTGCATATAAATAGTGGACACTTAATATGGGACAGAGGGAGTAATATTTACATATTTTCTCAAATATTTCTTTAAAAGCATCGTACATCATGCATTAAATATTGGTTGAGATATGGGGATGTACGTAAATACCCCTAGTTTAAGGGTATGTTTTGAATTTTATTCTATTTTTACAAAATATATATTAAACTTCATCAATTTTAATACAATCATATATGTCAAAAGTATTGCAATATTGGTCTTATATTGTTCGCAATTTATAGATCTTTTCATATGCGTATTTTTTTATAAATAAATCGCTACATATTTGTTATATATTTGATAAATAAAGTTTGTTATATAAAAAAGACTTTAAATAGCTAAAAGTATAGGGTAGTTTCGTAACTCATCACATGGTCTAAAAGTAAAAGGTAATTTTCCATAATGGCCACATAGTTCAAGGGTAAATTTTGTAAATTACTCTTCTTTGACCAAAACGACCTCGTCTTTTTTGTTTTGTTTTATTTGTTTCCTATAATACCGTTTAATATTTAACTTTTTAACCGTATAACCCTAACAATATGATGCATCTCGTACCTGGTGGTGGTGCTGGTAGATAACTCTCGTCAAAAAACGAAAAAGTCTCGTACCTAAAGTTACACATAGGGAGAAGAGTTACCCCTCCGACACTTCTACTATTCGAACTATATATTGAAACGACTTATTACTATATATACTATACATCGAGCAACAGTATTTGCAAATGCACACATTAATTGCCAACTTTCAAAAGTTGGCAAAATAGTCAATGAGGTTTAAAGTGTCGTTGTAAAATAAGTTCAAGTTGGCAAAAATAGTCCCTAAGGTTTAAGTGTCGCTGCAAAGTAAGTCATTTATAGCAATTTGGCAAAAATAGTCCATATCCAAATTCACGTCTACAAAAGCAATCAATGCATCGCTGCGGGTTCCCCACTCGTTATATCTATCAAGCAATCAGCGCCTGCTTCCTTGTTAAATCGAATTTAATCGCTCAAGCCCATAAATGTTTGTGCCATCAAACGGAGGTTTTCCCAACCGGCAAAACTTGGCGAATCAGCTACCTGCTTTGGCTATC
Organism: Chrysanthemum makinoi; assembly: GCA_910596185.1. Classification (NCBI taxonomy): domain Eukaryota; kingdom Viridiplantae; phylum Streptophyta; class Magnoliopsida; order Asterales; family Asteraceae; genus Chrysanthemum; species Chrysanthemum makinoi. The sequence goes on along the minus strand of OU343222.1, from coordinate 63,313,400 downwards.
GGATCGTATAACAACGGCCGGTATGGTTTACTGAAACGATCTTTATCAGATGTGAATTGATCGTCCTCCAACACAAAGTGATATGGTTTCGGTTGATCTTGTCCCAGTATCATCACGGTTGGAGTACTTTAACAAGCAGCGTTTTGCGTATCACGGTTGCTTCCTTTTGGTTGGGCAACGTGTCTCGCTTTAACTATGGAGTCATTGAGACCTCTGACATTCACTTCATTGACATCACTCTCGTAGAGGCGATTGAGTAGACTGTATCAATGCCTTGCCCGTGGAGTAGTTAAAGCCGAAGCCAGTTGGTGGTAGAGGACAGAGAGGGTTGTGTTTAGATTTTTTCAAACGTCATGTTTATAGTATAATTAGCAGCGGTTCCACACATACTGTGAGGTAAATCGTTTTGCGATAAGGTTGGGGTGGAGAATAAATATATGAAAAAAAGCACAAGCCATATGGGTAGTTTTTGGGTGAGTATGATCATGTTTACGTGCAAGGAAGGATTGAAAAATTGGATGGTTTTAGAGGGTCATAAGAAATAGTAATGAACAGTTTCCTAAAAATCCATCTTTTAAATTCACTATAAATATCCACATCTGTTTGATTAGTTTGGGAGAAAATTATGTGCACCTAGAGAGACGTATATGAGCCACTTGATAATAATCATATGATGGCCACTCGTTTCTTCTTGCACTAGAAAAGTAAAAGACCCGCTATATATAATCAATTCGTATTTGTTAGAACATTCTAAACCGAAAGGCATAATATTTATTCATGAACAATTTATAAGATAAACTATATATAAAACCCATACACACTTCTAAGAATTGTGTAGAATATTTTGAGTTAAATAACGTATATAATGTGTAAAAATTAGTTACGTGTGAGCAAATTTTGGAGTTATTAACGGTCGTTAGTATAAAGGACTAACGCTGCAAGTGATCGCTTGGTTAGGACTAACGGTGCCATTGAGATAACGAAAGTTAGCGATAAGGACTAACAGCGTGCAATATGTAAACCACTGGGAGCAAAAAAGCAAAAAAAAAAGAACATGGACTAACGGTGTGATTTGGAGCAAACCACAGGGACGAACGGTGTAATTTACTCTTGAATAATTGATTGATGCATATGGCAAATAAAATACGTAGAGAAATCATTTAAAAAAAATAAAATTAAAAATTTTAAAAAAAAATCTCAAGTACTATTAGACACTTTTATAAAGACATTCACTATGATGAATATCTAAAAAGGTTAATACATCGGCAAGTTATAAAATTTTTCATATTATAAGCCTATCTCCACTATTAATAAACGTATTAATAAAACTTTTCATATCATAAAACACAATAACATTTTCAAAAAGAAATTAGAAAATAGTTTATACCTTTTCAAAATCATAGACCTTTTCATTCCATTTATGATTAAAATAGTGTCTCACTATGCTTCACAAAATTTTGAACCTCGTTAGAAAGTTTAGCCTTGTTCATAAATCACAATTTGGATGCTCTAAACATTGGTACTTAATTGTAAAAGTAACTCTAATGTGATTCACAAAATAAATTTACCATTAAAAAAAGCTTTAAAAACTGATAATGTTTTATTCAATTTAATCTACTAGTGCTAAATTCATGTTCGACACAATTCAATCCCACTATCATTATTTTTTATACTTGATTTTTCTAAACTTAGAAACTCTAAACTTACTACTGTATTATTTATTATTAAAAATCATTTTTCGCATGCAGTAAGCCGAACTTGTATTTGCACATTTGCAATTCACAGGATAAAATTTGTTTACTTTGTATTAGGGATAGCATTTCGAACCGAATCCCGGAACCGAACCGAAACCGTATCGTACCGTCACGAAAATCAGATCTCTGAAATACTGGATCTGACGGTACGGGGATACTAAATAAGGTGAAAAAAAATCGGGACCACTAATTCTGATGCGGGACGGTACCAAATCGGAAATCTCCAGTAAAAGCGGGAAAAACCGATTTCCCGGTACCGCATACACCGATATCCGAATCCGTTCGGTGCATTACCGGTACCACTAATTTATGCTCGGAAAAAATGCAATCTATCTAATTATTGACTGCCGTCTTCATCCCTACTTTGTATCATAAATTAATTTATTATTTTTTTGGAGCAAAGTATCATAAATTAATTTATGATAGTATTACGATTAAATTTTATGTACGTTAGAATATAACGAGGTTAATCGGTGTCCGTGTGTTGGTGCGGATTTTATAATTAGCTTTAATTTAAAATTGTATTTGAGTGTATAAATGACAATGTCTTAGCGGTCGTAATTATTTTTAAAAAATGCGTATTAATAAAAATATAAATATATAAATACAAATTGGTACATCTAAATTCATCTTTTAGCTGTGTTAAGTAAACACGCTAACAGATTCTCGTATGATTTGATTTCAAATAATACATGCATATCACCCTATGTTAATTTCTTATATTTTGGTTATACCGAGTATAAATGCCCATGCTTTGCAGCATTGTATTGTTTGATCAGATAAATCGTTTAGTTACTTTGCTTTTTCTGTAATATAAATATTGCATATATCTATATTATATAATTTCATTCGTTTTCTTACAACTTAATTGTATAATATAATTAATTTTATTTATCTATTACCATTTATAACAGTCACGCATTTGTAATCATTTTGACATGCTACATAAAAAATAAGCAATTTCTTTATATAAGAGTATGTAAATCAAAAGCATTGCAATGTCAGACGCATTTTATTCGAAATTTATTATCAAAAATTAAGAAGCTGAAGTAACTGTTTAAAGTAAATATACATGGGTGTTGCAAAAATTTTATTTAAAAGAAAGTCAATAGCTTTTGTAACTTGTTACATAGTTTAAGGGGTCATTTACATACATCTCCATATTACAACTACTCCTTCCGTCCTAATTTAAGTGTCCATAATGGAATATTTAGATGTGCCAAATTAAGTGTCCATAGAATATTCCAACCAATGAGATGAGACTTTAGTGAGTGAAAATGATATTTGATTGGTGGAGAGTGTGGTTAGCGGAATTTTCTAAAACTTTGTGCATATAAATAGTGGACACTTAATATGGGACAGAGGGAGTAATATTTACATATTTTCTCAAATATTTCTTTAAAAGCATCGTACATCATGCATTAAATATTGGTTGAGATATGAGGATGTACGTAAATACCCCTAGTTTAAGGGTATGTTTTGAATTTTATTCTATTTTTACAAAATATATATTAAACTTCATCAATTTTAATACAATCATATATGTCAAAAGTATTGCAATATTGGTCTTATATTGTTCGCAATTTATAGATCTTTTCATATGCGTATTTTTTTATAAATAAATCGCTACATATTTGTTATATATTTGATAAATAAAGTTTGTTATATAAAAAAGACTTTAAATAGCTAAAAGTATAGGGTAGTTTCGTAACTCATCACATGGTCTAAAAGTAAAAGGTAATTTTCCATAATGGCCACATAGTTCAAGGGTAAATTTTGTAAATTACTCTTCTTTGACCAAAACGACCTCGTCTTTTTTTAGTTTTGTTTTTATTTCGTTTCCTATACGTACCGTTTAATATTTAACTTTTTAACCGTATAACCCTAACAATATGATGCATCTCGTACCTGGTGGTGGTGCTGGTAGATAACTCTCGTCAAAAAACGAAAAAGTCTCGTACCTAAAGTTACACATAGGGAGAAGAGTTACCCCTCCGACACTTCTACTATTCGAACTATATATTGAAAACTGATTTATTACTATATATACTATACATCGAGCAACAGTATTTGCAAATGCACACATTAATTGCCAACTTTCAAAAGTTGGCAAAATAGTCCCTGAGGTTTAAGTGTCGTTGTAAAATAAGTTCAAGTTGGCAAAAATAGTCCCTAAGGTTTAAGTGTCGCTGCAAAGTAAGTCCTTTATAGCAATTTGGCAAAAATAGTCCCTATCCAAATTCACGGCTACAAAAGCAATCCCGCTGCATCGCGCGGGTTCCCACACTCGTTATATCTATCAAGCAATCACTGCACTGCTTCCTTGTTAAATCTGGAGTACACTGCTCAAGCCCATAAATGTTTGTGCCATCAAACGGAGGTGTTTTCCCAACGGCAAACTTGCGAAGCGAATCACCAGCAGCTGCTTTGGCTATCAGATCGTATAACAACGGCCGTATGGTTTTACTGAAACGATCTTTATCAGATGTGAATTGATCGTCCTCCAACACAAAGTGATATGGTTTCGGTTGATCTTGTCCCAGTATCATCTGGTTGGAGTACTTTAACAAGCAGCGTTTGTCGTATACGGTTGCTTCCTTTTGGTTAGGGCAATCGTGTCTCGCTTTAACTATGGAGTCATTGAGACAGCTCTGACATTCACTGTCATTGACATCACCTCGGCATAGGGCGATTGAGTAGACTGTATCAATGCCTTGCCCGGTGGAGTAGTTAAAGAAACCGAAGCCAGAGTTGGTGGTAGAGAGGACAGAGAGGGTTGTGTTTAGATTTTTTTCAAACGTACTGTTTATAGTATAATTAGCAGCGGTTCCACACATACTGTGAGGTAAATCGTTTTGCGATAAGGTTGGGGTGGAGAATAAATATATGAAAAAAAGCACAAGCCATATGGGTAGTTTTTGGGTGAGTATGATCATGTTTACGTGCAAGGAAGGATTGAAAAATTGGATGGTTTTAGAGGGTCATAAGAAATAGTAATGAACAGTTTCCTAAAAATCCATCTTTTAAATTCACTATAAATATCCACATCTGTTTGATTAGTTTGGGAGAAAATTATGTGCACCTAGAGAGACGTATATGAGCCACTTGATAATAATCATATGATGGCCACTCGTTTCTTCTTGCACTAGAAAAGTAAAAGACCCGCTATATATAATCAATTCGTATTTGTTAGAACATTCTAAACCGAAAGGCATAATATTTATTCATGAACAATTTATAAGATAAACTATATATAAAACCCATACACACTTCTAAGAATTGTGTAGAATATTTTGAGTTAAATAACGTATATAATGTGTAAAAATTAGTTACGTGTGAGCAAATTTTAAAAAACAAAAAAGTTTTCACACTTATATTTGTTTCAAAAAAAATCCACACTTTTAAATGTGAAGAAATCTAAAATTTGTCCACATTTATAAATGCGCACAATACTTGTAAGAGCACAAGGTGGGGGATATACGAATATCACGTTATTGGTATGTAATCTCAGCACCACATCATAAACTTTCCAATAACATATCAATCACTCAAACACCCCTCCTTCATAACACATCACTAACTTGTTATTGGTCCCACAAAATACCCCACTAAAAATATCCACTCACTCACAATACAATAAAAAAATAAAAAAAAAATAGCAAAAGGTACATAATTTTTCTCTTTGGCGTGAGCCAATCTAATGGCTCATTTCCCTTTGGCATGAATTTGGCTCACTTGCATGGTATAGTTTGGCATGCCATTGGTTCAAAAAAGTTGCATTTGGCGTGTTATAAAACAACCATACCCTTTGATCTAACACACAAGTCATCATTACTCAAGATATATTTGTAACCCTCAAATTCTCCGCACAAAAGAAAAGTGTGGAGGAATTGAGTGTTACAAATATAATGCACACTTGTAAGTGCGGACAAATTATAGATTTCTCTACATTTATAAGTGATGATTTTTTTTAACAAATATAAGTGTGAAAACTATTCTTTTTTCAAAATTTGTTCACACTTATTTATATAATTAATTTTTACACATTTATATATGTTAATTTAACTCAAAATATTTTACACACTTTTTAAAAGTGTGTACAAATTAGTATGGTAAAATGACTTTTTTTTTGTAGTGACCATAATGGACCTTATACCCACAACCGGACTTGGGCCATACTAATCCTATCATTTAATAATCCCCAGCAATCTAAGCAGTGAAATCACGAAAGCTCGGATTGGATTCGAAAACTAAAAACATTAAAGCAATAACTAATTTGTTGATGAATATACCCGATAGCAAGCGAATACAAATCTTCAAGCAAAAGCAAACCAAAACCAAAACCATAAGTGAGCAGCAAAAGCATTAAAGCAATATTAATTTGTTGTTGAAGATCTGCGACATCAAAGAGCAACAACAAATGCAAAAATTAGCGGCAAAAGCAAAGTGAAAAAAAAAAAAAAAAAAAAAAACCTTTAATTTGTCGGAGCTAGATTCCGACGGAGGTGATCTTAAGGGGTCGTGCGCAAAATTGAAAAAATAAAAGAATAGCGTTGATGACGTAAGTTTGGTTTGTGAGTTATGACCGAAATAGTAATCATATAGGTTCTAGCCAAAAATTGAAACTTTTTTTCTTTTGATAAAGGATAAATGGTGGTGACTAGAGTTTGATGGGGTGGCTTAAGGGAGGCGGCTCAATTTAGCCACCTAGGTCTGAGGATCATACCCGCTCTGATACCACGTAGAAAAATGAATTCCCCGTGAGGCATAATGTTTATTCATGAATAATTTATAGGAAAAACTACATAAAACCTTAAAGGACCTTATACCCACAACCGGCCAGGCTTGGGCCATACTAATCCTATCATCTAATACTCCCCCGAAATCCGAGGGGTGAAATCATGAAATCTCTCATTGGATTAGAAAACTATTTGTTGATGAACACACCTGATAGCAAGCAGATATAAATCGTAAAACCAAAACCAAAAGCATAAGTGAGCAAAGAAAAGCATTAAAGCAATATTAATTTGTTGTTGAAGATCTCTGACAGCAAGCAATATCAAATCCTTAAAGAGCAACAACAAAAGCAAAAATAAGCGGAAAAAGCAAAGCGAAGACAAAAAGAAAAAGAAAAAAAAATCTTTAATTTTCGAAGCATTGTCGCGTCGGACATCGCGCGGGTTGATCTTAGTGGGGTTTTGTACAAAATTGAAAAACAAAGAGAATGGCGCTAATGACGTCAGTAACTCCAATTGGTTTGTGAGTTATGGCTAAAACATTAAACATCTAGGGTTTTAGCCGAAAACTAAAACTTTTTCCTTTTGATAAGGGATAAAGGGTGGCGACTAGGGTTTGGCGGGATGGCTTAAGGGAGGCAGCTCAATGTAGCTTCCTAAATCTGGGGATCATACCAGCTCCGATACCATGTTGAACAATAAATTCCATGTGAGGCATAATGTTTATTCATGAACAATTTATACGACAAACTACATAAAACCCTAAGGGATCTTACATTTACAACCGAGTTCAGGCCATACTAATGTTATCATCTAAGAGCAGGAGGTGTGGTCTCGCTACAAGCCCTCGCCGCCCCCGCCATGACACCTTCCCAACTAGTCGTTTGCTCGTTGATTGCAAACTCCTCACCTACACGGCGAGGTAGTTTTCTGACATAGGAACGTTGAGGTGGGGCCAAAAGCAAGCAATGGATATATTAGCTTTTTAATTTTTCGATTTTTTTTCCTTTTAAAACCAAGATAAATCTTACCCCAAATAACACTATAAATACAATTCATACACACAATATGGGATTCGGAGGACCCCAAATGGGATTCAAAGGACCCGATTGACATCACGTGTCTCGAATATATTCGGCCCCGACAAACGACCTCGTCCCGACGGCGCCTACAAATCTCGAGCTTCAAAGAAATCCAATTCGTCGGATATGTCGAGCGCCACGACGATTTCCGGGGGAAGTCAAATGAGTACTTTTTCGATACAATTATCCGAAAAATATTCTCAAAAAGCCGACCTTCAAATGTTACCGTATGAGGTAAGGAGACAGAAGGAATTGAAGACATTAGAGATGGAGGAGATAAGGTTCCTCATGATTGATCTCGATCAGACCACCCCGACAAAGGCGAATATCATCCGTAGAAGACAAGAGGAAATAATGGAGAAATGTCAATGCGAGTAAAATGCTTCCGTTTCGTATTAATATGTGTTGTATTTTTTTTCCGTGTGCGTATTTTCATTTTCCATTTCGTATTGTTAGTTTCCGTTTAGTATTTTTAGTTTCCGTATCGTAACTTTTTTTTCGTGTCATATTTTTAATATGATGTAATGTATTTTTAGTTTTAATGAAATGAATTTTAGTTTATTTGGAAATGTAAAAAAAAAAAATTGTAAATGGTGGGACCCAAATGAGTAAGTTGAGGTTAGAGCACAAGGTGTCATAACAAGGCTCAACTTCGTCGTCGCGCCACCTCAGCGCCACATCAGCATCCCATTTTTCCACAACTAACCACAATAAACCCTTGTCTCCTCACTCATAACAAACCTCAACCTCTTCATTTGGGCCCCACCACTACCAATTTATTTTTTTATTCAATTTTCACTTCCAAATAAAAACTAAATAAATTCATTTCATTCAAATTAAAAATACAATACATAACACAATAATAAAAAAACAACACGATACGGGAAAAAAACAACACTATACTGGGAAAAAAAACAACACGATACGGAAAAAAACAACACGCATTAAAAAACACACATACTACTATGGATTTAATCTTCGACATCCCAATTTGGGTAATTTTCAAAATCTCCAACGCGTGAACATATTTGAACTCTTTTCTACCAAATTGTTGCTAGAAGCTTAGTTTCAGATTTTCGAGATGAGTTTGGTCATTTTGAGCACTTCACATTGCCGCTATTTTGTAAATTGCGTTGAACCTTTTAATCGACGTTAATCCTCGTCCATTTACCCGATTGAATTTTTGTACGATGGTCATCGGTTGTCTCGATTATTGAACATATGATAACGCCGTTCCAAAAATATTTTCGAACGGTTATTTTGCATAATATCCATAGCTTCGAAATTTATCCAAACTTGCGCAGCAAGATTTCTGAACTTGTTCCACTTCAAATTTTGAGACATTTTGTTGTTTTTTTGAATTGATGTAGATGTGAAATAAAATGGTGGTTTGATAGATGTTATTTATAAAGGTGGTTTTCAATTTCAAATTCAAATTCAAAACGTAAGTACTGCTGTTAGGCGGGGTAGTCAAATTTAAATTTTAAAAGCCGTTTACTTTAGGCGGGTATTCAAATTTAAATTTAAAGTCAAATTCAAAGTATTCAAATTCAAATAGGGGTTTAAATTCATTTTAAATTCAATTCATTCAAATTTTAAATTTTAAATTCAAATTAAAAAACTGTATAATTGCTGTCTGTAGGCGGGTACTTGAAATTCAAATTTTAAATTCAAAATTCAAATTCAAATTTTAAATTTTAAATTCAAATTAAAAAACTCATCATTGTATGGTGGGAATTCAAATTAAATTTTAAATTCAAAATTCAAATTCAAATTTTAAATTTTAAATTCAAATTAAAAACTGCATCATGTTAAGGTAATTCAAATTCAAATTTTATATTTTAAATTCAAATTCAAATTTTAAATTTTAAATTCAAATTCAAACTAAGCTTTTCTATATATAGATCATGGTACCAAATAGTTTCACTTTGCAAATAACACACACAAAAAAATGTTCGCGAAGACTTTTCTCAAGAATTCCCACAGACAGAGAAGTTGCCGGAACCGCTTTAGGCACCACTGATCACTTGCCGGAAACCAACTTTCCAACTCTTGCCAGAGTTTAGTTTACTCAACACCACCGAAAATGTCTTCCGGTGGGTTTGAAAACATCTCGTACCTCCCAATTGTTCCAAGTCCACTGCTAACAAATTCACGCGGTCCAGTGATTTTCAAAACCACCCAAATGGGTTGTGAGGCTTCCCTCCCACAGTTTTGAACAGGCGAGATGAAGAAAACGTCCGTGGGAGATATCTGCAAGAGAAGCCGCGTGAAGAGACCGCTCGCCGTGAGCAGAAGCCGCGGAGGCTCAGAGACTTCAAAGACAACTATTTCGACATAATGGAGTCGATACATTAATGGGGAGTTTTATTCCAGCCAACAAGTGATGATGGTTTGGACTCTGATGACTCGCTTTTAAGTGTTTAGTAGTTTTATTATGTATTTCAGTGCTTTTATGTTGTTTTTTAGGGATCCTCTGTAGTTTTAATGTTTAGCTTTATTATGTATTTCATGTTTTCAATTTAATCTTTCAGTTTGAGCTTTTTTTGAACCACGGAAGCTCAGAGGTACCTCATACGAGAACTTTCAAATCAATAACACTTCACCTTCACCTTATTATATAAAACTTTACAAATCTTTAAAAAAAAAGAGAGAAAAAAAAAGAACAAAACAAAAGTTGTTTTATGCCGGGTTCACCTTCGTCGTCCCACGATTTCAATTCACTCGGGAGCCATTAACGAAGCAGCCGTGTGGCGGCTGGCCCACCTGGTGAGCTCCACGTAATATGGCGAGGCACAACAACGACCACACCGGATGCTCTTAGTTGTGATAAGGGGGTTTGTTGAAGTGATGTGGCACCCGTAAGGTTCAAATAAAAGTTTTGCCATGCCATGGTACCAAGTGCTCTAATAGTATTCATCGGAGGTGGAAATTAAACACATTTACTAACTGAACGTGGAGGCCTTATCCCATAATGATTTTTTTTAACGAGGTTTTCTTTTAGGGGGAATTGCATATATATACCCGGTAAAACTTAAAAATTTACATATTTTCTCATAATACAAGTTTTTAATGCATGATGTATAATACAACTTAAGCATGTTTTGGATGTATATTTAAATATGCAAGTTTTAGCGAGTATATATGCAATTGACCTTTTCTTTTACTCGACAATCTTCAAGGTACTACCTTATTACGATTATTGATTTTTTCACTAGTAAACATCTTCTCTTTATTCTTTCATTTTTCTTTTTTCTCCTCAACCTTCGAGTTGTTACTTTTCATTGTGCTAATTTTTTACCCATTAACATGTTTTACTTCTCTTTCTATAGATCTTCTCTTTCTCTTTTAAAGCTTCTTTCTACAACATGTTTAATAACTGACAACCACCATTAGTGTGGTTCTTTACACACGCCAGCCACCGTAACATCATAACCTTTGTCGGACTATACTACTGCCGAAAATAACCAGGGGAATCCTCATGCCGCCAGACTTCCCTACTGCAGGAGACATTTTTTATTTATTTTATTTTAAATATGGAATGTTTTTCATGTTTTGTTTGGTTCGTATGATGTATTTTAGTTTTCTTCTCTCATATATAAGGTTTTTGTTAAATTGATTTATAATGGTAGATTGGTGGATGGTCGTGGTTTTAGCTGGTGGTGAGTTGATAGTTAGTGGCGGCAGTAAGAAGATGTGAAAGAAAAGTTTATATTTTAAAAAGAAAATAATAGATTAATACGTGTCAGTTTTTTTTTAATGTTTTCAATACAAAAGACTTTTTGACTTTACTACAATTGACTTTATACGAAAATTTTAGAAAGAATAAAGTGCAAAATCATCCTTGTAGTTTGACCAAATTGAAAGTTTCGTCTTTAATATTTCGAAAGTGCAGGCAACATCCTTATAAGGAGCTTTAAGTTGCAGCTTTAGTCCCTAAGTTGCATTTTTGACAAGAGCATTTTACTTATTTTATTTTGGACATGGATGAAAAATACAACCCAAAGTTTCTCACAAAGACGGTGCGTGTACTTTCGAAATGTTAAAGACGAAACATGTAATTTGGCCAAATTATGAGGAATTTTTTGCAATTTACACTTTTAGAAAAATAAATGTATGTTTAATGAATTTAGAGTAAATTTCGTAGGAGTCATTTTAAATTGTATACGGACCAAAGCTGCCTTTTGGTACATTGATTTTGTTTTCCTCAACTTCATTTATTGCTTTAATTGCCATTTGTCATAAGACAAGTATATTGTTTTTTAATTTCATGAAAAAAAATAAAAAATTAAAAATAAATAAATAAAATAAAAGTGGTGATACATTCGTATTTGTTTAAGGAAAAAATATATTTGCTTAAAACATAAAAACTTAAAAATGCATGTTACTAGATTAAAATAACATATGTTAAAGTGCTACCGTCACACAGGTTGATCGGGCCGAGCTCTCCCTTTAAAGAAATTGGCATTCTCAAGAAGCCAACAGATGTCTGTCTAAAGATAAAGTTTTAACAACCATACAACGAAAGCGCTACCAAAGATTTAAATTTGGATCATGGTATCGAGTGGGACACTCTAATTGATATGTCAAAGATTTAAATGGGAATTGATTTGCACACATTGAGTATTTATTGAGATAATCTAATTTATGCGTTGGGTACTTATACAATATTATTATCTTTTCTTTTTTTAGAAATACAATAATATATTAAAAAAAACTCCAAACGGAAAAAATATAATACGCGACATTCCTCTTCGATTAAACAAGATAATTAAAACAGGGAAGGACTCAAAAGCATGAAAATACAACCAAATACTTAGGGGGTGCTTGGTTGGGGGTAATGGGGGGTGGGGAATGGGAAAGGTAATGATTAAACATGTTTGGTTAGGAGTAGGGAATGCAATCATTGTTTAATATTGGGCAATGGGGCATTACCCAATAAATTGGGAAGTATGGTAATGATTCCCCACCACTAGCAGCAACCACCACTAGCAGTAGCCACCACCACCACCATAAGCCGCCACCACCACCACCATAAGCCGCCACCACCACCACCAGCCACCACCATTAGCAGCCACAACCACTAGCAACCGCCACCACCACCACCAGCCAGCCAGCCACTACTACCACCACCACCATCAGCAGCCACCACCATTAGCCACCACCATTAGCAGCCACCACCACTAGCACCCACCAGCAGCCACCACCACCACCAACCTAACACCACCACCCACCACCGGCCACCACACCACCACCACCACTTGAGGTTATGTAAGTTTTTCTTAAGTAAGCACTATCAAAGATAATGATAATCTTCATTCCATTCCTTTGCATTCCCTTTGCCTTTTCCTTTCCCATTCCCCATTTTGAACTAAGCGCACCCTTAGACTAAATTACACAACAAAAAATCAAAAGTTGAAACACTACTTACTAATTACTATATTGTACTTATCTCACTAAACTTTCAAACTTATGGAAATCATGCCACAAAAGAAAATATCTCCCATGAACTTGAGCCACTCAAATTGCATAGCAAGGAATAAAACAACCACTGACATTAATAGAAATCTGATTGTTAATATATATCGAAAGAAAATGATGTTAAAGGTTGAATCTCAAAACAGGGTGAAGATAATCAATAGTCTAACTAATTACCAATAAATGGTTATTGGATATCACTCGAAATCGTATAATCACTTTACAAAGTAAACTATCCGACCCTATTGTCTGGGCATCACGAATATCTATTTGGGATAAGACCAAATGTTTTTTTATTGAATTAGGCACAAATCATTGCGCATTCAAGTGTTCAAGTTTTATGTGTCGTATTCATGCATGATATGATTTCCTATTTATAAGAAAATACTCTTAGCTAGTAAAATAGAATTATGAGGATTAATCGGCTCATTAATCGCCTAATAATTATCCCCATTATAGCTCATGGTGGTTACACAACTAATTAAACGTGGTCATTAATGCAGTTATAACTATCACTTGAATAGGTCAAAGTCGTTACAAGTTTACCAGTTCAGTCCCAACTATGTCATTCCTTCAGTGCCATTGAAAACTTAACAAACCCACCGAAGAGCATACATGTTGAAGTTTTCAAAACTGAAAACGACCCGCTAATGAGATAACTCACTAAGGATACTTCCTTTGAAGAGTTACTCCCTAATGACTTCAAATGCACGGTAACTCATCACCGGTGATGAATACCATTCACCTAGAGTGTCACTCATCAAGAGTGACTGATGAACTTCATCAGAGGGGCCCGAACAATACTTAACCACTATCTGAGTCAGAGTATTCAGGGTCCTGATGGGTGTACACTCCGTACCTCCAAGCCCATTATTAGGGCTGAACTGATCCTACAAGTGCACTAAATTTTCCAACAATCCTCCCCAAATTTAGTTCACTTCCATTGCATTAAATAAATGTTAAACAAACATGTGCATAAACGAAAATATCCTGAGTGTTAATACAAATAAGCCATAAAAACGTTTATTTATATTTTACGATCTTCTAATGTTTTGTCGATAACAAACGTAAAATCATTTTAACGAAACAAATAAAATACGTAAATTGTTTGAGCCAATAGTTTTCTAACACACTTACGTTTTCACATAAAACACTAAAACAAGTATAAGTGAATTTATGATTTAGTAATACATATGTACAACAACTAGTGTTTACATATTTGGGTAAATATATACTTAACTAGTATATACTAAAATGGGTAAAAACTAACAAATGGTATTGACCCATAACCCATGGTATTATCCAAACAACTTGACTTGGTACATTGAACTTATAAGATACATCTTATCTAATAAGTAACCCATGGATCAACCCATAACCCATAACCCATAACCAAAATACCCATGGGTAAAGAGGAGCGTCCACCTGATCCTAGCTTTACGCTAAGAGCGGATCGATCCTCATGGGAGGGATCCGTGGGATCCTGGGAACAAGGCAGGTGTGTATTTTGCCTATAAATAGTGAGCCATTTTCCTTTAGCTTGCCACTCTCACATATACTTTCCCCAGTATTGTACCTCTGCAACCAGATCCTAAGAGATCTTTCTATGTAGTTTGTCTTTTGTTTTTGTGTGATTCTCTAGGTTCCTCTTAAAGGCGAGATCACCACTTCTTGAGTCGAGCAAGCTCAAGTCCATGAGTTGCCATGCTTCGTCATCATCAAGACAACTGAGTTTCTCTTGTTGATAGTTCTTTTCCTCCAGTAGATATGTATTTAAGTGTCAAGGCATTAGTGAAGGATGCTTGAGAAAGAGTCAAGAGGAAAAGCATTAGTGAGGAAATGTGCTTAACGTCAAGATGTCAAAAGCATTAGTGAAGAATGCTAAAGGTGTCAAGACGAAGGCATTGGTGAAAGGTGTTAAGCGTTGTATCAAAGGCATTAGTGAAGAATGCCTAGGAATCAAATCAAGTGGCATTAGGGAAGAATGCCTAGGTCGTATATTCGATGAGGTGTGTTGGATATAACTTTTCACATACACATCAAACCATAACACAAAGTAACATATAGATGGAATTCTAGAGAGAGAAAGTTAGAGGTTTAGGGAACTTAGTGAGAGAAAGTAAAGATATTATTATGAGCTCCAACTCTCTACCTTGGGAGGTAGAGAGTATTTATAGTCCTTATATAAATCGCCACACACGCGCTGAGGGTCGTGGATCATGCATACTGGTAAAGACCGTCCGTCCTCCCACGGTGTTACTTAACTAAATACTACTTAACTAAATATTACTATGACTACGAAGCTTAACGATTACATATACTTGAGGTGACCGACTTTTAATACGGGAATTTCTAATTCCTAACAATCTCCCCCTAAGGAGGTCACCTCAAACATATACTAAAATGACATTGAATACAATCAGATATTACATTAACAATTGATCTTGCATTCATGATGTAGTACTTTGTTCGAAGCTCGAGTCATTGATTCCACTCATTGCATGTTTGGTTAATCAAAGTGGAGGTCTTTTACTGATCCACGTGATAATAATGTTGAGCCAGCTTTTGAGATCATCAGACTAGAAAATCTCTCGATACATCCATTGTGGTGTTGGTATTATGTGATGTTGTGACATTCGGACCGACATGCTCACATTCTGGATCATTATATATTCTCATCAGTGAGCGGAAGCATTTGTTGATTCATGATATTGGCGGCAGTAGAGTAAGCATGGAGTAAAAATATCGAGAGTCATTGATGCACTAATCATGATTTCTTTTGAGATGAATGTGTTAGGTGAGCATGCGGCTATGGATTTGACCGCTTCATTCTCGATCGGCGCAAGAACGTCGAGGTGTACCTGCATAAGACAGTTAGCAATAAAGCGTACGAAAGTGTCTTTGATCACTTTCGTTGAATTGAGGTACACGCCCACGGTTCCCTCGCTGATCGATTACATAATGCGCATGATCGTATAATTCAAGAATTTCTTGACGTGGTTTACATTGCTCTAGGCGTTTCAAACCGAACGTCTCAAAGAAGACAACACGGAGTGAGTGAACCAGGTAATTTACGCCCATCGATTGAGAAAAGAATTTGAAAAACAATCGTGTATTGCTCAATAGAAATTGTTTTTGCAATATAACGAAGGTTTTAATGAAAATCAATTATCAATCATAAAACACCTTTTGATATGAAAAATTAGTACACCATTCGATGCTAATGAAAAGAGTTTTAAAGCACAAAGACCGGTTTTCAAAGGTATCCAGTCAATCCATAACTGAACTGTGATTGATTCAAAAGAATGAATCGCCCCATTGTTTCGTTGTTCGGTTGTCACATGGTTGATCTCAGATAATAGATCTCACATGCCACCTACCAAGAGCTTGTTAGATGTTGGCTCCAGAAGGCTTTCCATCTTCATTGTGAATATGTTTACATATCACTCCGATGTTACGCAATACCACAAGGATAATGCGTAGGACTCATAAGATATAATCTTTCTTTCCACATTGTGTGAAAGAGAGTCTTCATTGAAAGTGTCCTAATGAGATTTATTGATGATCTCGTGGCTCTAGACTCAATTTGTGCATATTTGGATCCTATATCGGAGACTAGGGAGAGGTCTCCTCCTTCAATATCAACAATCTCTAAGAGAAAGTCGATAGATAATGTCGGTTCCCGTGAGAATGAAACAAGTCCTTTTAAGAGGAACTTGAGTGGGTTGGAAAGTTGAAGTGCAAGGCGGCCGTCCTTTGGGTCCATGACGCCTTGTCTTCAATACCGATGTTACCATCAAGAGCATATGAATTGAACCCGGCTTTACGCCTAAGGTTGAATAAATGGAGGGCTATTTGTTTTCACCCTTTTCTCATTCAATTCTTTTTAATTCTTCAACCCCTTGAGTGCTTACCGAGACTTCATAACTAGAACCTTGTTGGGTTTATTCCAAGCAGCTCAGTCTTAGTCCGCACTCTTCCCATATCTCATTTTTCTCCTTTTATCATCATACCTAAGACTCTACACTAACTAGTGGATAGTCCTCGGTAGATCCCTCCGTTCTCGCGGATCATGGGAACCAATACCTAACCTTATCATCCTTATATCACCGTACATAAAGTAAAGTTGGTCGGTCTATTTGGTATTGTTCATCCGCCATTGGAACCAATTGAAAACCATTTGAAAATCAATTCGGATACTTGTGATATATTATCAAAGCATTTTGTACCTGAATTGTTTTTGATATTTTTAGAACGAGAACTCCCCTCAACATGTGCATCAAGTATTTGAAAATGTTTTGCACACGGAGGCAAGAGAAAGAATTAACTTCTTTGATTACCATTTTCTAAAAGATATCAACATCACTTCCCTAATCGAATCAAGTAGATAAAGCATTTTGGGGAAGGATGAGGTTTTCATGATTTTGCTCCCCTCAATATGTGCCTCGAGATTTGAAAAGAGTTTTGCACATACTAGAGGGAAACTGCACATTGAGATAAGTGATCACGTTTCAAATCATTGTGGTTTAATATAGATGCTCCCCTCAATGTGTGCATGGAAAATTTGAAATCGTTTGTCACTTACGGGGGGGCAAACATGCTAATCACTTAAGAAACCATTTATCTAATTATCGCTTTAAATCCTATTTAAATCACAACATCTCCCATCACAATTATAAAACATTTGAGATTTGTGATCTCTTATAGATTTAAATTGATTTTGAAAGCTTTTAAGGAGAATTGTGACTTGATTATGAAAGCGTTTTAACCGATAAGGATCGATGTTGAGATTTTAAACTCCATTGGTTAAACATGCATGTACATCTTTTGAAAACAATTTAATGCCAAATAACTTTTTAATTTAATTGAAATCATTCTCCCCTCAATCAATGACATAGGTTGTTGATTGAGAGATAGAGATTTTGACAAATAAGTCCCGATGATTATTAAAAATAGAGACCGAGTTATTTTTCAAAGCATTTAGTTTTCAAATAGATAAATGTTATAGAATCGAGCATGGAATTTGAAAACATGGTAAAACATGGCTCGTTCTTTCTTTAAAACCGGTTATTGCCTGAAAATGACAATAAACCATTTTTTTTCTCTTTCTCTCAAACATAATTTTTTGATTTTTTTGATTTTTTGATTTTTTTTGAATTCACCAACATCTAAAGTCCCGTGTCATTCTTTGAATGACAACACAAAGACCGTAGATATTATCGAACCGAGAAAACGCATGACAAAAGACAATATTTTTTGAAGATTTTTTTCGAATTTTTTTCGATTTTTATGGATTTTGAAGGTTTTATAATTTTGTATTTTGATTTTTCGAATAGATATATACAAGAGATAGATGAAGATAGACCTTTACTCCTCGCCTTCCTCCCCAAGACGCGTTTGAGAGTATTCGTTGAAGGCTTTTCGCCAAGAGTGGAAGAATAAACTCAAAACGTTCTCTTGGAAGAGCTTTGGTGAAGATGTCCGCTAACCGATATTCAGACCTCACAAAATATAGTTCCACCACACCTTTTTCCACTTGTTTCCCGATGAAATGATGTCGAATGTCGATATGCTTTGCTCTTGAGTGTTGAACGTTGTTGCATGAGAGAGAAATGACACTTTTATTATCACGGTCTGAGAGGATTTTGTTGAATACAAAGCCATAGTCGATAATTGAGATCTCATCCATAGGATTTGAGCACAACAAGATGACATGGCTATGTATTCACCTCTGTAGAGGAAATAGAAGTACTCATTTGCTTCTTTGAAGACCAGCTCACAAGCTTATCACCAAAAAACCGAGCACCTCGTGATGTACTCGACGTGTATCTTGACAACTCGCATGATCGGATCTGCATAGGCCGTTAGTGACATACCGGTGTCCTTCGGGTACCATAGTCCCATATTGATGGTTCCTTGGAGATACCGAAAGACCCGCTTAACCGCTTCAAGGCGCTTTTTGGTAGGCTTAGCCTGGTATCTAGCACACATGCAAACAAATGAACAAGATGTCCGGTCTACTAGTGTGAGGTACATCGTGGATCCAATCATACTACGATATTTTTTTGGTCAATCATGATCCCTGAGTGGTCCTCATCTAGTTTGGTTCGGTCAATCATGGGGTGTCAACAAGGTCACTTGAATCAAATCCAAATTTCTTTAAAATCTCTGTTGCATATTTAGATTGATTTATGAAAATGCCTCCCGGACTTTGTGAAATTTGTAATCCCAAAAAAAATGACATTTGTCCCATCATTGACATTTGAAACTTTGAACTCATTTCATTAGAAAAACGATCACATTCCATTGGGTCCGTCGAGGCAAAAATAATATCATCAACATAAATTTGAACATGAGTTAAATGTTTGCACGACTTAGTGAATAAGGTAGGATCAACTGCCTTTCAATCCGGTTGATAGAAGAAACTTTGACAAAGGTATCATACCATGCCCTTGGAGCTTGCTTTAAACCGTAAAGAGCCTTCTTCAGACGATAAACGTGAGTAGGATGCTCTTGTGTCACAAATCCTTCAGTTGGCCGACGACTACGACTTCTTTAAGATCTCCGTTCAAATGCCGCCTTCACATCCATCCGATATACTACCATGTTCTTACTAGCATTAGCCAAAAGATTGATTGCCTCGATTCGAGCAACCGGAGCAAATGATTCTTCAAAGTCTATACCCTCCTCTTGACGATATCCTTTAGCAACTAATCTGGCCTTGTTTTTCAACACATCACCATGCTCATCAAGTTTCACTTTGAAGATCCATTTTAGAGAAATAATCATAGCACACCGAGCAGTACTAACTCCCATACATCAAGTCGATCAAATTCATGAATTTCATCTTGCATGGCATTGAACCAGTAATTGCGCTTCATTCATGGCGTTTTAACATCTTTTGGTTCGATCTTAGATAGTACGGAGTTGAAGAAACACCATAAGGCATCGGTTGCAAGTTGTTTCCGCGTTGATACAGGACGAGAGGGATTTCCAATGATGTTGTCTAATGGATGATCGTGAGTCCATTTTCTAAGGTGTTCATGTGGCAGTTGTTGAGGAACCGAGGTAGCGAGTCGATGTCTCTCAAGAAGATGGTTCGGATGATGATTCAGGAGTAGCAAATATGTTTTCAAATGGAGCATCCACAGGAGTAGCAAAGGGATTAACTTCATCATTGATGCGTAAACATTTCCATGATGTACATTTGAAGAATGATGATTTGTTGATGAGATCAAGGATCAAGAGAGTGCTTCTTGACTTAAAGATATTGAGATCAAGGATTGACTTCATTCACGTGAATATGAGCATCTTCTATTGTAGGGATCAATACCTCATTAGTAATTGAATCATACAGTTCATCAAACATAGGATCAAACAATTTCTTTAAATCATCTTAAGATGGAGGTACATATGGAGTTTCTTGAGAAGAGTTTAGAACAAGAGATGAACCAATGGGACTGTTTTGAAGTCGCGGGTCCCGAAAGTTGGAGTGTCCGAGCCATTTGACCGTCACTCATCAAACGTAACGTGAATGGTTTCCATGATATTTCGGGTTCTTTTGTTATAGATTCGGTATCCCTTTTGTTTGGTGCATATCCTACAAATACTCCAATGTCGCCTTTAGCCTAAGTTTCCTAAGTCTTGACCCTCATTAGTTGGATAACACAATGCACCAAACACACGAAGGAATAAGAGATTAGGTTTTCTCGTTGTGGACAAGTTCATATGGTGTCTTTCCATGAAGCGGTGTGTGTGAATCAGAACGATTTTGTGTGTAGCATGCATGCAGTGCAATAGCGACCGAGAAACATTGGAACTTTGAGTAAATCAAGATTGTTCGGCGGCTTCTACAAGAGTTCGATTTAGCTTTCAACTACACGCTCGTTGAGGAGTTCGTGGAACACTTCTTTGATGGTTGATTCCAATGCTTTCATAGAATTCACTAAGTTGTTTGTTAACAAACTTCGAGTTCCATTGTCTCGTCCGGATAATTCGGACGGTTTTGTTAAGTCGAACCCGCACAAATTTGTTTGATGAGTTTGATGATGATATCGAGTTTCATCCTTTGTCCTTAAGAACTTGACCTGTGAATCTAGAGTAATCATCAACTATAACTAACACATATTTCTTCCCAAAGATATTCACCCGACTCTCATTGGTCCACATAAATCCATATGAATTGTATGAAGAACTTCTGATTGAGTTAGTAGGTTTGGGTTTATGGGCATACTTCTTGCTTTTTCCCAATTGACATGCCGAACAAAGATGATCCTTTTCATACTTTAGTCGAGGTAAACCTACAACTAAGTCCGCTACACGAGAGATCATTGATGGTGCCTTAGGTTCAAGTGATTGAGACGACGATGCCATAACCATGACTTTGTTTTAGAAGCCTTTGACAAGAAGCAAATTGGAGAAGACTTCATCATATCATCTATGGAGATTGTGTAAAGATTAGAACCACGAGTTCCTTTTAACAGTTCCTTGCCATTAAGATCTCTAAAACAGTGTATGTTTTCCAAGGCTACTTCTAGATCGTAATCACAGATTGACCAACAGAGAACAGATTATGACCCAAACCTTCCACATAGTATACTCTAGAGATAACACTATCACCAACAACATAATCACCATAACCCTTAATTGCACGAAATGATCATTACCGAATCTAACAGCCCCGATGAATTTGCTCACGAAGTTCATGAGCAGCGACCGTCTCCGCCATATGCTTGGAACACCGAGTCCAAAAATTAACGATTTGAACGATCCGCAGTTGAACACGCACAAGAATGGATAACTGGATAATTGGGATCCCCATGCAAGAATGGGTTCCACTTGGTTAAGTAATTGGAACACCCACATGTAATCGAAACATCCATATCGTAAGTAGAAGCAATGGAATCATTGAATAGATGCAATGCTTTGGTGTTCCATTTGACCTATTCAAAGTATGTTTACTTCTTAAGGAATAGTTCTACCAAGAGGCATCCATTTTCTAGTGGGCATAATCTTAGCGCTTTGAGAACAAACCGATTATTCTTATGCCAAAAGGTATCCAATAATAACCTATCTTTATAAAAGTTCTTCCCGCTGGTTTCCACTGCTAACATCTTTCGCTTTTGCCTTTTTGCCTTATTTGCACGATTATTATTAGCATTAACAATTTTAACGGGCATTTGACAAAGATTAGACAAAGCATTCACACCACATTCATGATTAGCAAATGTAATTCAAGCGCATATCATTACAAGGTTTGCGATAGTATCGTAATTAATTAATTACAAGACGCCTAAGGCTAATACTAGAATCAACACGATTCGCTTTATTCAACTCAAGCTTAAAGTTCCTAGATTGGTCTTCTACTCTCTTCCAATGCACATTCTTAGCTTGCAAGGTCCTATCATTCCTTGTGTTATCTTGAGACTTTGACTCGCCATAAAGTCACCGATTACTCCTATAGAGGAATGGGAACATTAGTTGGTTGATCTAATTTTTGCATTCCTGAACTTGATGTGCAAGGATCTCAAGTACTAGAAGGCACATTAGTGTATACTTTAAGACTGCGGATTTGAGCTTTTGCAGCACACTAAAGTTCACTTTCTTAGCACTAACATATCCGAATCAACTACTTGAAGGCACATTAGTGTTTTTTAAGACTCGCATAGAACGGATTTCCCGCTTGGCACTAGGCATAGAACAAGGCATCACAGCTTTGCCTTTTGCACCTAAGGTTAAGGATTTGGAACATGTGGCAATTACACATTCTAGCAACTCTTGAGATCTTGGCCTGGAGGCAAGCAAACCTAATTTCACTATCAAGAGGTTTGTTAATGAAATCTCCTTCGACAATCTCACGGAGACATTCTAGACTATCCTTAAGGTGAGCACAGGATTCATGAAAAGCATGTTCATTATTCCTAAGATGAGGAGGAATATATTTAATCGCCACAGTTGTATTTGCAGTCTAAGGGTGACTTTGAGACAACATTCTTATTGAAAACAAGTGGCGCCTCTTTCGACTTCTCGTGATTCTCAATTTCCTTTTGTAAAGACGTTATTTTTCGTTGTTTTGGTCACGGGTGACTTTTATTGAATCATATAACTCTTTAAAATGTCGCTTAACTTTTTCATTTTCTTCTAGAAAACTCGCTTTCCTTTGTAAGGCATCAACTAAGTTTTGAAGATGAAAAGTTTGAGAATTCTGAGATTCTAAAGGAGGAGGAAATGGGAGGCCTGCCATATTGTTCGTTTGACCCTTTAATTGAGAGATTTGGGCTTTCAATTTTCTGATCGTGTTAATCGACTTGAATTGATTCATCATCGCTTGTTAATTTGAAAACTCGATCAAACTCGAGCATCCGAGGATGTCTTGATATTTGAAGTTTTAACATTTTCTTTAAGATGTTGATATTTTAGTTGTAAATTAAAATGCTCAACTTCCAGTTTAGAAAAATGTTTAACCAAATTGTCGTGATCATCCAGCTCAATTTTCTCGCTTAGTTCAGAATTAGTTTTTTCAAGCTCAATGATACGATCATGGGAGACTTTCGTACAAGATAGTTCATGAAATTTGGAAGCATTAATAGAGCAATTTGAAGCAAAGGAAAAAGATATCTTGAGCAACACATTCTATAAGAGTCTCATTTAAGGTATGCAAGTTCTTCCTCTCAATCTCATTATATTTTAGTGCACGCCCATAATCACTAACTTCAACTACCATTGCATCAAATTCCTTTTCCATTCCCTTGATATCGCTTTCTACCCCTTTTAAGACTCTCAAAGTGATCTTTTAGAAGTTTAAAGAAAGGCATGACCTCACTTAAATAACATTCTTTCATTTGCTCAAAACCCCTTTCTCCTTCCGTTATACCAATGGGTGTGATCCTTTTCTTGCAAGTTTTCTCAAAATCAACAAATAGTTGAAATATAACATATTGGCTAATTAAGGTCTTGCTTTTAGTGGCAATTTTTCTAGGAACAAGATGTATTGGTGTATTAGGAGGATACACACGCTTCTAGGCATTTTCCATAGGGAGGGTTTGTTTCAACAATATTTTCGTTCCGCTTATCTAAATCCTTTTTCCATAAAACTTGTTCGGGAGTCAACAATGTCTGAGGCTTAAACATGTTCAAGGAAATCCACTTTTCCTTTTTGTAGTCATGGGGAGTGATAATTATTTTTTTCTCTTTGCATTTAGGATCATCTAATTTTTGTTCATTCTTTCCCTAGTGACTTCATCTGATTTCTTATCCTCCTCTGCACTCAACGAACTAGGTTTCTGTCTAGGTTTAAGAATCTCATTGCCATCATAGATCACACTTTGAGCGCTTTTCTATCTTTCCTGCACTCGGTTGGTTTATCAATAATGGGAACACTATGCTTATCGCTTATAACTCTATGTTTAGTGACCATGTGAGCAAATCAATGGTGTTTCCTTGTATGTACAACTTGTTTTCAAGTTTGTTTTTCAAAGTTTTAAGATTAGAAAAATCTCAAGAGTTTTGATTCCTTTGCATTAAATTCTTGCTTAAGCATTTTCACATTTTCATGAAGTTCTTGTTTTTATTAGTTAGTTAAAGTTTTTCTTGCAAGGAATTTATTTCTTGTTTCAATACTTCTTCTTTAAAATTACTTTTTCTAATGATCAGACGCACTTGGTCATCCATTTCCCTGCCACGAGTGGTCAACTCAAATTTAGCACGTTGTTCATAAATAGCAACACGTTCTTTATAGGCATTTAGTTTAGAAATATGTAATCATCAAGATGCAAAGGTATTCATCAAAAACATAGTCATTGTTGACCGCAGAAGATGCATCACTTGGTACAACTTCACTTTCACTTTGTTTCACGTATTGATCATATGGGATAATATCGATATTACCCATATTTTCAATATTTGATTCAATAGTTTCAGTTGAATGTACTTTGTCATGCATCTTTTGCACATCAAGATCATCGTGATAGTTTTAATACCTCCGAGATGAGTTTGTTCTGATGGCCCAGTGGTGAAGAAGAGACCTTGGGAGAAACCATTGGAGAAATGCTAGCCATAAAATTGTGTGTGGGAGGTCCATCATCCACATCGAGTCGATGCATCACAATCCGACTTGAAAGGCATTCGATGATGACCTATCTTCCATAGAATGCCATCCACATCCGCATCATAGGTCTTGGCATTGCCCTCAGAAGAAACAAAGAATTCCTCTTCATCCAAAGTAGCACCATTGTCCCGAGCTTGTAAGCAAAGATCTATCTCTCAAGTAATCAAGATTCTCGTGGACGCTTTGGAGATGTACAGTTCCTTGCAATGTGTCCCTCACCACCACAGCTATAACATTTGATTGGCTTAGCTTGACCTTGGTTACCATTCCTTCCTCGACATCGGTTACCAACATAACCTCTACCACCCACCTCTTCCCCGATCATACTGCCTTTCTTGAACGTTGCACCACGATCCTTCCATCTTTAACAGTAGCTTGATTGTGGGTTAGATGTCGCTCGAGGTTGTTGTTGGTTGTGGAGAGAATTCATGTTTTGACTAATCGAAGAGCTAGTTGATTAATGAAGTTACCCACGTGGATCAAAGATCACTTTGTTTGAACATAGGATCGTGAATGAGTTTGTGAGATTATTACCCAAGGGTATGACTTGTGATGCTTTGGTTGTGATTCCATGTTTGAGTAGAAGGCGCTTGAGTCATTAGACGAGCTTGTCTCCTCCGGTTGGTTTTGAACCGACAGAATCAATTTTTCAAACATAGCATGTCTCTCATTCTCAAGGAGGAAGGCATAGAGTTGCTCATAGTTTGTATTCTTCAATCCTTTAGTGAGCTTCACAGCCGTGACAAACTTGTGCCATTCGGGATTCATGTTGTTCACAAATTTT
Source organism: Chrysanthemum makinoi (assembly GCA_910596185.1). Classification (NCBI taxonomy): domain Eukaryota; kingdom Viridiplantae; phylum Streptophyta; class Magnoliopsida; order Asterales; family Asteraceae; genus Chrysanthemum; species Chrysanthemum makinoi. The sequence continues at coordinate 63,287,460 of OU343222.1, read as the reverse complement.
GAGTTCAAACCAATGTTAGGCATAGTCATTCCGATGTTCCTCATGTCATTCACTAACTTATGAAATCTCACATAGTACTCATAGACACTCTCATCTGGTTACATCTTGAAGTGTTCAAATTGGCCATAGAGTTGGGATTCTCTCTTCCATAGTTAATTCGAACTGAGAGAAGCATCTTAACATTATCCCATACCGCCTTTGCATCTGTTGTTATGATTGATCGCTAGATGTCTTTAGGAAGACCTTGAAGAACAATGTTTGAAGCCCCGATATCTGTATCGTCTCTTTTCTCCTTATCCTCAAGCTCATCATACATTTTAGGTCTCCATCCATTCCGTAAATGAGTACCATCTTCATTAGTATCAAGTATGTCTCTAGTCGCCTCAACTCGATATGGTCCTTCATCAATGGATTTGAGAATGTTGACACCATTTTCCTTTCCAAGGGGCATAACTGATTCGGAGCCCAAGAATCGTAGTCGGGCCTTCAAGCATGGGTGGACGAAAGTATCCGAGCCACCGCTTGAACATCCTCGCAACAAAGGGAGATGATAGGAACGCTGGTAGACATGTTTACGCATTATACGGATTTTATAACTCTATGATTAAACCGGGAAATAGATTCTTTCACGGATTTTACTAAATCAAGAGAAAACCGTGAACAATCACTAAGTCGCTAGAAGATAAGTCGCAAGATAATGACTAAGTCACTAGAAGATAATGCACTAAGTCGCTAGAAGATAATGCACTAAGTCGCTAGAAAATAATGCACTAAGTCGCTAACGCTTAATTCGCTACACCACTAAGTCGCTAGAATCCCAAGTCGCTAGACAAATGCAAGTCGCTAAGTAGTAACTCGCTAACCTCAAGTCGCTAGCAAAATTTTGGCAACAATTCGCTACTCAAGTCGCTAGGAATACAAGTCGCTAAAGAGCAACTCGCTATGCACCAAGTCGCTACCAATTGTCGCACCGTAGTGGAGAGTCCACTACTTGTCAGAATCGCTAGTAAGTCGCTAGCTACAAACCTGTAACTCGCTACAAAAATGTGAAGCAAGTCGCTACTAAGAAACTTTTCCGCGGTAAGTCGCTAGCATGAAAAACACATAAACACCACTTTTCAATCCAAAAACAACCCAACCAATATGATTCAAACCTTCTAGATCAAACCTAAACACTTGTGATGATTCTAAACACAAAAGTACAACCAAAATCCAAACTTTAACACTAGAAATCAATCAAATGATGCAAAACCACTAAACTTTTTCAAACTCAAAAACCACCTAAAAACCACTAGAAATCCAAAGATGCGTAAGATATGATCTAACCATGGCTCTTGATACCAATTGTTGGATATATAACTTTTCACATACACATCAAACCATAACACAAAGTAACATATAGATGGAATTCTAGAGAGAGAAAGTTAGAGGTTTAGGGAACTTAGTGAGAGAAAGTGAAAGATATTATTATGAGGTCCAACTCTCTACCTTGGGAGGTAGAGAGTATTTATAGTCTTACAATAAATCGCCACACACGGCGTGGATCGTGCATACTGGGTAAAGACCCGTCCGGCCCACGGTGTTACTTAACTAAATACTACTTAACTAAATATTACTATGACTACGAGCTTTCTAACGATTACATATACTTGAGGTGACCGACTCTTTAATACTGGGAATTTCTAATTCCTAACAAGGTGCATCGTTATACATATAGTGATAGTTTGTATTCAAGGATGGTGATATCCTTGATGGTGTTGTAATAAGAAGTTGGTCTCCTTTGGGGTATAAAATCAGTTGGGTAGTAGTTCCTACATTATAATGGAACTTGTTAGGTTCCCATATTCATAACACAAGCATTAATATAAGAAATAGATAAGAAGTGATCGGATGAACAAACACACACACATACACGTATGAATATTGGACGAAGGCGCGTAGAGTAAATGTGATTAATTGAACAAATCAACCCTCAAGTGAGGGTTTACAAGCATTATTGATAGGAAGGAACTAGGGCAACATGCAAGTTCCCTTCCTTTCCATTATTGCTTGGGCCATGCTCATGGGCTTTCTACATAAGCCTTGGCATGTAAACTAACATAAAAGCTATATTAAGCTAACTATTACATATTAATTACTAACACTTGAAATATAGTTTATGAGTGATTCCAACAATCTCCTAAGTAAGTTAGTGATTGATAATATAAACGCTGATGGGCATGTATAGTAGCTTTGACGCCTCTCGACATCTCTTCTTGTCAAAGAAGTGCCTTGATTCGAACAATCTCCCGTTGTAGAGAAATTGTTTCCTTGAAAATTTCTCGCTTTGACGTGTTCTTTGATCTTTGTTCTTGTGATGGTAGTGATAGTATGTTGTTGTTGTTCCAGACGTTCCGCCAAGGTTCCAAGTCTCCACGCCTTTCTCTAACATGCTCACACGCCTTGACGGATTTCAAGAGATGATGTAGTTCTCTTAGTCTTTAAATTTTGTAGATTCTTTGACTTGACGAAGAATCATTCTGACTTTGTGTTGCCTTTTGAGAGAAATTCAATTAGTGATGTTGTTGTATGAGCATGAATTTATCGACAACCGCGTCAGAGTCCATGTTAAGAAAACTTAAGAATGGTTAGTGATAAACGGATTCCAAAGACTTTACAATTTTGAACTTCGAGAGTGTTAACAAGATAGTGAAAACACAACTCTAATTCTCACAAAGGTTGTTCCCAATTGAGTCCCATAAAGGGATAACGCGATAAAATCGGGCATACCCTACAGTCAGATGAGTCGAGGTACAATCAAGCATCACCTCCTAATCGTGACCGCTTTGAGACACACTAAGCGTAATCCACGGAGTTACCGGTGACCTGCCGCAGGTCGTTTGATGTTGACCCCGGCAGAGTTTCCATTCAATCAATCGAGATCACAATTTTGAACCTCTCATAAATGTTCTCGACAGATTGCTAAGATCTGTGAAGGACACGATATTGTACCACTTGTGTTCTTATTTTTGAACGCATATGATAAAATGTCAAGTGTACCTATGAGATCTTTTGATGAATCTCGTGGCTCTAGACTCAATAGTGCTTATTGATTTTCCTGAGACTGGGAGAGGTCTCCTTCAATACCAGAATCTCTAAGAGAAAGTCGATAGTTTACTTAGGGTTCCCGCAGGAGACTGAAACAAGCTTCGTTGAGAGAAACTTGAGTGGCTAAGAAGGTTTAGTGCATGCGTCACTAGGTCCATGACGACTTTGATCTTTAATACCGGTGTCATCAAGTGACAACCAAGAGCATATGAATTGAACCCGGTGTCCGCCTCTAAGTTGAATAACTGAGGGCTATTTCTTTCACCCTTTTCTTTGATTTTCTTTTAATTCTTCTTCAACTCTTCTCCCATTCTCATTTTTCCTTTATAATCATACCCAAGGAATTCTAATTCTAACTATTGGTAGTGTTCTTGGTAGATCCTTCCGCCTCGGTGATCATAGGACGGTTATTCCTAACCTTAATCACCTTATAACTCCATTGCCATAAAACCGATTTCTTGTAAATTTCTCAAAGTGTTTATGAATAAAACATTTTGAAACACTTCGAGAGTTTTATTTTTTTAGAAATACTTCCTCCACACATGCTTGTTTTGATGTTGCAGTGAAGGAGGAGCGCACTTTTGAATTGATCAACTCAAGATAGACAATCCCCGCTGAGACACGGTTACGCTTGCATAGTTAAAGAGTTTCATTGTCGCTTTTAGGTGACAACTAGCTCTAATAACTATCTTTGAAGGTGTGGACAAGCTCTAAAGGTTGTCAAACCCACAAAGTTCATGTCTACCAAGAGTTTCTCTAATGGTACATTCTACTCGACAAGTCCTCAGAGACATCGCTACATCACTAGCTAACTAGCTTGAAATTATTACCCGTTCCCGACAAGTCTTTTCGAAGTTACTAACATTTAAGGTCTCGTTAATTCATTGGTTAAGTCTATAGCACAAAGATTCATTTGCAATTTCACAACATATTACTTATCACATAATTTTTCTTTCCCTTAAAATGGCATATAAATGTTATTTTTGACGTAAATTTTGATATCGAATATGACCATTTCGAAGTTTTGTGGGAAGATTATCAATGAAGAACAATTTGTGAACAAAGTTTTAATCAAATACCCCTCAAAAAGTGATATAAACTTTGAGGTTTAGAAAATCATAGTGGTGTACTTGTTCTTTGAGCAAAACCTTGAAAAATGAAAGGTTTGATAGGTTTTACTCAAAAGTAAGAAGCTTCGCTCCTTTTATAAGGATTGTGGCAATCGCCGCACTAATGGTCCTTTCATTACAAGAACGGGTTGTAAATAATCAGACAGTGCAATAAGCCATTGTCATTAAATAATAAAGGAATGGAATCTTAGGTTGATCCGGTCCAATCGCTATGCAGGTCCGGGTCACCGGTGTAGTATGGCCTTGTCTTTCTCCGGGTGAAGTCAATGAGCCTGTGGTTGGTTTCGCCAATGTTGTTAGACATGGTTTCGTCTATATTTCAAGATGATATTCAACTTCAATAGCACTTTCCGAAATGCCTTTGAGCAGCTTGAAAAGCTTCATTCTTGATATGCTTTTACTCCGACTTGGTCATTTTCTTCACCAAACTTTTTCTTGAAGTAACTTACCATGTCCAATGTTCACCTTCTACCATATCTTGATCATCGTATGGAGGTATCAACCAGTTAGAGAACCATTCATACTGTGTCATCTTCGCCTAGCCATGAGACAACATCGCCTCTTAGGGCTGCCTTTCTTCTTTCTTCGCCTAGATGAGGATGCCGGGTTTTGTCAAGCGGGAGAGGTGGGTTGTTGCTAGCTCGTGTGGACTTCATCGCCACCACTAGTGTATTCTAAATGATCACCGGTTTTCTCTGTCTCGTGGAGACTCGTGAGTCATGAGGTTTGCCGCCAGTAAGAACTCAGCGGAGATCTTTCGGCTGGAGTCCTTTCAAAGGAGGTTGTATGGAGTATGATTCACCGCTTTCTTCTGCTTAGGCTTTTATCTTTATCTTTATCCTTATCATCATCGCTTCCTTGGACGCTTAGGCCTTTCACTTGCTCCTCCTTGCATGAAGTCTTGAGTCGATATTCCAATGCTCAAATAGTTTACTGGCCGGTGAAAGTCATGATCGTTTAGAATAGCACCAGCCTTTGGAAATCAACTCAGATCGTAGAGAACCGCAGTTCCATTGGATTGATCGTCATTGTTATCGAGTGGATCATTGTTTGCTTGACCAATTTCATGAGATTTGATAGAGTTGTTCCGTAAACATCTCCTTGTAACCTGTGAATGCTGTCGAAGTAGAACTTGTGTATAGCCCCTAATCATTTCATTCATTTCCCCTTGATGTCACATTGCATCATCTTCGACATACTTCTTTCACTTGACATCTTGTCCATCTCACATGTAGAAGATTGATGTCATTTAGTTGATTCAAATTTTTATTGAAAGCACGCCTTTCTTCCTAATTGCCGATGTCTTTGGACAATCTTGGTTTTAGCCGGATATCCAAGAGTCAGCTTGGTTTCTTCACGATTTAGATGTGGATCTGGTTGTTCCTTTGGATGGTGGAAGTGAAGAGTGAGAAGACGAGTCTGATGATGAGGAGATGTGAGGTGGCTCTGTGGTCCCAGTGGCTCAAGTTTCTCCTGAGCGCCATGGGACTGCTCTGAAGAAAATTATCATAATCAATATCTTCATCATTATTTTGCATTTTATCGCTTCTATCACCTCTTTAGCATCTTCACCGTGGAGTTTCTCACTTTTCCATGTCCGGGTTCCTCAAAGTCGAGTTAGAGTCCCTAATCGCCTTTGTTGTAGTTCAAGGGTGGTACCAGCCTTTATCGGTTGATTAACCGTGATCGAAACCGGTGTGGCTTGAGATTCACTTGATCCACCGTGGCCACGAAGTTTTTGGTCAATTTAATTCATCAGAAGATATTTGAGTCTCGAGGTTCTTCAACTTTTGATAGTCTCTTCCTCATCAAATGGTTCGAGTTTTCCTTATCATGCTCGCTACCGGAGTTTTCCCTTTACCTTTATCGCTTTTGGACTGGGAGGTTTTATACCGTTGAGTGTCATCGACATGCTTTCGTGGTGACCTCTTCGTTCGACAGCTTTCCTCGAGCTTTCATCCATTATCTTTTGTTGCGTTCAGCTTTGAAGAATGGCTTCCTAGAGGGAACTTTCCGAGTATGTGACCTCTTAGGAAACTTTTCCTCACTCCCTGCTTGTAACACTCCCTCGCGACCGCCTCTCCGGTTTTCCTAGTAGGTGTATCAAAGGACTTTTCATCAAGAAAACCTACTTTGCCTTCATCAACCGCTACCAGATACCTTTTGTATGAATAGAGTTGTTTGACCGCATCGGTGATCCGGCAACACCAGACCTTTGTTTCTTTGTTGTTGATTCCTAAACCGAATAGGGTAGGCTCATACAACATGGAGTGATTGTTGGGGTCATTGAGTCTCGGATATCGATTATACCCTAGAGCTTTTTGGATCAACAGTTTGTATATCTGATATATGGATCTTGGTGCCAAGCTTGAGGAAAGCACATCATGTCGCCCCATATCGAGCCTCAACTTCAATGTGTTTCTATGATGACCAAAGCCCAAAGATCTAGAGTTCCATGAGTTGGGATGCTCATAACCACTATCATGTCCGTAAAACGCATTTGGTAATGATAATGTAGAGGGTTCTCCATGGTCGGGGAATATTCTTAAGATCCACGATGAATGCTTGTGACATTCGCAGCTTGCCATAACCAATGTCGATCATGAATCGCAGAACGCCTCTTCGGGTTGGGTGGCATTGTATTCGGTTGAAGCTCGATGACGTGAATGAGAAGAATAAATTTTAAACCGGTGTGATGGTGACTTGTTTGGTTTCGAGCCACCAGCCACGATTAACCTTTGATCTTTTGCATTGTATGCCGAATTGGTAATGTAGATCTTCTGAACAAATGTGAAGTTGGTGAGCATGTTCTGATAAGGTGATTCTTCATAATGTCCACAAGCAATCGACAAGAAGACTATAGCAGTGAGATATCAAAATCAACTCTAAGGTTGTTCTTTCCATCTTCATTGATAACCAGAGGAAGATATTCAACAAGTTGTAAGAACGCTGTGCTTCCACATTATGCATTTGAGCTTCCGTCGTGATCCGAAGATATTTAGCCAAAAGAACCAACATATCGAAAGACATTACGTTAGTCAACAGTTGATTTTATTGTCTATTTATTGAATGTGATATGTCGATTATTGTTACAAGTCCAATGTCACTTGTTAGTCCAATAGTCCAAAGACGTCATGATAAGTTTCGTGAGTTGATTAACTTTGAGTTTTAAAGTCCAAGTTTTCATTTATTTTCACAACTTATTAAACATTTAAGCTTATTAGTGACATTTTGGTTTCGTGGCGTTATGATTTATTTATGTACAAGTTTCAGACGGTAACAATTCATAATTTGGTTAAAACTAGGCTTAAGGTAGATTTTGCAAGCTTATGCGAAACGGAGTGGTTATACGCGAAACGAAGCTTATGCGTGTTCTTGACTTCGCGAAGAAATATTACGCCAGGAAAAAGGGCCTTAGGCGAAGCTTACGCGTAAGCGATATGGAACCTTACGCTAAGGCTTACCGTGAAGAGGAACCTTATGCCTAGAGAGTTATCAAGTTTACGCATATCCTTCACAGATATGCGAGTCCCCATTGTAGAACCCATTGCCAGAAGGTTACGCGTAAGATTTCTCTTACAAGATAACATTCTACGCGCAAGGTGATCTTATGCGTAGATATTCAAGCAACCTTGATTCCGAATTATTCAAGCGAAAACCCGAAATAAATTCATCATAACACCAATATTAACACCTACATTCAATCCTTATCGCTTTAAACACTAATACTCAATCAAACAAGACGCCAGAGTTTCTTATGCGTAAGACTTAAACCCTAAATATTCAAGAATTACGAGTAAGCAATTTGACCATGGGAAACGCACCAAGATTTTTCTCTCGATGTCTAGGAAGCCTATTGAGTTGTTTTATCCAAGTTTTAACATAAAAGAGCTTGTTAATCAAAAGTACCTAATTCTCAAGAACATAAACCCTAAATCACAATTGATGTTTCTAGGAATGATCTAAGCTTGGATACTATCAATTAATCATGAAAACAACAATACACACCCATCCATTTATCCAGAAACTCTCATATATGAAAACACCCAATTTTATGCTTAAGAACCCTAATTTGAAAATCGTACAATTCATGTTTCTGGGTGGATTTGTTTGTTGAAAACGGTTTTGACACATAGTTTTAAACATTTGCACATTATTATATCACAAACAAACACACTTGATGATCTTGTGTTCATATGCTTACGCCAGAACACGAATTATCCAAACACAAAATTTAGCCGTTGATTTGGAAATAAATCAAAACCATTGTTTGTAAACACGCTTAGATTAAGAAATCACCTTAAAATGATGATCAAGAAACGGATTTGAAGATTGATTTTGAAGCGAGGATTTGGTTGGTTGAATAATAAATGAATGAGAAAATGTGTTTTCAAAGAGGTGAGGTATTTTTTGTTTAAAATACTTTGATCTTTTGACATATTTAGTCCCTGCACCTTTACCATTTACATCCTATGTACATAACTTCCATTTTGGTTACCAAACGAGAGATATTTGGAAAGATACTTGATGACACTCCCCCTTGAGTTAAGAAATAATGAAATTTTATAAATTTGAGTTCGAGGAGTGTCAAAACCAAATGTGACCACCATTGATAAAGAAACAACTGGATGAGGTAACATGTACGTTGTTTTATGAAACCAAAAAATATTTTTTCCCCCTCAACACTTGATCAAAAATAATCAATTTTGAAAGATTAGAGTGTTGACAGAAGATTTGTACTTGTCATGTTAAAAGAAATATAGATAGAAGAATATTTTTGTTGTTTTATCTGATTTTAAATTTTTGTATTTTGTTTTTGAAAAATATTTACAAAATATGTTTTGGTGTTTGACCGTTTTAAGAATGTTTTAAAGTTCATCCAGCTTCTTCTGAATCAACACCGCGATACCAATCTGGTGGACCAACTCATTAAACCTAGCAGGAGCTAAGGCTTTGGTGAGAGGATTTGCCAATTGGTATTCGCACTCCACAAAGTATAATTCAACAAGACTGCTCCACGTGTCCTTGATGAAATGATATCAAGATCGATGTTTTGATTTTAATGTTGAACTGAAGTTGCACGAGATCGCAATAGCTCCGATTGTCGCAGACATCGAGATTTTGTCAAATACATAACCATAGTCTTTGAGTTGTGTTCTCATCCAAATTACTTGAGCACAACACGTATTATGGCTACATATTTTGCTTCGGTTGGGACAATAATGCATCCTCTTCGATTGCCATGACACCGCTTATCACCAAGAAATTGTAATGTCCTCAAGTACTTTTCCGTGAATCTAAGCATCCCGCGATCGTCTCAAAAGCTATTAGTTCAAAACCGTAATCCTTCTGGATACGTGATCCCCAAGTTAATGGTTCCCTTGATGTATCGTGAGACTTTTTAGCCTAAGAGAGGTGGGTTTCAGCTGGTCTCGACCCATAACGGGAGCAAAGATATACGGCAAAACAAATATCAGCTCAAGAATCGTTAGATACATGAGAGACCCAATGATACTACTTCAGATTTGTAGGGTCCACCAATTTCCCATGTAAATCAGCGTCTAGCTTCTTGGTATGAGCCATTGGTTGTGGCATAGGTGTCACGCTTTTGCATTCCAAATTTGTTAAGAAGTTCAAGGGCATATTTGACTGACTCAAGAAAATAACGGGGTGATTGATGAACTCAGCCCTAGAAAGAACGGTTCACTCATCATGGACATTTCAAAATGTTTTTCATTAGTTTTGCAAAAGCATTGAGTACTTTTTATGTGTTGACCCAAAAATGATGTCATCCACGTAAATTTGAACAATTAAGATGTGTGCCTCGTGATATTGTATGAAAAGAGTTGGGTCGACCGAACCTTTGGTGAAATTATTGGCAATGAGGAAAGATGATAACTTATCGCATTCACCGAGGAGCTTGTTTGAGTCCGCATAGAGCTTTGTTCGTTTGTAAACATGGTTCGGGAACTCGATCAACCAATCCTTCGGGCTGGCCGACATAAACCGCTTTTAGTTGCCCATTCGAAAGGCAGCTTTGACGTCCATCCGAAGACCGCGATATTCATATGAGCCACGAACGTGGTGAAAGATCCGAATGTACCTCAAGACGAGAAACCAGAGCAAATGATTCTTCAAAGTCAATACCCCTTCCCGTTTATAACCCTTAGCCACCGTGACGTGACTTGTTTCACATTACGCCTCTTCAAGATCCAATTTGTTCTTCCAAATCCATTTGAGACCAATGACGCAGACCCTCGCTTGTTCTTCAACCAGCCTCCCCATACTTCAAGACGCTTTGAATTGGTTGAGTTCTTCTTGCATGATTCAACTTGTCTTTGTCATTGCATCTTTAATGTTTTCAGGTTCAGACATTGGCTGTTGAGTGCATAAATGCAATGTTCACCATCCGTTGTAAGACGCTGTCTCGCTACGATCGGGTTGATTCGCTACCAATAATGTTTTCAAGAGGATGGTCTTTTGTCCAACGATGTGTAGAGGGTTGATGTTGATATACATTGTGCAGATTTTGAGGATTCAAATGGCTTGTAGATGATTCTCAAGAACACGTGCTAGCTTCATTAGCAAACGGGTTAAAGAACGATTTGGTTCAAAATCAGCAGGTGGGGTACTTATCATTCGTAACATCATCACCTGGTTCGTCAGAAGCAATTTGTTCAACTCCGTTGTTGTAGAGTCAACCGTGGTGCTTCGGCCAATGAGTTGTTGTAGCGGTGTGTAATGTATTGGAATATGATCAAAGTTGAAAGTACCGAAACAGCGGATACACCCTGAGCACGCTCATCAATATCAATACCAAATGTAGGAGCAAATAGTTTTCCATATGTTGACGGTAGTGTCGGGGCTTGGTCTCAACCTGATGATGGGGTTTGAGGGAAGTTTAAACGTTGTGACCGGTTCTAAGTCGTTATGCTCGTAGCCATTGTCGAAGTCATCAAAATTAGCATGAATCGCTTCCATAACCTCTTTGTACGACGATTCCGTGATCCGAAACCTTATAATTTTCACAAGATCCAATAAAGACTCCACGTCGACTTTGGCTTTGAGCTTTCCAAAGTCATCACGATCATTATTTGGGTAGCAAAGGGATCCAAATACATGAAAGTGTTTGAGATTCGGTTGTGGATAAGCTCAAAAGGTGTTTTGTTGTGGCTTAGTAATCAATGAGCCGATTTGAGTAGCATGCAAAGAGATAAAATTTCATTTCACAAGTAACTGAAGTTTAGCATTGATTAACATTGTTCTTGCGCCACTAACGCACGTTCCGCCTTTCAACAACCCGCTTTGTTCTCGTGCTGCATAGATGTCTGATGCTCAATTCCCACTTTCTCATAAAATTCCCGAAGAGTTTGATTCACATTCAGCCTTTGTTCCGCTCGATTTGTCCGACCGGTTCCTGAAAATGAACTTGAATTCGCGGAGAAAGGTGATGATCATCTGGAGCTTGATCTTTGCTTCAAGAAATTAGACCCAAGTCCATCTTGAGGTCATCTACAATTACCAGATGTAGCATTTTCCATTAATCGCTTGCACACGATCGGGCCACACAAATCCATGTGAAGAGGATGAAGCACATGCCGAGAGCGTGTTCCACCTTTGAAGGAAAATGAGCACGAGTGCTTTTTCCTTGTTCACAAGCTGAGCAAAGGTGATCTTTAGAATACCGGAATCTCGAGAAACCTTCAACAAGTTTGTCGAAAGCAAGGTTGGTATGGTTTGAAAGTTTAAATGTGAGAGACGCCGCTGCTATAGCCAAGATTTTGTTGATGTTGCCTTGAAAGTAGACAAATGGGAGATGAAGCAACCATTTCTTGCATTAGAAATTGTGTAAGACTTGAATTACGTAGCTGCACATAAGATCATTTCCTAGATCACTTAATGAAACAAGTATTCTCCTGAAAAGCAACTCTCCAAATCTCCATCACGTAATTCGACCAAAAGAAAAGAGATTGTGACCGAGACCTTCCACATAATAAACCCTGCTAATTTCAATGCTTCCATTGATGTAATCTCAGAGCCCATGATAGTCAGCAGTGATCATTCCCAATCGACAGCTGCAATGATCATTGCAATAAAGTTTGATAACAACAGAGATGGGTCATGCTGCGTGTCGAAACATCCGCTATCAACAACGAAGGATGATCTCGATCACCGTGACACAATAAAACTAACAATGCATGGAATAGAAGTAGATGTGGAACCCAAGAGTTAGAGGGTTCAAGCAAAGGATAGTTGAAATACACGATCAATGATTTTAGGCATCCATTTAAATCCTAGTGTATTATGTATCCATTTCTCGCCATCTCCAACCGCCTTTTGCTTTAGTCTTAGTGAATGCACTAGGTGGTACTACATTCCTTGGAGGTGATACTCGAACTACATGGACATCAATGCTTTTAGAATCTAAAGAGGGTGGTTTACCAAGCACTGCATTGTATACTTGTGGGCCTAGAGGTATTCGCTTTTAGGATTCAGAACTAGACAAGATAGCTTTTAGCAACACATTTATCATGACAATCGAAGCATACTTTTTACGACAAATAACACAAGAAGCCTTTTCGATCAATATCAAAAGTACTTAAAGGTTCAACATTTACAACACTTTTTCCATTACATTTGTCGGGCAATATTCTAGCCTGGTGCAAATACTGGTCTTATTCAAAGTCCTAGGGTGTTTTTCTACTTCAGAATTCTTTATTGTTCTTTTCTTAGGTCGCAACTTCCTATTCTTCCTTGTATTGCTTCTAGGGTCGCGAAGTGCGGACGCTGGGAAAAGAGGCAACTATTC
>OU343222.1:63175846-63274334 GCA_910596185.1 Chrysanthemum makinoi | reverse complement strand
TAAGTCTATAGCACAAAGATTCATTTGCAATTTCACAAATATTATTTTACCACATAATTTCTTTCCCTAAAAATGGCATATAAATGTTATTTTTGACTTAAATTTTGATATCTAATATGACCATTTCGAAGTTTGGTAGATTATCACTAAGAACAATTTGTGAACAAAGTTTTTAATCAATACCCCCTCAAAAAGTGATATAAACTTTTGAGGTTTAGAAAATCATATGGGAAGTACTTGTTCTTTTGAGCAAAACCTTTTTAAAAGTGAAAGGTTTGATAAGTTTTACTCAAAAGTAAGAAGCTTTCGCCCTTTTATAAGGATGTGGCCTAAGCGCACAGGGTCCTTTCATTACAAGAACGGTTGTACACAGATGTGTGTACAAGCCATTGTCATTAAATAATAGCGGAATGGAATCTTAGGTTGATCCGTTGGCCAATCGTCAGAGGTCCGTCCAGTCCGGTAGTATGGAGCCTTGTCTTTTTCCGGTGAAGTCAATGTTTGCTTCGTATCGAAAGGCCAATGTTGTTATTGTTCTCGGCTATGTTTTCAAGATGATATTCAACTTCAATAGCACTTTCCGAAATGCTTTGAGCGCTTGAAAAGCTTCATTCTTTGATGCTTTTTACTCGACTTCATGTTTTCTTCACCCGAAACTTTTCTTGAAGTAACTTACCATGCTCCAATGTTCGACCTTCTACCATATCTTGATCATCGTAGGGCGAGGAGCATCAACCAGGTAGAGAACCATTCATACTGTGTGTCATCTTCGCTTAGCCATGAGCAGCGTTTATCGCCTCTTCTTCGCCTAGATGAGGATGGGTTTTGTCAAGCTGAGAGTGGGTTGTTGTGGGGCTCGTGGACTTCCTCATCGCCACCACTAGTGTATTCTAAATGATCACCGGTTTTCTCTGGTTCGTGGAGACTCGAGTCATGAGGTTTGTCAGGTAAGAACTTGGTGGAGATCTTTTCGTTGGAGTCCTTTGGGGTGGAGGTTGCATGGAGTATGATTCACCATTTTTCTGGCAAGCAGGCTCTTTATCTTTATCTTTATCCTTATCATCATCGTCTCTTGGACGCTTAGGCCTTTCACTTGCTCCTGCATGAAGTCTTGAGTTGATATTCCAGAATGCCTCAAATAGTTTACTTCGTCGAGGTGAAAGTTGCGATCGCTTAATTGTAGCACCAGCTTGGAAATCAACTCTCAGATCGAGAGAGAACTGCAGGCTCAATTGGATTGATCGTCATTGTTATCGGAGTGGATTGCATTGTTTGCTTGACCAATTTCATGAGATTTGGATAGAGTTGTCCGTAAACATCTCCCTTGTAACTCGAACAGGTCGAGTAGGAACTTGTGAGTATAGCCCCTAATCATTTCATCTCTTTCCCTTGGATGTCACATTGCATCATCTTCTGGACATACTCCCTTTCACTTGACATCTTGTCCATCTCGTCATGTAGAAGATTGATACTAGTTGATTCAAATTTTTATTGAGCATGCTCTTTCTTCCTCGACTCTGCGATAACTTTGACAATCTTGGTTTTAGCCCGGGATATCCAAGAGTCGGTTGGTTTCTTCACAGATTTAGATGTGGATCTTGTTGTTCCTTTGGATGGTGGAAGTGAAGAGTGAGAAGACGAACCGATGATGAGGAGATGCGAAGGTCGGTCCTGTGGCTGAAGTTTCCTCCTTGGAGCGCGGACTGTCTAGAAGAAAATTATCATAATCAATATCTTCACATTTCAGACTTAGCCGTTTACTGCCTTAGCATCTTCACGGAGTTTTCGCCATGTTCGGTTCCTCAAAGTCGTAGTTGATAGAGTCCTCAATCGCCTTTGTTGTAGTTCGTGGTGGTGGTACCAGCTCCCTTATCGGGTTGATTAACCGCGATCGGAAACTGTGGCTTGAGATCCGCCACTTGATCCACAGTGGCACACGAAGTTTTTTGGCTGCATTTAATCATCTGCAAGATATTTGAGTCCGGTTCTTCAACTTCTTTTGATAGTCTCTTTCCTCATAAATGGTTCTTCTTCTTCGAGCTTTCCTTATCATGCCTGCGCTGGAGTTTTCCCTTTACCTTTATCGGCTTTTGACCGGGAGGTTTGCTATCGTTTGAGTGTCATCGACATTCTGCAGTAGGTGACCTCTTCGTCGTTCGCTTTCTCAGCTTTCATCCATTATCTTTGTTGGGCGGTTCAGCTTGGGAATAGGAATGGCTTCCTTAGAGGGAACTTTCCTTTTGAGAGTATGCACTCTTAGGAAACTTTCCTACTCTCCGCTTGTAACACCCTCAGACCTCTCCGGTTCCTAGTAGGTGTACCAAAGGACTTTTCATCAAGAAAACCTACTTT
Organism: Chrysanthemum makinoi; assembly: GCA_910596185.1. Classification (NCBI taxonomy): domain Eukaryota; kingdom Viridiplantae; phylum Streptophyta; class Magnoliopsida; order Asterales; family Asteraceae; genus Chrysanthemum; species Chrysanthemum makinoi. The sequence goes on along the minus strand of OU343222.1, from coordinate 63,271,982 downwards.
GCCTTCATCAACCGCTACCGGATAACCTTTGTATGAATAAAGTTGTTTGACTGCGGTTAGAAGGTGATCTGCAACACCGCACCTTGTTTCTTTTGTTGTTGATTCCTTAAATCGACTGTTAGTGTAGGCTCACAACATGGAGTGATTGTTGGGGTCATTGAGTCTCAGGGATATCGTGATTATACCCCAGAGCTTTTGGATCAACAGCTTTGGTATATCTCGATATGGATCTTGGTGCAAGCTTTTTGAGGAAAGACATCATGTCGTCCCATATCAGAGCCTCAACTTCAATGTGTTTCATGATGACCAAAGCCCAAAGATCTCAGTAGTTCCATGAGCTTGGGATGCTCATAACCACTATCATGCCCGAAACAGATTTGGTAATGATAATGTAGAGGTTCTCCATGGCGGGAATTCTTAAGATCCACGTGATGAATGCTTTTGTATATTCTTCGCCATAACCAATGTCGATCATGAATTGCTAACGGCCTCTTCGTTGGTGTGGCATTGTATTCGTTGGCTCGATGACAGAAATGAGAAGAATAGCCCTTAAGTCACTGTGTGATGGTGACTTGTTTGTGGTTGACATCACAAAGATTGACCTTTGATCTTTGCATTGTATTTAATTGGTGAATGTAGATCTTCGACATCAGAATGAGTTGTGAGCATGTTCTCGATAAGGGTGATTCTTCATAATGTCCAAATGCCAATCGACATAAGAAGACTATGAGCAGTGAGACTATCAAAATCAACTCTAAGGTTGTTCTTTCCCATCTTCATTGGATAACCATGAGGGAAGATATCTTCAACAAGAAGAACGTTTGCGCTTCCACATTATGCATTTGAGCTTCCCATGTCGTGATCGAAGATATTTAGCCAAATGAACCAACATATCGAAAGACATTACGTTAGTCAACAGTTGATTTTATTGTCTATTTATTTGAATGTGATATGTCGATTATTGTTACGAGTCCAATGTCACTTGTTAGTCCAATAGTCCAAAGACGCCGTGATAAGTTTCGTGAGTTGATTAACTTTGAGTTTAAAGTCCAAGTTTTCACTTATTTTTCACAACTTATTAAACATTTAAGCTTATTAGTGACATTTTGGTTTCGTGGCGTTATGATTTATTTATGTACAAGTTTGCACGTGTAACAATTCATAATTTTGGTTAAAACTAGGCTTAGCCGGATTTGCAAGCTTATGCGTAAACAGAGTGGTTATACGCGTAAACGTAAGCTTATGCCGGTTCTTGACTTACGCGTAGATATTACGCTGTAGGGAAAAAGGGCCTTAGGCGTAAAGCTTACTGCAGCGATATGGAACCTTACGCCGTAAGGCTTACTCGTAGAGTGAACCTTATGCCTAGAGAGTTAGCATTACGATATGATATGCGTAGTCCCCATTGTAGAACCTACGCCGAAGGTTACGCGTAAGATTTCTCTTACGCATAACATTCTACGCGTAAGGTGATCCTTATGCGTAGATATTCAAGTAACCTTGATTCTGAATTATTCAAGCGTAGAAACCTGAAATAAATTCATCATAACACCATTAACACTACATTCAATCCTTATCATTTTAAACACCTAATACTCAATCAAATACGCCAGAGAGTTTCTTATGAAGACTTAAACCCTAAATATTCAAGAATTACGCAGTAAGCAATTTGACCATGGAAACGCATAAAGATTTTCCGATGTCTAGGAAGCCATTGAGTTGTTTTATCCAAGTTTTAACATAAAGAGCTTGTTAATCAAAAGTACCTAATTCTAACATAAACCTAAATCACAATTGATGTTTCTAGGAATGATCTAAGCTTGGATACTATCAATTAATCATGAAAACAACAATATATAACCCATCCATTTATCCAGAAACTCTCATATATGAAAACACCCAATTTTATGCTTAAGAACCCTAATTTGAAAATCGTACAATTCATGTTTCTGGGTGGATTTGTTTGTTGAAAACGGTTTTGACACATAGTTTTAAACATTTTAACACCATTATATCACAACAAACACACACTTGATGATCTTGTGTTCATATGCTTACGCGTAGAACACGAGAATTATCCAAACACAAAATTTAGCCGTTGGATTTGCAAATAAATCAAAACCATTGTTTGTAAACACGTTTAGATTAAGAAATCACTTACAAAATGATGATCAAGAAAACGGATTTGAAGATTGATTTTTAGGCGTAGGATTTGGTTGGTTGAATAATAAATGAGTATGAGTAAATGTGTTTTTGAAAGTTAGGTGAGGTATTTTTTGTTTAAAAATACTTTGATCTTTTGACATTTAGTCCTCCACCTTTACCATTTTCACATCCTATGTACATAACTTCCATTTTGGTTACCAAACAAAGAGATATTGAAAGATACTTGATGACACTTTGAGTTAAGAAATAATGAAATTTTATAAATTTGAGTTCGAGGAGTGTCAAAGAAAAAATGTGACCACCATTGATAAAGAAACAACCGATATGTAACATGCAAGTACAAGGTTTATGAAACCAAAAATATTTTTTCTCCCTCAACACTTGATAGAAAAAATACTGAATTTTGAAAGATTAGAGTGTTGACGGAAGATTTGTACTTGTCATGTTGAAAGAAATATAGATAGAAGAATATTTTTGTTGTTTTATCGATTTTAAATTTTGTATTTTGTTTTTGAAAAATATTTACAAAATATGTTTGGTGTTTGACGTGGTTTTAAGAATGTTTTAAAGTTCATCCAGCCTTCTGAATCAAACACCTCATACCAACTGTGGACCAACTCATTAAACCTAGCAAGAGCTAAGGCTTTGGTGAGAAGATCGCCAGTTGGTATTCGCACTCCACAAAGTATAATTCAACAGACTCGTTTCACGCGGCTCCTTGATGAAATGATATCAAGATCGATGCTTTGATTTCGAATGTTGAACAGAGTTGCACGAGATCGCAATAGCTCTCCATTGTCGAAAGACATCGATTTTGTCAAATACGTAACTATAGTCTTTGAGTTGTGTTCTCATCCAAATGACTTGAGCACAACACGCCGACATGGCTACATATTTTGCTTCGTTGAGGACAACACGTACAACCTCTTCGATTGCCATGACACCGCTTTATCACCAAGAAATTGTAATGCTCTCAAGTACTTTTCCGTGAATCTAAGCATCCTCGGTGACGCCTCTAAAAAGCTATTAGTTCAAAACCGTAATCCTTCTGGATACCGCATCCCCAAGTTAATGGTTCCTTGATGTATCGTGAGGATTCTTTTAGCCCTAGAGGTGGGTTCAGCTTGGTCTCGACCGATAACGGAGCAAAGATATACGGCAAACAATATCGTACCGCTAGCGTTAGATACATGAGAGACCCAATGATACTTCATTTTTTAGGGTCCACTAATTTCCCATGTAAATCAAATAGCCTAGCTTCTTGGTATGAGCCATCAGTGGCAGTTTTGCATTCCAAATTTGTTAACAATTCAAGGGCATATTTGACCGACTCAAGAAAATACCATCGGTGACGAGGAACTTGCAGCCCTAGAAAGAACGTAGTTCACTCATGGACATTTCAAAATATTTTTTCATTAGTTTTGCAAAAGCGATTGAGTACTTTTTATGTGTTGACCCAAAATGATGTCATCCACGTAAATTTGAACAATTAAGATGTGTGCCCCGTGATATTGTATAAAAAGAGTTGGGTCGACCGAACCTTTGGTGAAATTATTGGGTGAGGAAGGATGATAACTTATCGCACCACCAGGAGCTTGTTTGAGTCCGCATGAGCTTTGTTCAGTTTGTAACATGGTTCGGGAACTGATCAACGAATCCATCCGCCGCTACCGACATAAACCGCTTTTTAGTTGCCCATATCTGAATAGCGTTTTGACGTCCATCCGAAGACCGGTTATTCATATGAGCGCTAACGCGAAAGATCCTCAATGCAAGACGAGAAACCGGAGCGAATGATTCTTCAAAGTCAATACCTCTTCCTCGACTATAACCCTTAGCCACCGTGACGTGACTTGTTTCACATTTCCTTCAAGATCCAATTTGTTCTTCCAAATCCATTTGAGACCAATGACGAGATCTTGTCTTTCAACCAGCTTCCATACTTCAAGACGTTTGAATTGGTTTCTTCAGTTCTTGCATGGATTCAATCCAGCTGTCTTTTGTCATTGCATCTTTAATGTTTTCGGTTCAGATTAAGGTAGTGAGTGCATAAATGCAATGTTCACCATCTCGTGTGAAGACGCTGTCTCGACACTGTTGATTCTTACCAATAATGTTTTCAAGAGGATGGTCTTTTGTCCATCGATGTGTAGAGGGTTGATGTTGGTATACATTGTGCAGATTTTGAGGATTCAAATGGCTTGTAGATGATTCAGCAGATCAAAGGCCAGCTTATTAGAAGCAAAGTTAAAGAACGCATTTGGATCAAAATCGTGGTACTTTATCGTTCAACATCATCACCGTTCCGCCGTTGGAAGCAATTTGTTCAACTGCTGTTGAGAGTCAACTGGTGGTGCTTCGCCAGAGTTGCAGCGTGTATCGTATTGGAATATGATCGTTGAGCAATGGGAAACAATGGATACACCGAGCACGCTCATCAATATCATCACTAAACAAGAGGAGCAAATAGTTTTTCCATATGTTGACGAAAGTAAGGGGGCTTGGTTCACCGATGATGGGGTTTGAGGGAAGTTTAAACGGTTGTGACCGGTTCTAAGTCGTTATGCTCGTATTATGCCGTAGCTCATCAAAATTAGCATGAATCGCTTCCATAACCTCGCTTTGTACGACGATTCCAGATCCGGAACCTTTATAATTTTCACAAGATCCAATAAAGACTCCAATGTCACTTTGGCTTTGAGCTTTAAAGTCATCAACGATCATTATTTGGATAGCAAAGAGATCCAAATACATGAAAGTGTTTGAGATTCGGTTTCTGTTGTGGATAAGCTCAAAAGGTGTTTTGTTGTATGCTTAGTAATCAATGAAGGTTTTGAGTGTAGCATGCGCGATACAAATTTCAGCTTCACAAGTAACTCGGAAGTTTAGCATTGATTAACATTGTTCTGCAGCCTTCCACTAACGTGCGGTTCTTTCGCTTTCAACAACTCCGCTTTGTTCCGTGTGCGGCAATAGATGTTTGATGCTCAATTCCCACTTTCTCATAAAATACATGAAGAGTTTGATTCACAAATTCAGCCTTTGTCTGCTTCGATTTTCCATCTGGTTCCGGAGTGAACTTGAATTTCGCGTGAGAAAGGTGATGATCATCTGTGGAGCTTGATCTTTGCTTCGAAGAAATTAGACCCAAGTCCATCTTGAGTAGTCATCAACAATTACCAAGATGTAGCATTTTCCATTAATCGCTTTGCACACGATCGGGCCACACAAATCCATGAAGAGATGAAGCACATGTCGAGAGTCTGGTTCCACCTTTGAAGGAAATTGAGCACGAGTGCTTTTCCCTTGTTCACAAGTTGAGCAAAGGTGATCTTTAGAATACCTGAATCTCGGGAGACCTTCAACAAGTTTGTATCGAGCAAGGTTGGTTATGGTTTGAAAGTTTAAATGTGAGAGACGCCTGCGCTACAGCCAAGATTTTGTTGATGTTGCCTTTGAAAGTAGACAAATGGGAGATGAAGCAATCATTTCTTGCATTGAAATGTAAAGACTTGAATTATGAAAAGCATATAAGATCATTTCCTTGTAGATCATTTAATGAAACAAGTATCTCCGAAAGCAACTCCAATCTCCATCACGAATTGACTAAAAGAAAGAGATTGTGACCGAGACCTTCCACATAATAAACCCTGGTAATTTTGATGTTTCCATTGATGTAATCTCAGAGCCCATGATAGCCGCTGGTGATCATTCCCACCCAAACGCCAATGATCATTGCAATAAAGTTTGATAAATGAGAAGATTCACATGTGCGGGAACACCGCTATCAACAATCCAGAAGGATGATCTGTATCACATTACATTACAACAAACGACACAGATGGAATAGAAGTAGATGTGGAACCCAAGAGTTAGAGGGTTCAAGCAGCTTATAGTTGAAATACACGCATCATGATTTTTAGGTATCCATTTAAATCCTAGTGTATTATGTAACCATTTTCGCCATCTCCAACTAGTCTTTGCTTTAGTCTTAGTGAATGCACTAGGTGGTACTACATTCCTTGGAGGTGATATTGGAACTACATGGACATATGCGCTTTAGAATCTAAAGAGGGTGGTTTACCGCACTGCACTTAGAAGCATTTGTGGGCCTAGAGGTATTCCGCTCTTAGGATTCCGTAAATGAGACAAGATAGCTTTAGCAACACATTTATCATGACAATCAAAAAGCATACTTTTACGACAAATAACACAAGAAGCTTCAGACTGAATATCAAAAGTACTTAAAGGTTCAACATTTGTTACAACACTTTTTCCATTACATTTGTCGGCTAATATCTAAAGTAAGTGCAACACGGGTCTTATTCAAAGTCCTAGGGTGTTCTTCTACTTTCAGATTCTTTATTGTTCTTTTCTAGGTCGCAACTTCCTATTCTTCCTTAGTATTCCTAGGCCGAAGTGCGGACGTTGGGAAAAGAGGCAACTATTCCTCGCTTTCAAGAGAAGGAAGCACATTAGTATCTTGTGGTGGTTGTAAGAGGCATTCGAGGTCACTTTTCTAATTTTACGTGCAAGTTTCTTAATGTTGCTAATCTAACTTGTTCATACTTTCCTAACTTTTCCTTAACTCAATGATAGTATGCAACAAATCTTGATTTCGTGAACGAAGATTTAAAAATTCATGACTTATTTAGTGTGTGCAAGATAATGATCAAGTTTGTTTGATGCTTCATCACGAGTCTGTTTGAGTAATCAAATATGACACCATATTCCTTTTTAACTTTTGCAAGTTCTTGTTCATATTTTGAGATTTGACATTTCAAAGACGCGTTTTGAGATTTTGTTTTGCAAAGAAAGTTCATGATTTTGACAATCTTTTTGACACCATTGAAGACGACATTTTGCATTTGAAAGCTCGTTTAACAGTCGTTCATTTTCAACTTTTAAAGACTCGATCGATGCACATTATCGTATTCTCAACAATTTCAACGTAATCAATAGAATGCAGAGATATAATCGATGCATATGGCAAAGAATGCAATAACACAACATTATGGATATCAAAGACATATAACATCTTCCAAGAGTCATCAACATCTTTTCGTAACATTTTACGCTTTGTATTCAAATAGATGTTTCGCTTTCAAACGATTTTCATTAATCCAAGTTCCTTATGAAATTCCTTTCCAATACAATGCAATAATTTTCAAATTTTTAACATAAAAATTTTTCCAAAAATATCTCTTTGTTCTCACGCTGAGGCGATTGAAAATGTTCAACTTTTATTTCAGAATGAAATTCAATCTCACGTTCTAAAAGTTTGAGGTCGGAAGTGAAAATGTCAAAATATCTAAGAATTTGACGATTTTCGGGTTTTGAATTTACTTCACCGAGTGAAGGTAAAGGACCATAAATTTGTGCATAATTTGGTTGGGGAGCAACATTAGAAGACTCGTGACGTTTTGTGATAATCCTAGGTGTGTTAGAAGAATCCTTTGCTGACGAAAGTGACGGCTTTTGAATAGTTAAATGGTTTGTTATAAACAACATTGTCTAATTTTGATCGACTCGCCTTCTCTGATTCCATTCCTCTTGACGATATATTCAACAACACTTATAATGAAGTCAATTTTGTATTCTGAATGGAAACTTCAGATTTGGTTTGAATGCTTTGTTGAAAGCTTTGGTTTGTAATCGCAAGATTGGTCCATATCCATTTGGATTTGGTTTTAAAGTAAACTTTTGAATAGTTGTGATTGACTCACCATGTTTGTAAACAACATTTAGAAACTCTTTGAGTTTGTTTTGTAAGCCGACAATTTCTTCAAGATGGTCATCTATTCTTCGCTGAATGCTTTTTGTATGCAGAGAACTGTTTTTGACAAGTTAACAACTCACTTTAGCTTTTGATTTTCAAAGTAAAGTTGTTTTTTTATGTTCATGTTTCATTGTTCTATTTGAGACAACAAAGCATTCTTTGATGCGCTAGATCACGAATCTGCCGCTTTTAAATATTTTTCGCTTTGGTGTGATTTAGCAAAAGCGCATTTCAAAACCTTTTCACGCTTTTTCTGAGTTTTGAAAAATTGAGTTGCCGTTTAAGCATTCAATATCCCGGTTAATAAAGTGCATTTTTCTTGTGTATTGCACGATTTAATGAGCGACATTCATCCATTTGGGATTGATAATCTTTAAGTAAGAGGTCAATATGCGGATTAGGCAAAGGTTAGTGTTCAAGCGTGAGTCTCAACATGATCACTATTAGGATCCTCAAGTATGACTACGGAGTCAATTTGAGTGTCAAAGGTAACCATAAGGTCATCTTGATCGTCAAATGTAACTACGGGGTCTAGTTGAGAATCGTCGAGAATGAGATGTGAGCGACTCATGTTGAACATGTGAGCCTCGTCGGATGCAGATGTTGGTGAGATATTAGATAGTGATGAATATGGTTTGTTGGATTTTTGAGACAAGCCATCAGTGTGTACATGCCCGGGCTGTGTCACTCATGTGGGCTCGTGCATATTAGCCATCAACATAACTGGCGCATTAGCCTGCAAGTCCTCCATATCATCATCAGTGCGCATCGCCGCCAAAAGCTCATTTGTTTGTTTGTGAGAGTTCCACCGGCTTCATTAAGAGCAAGATTAAAGCCTCCTTGTGATAAGCCGTCGCCTCTAGTCCTCAGACTTTGGGCATGCATTAGCTAGGTGACCCTTCTCATTACAGTTGTAGCAACGAAGACCATTCATTCCGTTCTGACATTCCTTGTTCAACCACTGAGCTCTCTGTTGTGGAGCACCCATGTTATTCCTTCGTAGCATTAAACCCTTGACCACGCCCATCGGCGACCATAACCACGATTACGAACTTCAACCGTCCATTGTTCACAACAGCCTGATTCATTGTGTTTGATGAGGAATGAATGCGATTGTTGGATTTGTTTGTATAACGACCGAAGGCTTTAGCAATCATAACAAATCCTTGTTGCAATGCATCGAAGGCATCGGAGTCCTCATTAGCTTCATTGTAAAGTGCTTGATCATTGTTGTTGTTGTATGGAACCAATTGAGTTTGTTGAGATTGTTGCTTTGATGGATCATATGGTGTAATTGTGGCAGTTGGTTGAGGAGATGGTTGAGGAGGATAACTAGTTTGAGCACACAAAGCAAGTTGTTGATTGTCCGGAGGTGGCGGTGGAAGTAGGAGTCCACGGATAGCCCTTTCTTTGTCAACTTCTTTTGGTGAGGCTTCAATAGTCATTACAACAATCCGTATGTAGCATGATGAAGATTTTTAGCTTGACGGAGAAAAATGACATACTTCTCCCAATGGGACCAAGACTACTTAGGAACTTAGTATTGGCTGCAATTCTTGGCATGATGATGTTGTGTTTATCCAAATCATTGATGATGTAGAAATGCGATGACGATAAGACTCTAATGTCTCTCCTGGTTCAATCATGAAGTGTTAATAAGCCAAGTAAATTTTGGATTCCATATCCTCTTGATTGAGTTCGGTGCCTTCCATGAGAAGATGAATATGTTCCCACATTGCTTTTGCAGTCTTTTGAGCATCAACACTTGGAAGGATTGGATTGGGTAATCCTAAAAGGATATATTGCATTGCTAGCTCATCGACGAAATGTAGAAGTTCATCACCAGAAAGGTCAGTAACAGTTGCAATGTTTGTGAGATCATCTCTTGATGGAATAGCATTAGGATCTTCGGGAGTAACGACAATAGGCATCTGGAATGGACCTTCCAATATAACCTTCTTTAAGAACTTTCCATGTGGCTTCTTTAGATCACAAAACCTAAAGAACCTAATTACCCATTGATCATAGTTTCCGGGAGTGAGCATTGGAGGTCTATCAAGTGATCCTGCCTCATGAATTGATTGCTGGCTACTTAAAGCTTCACACATCTTTGCAAACCAAGATGGTTCCTTTATAGTGTTCCTGGATGGATGTTGATTGTAAATGTTTATGTAAGGTTGTACTTGAAGACTAGGTGGTGGTTGAACCATTAGTGGTTGAATTGCTCCTTGTTGTGGATAATGTTGTTGATTAAATTGTTGTTGATAAATTTGTTGTTGTTGATTGAATTGTTGATTTTGTGGACTAAGTTGTTGTTGTTGATTATACGTGTAAGGAAAGTAGTTAGAGTATGGAGATTGTGACATGTTGAAAAGCTTGTGTTGTAAAATGGATCTTTGTAGTCGAATGAAACGTTGTTGATGAAGTATCCTTAGGCGTAGAAACCACGTTAAGGCAAAGTAATGCTTATGCATAAAAACACCAAACTTACGCGTAAAAGTGATATTTACGCGTAGGATTAGCTTAAGCGTAAGAATTGAGAAACACTAAGATTAGGCGTAAACTGAAAGTTAGGCGTAGAAAACTTATGCGTAGGATTAGCTTATGCGTAAGACAAGGCTTAGGCGTAAAGAGTTCTACGCGTAAGTTTAAGCTTATGCGTAAAATTAGGGTTTTGCCCAAAAAATCCTTTACACTATCACAATGTAAATGATATCCAAAGTCGAAGTGTTTTCAGACTTATCCAAGCAAGAAAACACTGAGTAAACCAATTTCACTGAAGATCTATCCAAGGAAAAGTTATGCGTAACTTTAGGGTTTTGTTACGCGTAAAACTTAACCAAAACTGATTTTTATCCCAAAGTGTTTCTAAACCAGATTTTTGTGATGAAAAAGCTTCAATATCACCAAAATAACACAAAATTGTGAAACTTGATGATCCAAAACTAGTAGACACCTTACGCGTAGAGATGAACACACGTATAAAATCAAGTTTAAAATCAATGAAATACACGTAAAGTTCAAAACTTTTTGCCAAAAACAGATATTTTAACACCTAAAAACGTTGAAAGTACAAGAATCTTGGATTGAAAAGTGTAAAAAATGAGTTTTTTTTAAGCGTGACAAAGTTTGTTAACCGAGAGTTACGCGTAAGACCAAGACTAACTTCAAAAACAAAACCTTTTCACCCAACTATTTGGCGAATGATAACACTGTTAGGTTCCCATATTCATAACACAAGCATCAATATAAGAAATAGATAAGAAGTGATCGGATGAACAAACACACACACACACATATGAATATTGAAGAGTTATGCGTAGAGATTAAATGTGTGAATTGAACAACCAACCCTCAAGCGAGGGTTTACAAGCATTATTTATAGGAATGAACTAGGGCAACATGCAAGTTCCCTTCCTTTCCATTATGGGCTTGGGCCAAGGCTCATGGGCTTTCTATATAAGCCTTGGCATGTAAACTAACATAAAAGCCATATTAAGCTAACTATTACATATTAATTACTAACATTTGAAATATAGTTTAGGAGTGATTCCAACAGAACTAGGTACTTAGCCTAGTACCTGATAAAGGGTAGGCGACGTTGTGATAGGTGTAGTTCACCTTGGTGTGAAAGAACTAGGTACTTAGCCTAGTACCTGATAAAGGGTAGGCGACGTTGTGATAGGTGTGGTTCACCTTGGTGTGAAAGAACCCAGTGGTTAGCCTAGTACCAGAAAAAGAGTAGGCGACGTTGTGAAGGCTTCTCCGCCATAAGGAGATTGGTGTCGTATAGTGTTTACGAACTCTCGAGTAGGTGACTCGGGGAGTGGAGTAGGGCAAGGAAGGTGTCCTTGTAACCGAACCACTATAAATACTCGTGTCATGGTTATGTGCTTCTTACTCTTTATCTTTTATTACACGTTTATATATCTATCTATCAACGTCCAACATAAACAACCAAATAGATTGACATAAGTTAATCTAAATGTTTTAAAACGAAGTTTTAATTGGTAAAACTATTCAACCTCCCCTTCTAGTTTTCCACAATTGGCATCAGAGCTTCGTTACCAAGTTTCTTAAAGTATGTTGTACTTTAAAAACTTGATACGATCCGTGTATATTCGAAAACTACCAAGAAGGAAATATTTCAAAACATTTTTTTTCTCTTTCATGTTGGACATTGATAGATCATTCTAACATATTTGTTTCAAGAAATCTTCATGCTAGCATCTCTTCAAAACCTTCATTGCTTTTCAAAGAATAATGAAGTCAATCTTCGAGAAATGATCTAAAAGTAATCACAACCTACTTACTCTAAGTACAAAGGATTACTTTAAGAGCTCATGAAGTATTTTTGGTATTATCTCTTTATAAGCCAAACCAAGAAGCATAAAGGTACGTTTACTTTTTCATTAGCTAGCTTACATGATTATGTTTGATATCATAGTTCTTGTTTGTTTAATAAATTGCTAGTTTCTTAAAAGTCTCTCTTTCGTCACTTTCTCGACTTACTCATCATCGGAAATAGTATTCCTCTTGATTTCGTCAAACTAACGCCGTCGTCACAAATGGATCCTTGATAATTAACTTATCAAATCCCATCGACCAAAACATCTTTTTATTTGAAATCTTTAAACTAATTTTGTTCCGTAAGCTAGATTATAGCCTACTACAAAATTAAAGCCAAACAACCCTTTTTCTGTCCACAGAAGCCGGATCCCTCTAGTTGTACTAGCCGGATCCAAAATACAAGGGATCCGAGGGAACCGTGGGACAGAACACAACTATACGTATTCAAAAATCATCACTGATCATTTTCCCTCTCCTCACATAACACAAAAATGACTCAACCACTGATTTCATCCTCATTGGACTCCATACCCTCAAGTACTCTTCTCTAGAACACCATTGTAAGTAATTACGCTAACTTGTTCTAATTTCCATCATCCTCATCCTAGGGTTTATGGTTACACAATTTCTAATCAATTAATTCAATTAGGGTTTTTAAAATTAATCATTAAAAGGGCTTTTAACACAATTAAGATTACACTTTGTTCACAACATTGTAAATACAAATCAAAACCATAAACCCATCTCAACTAATTTTACCTAATTAGAATATCTTTATTTCTAGGACCAACCATGCCTAAAGCCACTCAACAAGACCACCATGATACCGTCCATTACCTCACTCATTACTATCGGGAAGAAGGGCTATCAAAAACCGATCGCAAAGTCTTCAAAAGACTTGTAAAACGACTTATTCACGAAGGTCGTGTAGTCAAGGAATGTTTCCTTGAAGATACCGACACTCGTCAAGTTTTCTCGGCAATCAACTTTGATTGTCTTCTTGACATTGATGAACAAATTTGCTCGGTTTTCATCTTTCAATTCTATAAAAGCATTAGGATCATTCAAAACGCCGATGATAGCATTTCAATCGCCTTCATCATCAATAAACGAAACTTCATTCTACCTCTCAACACATTTGCTCAAATTCTTCGCATTCCTTGTGAAGGAATTTGTATGTATTCTCAAGATTGGGCAATTAACGCTCAAAACCTTGCACTTGATTCTAAACCTATCTACAATACTCCTCTTGATGATCCCGCAACCATTCGAGATACTATCTTCAAGGTTAGAACCGACCAATCTCGTTACAACCGAAACAAAAAGCTCATTCACCGTGATCCTTTTCAAATGGAAATTTTCGAAATGCATCCCATGTTTAGAAAATGGGAAGAAATCCTTAGGGAAAACGTTATTAGCCTAGTTGGTAACAAGGATCATACAAATGCATGTCTTGTGCAAATGATCTATTGTCTTATCCACCAAAAGCCATTTAATCTTGCCTATTACATGGTGAGGAGAATGGCCGGGGTATTCAAAGCTTCCAACATGGTACTTCCATATGGTATGCTCCTAACACGACTTTGTAAGTATGTTAGTGCATTGCAACCATCTCCTATCAACGATGATCATTTCTTTGCCGATCACGTAATGGTACCTCTTACCAAACAACCCTCTAAACGGTTCATGGTCAATGAAAAGAAACCTAAAGCTCTCTCGGACTCCTCGGAAGGAGAAGAAGAAGAAGATGGAGAAGAAGAAGACGATAGCTAACATCAAATTGGAACCCTTTGATTACTATGAACAACTTCTGGATATTCCAAACGAGACCGCGAAATTCAAGCAATTAAGGGGTATGATTCAAAACCTAGCTTACCACGTCACAAATACGGGAAAGAGGAAAAGAACGAGTTAATGAAAGAGACTATAGGATTATGATTGTCTTGAGACACTTAATTTGTGTATGAATGATTATGTTTTAGCACGTTTGTTTATGTTTTCTTGGATATTATTGTTACTATAATTATATATGATATGTCATATGTGATAATTTGTTTACCTTGCTGTTTAAATTACATGTTATATGTGTATATTGCTTAGTGCAAAATCTGCATTAGCTGCTGTAAAGGTTCTGATCTGCAGTAGGAGGATCCCAGAATTATAACTAGCTGGATCCCTCCCGTAAGGGAACCGTGGGATCCGTGACTGCAGATAAGTTATACAGATCTCCTTACATCAAAACAAATCACTAGATCACCTCACATAAGCCTAACATAAGATCTTAGAGCCAGCTAAGTCTTCCTCTAACATGTGATAACTTGACACTCACCCATGGCTCACCTAGGACTTAGTTCAAGATTTCTTTTGATTTAACAACACATCAAAACTCACTATATTTCCGCTTCAATACTCACAAATTGTTTTTCATCTTTTAAAACACTTAGGTGGACATATTAAACAATTTTAGGAAATTGTTTCTAGTCATCTTTATCTCAAACCGGATCAAAACTTAGTTCTTCAATTCTTTTGAATTTTGAGGATTTTTCAAACTCCATCTCAAGCTAACATCTGGTCTCTAAGATCATTTATTATGACTTGAAACCACCAAAACTCTTAATGTTATCCTTGAACATCCATTGGTAGTTATTTAGTCCCATTTTCCTTCCATAAAAAGCAATCATTTGCTATATCACTCATTACACTTGATCATTCAAGTACACCCTCAGATACTTAGGAGGACTGAAACACTCAAGATGGTATAGGTCTTAGACCCTAGAAACATCATTTTTATCCTTTCATAGCTGCTGAGAGCCGGATCCCTAGGATTAGCCTAGACAGATCCCTCAAAGGAGGGAACCGTGGGATATGGGTGACAGATTATGTCAACTCTAGCCTAAACAATCATTTCACGCTCATCTTGCTTACTTGAACACTCCACCTCATCTTTATTAACTTCCTAGATCAGTGAAACTCTGAACTTCAATCTTGTGCATGTTAATCATCACATTTTTAAGAATCTTAGTGGCTTAAGTCTTAAATACACTTGCCAAATTTTTCCCTTTATAAGTCATATTGCTAGAACACCTTAGTCATCAAACACAACACAATTCTCAGCAATTACCAACATCTTCCTTAGTCATTTCATCATGAGAAAAGCTCCTAGTGCTAACTCGTCCAACCAAGAACCACCCAACAAACTTGCTAGGGTCATACACGAAGTTTCCTCAACCGAATCATCTCCGGTTAAGTCCACAAATGCTAGGATTTCCCCTACACCAAAGAAACCAATCAAACTAATTCCCAAGAGGATTGTTCCCACAAGGATATCATCACCAAACTCTACTAAACCAAATACACCCTTAGTCCCTAGAGCCACATCATTTAACACTTCACAATCATCTCCACATTCTCACAACTTAGAGGACCTACCTCCTTGGCCATCTCATCTTCCACCACTACCAACAAATTCACTTGAAAAGGTTGTGCAACAAAACCAAAGTGTTGAATCAACACTTGCACCAATATCAATTTCTCCAATTTCCCCCAATAGTCCATTTTAGATTATGAGGAGACATCAAAGTCAACCACCCGACCACATGGAAGTTGACACTTCTTTACCTCCACCCTCAAACATTGTTGAGCCACCACTTAATGAGCTTCCACCAATTCCTCCGTTATTTAAGGATCCTCAACCCACTTCACTCGAACCTCCGCTTCAAGAAGCTCAAAACCATGACAAGGATTGCTATCATTTTCAACATGTTGAAAGGTTGATACATGAACTACGTAATGAGCAACGTTTCATGTTTTATCACCTCCTCGAACGTTTCAAAGAGGTCAACAAACCCAAACAACCATGAGCTTCAAAACAGAGTCCTAGCCTCAAGCTCAACTTAGAACGTTTAGGAATCCTATTTTATGTTTGATCACCCTTAAGAACGTAGTTGCCTCTTGAGCTTAGATTCATCATTAGCATTAAGAAGAAAATGTATTACATGGTTTGATCATTCACTTAGTTTTAAGAGAGTTGTTGATTATCTTTTTGTTTTATTGAATGATAACCTACGTGGCATATTTATTTGAGTATATGTTTATTGTGTGTATACATATCTCATTTGCATATTCAGCATTGCTTGATCTAGCACCTCTGCTGAATAATCTGTCACCAGACAGACAGATCCCTCCAAAATGCCTAGACGGATCCCTCCATGAAGGGAACCGTGGGATCCGTGCAACATAAAGCAAACTCCCTACTAACATTCTTATTTGCAGGAAATTATGCACTATACTCTTGTTTTCTAACCTTTATTTTTTAGATTTTCAAAGTACACATGAAGATTTTGACATCATAAAGCTAGGGGGAGCTTTGTGTCAAACCATACATTGCAAATCCATTTGCAACTTAATCCTTATTTGGATTACTCTTCATGACACCCCATTGCAAAGTTGCAATCTTCAAGGGGGAGCATTTTCGTCACAAGGACGAACCATTTGCAAACATAATTGCAAAACATTAGCTTATTTTTATGTACTTGACGCCCTCACAAAGGGATGGACTCGTCAAGGGGGAGTTAAGACGAGAACCATTCCCGTCACTTGCTCTCTTTACATTTTTTCTTTCTACATGTTTTTCCTAAAAAATTTTGTGTTAGTTTCTTTTCGACGCTCTTTTTGTTTCGACAAAAAGGGGGAGAAGAGAGTAAAAACTCTAATTCAAACTTTTTACGAATTCTAGTTTTTCCTTAAAATAATTTTATGTTTTGTCATCAACAAAAAGGGGGAGATTGTTAATACAAATAAGCCATAAAAACGTTTATTTATATTTTACGATCTTCTAATATTTTGTCGATAACAAACGTAAAATCATTTTAACGAAACAAATAAAATACGTAAATTGTTTGAGCCAATAGTTTTCTAACACACTTACGTTTTCACATAAAACACTAAAACAAGTATAAGTGATTTTATGATTTAGTAATACATATGTACAACAACTAGTGTTTACATATTTGGGTAAATATATACTTAACTAGTATATACTAAAATAGGTAAAAACTAACAAATGGTATTGACCCATAACCCATGGTATTATCCAAACAACTTGACTTGGTACATTGAACTTATAAGATACATCTTATCTAATAAGTAACCCATGGATCAACCCATAACCCATAACCAAAATACCCATGGGTAAAGAGGAGCGTCCCACAGATCCCTAGCTTTACGCTAGACGGATCCCTTGTGGGAGGGATCCGTGGGATCCGGGGAACAGTGGCAGATTTTGCCTATAAATAGTGAGCCATTTCTTCCTTTTAGCTTGCCACTCTCACATATACTTTCCCCAAGTATTGTACCTCTCTAACCACTGATCCTAAGAGATCTTTCTATGTAGTTTGTCTTTTGTTTTTGTGTGATTATTTAGGTTCCTCTTAAAGGTGAGATCACCACTTCTTGAAGTCGAGCAAGCTCAAGTCCATGAGTTGCCAAGCTTCATCATCATCAAGACAACTGAGTTTCTCTTGTTGATAGTTCTTTCTTCCTCCGTAGATATGTTGTGTTGAAGGCATTAGTGAAGGATGCCGAAAGAGTCAAGATGAAAGCATTAGTGAAAGGTGCTTAACGTCCGTGTCAAAAGCATTAGTGAAGAATGCTAAAGGTGTCAAGACGAAGGCATTAGTAAAAGGTGTTAAGCGTTGTATCAAAGGCATTAGTGAAGAATGCCTAGGAATCAAATCAAGTGGCATTAGGGAAGAATGCCTAGGTCGTATATTCGATGAGGTGCATCGTTATACATATAGTGATAGTTTGTATTCAAGGATGGTGATATCCTTGATGGTGTTGTAATAAGAAGTTGGTCTCCTTTGGGGTATAGGTGTTGTGTTGGGTAGTAGTTCCTACATTATAATGGAACTAGGTACTTAGCCTAGTACCTGATAAAGGGTAGGCGACGTTGTGCTAGGTGTAGTTCACCTTGGTGTGAAAGAACTAGGTACTTAGCCTAATACCTGATAAAGGGTAGACGACGTTGTGATAGGTGTGGTTCACCTTGGTGTGAAATAACCCGATGGTTAGCCTAGTACTGGAAAAAGAGTAGGAGACCTTGTGAAGGCTTCTCCGCCATAAGGAGATTGGTGTCGTATATTGTTTACGAACTCTCGAGTAGGTGACTCGGGGAGTGGAGTAAGGCAAGGAAGGTGTCCTTGTAGCCGAACCACTATAAATACTCGTGTCGTGGTTATGTGCTTCTTACTCTTTATCTTTCATTACACGTTTATATATCTATCTATCAACGTCCAACATAAACAACCAAATAGATTGACATAAGTTAATCTAAATGTTTTAAAATGAAGTTTTAATTGATAAAACTATTCAACTCCCCCTTCTAGTTTTCCACACTGAAGATTAAAGTTCCATCTTAGTATATTACGCGTTCGAATATTCGAGAATCAGGGTGTTCTAAGAATTGAACCCTTCAACCCATTTGAATACCTAAAGATAAAATACACACAATTTTTCAAACACTTAAATGCTTCTGAGACTATATAAGCCATGTGTCCATATCCAATTCATAAATGTTGTAAGAGCCAAAAGTCCAAAGCTCCCTAAAGCGGCAAAACTTCAACATTCACGTAGGTGGTTCCTCTTTATTCATGCTCCTGCCAAGCACTTTTTCAAAGAAATTAACCATTAAGAAGTAAAGACTTCATCCTCCTTTCCAGCAGGTTCTGAGCACAACCTTGGGATGTTTGTAAAACATGTACTCCGGTCCACTAAATGTTCAGCTTTCCACATTGAACTCAGCTCCCAAGTTTCCTCAGGAAGGAGTTGGGTGTCTTAGCATTCAATGATTAAATTAGACTTAAACTCATCCTTTTTACATACTTAATAACCAAGTCTCTAGCCAGACCCTTCGTCAAGTGATCAGCTAAGTTCTGTTAAGATTTTACAAACTCTAGAGATACCACCCCATTCATGATAAGCTCACGAATCATGCTATGTTTGACACCTAAGTTTCTAGATTTCTCATTGTACATCTAGCTATAAGCCATTGCCAATGTAGCTGCACTATCACAACGGATAGAAATAGGTGCTATAGGTTTAGGCCACAATGGAATCTCAAGCAGCAAGTTTTTCAACCATTCAGCCTCTTTACCAGCAGTTGCTAAAGCCACAAATTCATATTCCAGTGTTGAACTGGTAATACAAGTTTTCTTCTTGGATGCCCAAGAAATTACACCTCCACCAAGTAGGAATACGCAGCCACTGGTAGACGAATTGTCTACAGTGTTACCGATCCAACTTGCATCAGTGTATTCTTCTAATACTGAAGGATAACCAGCATATGAGAGACTATAATCCATAGTTCTCTTCAGATACTTCAGTACCCTCTGAGCTACTTGCCAGTGATGAGCACTAGGATTACTAGTTTACCTGCTCAGTTTACCACAGCAAAGCCAATCTCAGATCTAATACAAGTCATGTCATATATCAGGCAACCAATTACCCTAGAATACTCAAGTTGAGATACAACCTTTCCAGTATTAGGCATCAACTTCTTACAAGTATCCATAGGTTTACTCACTAGAGTACAATCAAAGTAATTAAATTTCCTCAACACCTTCTAAATATAATGAGACTGAGAGATAGAAATTCTTTTACTTTCATGTTTAATCCTTATACCAAAGATAACATCAGCCTCCCCATGTCCTTCATGGAGAACCTTGATGACAAAAATTCCTTTATCATGTCAACATGATTTGGTCAGTGCTAAAGATCAGCATGTCATAAACATATAGACAAATGATGACTCCTTTATTAGATTCATCAAATGTGCTATACACACATTTTTCAGATTGATTAAGTAAATAACCATTTGAAAAAATCACTTCATCAAATTTTTTATGTCATTGCTTGGGTGCCTGTTTCAGTCCATACATAGACTTAATCAGTTTACACACCTTGTTTTTAGTGCCAGACATGATGAAGCCCTAAGGCTGGTTCATATAAACCTCCTCATCCAATTCACCATTCAAGAAAGTTGTCTTCACATCCATTTGATGAATAATCAGATTGTGAATTGGTGCCAAAGCAATCAGCAGTCTTATGGTACTGATACGAGTCACAGGGGCATAAGTATCAAAATAGTCTATCCCCGACTTTTGTTTAAAGCCTCGAATGACTAGTCTAGCCTTAAACTTTTCAATAGTTCCATCTATCTTCATTTTCCTTTTGAAAATCCACTTGCAACCCAAAGGTTTACAACTAGGTGGTAGATCAGTCAACACCCAAGTGTTGTTGCCAATGATGGAATCCATCTCATCATTGATTGCTTCTTTCCAGAAAGCAACATCATAGGACTTCATTGCTTCATCATATGTTTTAGGGTGATCCTCAACAATAAAGCAATAAGAATATTGGTCAGAGACCTCATCCCTTGTTCCTTTAAAATATAATTGAAACTCAGGTCTAAATGACTTTGGAGTCCTGACCCTTTTGCTCTTTCTGGGCTCAGGCTCAGGTTGTTAAACCACAACCTCATCAGGGACCTCTGATACCATTTCATCAGAGACCTCTGATATACCAATGTCATGAGTTCCAATTGGAATCATATGACTTGGTCTAGGGACTGATGAGAATCTATTCTCATCAAAGATTGCATCCCTATATTCAATTATTGAGTTAATTGAGACAGATTCATTAGGTTCAATAACATAGAACCTAAAAGCCTTGGTATGCTTAGTATATCAAACAAAGATGAATTCAATGCCTCTTTCACCCAAAGTTTTCACTTTTGGAGCAGGGATTCTGACGATTGCCCTACAGACCCAAACCTTGAGAAAGTTCAGGTTGGGTTTCTTTTTAGTCCAGAGTTCATAAGGGGTAACCTTGTTCCTTTTATTAGGAACCCTATTTAATAAATAGCAAGCTGTTAACATAGCTTCACCCCGAAATCCTTGACTCAGTCCTGAATAGGATAACATGAAATTAACCATCTCCTTTAGTACCCTGTTTTTCCTTTCAGAGATACCATTTTGTTGAAGAGTATAGGTAGCAGCCATTTCATGGATAATACCAACAGACCGAAAATACAGAGTATCCATGTACTCACCTCCCCTATCAGTCCTTAATCTTTTGATCATGGACCCAAGTTGCAATTCAACTTCGGTTTTAAATACTTTGAATTTATTTAATGCTTCATCCTTAGTATGTAACAGTTAGACATAATAAAACCTAGAAGCATCATCAATAAATGTCACAAAGTATTTCTTATTCCCCAAAGAGGGAGTGGCATGCAAATCACACAGATTACTGTGTATCAGCTCCAAGAGCTCAGTTTCATGTTTAACACACTGAAAAGGTTTCTTAGTTATTTTGTCAAAATGCAAGTTTTACACTTATCAGTGTCCATGTCAAATGCTGGAATTAACTCATCCTTAGACATATCTTGCATCCTTTTATATTGTACATGGCCAAGTCTAGCATGCCAGAGAGTAGAGTTTTCCAGTTTAGAGGTGGTCATAAAGGCTGAATTAACAATATTATGATATATATTAAGCCTGAATATTTGATTACACAAATAGCCAAAACCAATAAACACGCCATGTTTGGATAAAACAAAATGATCATATTCAATAACTTGTTTAAAACCATGATTATTCAAAACACTACTTGAAACCAAGTTTTTCCTTATATCAGGAACATGAATAACATTAAGCAATGTTATAATCTTTCCATAACTAAATTTAAGATCTACACAACCACGTCCATGCACCAAGGTTGTTGACTCATTTTCCATGTGTAGAATAGAACCATCATTCAGTGACTCGTAAGTCTTGAACCAACTTCTATCTTTGCACACATGAACAGTTGCTCCAGAGTCAAGCCACCACGCAACATTATCATCCTGCACATAGTTAGATTCAGATACATATGTAACATAATAAACCTGAAAGGATTTATTAAACATATTCTGACCTTTCAGAGGAACTGAACCATTCCCTAATCCACTAGTGCCTGGTCCATTGGTTTTACCACTAACCTTAACACCTTTGCAATCCATTTTAATGTGACCAAATTTGCCACATTTGCAACAAGTAGGTGTAGCCTTCTTGTTAGGGCCAGCCCTTGTGTTATCATGATGTTTACGTTCGCCCTTGTTGTCATTGTACCTGGTGGAATTGTTATGTTCCACCATATTCACAACAGATGCACTAGTAGCATTGCTACTCTTTGATTTGTCATTATCCTGCACCCTGAGGGATTCCTCAATACGCAGATGACTACCCAACTGAACAAGAGTAAGTTCTTCCTTCTTATGTTTCAAGGTATGCTTGAAATCTTTCCAAGAAGGAGGGAGTTTGTCAATGATACACGAGACTGAAATAGCATCATCCATGTTCATTTTGTGTTGTGTAAACCTTCCAAATATACCAAGAAGTTCATTTTATTGTTCCATAACGGTCTTGAAATCAGTCATCTTGTACTTTGTGAAATTACTTACAAGGAACTTCTTACTTGATGCATCATCAGCCATATATTTGGCATCCAAGGAATCCTATAGTTCTTTGGAAGATTCAACATTCTGATAAATATCAAAGAGAGAATCAGACATACCATTGAGGATTAAACCTCTTGTAAATGATGAGATAACTTCAGCTACCGCTGAACTCATCAGCTGATGACTTCATCCCCATGGTATGTCGGAATCAGACGACCCACTGATGAGATAACTCACTGAGGATACTTCCTTTGAAGAGTTACTTCTTGATGACTTCAGCTACCGCTGAACTCATCAGCTGATGAATACCATTCAGTCTAGAGTGTCACTCACTGAAGAGTTAACTCACTGAACTTCATCAGAGACTGAACAATACTTAACCATTATCTGAGTCATGGTGCTCAGAGACCTGATGGGTGTACACTCCGTACCTTCAAGCCCATTACCAGACCAGATATGAACTGATCCTACAAATGCACTAAATTTTCCAACAAATTATCTACTTATTGTATTTTATCTATTAAAATAAGATAATTTGACATCTGAATATTTTTCAGCCAAGATATACACTCTTAATGTTATTTTCTGAAAAATTAGTTTTTTGCATAAATGTGAAACTGGTTTCAATTTGACCAATAAGTTCAGTTATGAAGTAATATGAACAAGAGTTGGGATCCCCTAGAAAGTATATGCAAATTAAAAAGCGTAAAAAGTAATTTGCACCATCCGATCACTCCCATTTCTCATCCAGCGGTTCACAACTAAAATGCAAAAAAAATACCGCCCCTTCTATTAATAGGGGTAAAACAGTAAATTTACAAAAAATCACCGCACCTAACTAGTTTCCCTCCATTACAAACACATACACACTGACACACACACTAACTCATTTCTCTCTCTTAAAACCGATCAAAATTTGGGAAAAAAATTAGGATTTCTATTTCCAATTATTTTTCATCAATTATACGCTCAAAAAAGATGAAACCAGCTGGTAATTTTGCTTTAATTTAATCTGTAGGGTTTATAATTTATGTTTTAATTTTTTTTTTAATTTTTTTGTTAATTTTAGTTTGTGTATTTTTTTAGAAACTAGAAGAAGTTACAGACTTAAAGAGCAACAAAAAAAAGAAAATGATGAAGAAATGAAAATTAGTAAGAATTAGAATTTTTTTTATAAGTTAATTTTTTATTTTTTATTTATTTATTTATTATTATTTATCAGATTATTTTTTATTATTTTTATTTGTTATTTTATTTACTTTTTTTAATTATTGCTAGTGCTTTTGTGTTTTTTGAAAGTAAGTTTGATCATCAGTTATAGAAAGTAGGTTCATCAGTTAGTGTAGTAAGTTTCATTATCAGTTATAGAAAGTGGGTTCATCAGTTACTGGTTGTGTGTTTGATCATTAGTTATAGAAAATAGGTTCATCAGTTACAGCTTGTGTGTTTGATCATCAGTTATAGAAAGTGGGTTCATCAGTTGCTGTAGTGAGTTTCATCATCAGTTATAGAAATTAGGTTCATCAATTACTGCTTGCGTGTTTGATCATCAGTTATAGAAAGTGGGTTCATCAGTTGCTGTAGTGAGTTTCATCATCAGTTATAGAAATTAGGTTCATCAATTACTGCTTGCGTGTTTGATCATCAGTTATAGAAAGTGGGTTCATCGGTTAGTACTTGTGTGTTTGATCATTAGTTATAGAAAGTAGGTTCATCAGTTAGTGCTTGTGTGTTTGATCATTAGTTATAGAAAGTAGGTTCATCAGTTACTGCTTGTGTGTTTGATCATCAGTTATAGAAAGTAGGTTCATCAGTTAGTGTAGTAAGTTTCATCATTAGTTATAGAAAGTAGGTTCATCAGTTACTGCTTGTGTGTTTGATCATCAGTTATAGAAAGTAGGTTCATCAGTTACTGCTTGTGTGTTTGATCATCAGTTATAGAAAAGTAGGTTCATCGGTTACTGCTTGTGTGTTTGATCATCAATTATAGAAAGTAGGTTCATCAGTTACTGCTAGTGTGTTTGATCATCAGTTATAGAAAGTGGTTTCATCAGTTACCGCTAGTGAGTTTGGTTATCAGTTACAGAAAGTAGGTTTATCAATTACTGCTTGTGTGTTTGATCATCAGTTATAGAAAATAGGTTCATCAATTACTGCTAGTGTGTTTGATCATCAGCTATAGAAAGTAGGTTCATCAATTACTGCTAGTTTGTTTGATCATCAGTTATAGAAAGAAGGTTCCTCAGTTACTGCTTGTGTGTTTGATCATCAGTTATAGAAAGTAGGTTCATCAGTTATTTGCTAGTGTATTTGATCATCATTTATTTCAAATTAGAAGTTTATCAGTTATTGGTAGTACATTTGATCAGTAGTTATTTGCTAGTGTATTTGATCATCATTTATTTGCTAGTGTTCTTTGAAAGTAGGTTCATCACTTATTGCCTGTGCGTTTGTGTTTATTTCGTATTCAGTTTAGTAGGTTCATCAGTTTAATAATTATTTTGTTTCGTTGGATAGGAAAAGAAGCTAAAAAGACAAAGAAACCAATAACTTTAAAAATGTATTCACCCAATGATGATGATTTTGTTGAGGATGCGTTTACTCAAAAAAAAAACGTTCAACTACTGCTATATGCAAACCTTCTGGTTCATCAAAACCTTCAACCTCTACTACTTCCAAACCTTCTTCTTCATCGAAACTTGTTCTTCCTGAAGATCTTAAGCCTGGTCTTAATATTCTCCAACCTAAACAAAAAAAATTCCAAGGCTTCTAATAAAAAGTTTCCCTGGTCCATTATTTGAGACTGTTCAGAAAATGACAGTGGACCAAAAACAAACAATTTCAAGATTGGGGTTTGCATCATTGTTAGATTATGAAATAGATATAATGCCAAGCCGTTTGGGGTATTGGTTAATAGAAAGGCTTGATGGTAAATCCGGAATCCTGAATGTCTTTAAGAAATCTATTCCAATAACCGCTGAACTAATTCACAAGACATTCGGATTCCCAATGGGCAAATTTGCAGTTGATGTTGAAAACTAATAGACCTTAATAGATCTTGAGCTTCGTAGATCGTTAGTATTACTGCTCGTAATCACAACAAAACTAAAAGAAATCTTACAACTTGTTTGTAGCGAATATAAACACAAGTATAAAACACCGATAACTAAGAACTGCTTTGATCTCTATGGATCGTTATATTAAAACTTGTTTTAAGCACGTACATAATTCATTCTAATGTGTTCTTTTATAGACAAGGAACCTAAACAAAACTTTAAACCGTTTCTCAAAACGTATAAACATAAAACTAAATAAAATATACACAATCATTTCTAATAAAGCTCATGTATCCAAACTAAATAAACTTAAACGGAATAATAACTTCAGAACAAACTTCACAAGATAATGTCATGTCTTCAAAGAATCCATATCCTTCGGCAGAATCCATTCAGCAGTAACAATAACAATAACATAATTGTTGGGAATTATGTGAAGTACGAATTCTGTTATTGTTACTGCTGAATGGATTCTCGCCAAGGGTATGGATTCTCGGAAGACATGGTTCTCTGAAGTTTAGTTTGTGTCTGCGGAAGTTATTATTCCGTGTTTAGTTTATTTAGTTTGGATATACATGAGCTTTATTAGAAAGTGATTGTGTATATCTTATTTAGTTTTATGTTTATACGTTTCTTGAGAAACGGTTTAGGGTTCTGTTTAGGGTTCCTTGTCTATAAAAGGAACACATTAGAATGAATTATGTAATGCTTAAAACAAGTTATTAATATAACGATCCATAGAGGATCAAAGAAGTTCTTAGTTATCGGTGTTTTATACTTGTGTTTATATTCCGCTACAGTATACAAGTTGTAGAGATTTTCTTTTAGTTTGTTTGTGATTACACAGGCAATACTAACGATCTACCAAGCTCAAGATCTATTAAGGTCTATTAGTTTTCAAAAAGTGGTATCAGAGCCAGGTTACGATCCTGGGACCTGTGGGTTATGGGCCCACCACGCTTCCGCTGCGCAAACCCTATGATTTTGAGCAAACCATTACAGCTATCAACAGATTTGAGGTGTCTTTACCAAAGCTATACCCTTTGGACTAGCTAACTCTTTGACATACACAAGGTATATCTGGTGAGTCAATAACCAATAAAAATACAAACAAACCTGCAATAAAAGTTAGTAAAAACAAAACATACACATATATAATTTTTTTTTTAACTAAGAATAAAACAAAGAAACAAAAATTACAAATCATACAAATTACAAAATACCAGAATCATGATGAACTCCTATGTGCCATAAGCTGATTCTTAATACCACCGACACATTGTTCAGCATGCAAAAGATCATTAAGTCTTGAAGCTATCTATAAAACAATCCCAATGCACACATAACTCTTCATCAAAAACCCCAAATAACATCACAAACCCTAATTGCATCAATGCTCCAAAATTAACTACAATCAACCATGAGAAGATCCTCCCCAATCACCCTTTCATCAGATGACAATACATCCTCCATAAGTAGTCTCGAAAGGTGGAAGAAGAATTATTTGTCAAGCAATCCAGGCAATGATGAAGACAAATCATCCATAAGTTCTTATGTATCACCTTATGAATACTCAGATGAGGAAGCAACTTCAAAGAGAGTGAAAGAGCCTGCTTCGCAGCTTGTGAATGTGTCTTCCATTGCCATTGATGATTCTGATGACTCCTGTAAGGAGAGAACATCTTACTCCCAACCTCCAGACCTCGGCCTCAACTAAGGCCACGTGCTAGAAATCCGCCACTCCATAAGGATAGAGAGGTGGTTCTAGCACTTCCTGCTTCATATCATGGTGCATCATCACATATCGTATAAAGGAAGTGCTTAAGGATGGTGGAAGGGTTGCATTTTGGTTGAAATACGTAGATGAACCACAAAAACATATTATTTTTCTCCATCATCATGCGTGGTCATCGTCGTCATCAATGTTTTCATCAATCCATCCACACCAAATTGATCCTTAGCTGCTTGTTAGTGTTGGTTATGCATGTCCAAATCATCAAGATAGAATGAATGGGTGGTTATGCAAGACTTCACAAACGCATATCCAAAGATCTAGTGTGAAAGATGTGAGCGATCATGCATATCCAACGTACCGTTAGATGTTGGAATAGATAATATCACTAGGTTAGGATTAGTAATTCATGTAAAGCACTTTCCTTGTAGTTGCATTTGATGTTGATTGTACTCAGTAAGTCGTAAGTCAGAACTCAAGTTTCGAATGAATGAATGAACAATTTGCTTCAGAACTTTTCTTGAATGAACATTGTAACTTCAAGACTTTGTCTTCAGAGAAACAAATAACTCACTTCAACACTTTGAATTCAGAGAAATAAGCTTTAGAGCTTTCTTGACCATATTCCAACTTAACAACCATGGTAAATTCCAACTGAATAACCAATCAGCAAATCATAACAAACACAGAGAAACACACAAACCAAACAAAGACAAACAAACTATCATTACATTAGCTTGTTAGTGTTAGAGAACAGAATCATAAACCAAAAATCAAAGAAATTTACATAAAAACAATGCAAAGTATACACAAATCCTCCCTTGAGGCATATGCCTCCCTAGAGGCCTATGCCTCCCCTTAAACTTTGCAGTTAAGGGTTAAGCATACCAATATGGACCACAAGGTGTTGAAACCTTGGTCCATCAAAAGCCTTTGTTAACAAATCGCCACATTATCATCAGTGTGAATTTTAACCACTTTTATCAAATGTTTGTCATATGCATCTCTTATAAAGTGGTGCCTGATTTCAATATGTTTTGTTCGATTGTGAAAAACTGGATTTTTAACAATGCAAATGGTACTTTGATTGTCAATAAAAATTGTTGTGTTCATGAAATTATACCCATAATCCAACAATTGATTTTGAATCCAAAGAACTTGTCCACAGCAATTTGCAGCAGCAACGTACTCTGCTTCAGTAGATGAGGTAGCCACAATAGTCTGTTTCTTGCATTGCCAAGAAATCAATCTCTTTCCAAGGAATTGGCAACCTCCGGTGGTGGACCTCCTATCCAGATTTGCACCAGCATAGTCACTATCACTATATGCTTCTAGCTTAAATGGAGATTCTTTTGGGTACCAAAGGCCTAAAAGAGGTTGGCCTTTGAGGTACTTAAAAATCTTCTTAACAAAGATTGAGATGG
The DNA here is from genome assembly GCA_910596185.1 of Chrysanthemum makinoi. Lineage (NCBI taxonomy): Eukaryota > Viridiplantae > Streptophyta > Magnoliopsida > Asterales > Asteraceae > Chrysanthemum > Chrysanthemum makinoi. The sequence goes on along the minus strand of OU343222.1, from coordinate 63,242,977 downwards.
GAAGTTAGTGGAGTAACTTGATGTCAAGAACACACACTACAGAAAAGTAATATCAGTCGTGAAGCTGTTAGATACATCAAAGAACCAATCATAGATCTGTAAAGGTGTACATTCACCGGTGGATCTATTTCATTGTTGATTTTTGACTTTGGAGCTTCATACGGTGTAGTGGCAGTCCTCACAGTTTCCATTCCAAACTTCTTTAATATGTCCCTCACATATTTGTCCTGACTTATAAAGATACCATCAGGTTTCTGCTGAACTTGAAGACCCAAAAAGAAAGTCATTTCTCCCATGGCACTCATCTGAAATTCTCCTTTCATAAGCTCCTCAAACTCCCCGCACCAAGCTTCCTTTGTGGATCCAAAAATAATGTCATCCACATACACTTGCACAAGAATAATGTCTGTGGAATTCTTCTTCAGGAAAAGTGTTTTATCTATGGCACCTCTTCGATATCCATGCTTCAGCCGAAACGATGAAAGCCTGGCATACCAAGCTCGTGGTGCCTGATGTAGTCCATAGAGAGCTTTGACTACCTTGTAAACATGAGTAGGATGATCAAGATCTTCAAATCCTTTAGGTTGAGTGACATAAACCTCTTCTTCTATTTCACCATACAAGAATGCCCCTTTAACATCCATTTGATATACCATAAATCCCATGTAGGATGCATAAGCCAAGAAAATCCGTATGGCCTCAACTCTAGCCACAGGTGAAAACACTTCATCATAATCAATCCCTCCTCTTGTCTATAACCCTGAGCAACCAATCTTGCTTTGTTTTTAATGACAACACCTCTTGCATCTCTCTTATTCTTCAAAATCCATTTAGTACCAATTGCATACTTGCCATCAGGTAGTGGTACCAATATCCAAACCTGCTGATTTTGAAATTGTTGCATTTCTTCCTGCATTGCCTCAAGCCAACTTGAATCTTCAAGAGCCCGAGTAACACCGTTGGTTCCACTTGAGAATGAAAACAAGCAAACAGACAATGTTCATAGTCTGTGTGATTGTCTCTTTGCCGATCTGAGACATAAGAGAGAAAAGCCACTTGACCATATTTAGAACTTGCCACAGTACCCTTGTTCTAACAGGTGCATTAGGATCACCAATAATATTGGACTGTGGATGAGTATTGTGAATCCTTTTAGTAGTAGTGGTGTTGACTTCAATGGAAGAATCAAGATTAGTCATAGTAGGTTCAAAATCAGTATCATAAGAAGGTGAGGTGAAGATTCCAGCTTTGGGTTGATTATTACCAAGATCCGAGGGTCTTGGAAAACGAGTATAAGGATCTCCAAAGTCTGTGGACACTTGAGTAGAAATGGGAGTAGAAACAGCATAGCCTTCAGCAGAAATGATAGGAGAAACCGGATCATGTTCAGAAGAATTGATGTTTCCACTTATTGTTTCACTTGCACTCTCCTCAAGATTCCTTTCAGCATTTAGATTAGTGCATACTCTTGTTTCTTCAGCCTAGCAAGATCCTCTGCATAATTGGACTCGTCTTCACTCACATCAGAAGTAACTTTAGAAGTGTCACCTGAAAAATTGTTAGGGGAGAAAGAAGGCACTACAATGGGTTGCTCATCATCTTCAAACTCACTGTCAGAATCAGCATCCATGGAATCTGCACTGTTAGTTGGAGACTCTTGAGTATCTGTTTGTTGGTTAGCCATATGTCTAGAATAACCCAAATAATCAGTTAAGTAATCAAGGTCAAAAGACCAAACATGACCCTCGCCCTGAACATTAGGCTTGTCTTATAAAAACCTCAGATTCAATGTCTCCTCAATCTTTTTAGCAGATAAATTGTAAACTCTGTACGCCTTACTATGAGTTGAATATCCCACAATATAACCATCATCAGTCTTCTCATCAAATTTGCCCAATGGATCACTTGTATTCAGAATAGTCACTTGACACCCAAAAGGTTTAAGGTAATGAATAGTAGGAACTTTCCCATAGAGAAGTTCATATGGTGTTTTGAAGTGTGGTCGAGTAATGGACACTCTATTCAATACATAACAAGTTGTGCCAACAGCTTCAGTCCAGAACATGGTGGGTAGCTTAGAGTCTGCCAGCATTGATCTTGCAGCCTCTATCAAGGTCCTATTTTTCCTTTCTGCCACCCCATTTTGTTGTGGGGTTCTTGGAGTGCTATAGTCCCTTTTAATACCTTTTGACCTACAGAGTTCTATTAGAATAGCATTCTTGAACTCTGTCCCATTATCACACCGAATTCCTTTAACCTTTTTGTTCAACTGATTCTCAATAAGGGTAATGAACTCTTTCAGAACTGGAGATGTTTCATCTTTGGTCCTTAGAAAGAATACCCAACAAAATTTGCTATAACCATCAGTGATCACTAGACAAAAATACTTTTGATCAATGCTTCGAACTTGAGTTGGACCAAACAGATCCATATGAAGCAACAAGAGGTTCGAAATTATGCTCACAACGTCACAGACTTTGTATGAGGCTCCATGTTGCTTTCCTTTATTGCAGGCAACACAGTTATGATCATTAGTAAATACTTTGGAAGGAAGACCTTCAACAAGACCAAGTTTAGAGAGCTTGTTTATGGTCTTGAAGTTGACATGGGCCATCCTCCTATGCCATTTGGTAGACTCATCTAAAGATGCTTTAGCCACCAAACAAGTTAAGTCACCTTCTGGTTTAACATCATTAAGTTGAATGTATAGAGATTGTGATTCCGAGGAACTTTCAGTAGAATTGAAGTGTCTTCTAGGAGTTTGTAGTCTTTAGATAGCACAAGACATTCATCCTCTGTGAAGAGTACTTTGTTCTTGGTGTCACAGATTTGTGACACTGAGAACAAATTGAAGTGTTGGAGTTCCTTGACATAGTATACATTCTCAAAGTCCAGTTGAGGTGTTTTGATTGTCCCTTTCCCAGTAATTCTTCCATCACTTCCTCCAAAGGTTACATTGCCTCCTCCTTCAATTGATACAAAGTTATGCATCATATCCCTATTTCCTGACATGCTTCTTGAACACCCACTATCAACAATGCCAACATCTTTATGCTTAAGAGGATGATTCTACAACAAAAAATATACAAACTATTAGTACACTATTGAGGCTCAAGTCATTGCTGACTTGAACCTGCCTTGTGGATCATATGAGTTATGCCATGCAGATGTATAAGATCCACTCTTGTTCTTGGGTTTCCATTGAAATTTAGGTCCCTTTTTATTCCAAGAACAACCTGCTGAGGACTTGACAGCAGTATCCCAGTTCCCGGTCCCGTCAGTCATTGAGTCAACATATCCAGGCCAATAACCATTCTTAAAGTATGAACTTGTTGGTTGTACATATGGTCTTGCAACTGGTCTTCTCAAAGGAAAAGGAGAATTAGTTGCTTGTGGAACATAAGGGGGTATAACATTGACATTGGTCCACATTGGTCTAGATGTCCTAGAATCACCACACATATTCATTCTTTGCTCATGAAAATCACAATCCTTAATTAAATGAAATTTACTTCTACACACAAAACATGTCTTCTGTTTAGAAGATTTACTCAAACCAAAAGATGTTCTATTACAAGCAGAAGTATTCAAACCAAAACCATGAAAAGAATTGTTTTTAACATAATTATTATGCAAAGAATTAAAAAGCAAGTCTTCCGAGGCAACTGTCTTGGAAGATGATTCCTTGGCAGCAACTCTGACATGCTTATTGGTAGTCTTGGGTGCATGCAGGGGTGTTGACTTGGGAAGGTCAGACTTGTCATTTGAATCACACTCTGTAGACCCTTGCTCGGAGGACTTGTCACTGTAAACACAAGAGACAAAGTCATTAGAAGAAGTATCAGGGTCTGGCAAGTCTTTGGACTTTTTGCCATAGAGATGGTGTTATCCATCAAAGTCATGAAGGGTAAGGTCGACAGGCATAGGAATACCTCTAATAGATCCACGCATGACATGTAGGTCACCTTATTTAACATAATTAGCTAAGCTTGCTGGTGTGGATTTACGTGTGTCATCTCTAGCTTCTAATCCTACATATTTCTTAAAGCCTAAACCTATCCCAGAATTAGGAGCTTGACTACTATATAAATGACTAGCTAACTTTTTTCCATTTAATAACCATTCGTTATGCCTAGCAATTTCCTTATCTAGTTTCTCTTTAAGTTCTAGATTTTCTGACACTACATCTCGCTCTCAACTTCTCGAATATTTCAACTCATTCTAGCACATTCAAGATCCCTTTCCAACACACTTATTTTCTCAAAGATAAGCTATTTGATTCTTCTGAAACCAAACCTTTTGTCTTTCTAGTGTTTTAAAGCCTGTTTATAAGCTTCAACTTCTACAAAGTATTCATTATATTTAGGTTTCAAAATATCATAAGCTTCTTTTAGTTCATTATACCGCTCACTACAACCAAACAAACAATTTTGTACTGAGAGATGCCCATCGGGCAATCTGATTATGCTTATCCTCTGAAATACAGCTTGCAATCAAACCAACATTATCAAGACCATCATTATCCTGCTCATGATGCTTCCAGTCCACATTGCTGTCAAGAGTAACCAAAGTTGCTGATCCCTTTGAAGTTCCAGACTCTCTCTGATTCTGCTGATAAGTAGAGTATCTCGTCCTCATCACCTTTCCTGTCTTTGCAATCTCTGGAGAAGTGACCCATCTGTTGACAAGTGAAGCACTTGACCTTCCTTTTGTCAAACCTCGCTGGATCTCTTCCTTGGAATCCAAACCTTCTGCCAGCTTTGCGCTCAAAATTCTTGATATCCATGGACAACATAGCTACCTGCCACTTCAGCTTCATCTCTTCCATCTCCAGTGGATCCACCTGATCTAAATCCTCATATGCCGTTCTGCTGAGGATCATAATCAGCAAAGAAGGATCCAAGCACATCTTCCATTATACCTCCAGATTTAGAAGTTGATGGAGTGGTAGTGTAAGATGATGATGAGTAAGTTGGACTTGGACCATGACTCATCGTAGGGGTAGAGGCTCCTATGAATGCTGTGTGACTTGCAGTAGATGATGATTTAAAAGGACTTCTTACATCATGTTCAAGAGCTTTAAGTTTGTTGTACAGCTCATCAAAAGTAAGCATATCCAAACCACCTTTTGCTTTTAAAGCAATGCTCACTTGTAGCCAGGATTGAGGTAAAGACCTCAAGAACTTAGAATTACAGTCATCATTATCTGGCTTTGAAACTTGTCATAGCCCTTATGAATTCCTTTCTCTTCAGTGATTTGAAAGTCTTGAAACTGTTGTCTTAGCATGGACTTTCTCATTCTTCTAGACTCCTCATTCCCACCAAACTTAGCCTTAATAGCTAACCATATGTCCTTGGCATCTTCCACAAAGTCAAAATCACTTAAGTGATCCTCAGGAATAGCTTGAAGAAGAATGGTTCTAACCTTGGTTTCTCTCTGAACTGCCAATAACTCTTCAGCAGTTTTGGGAGGAACATGAGTCATCTTACCAGCAAAGATCGTGGTAGTTCTCTTCAATCTATTTCCTTCAAAGACTATCTCCCATAGATTCCAATCAATGTTGGAGATCCAGTTCTGCATTTTTATCGCCCAAAGGTCATACTCCTCCCTCTTAAGGTAAGGAAACTTAGCATTGCTGTTGGAGAGACTAAGATGTTGCAGATGGGTGGTGTTGTGGTTGTTGGTGATTTCAGCATCAACGTCTGATCCAGACATAGTGAGTTATGTATTGGATGTATTGGTGTTTAGAAAAACATGTCCTTAGTATCGTAGAGACTCTAACCTGGCTCTGATACCACTTGTTGAAAACTAATAGACCTTAATAGATCTTGAGCTTCGTAGATCGTTAGTATTGCCTGTGTAATCACAAACAAACTAAAAGAAAATCTCTACAACTTGTATTCTGAGGCGGAATATAAACACAAGTATAAAACACTGATAACTAAGAACTTCTTTGATCCTCTATGGATCGTTATATTAAAAACTTGTTTTAAGCACGCATATAATTCATTCTATTGTACTCCTTTTATAGACAAGGAACCCTAAACAAAACCCTAAACCGTTTCTCAAGAAACGTATAAACATAAAACTAAATAAGATATACACAATCACTTCCTAATAAAGCTCATGTATATCCAAACTAAATAAACTAAACACGGAATAATAACTTCCGCAGAAACAAACTAAACTTCAGCAGAACCATGTCTTCAGCAGAATCCATACCCTTCGGCAGAATCCATTCAGCAGTAACAATAACATAATTCGTACTTCACATAATTCCCAACAGTTGATGTCCGGGATGTTTTGAAGGAAAGGTCAAATGAATCTTACATTGAATGGAAGCAACAATTCAAGGGCATAAAGAGATTTTATGCTACACATTTGTTGAAAGTGATCAGGAAACAAATTAGGAACAATGATTGTGGAAGTCTATTTCAGAAGAATTTCCTAGTTATGTTTGCTACTATCCTGGCCCACATCGTTTCAACAAGGACTCTGAATATGGAATTCATCCCGTCTCTTACTTCTCTTGAGAATGTGAGAGACATGGATTGGTGCCAATATGTGGTAGAATATTTGAAGAAAGAAAGAATAAACTGGAATCTGAGAAAGCGATTCTATGGTGCAGTCTTGCTGTTGGAGGTAACTACTATAACTTTAAAATTAATGCAAATTAAAATTGATGAACTAAAATTTATTTTTATCTAACATTAACTTAAATTGATGAACTAAAAATGCAGGTGATATTTGCCAATTCTCTTCTGAAAAAACCAAAAATCCTTGCATTTAAGTACTGGAAAACAAAAGATATGGTTAAGTTGGATGAGATGATGTTTGGCAAAGACAGAAACAAAACAAAAAAACCATTAAAGAAGAAGGAGAAGAATTGGATGAGGAAGAAGAAAAGGAGGAGGAGGATGGAGAAGAAAATGAGGAGGATGGAGAAGAAAAGGAGGATGATGAAGAAGAAAAGGAGGAGGATGAAGAAGATAAGGAGGAGGATGAGAATGAGGAGGATGAAAAGGAGGATAATGAAGAAGATAAGGAGGAGGATGAGAATGAGGAGGATGATGAAAAAGACAAGGGTAAAAAGCAGGAGGATAAATATGAGGATGATGAAGAGAATGATGAAGAAAAGGAGGATGATGATGAACATGAGGAAGATGAAGAAAATAACGGTAATGATCAAGAGGATGATGATGATCAAGAGGATGATGATGAAGAGGATAATAAAAAGGAGGATAATGAAGATGATGACGATGAAGAGGATGAGGGAATAGAAAATGATGGAGCAGAAATTCAGGATATTGGAGAACCCTCAAGAAAACCAAAATTTACAAAAAGCATGATTAAGAAACGGGGGAGTCCTGAAGGTAAGAAATATTAAAAACATTAATTTATTTGTTCATCAGACTTATGAATAAAATGATTGGTATCTTTTTTTTTCCAGCAGACCAAGAAGAATACAATGATGCAGACGAACAAGAATACAATAATACAGATGAAGAAGAATTCAATGATGCAGTCGAGAGTCTACAGATGATTGGAGGTATGATTTGATTAAATGTTCATCAGTTTTATAAATACGTCTTTTTTACAGATGATTGAATGTTTTAAAAAATTACTTAAAACAACTTATGTCTAAAATAGATTTTTAGAGGCAATGACAGAAGAAAACAATGATGAGGACTACGGTATACGGATGATTGAAGGTATGATTTTATTAAATATTCATCAGCATTCTTCATATATATTATATATCTTTTAAAGAATATCTAAAAATTAGTTGTATCTAGTCTTATATACTTTTTTTAAACAATAACAAATGCTGACAATGTTCGCATATGATGATGATAGGTTGTTGATAAAAAATCTGAGGACTCCAAGAAAGAACAAACAAAAAACAATACCTGGTATATATTTTATCATATGTTCATCAAATACCCCAGTTAAATTATTTTTTCATCAGTAATCTTATATAATTTTATCTCTTAGTAATTGATGGACCACAAGAAGCAGAGGACAAAACTGATGAACAAAGTACGTATTGGTACATTCACAAGTTATATTATGTTCATCAGTTATATTATTTGTTCATCAGTAATATTACATAATATTTTTAAACATTTAACTAAAAAAACTTGTATCTGAGCAGAGAATGAAGAAGCAGTGACACCAATCCCAAAAACGGTGGCAGTGAATGAAGAAGCAGGGGTCAAAACTGATGAACAAGGTACGTAGTGGAAGATTCTTTTTAATGACTTGTGTACCATTTTCTTAAAGATAATACTGAGGAACTAATGAAGAAATAATTGATGAACATTACTTGAAAACTGATGAACAACTAATTGATGAACATGTAGGCAGTGAATGAAGAAGCAGGGGTCAAAACTGATGAACAAGGTACGTAGTGGAAGATTCTTTTTAATGACTTGTGTACCATTTTCTTAAAGATAATACTGAGGAACTGATGAAGAAATAATTGATGAACATTACTTGAAAACTGATGAACAACCAATTGATGAACATGTAGGGAGCAAACGGAAAAGGAAAAGGAATTCAAATTCTCCTTATCAGAAAGTCTGTTTGATGAATCTGTTCAAAACCCAATTGGCATTCAAACGAAAGAAAAAATCAAAAAGTCCCAAGACAGATCTTGTGAGGAATGAGCCTGACATTGATGAGCAAGTAGCTGATGATGTTCATATAGATGATATTGAGGAGCATCAATGGGTAGATGCACCGCGGATTGGTAAAAATCTTTATATTATGTTCTTTTAATTAGTTGATATATATTTTAAAATTTAATTGAAGAATTTAACAGATGCTGATATTCCAATGATCGAAAATGTTGGAAACACAGAAATGGATGATCCAATGACCGGAACTGACGAAACAGCTGATATGAGTAAGAATGAATTATTTATTTAACTATGATTATATTAATGACATAATTAGTTGTTTATATATGTTTTAAAATTTAATTCAACAATTTAACAGATGATATTCCAATGATCGGGAGTAATGAAGACACTGAAATGGGTGATCCAATAACCGGAACTGATCAAACAGCTGAAACTGGAAATGATGAACAAAAGAGCTCATCATCTGCAAGTATTAAACTCACCCAACAGTTATCAGCAATGATATTAGAGTTTCAAGGGGTTTATTCCCAATTCAAATCAGCAGAGGTAAAAATCTTTAAACTTACTACTTTAAATAACTTTAAATATATATATATATTTAAACTTATTTGAAAGTAGGTTCATCAGTTATTGCTAGTGCGTTTGATCATCATTTATTTGAAAGTAGGTTCATCACTTATTGCTAATGCATTTGATAATCAGTTGTTTGAAAGTAGGTTCATCAGTTATTTTGAAAAGTAGGTTCATCAGTTATTGATAGTGGGTTTGATCATCTGTTATTTGTAACTAAGTTCATCAGTTATTGCTAGTGCTTTTTGAAAGTAAGCTCATCAGTTATTTTGAAAAATAGGTTCATCAGTTATTGCTAGTACATTTGATCATCAGTTATTTAAAAGTAGGTTCATCAGTTATTGATAGCGGGTTTGATCATCGTTATGACAAGAATTCAATCACTCCCTGAGGAACATGTTAGCAATATTGCAAGAACTGAAAATTGATATTGATGACATGCTAAGGGCTGGATTGGAAAAATACCCCCAAGATGAATCATTGTTGGAAGTCCGGGACTGGATGAACAGGTTAGTAAACAGGACGACGTTTGAGAGCTCACAGAGTGAAGACAAAAGCTCAATGCAGATGGTTGTGCATGAAGCTGATGATAAAGAAGGCTTCGAGGAGAAGGAACCATGTGAAGAAACAGATGAACCTCATCAGGACATGACGACATAGAAAACGTTAACTCAAATGTTCTTGGATCCAAGCTTTATGGAAGAAATTGAAAACCTTGAACGTCAAAAATAGATAATACAATCAAAAACCATTTTGTACCTAACTGATGAACTTATAAACAATTTAAATTATGAGAACACTTGATGCAAAAATAACTGATGAACTATTTCCTGGAAACAGATGCAAAGGCCAGAATTCCCAATATTCAACAAAGAGCAGTATACGTGTCTGGATAACGTTTTGTATCAAGAGAAAAAAGAGCAGATCTTGGAAGAATTGCTCAAAAACACACATTTCTTGCAGACATCGTCAAAATTGTTGAGTGAGAAGATTGACGACGATGTTTGGAAAAAAATTCAAGAAGATGCTTCGAAAACCTCACCAGCAAAGTAGAAAAACCTCTGCCCAGAAGATGAAGAACAGATCAACAGGATGCCAAAGATGATAACACCCATATCATTTGTACCCGCATCACACGAAGAAAAATTAAAAATGAATGAAAAAGAAGATGAACCTTTCACCACACCACTGAATTCTTTCAACGCAATCGCTAAAAAGCTAAAAATGCCTGAAACGGAGAAGAAAATTGAAGTAAATGAAGATGGCTTGGAAAATATAAAAGAAAAGAGAAAAATCAAGCCTACTGAATCTCTAAAGTCTCCGTATATACGAAAAGTAGTTGTGATGAAGAACAAAGTAAATGAGTTGGAAAAAAAAGGTAGCTGATACAAGTTTCTCTGCAAGAGGAGATATCGAGTAAGTAATTTGTATTATGTTCATCAATATAAAATTCTTATTTCTTAATCAGAAGTTTTTTTTTCCTAAAATATTATCTTTAAATGAAATTGCAGTGATGTGTTATTTCATTCATACTTTGTTGACGGTCAAAGAATACACTTTGAGAGCTTCAAGGATGGCAATGAAATCAGTTCAGGAGTGATTGATATGTGGGTGTATCTACTGAACATGGCAGAAGGGACAAGGAGTGTAGGATCAAAGAGGAAGATATACGCCCATACATCAATTATTGTAAGTTACAAAAACTTTATCAATTATGATTCAATACTTGAAATCAGTTAAATTATGCTTTGACTAATATTGATGAACAACAGACACAAGAAATGATGAATAAGAGTATAAACTCGAATGCTCTGTATTCAAAGTTTGCGGAGAACATGAACCATGTTTTCTTTTTGTTTACTACTTATCAATCTGTCAAAGACATTGACCTAGTCAGCATTTCATTTTACTAGTTTGTATGAGATAAAAAACTGATGAACAAATAGATAATTGGAAATTTTAACACTTTATGTTTAACATATGTTTTTCCCGATGATGCTCGCACTACTATGTTGTCTCTTTCAACTTGAATGAGCCTCAAATCCATATTCTTGACAACATGGATCACAGTGATTCAATCAAAGACAGATATGGGAAAAAACTGAGTTATTTGGTAAGAATTTTATGTATATTAAATATATGTTCATCAATGTAGTTAAAATTGAAGCTCATTGTTTTTAATTTGTTATTACAGAGAGTACTCTTTTTGAAGTACTTGAAAAATAACGGGTATCCACATGTTCAAACACTGAACAAATACAGAGTGTGTAATGTGAAAATGGAATGGCAAACCAAAGATAATTACATTGATTGTGGAATTTTCGCTATGAGGCACCTGGAAACATATTTAGGAAACAAGTTCTTTGATGCTGGATTTGTGAAAGAAGGAAAAGAACAATACAAACAGATAGAAGACTTGAGAAAGAAGTACTTGACAAAGATTCTGTTATCCGAGTACAATGAGAACAGAAAAAAAGTGGAGACGGAGGTTCATGAATATCAAAGTTTAAGTTTGAAGGAAAAGAGAATGCTCCAACAGATGTCTGAAAAGGCGATTGCAGAACGTGCCTCTGATTATTTTGATAGAGAAGCTAGTGCTCTACTTCGAAAGAAGTAAAAAACAATATGGTCTAACTGATTAATGTTTGGAATATATTAAGTAGTTATGGTTATTTGATGAACAAGTTATGGTTAAACACTTTTGGCTGGTCAGAATGGGCAAGTTATGGTTAAGTTGTTATGGTTATTTGATGAACAATATGATATAAACTGATGAATGTTTTTGTAAATAATCTGGTTAAATAGTTATGCAAATTTCCCTTTTGTTTATTAATATTTGGTCTATTCTTAAATCTGATAGAATCTTACTGTTCTAGATAAAGACACTATCTTTCTGCATAAAGACACTATCTTTCTGCATAAAATAATTTGTGGTTCTGCATATTTTCAGGGTTCTGTAAAATTTTTTGTGGTTCTGCATGTTCAATGTTCTGCATATACACTATGCAATTGAAATGACTAAACTGCAAATTGATTCCTCCATATACTATTTTGGTCTATCTTGTACATTGCAACTTGATCACACAAACCAATAACTGACCAAACAATTTGATTCCTCCACTATATAAGGCCATAATCTCAATGGCATTTTCATCACACATCTATAACAAAACAAAAAAATAACTAAGCAAAATGAGTTCCAAAGATTTCATATACATTTCCAGTGACTCTGAAATTGAGGAGGTTAGCCCACTCAATATAATTGAGCCACTACCTGAAATTAAGCCATCAAAGTTTGGCTCAAGCTCCAAAACAGAAGAACCTAGCAGTAACCTAACCCGAAAAGAACTTGCAAGGAAGGTTTTTGATGAAAGGAAGAAAGTTCTTGGCCTCCAAAACAAGCACTTTTGTGAAGAAAAAGGTATCGAACCTTTTGTGGTTAAAGATGAAAAAGCTGAAAAGGGGAAGGGAAAAAAGAGACCTGTTTAGGGAAGGGAAGCTTTTGGTTACATCTGATGTATGTATGCAGGTGGTTTAAGTATCACTTAAAACAAATTTAATAAAACTGTTGTAACCAAATCTATCAATGAATTGTTTTATGCTTATGATTTCAGTAAAATAACTGATGAACAATAACAACTGATGAACCTATGATACTGAACAACAACTGATGAACATAAGATAACACATGACAAAATAACTGATTAACAAAAAAAATAGATTTGATCATAGTAGAAATATAATAAAATAACTGATGAAAAAAAAGATATTGAAGAACAAGTTATGAACCTATGATAACTAATGAACCTATGATAACTGATGAACATATGATAACACATGACAAATAACTGATGAACAATAAAAAAAAATATTCCTATTAGACAAAATTCACATTTATTTATCTAACCGAAAAAATCAAAGTTTCTTTCATCGTTATAAAAAAAAGCATTCTTATGAGACAAACTTCACATTTATTTATCTAACACGAAGAAAAAGTGAAATAGTAACTAAGAAACTACACAAGAATTCTTCTCAGACAACTTCAACTTCTTAGCGGCCAACCTCGCCTTCTGCTTCCTTTCCTTTAGAGCAGCCTTATCACTAGCCTTCTTAGCATCAATTTGAGCTCTAATTGCATTGCACTTCGCCTGATCATGATCCTTCATGCTACATTTTCAGAATCTACAGTTCTTCCTACGCTTCCCACTCGGATTAACTGAACGCTCAACACTACCCTTAATCCTTTTCGCGAACCCTTAGTACTAACCTGTTTTGGACAATAACAATTGAATGATCAAAAAGAAGCTGAACCACAAATGATGAACAAAAAAACTTGATGAACCAAAAATAAATTAATGTTCATCAATTAAAAAACCATATAAACTAACTGATGAACCTATGATAAAACAAGACAATAGCTGATGAACATATGATAACTGATGAACCTATCAGAACACAAGACAATAACTGATGACCCTATGATAACTCCTAACATGTAGTAACATAATCTGTGATAACAGAACTTGTGGTAACACAAATAAACACAAACAAACTAACTGATGAATCTATCGTAACATTATACCTAAAAAGACAATATAATTTAATATGTTCATCAACTAACAAGAATATAACTAAAGACCATAAATTGATTAACATATTATAAAAATAAGCATATAAATAAAAATGCAGTAACTGATAAACCTAAGATAATATATGTTCATCAACTAAAAAGTATATAAAAAAAACAGCATAAACTGACTAACCTTCTTTGGAAGATTTACAATGGTCTCTTCTGATTGCGACACACGAAGAATAGAAGCAAGCCTATCTCGTTTATTAGTCTTTTTAGCTATAGGAACATCAGCATCTGCCTTCGCCATTAACTGAACCTGATGATCTCTAAACTTTTGCAGTAGCTCGGGATCATCTGCATAACGATTCACACAATACTCAACTGATCTAAATATCTCACGCAGGATCATATCAGGACTGTCACCAGTGGCTTGAATGACTGATGGAGGTGGTAATGAATCCTTTGTCCAACTCCTAAGCACATATTTCTTTGGAAACTTTTTAACCTTTGACAACCGAAGCACATAAAAGATATGACGACATAATAGTCCATACGACTCAAAACGTTTGCACGAACACTCATAAAAATCTTCAGCTGGTTTACACAACACCTGAAAAAAAGAATAGTAGCACATACAGTGGTTAATTACAAAAAACTGATGATCAAAAAATTATTATATAAAAAGATATGATGATTAGAAAGAAATTTTATAACGATAACAAACTGATAAACAAAAACTGATGAACAAAAACTAATGCACAAAAACTGATAAACAGATTAAAAACACATGTTACCTCGTAAAAAACTTCATTTACAACGCCTTCCACTTGACGATGTCGCCTACTAATCTGCTCATCTTCACCCGTATCTTGAATAACGTATTTTTTGCCAGAATCAACATCCATAACACTTACTGACATACATAAAATCACAGAAGCATAAATCTCAGTTTGAACATCAAAGAAAATCGACCGAGTGTATAACTCTGAGGCTTCCTTTTCTAACTCAAGTTCGGTGTGCATATCTGGAACAATATACTGACTATCATGATCATTTTTACGTTGAGCAAACCTTTTGGCAACCCACCACACTATCAAAATGGTTATAGAACTCCCATAAAGTCAAATCAATACTTGTCAAGCGACCGTAAGCATTGTTTTCACTCTCTGACCTAGAAGAAGTACGCATCAAACCGGCCATCAATTCATCCCTATAATAGACTGGAATCCACTTATGCCTCAAATTATACATATCTGAAAGCCACTTGTGACTCTTCAAATCAAAATCAATTAACAGACGCTCCCACAACTCCTCAAACTCTTCAGGCTCTATTCTATCAGTCCAAACAATATCCAATATTCTTCTTTTAAAAGTAGGATCTTTAGCTAACACGGGACCAACCTACAAAATCAAGATCAATTTTAATGATGAACAGAACTCATTGATGAACATTACTTTATAAAACTAAATGATAAAGAAAAAAGTTGATGAACAAAAGCTAACTGATGAACAAAAGTAACTAATAAGCAAAATCAGAGGAACATACCTTTGATGTCAACTTCTGCATGATATGCCACATGCATAATCTATGCCGAGATAAAGGGAATACGATATCTATTGCAACTTTCATGGATCCGTCTTGATCAGTCACAATGACCTTGGGTGCTCGAAAAAACGCTCTTTTAAAACATTGAAGCAGCCAAATGTAAGATTCTTTCGTTTCTGATGACAACAAGGCAGCTCCAAATGTAACACAATGATTGTGATTGTCGATCCCAGTGAATGGTACAAAAACCATTTTGTACCTATAAAAAATAAATGATAAACATTATTATATAACCGATGAACCATTATAATATAATTGATGAACAATTTACATTATTATATAACAGATGAACCATTTACATTCAAGACATCATTTCAAACCGCATCGCCTATAACAACCAAATACATCACTTTAAAAACTTGTTTAAATGTTTCTAGCTTGAAGAATAACTGACCATTATTATATAACTGATGAACCATTTACATTCACTACATTATGAATAAACTTATAACTTAACAAAAAATGTTCATCAGTTGAAAAAAGAAAAACATATAATGAAAAAAATATAAAAAATAAGCTTACTTATTTGTTCTGAATGTAGCATCAAATGACATCACATCCCCAAATGCATAATAGTTCCTTTTTGCATATTCATCAGCCCAAAAAAGATTCATCAGAGCGTTATTTCACCAGTTTCATACTCAAATGAAAAATTAGGAAGAAAATCCTTCTTGCTCATCAGCATCTCAACTAACATCTGTGCATCATTCTTACCAATGAAATCAAGCACATCTCTCCTATAATTTTTACAATCAACCGAACTAGCACCAATAAACTCATAGTCCCCGTAAATCTGCCTAATTAAATTGAAACCCTTCACTGGACCAAGATTTACTTGTGACGCTTGATATAGAAAAACTTGCTAAGTATACGTAACATCACGAGAAGAAACCAAAAAAACAGTATCCTCCTCACTAACTAGGCTGTGATTATGACCCTCAACAAATTCATAACACCAATATCATCTTCCTTCAATATACTTCACACGAAAAACAGCCTTACAATCAGTACGCTTGGACGGATGTTTCCTAGTATTAGGTTTTGCTCCTACTTTCGGGGCAGGATTTGTACCTTCTTTACTACAAACAAAATACTTCAAATCTAGATTTTTTCCTTATTCTTCTTAGATATATACTGTTGACCTAAACGGACCTCAAAACCAGCTTTTTTTGCATAAGCTTTATAATACTCATAAGCCTGCTCCAGATAATGATACATCATACCATAAGCTGGCTTCTCACCAGCAGGAGTATCAGGAACCCATAACTTCTGACCCACTCCTCAAAAACAATACCAACAGAATATGGAACAGGTTCATAATCATTATCTGTAAAAAAGAATATAGAACATGTTCATAATCATATATTTTATTGATGAACAATAACTGATGAACCAAAAACACATAACACAGTAAAAAAATCTGCTGAAAAAAACACATAGCACATGACAAAAAATTGATGAACCAAAAATACAGGACAATAACTGATGAACCAAAAACACATAACACAGGACAATAATTGATGAACCAAAACACATACAGGACAATAACTGATGAACCAAAAACACATAATACAGGACAATAATTGATGAACCAAAAACACATAACACAGGACAAACATAATTGATGAACCAAAAACATAACACAGAACAATAACTGATGAACCAAAAACACATAACATATTCTATAACAATTCTCTTCCGATAAACCAATTGAACACTTAAAAACACTAATTCTCTTCCAATTCATCAACTAATATAACTGATGAACCAAAAACACATAATACAGGGCAATAACTAATGAACCAAAAACATAACTGATGAACCAAAAACATAACACAGAACAATAACTGATGAACCAAAAACACATAATACAGGGCAATAACTGATGAACCAAAAACACATAACACATGACAAACATAACTGATGAACCAAAAACATAACACAGAACAATAACTGATAAACCAAAAACACATAACATATTCCATAACAATTCTCTTCCGATAAACCAATTGAACACTTAAAAACACTAATTCTCTTCCAACTCATCAACTAATATAAGCAATAAGTGATGAACCTAACTGACTGATGAATGTGATAAAAATAAGCACAAATAAAATTCATAAAAGATCACAAAATTGATGAACATGAGATAAAAATAAGCAAATAAAAAAAAGCACTAACTGACTGATGAATGTATAACAAAAAATAAAATTACCTTGATTAAACACATGAGTATCAGTTTGAGCCATTAGAAACCGATTTGACGATGAAAATCCCCAAATTTGAAAGGTTAAAAACCCTAATTCTCTTCCAATTAACCGATTGAACGGTTAAAACCCTAATTCTCTTCCAATTAACCAATTGAACACATAAAACACTAATTCTCTTCCAATTAAACGATTCAATGCTAAAAAAAGCCTAAATTTTTTCCAATTTACCGATCATACAGTTATTAAACCCTAATTCTCTTCCAATTAAGCGATCGCACATCTAATTCGAAGCCGATATGAACAATTAATGATTCAACTAAACGAATATTAATTGAGAGACAAAAAACCCTAAATTTGCAAAATATGAACAAATGAAAGAATGAAAAAAATGTGAAATTGAATGAATGAATGAATTGAATGGATATCATTGTGTAAATTTCGTTTATATATGGTCGAAAAAAATGGTAGAAATGTAACAGAATGAAAATACAAAGAAGATCAGAAAAGAGAAAGAAGAAAGAGGGAAAGAAGGAAAGAGGCGGGAGAGGGTAAAATTACATATATGTCCTTGGATGGAAAAAGGACGGGAGACACATGGCATCACCACAACACTTTTTAGACTTTTTTATTTTTAAACACATTTTAAAAGATCTGGTACCATATGAACAAAGAAAATATAATGGCCCAAAGTCAAACGGTACATCTACGCTATAAAGACATTTGGTCAATGGAATTGCTACGAGTATTACTCCGTATATGACTTCCATTTCATCATGTTTTGCTCAAAATTCTTGTATTCAATAGTTGAATGTTCTTGATTCATTTTCTTGCTAAAGTAACTTCAAAAGCAAAACTACTAGAAAGTCAGCATAAAAACTCATAAAAGCCACATACTTACATGTATGATGACATATAAAAAAAGACCCACTAGGTAAATAGTCAAAACTCCAAACGAATGTAACACAAAGTGTTGTTAGGATGAATAGTCTCGTTGACAGAATCCAAATTTTCAGGCAAGAATATGCAATTCCATAACTAATATTCTCGGGGTATTCACTAAAGTAGCAAAAAAGTATCAAAAGAAATCTTTTTTCAAAGGTACGCACGTGGATACTATGTCCATCCACGGATAGATATGCTCAATTGGTTAAACTTACTCCAGAATCTAACGTCCTAAACTCAGATCGGGCATTTTGCGGGTGGACACAAACTCAGAGCATCGACCGTCTCAACATCAGGTGAGATTACTCTAGTCTTCGTAAAAAAAAATATACACAACCTGCAAAGAATAGATGTAAGAAGAGTATAGGCTTATATTGTGGATGTGCTATTGATGTAACATGAGGCTTACCCAACAGCATATTAAGACACTGATGAATGCTGAGAATCAGACCATAACATTGCCGTTGACAAAAGTGCAACTGTTGCTGTTTCAACACGAAGGCGATGTGGCCCAAGCCCAACTGCTATTGCTCCTGCTTCTAGTATCGACTTTACCTCTGTTTCCATGAAGTCTGGAATACAATATTGACAAATGTAACATTATAATGACATAATGTAGCCTTGAATTAAACTTAACTACCTTTGGCATGGATCTTTTGAACTTTAATAAAAATAAACTGTCAAAAAGATAACCCCATAGAGAAATTTTATGGACCAAAATTAATGCTATCAATTGTTAAATATTCTGTACCATGATATAAAAGCTAAAAAATGCTATATAGCCATTATGATGCGTATGTACAATTAGACAGGTTCGGGATCTTTTCTTTTATAGTTGTATTTAAACCTGAAACTGACTCTAAAAGGTAGATGAGCGACACAATGATGTTGTTAGCGAGCAAAATATCATCTACAAGAATTTTGTAGTTATATATCTAATCATAGAGGTTAAAAGCACCATAATCACTATATGGTTGACCCCATTTGCACCGGTAATTTGTAGCAATATTCAAGATAACGATAGATTGTTGCATCCAAGGTTTTTTTGGTCATTTATCATCCGGGTCAATAGGTAACCACCAAGTAATTTTCTACTACTTTATGAGAAATTCCTTTTTAACAATTTTAGAAAAACTCTGGTTTAATATTAAATTATGAGAAATTCCTTTTTAACAATTTTAGATTTTTATTAATATACATGTAATGTTTATCATACACAGTTTGAATATGACAAGAAATTATATATAACGGGAAGGATCAAGGAAGTATATAGACATGCTATTTTGATGTGATGTAAGACTTTAATATATAAAAGAAAAGGAGAAAAGCAAAACAAGATTGACTTCTTAAATTCAAGCTAAAAATAAGTCATTTATTATTGCCACATTTAATTTTATTTTATTTTTCCCCTTTATTGCAACATTTTCAAATATCACTCATACAGTATTCCTGCAAAATATAATAATAAGGTAATTGTTATCTGTGCTTACAGATATCTTGTTGTCATTTTGTTGATTTACAAAAAATAAAATAAAAATGACATCTTGTGCATCTCAGTAAATACTACTGTTCCTGATAAGTGTCATCTTTAGAATTCGGTAAAATTGGAAAATTATGCACATTGTTCTTAGGACACAACAAGTGGCTAGTGTAGGTGAGAGAAAGAGAGAACTAACCGCCTTCAGGTCCAATGATAATCGAGCCAACACTCTCTTGTTCAGACAAAGACAAAGCATTTAAAACCGGTGTAGCCTCTGCTGCGGCAATAAAGGATAGTTTTGATTGTGAAACCTAAAGGAATAACAAAAAGTGAGACATGAGTGTATAACAAAGAAATAGATTACATTTAAAACAATTGACCAATCGTTCTTTGTTTTAATGATACAAGATATTGAACTTCCCACATACAAACTGACACAAGTGACTTACTATAGGTAAGAGGCCACCAACTTTCAAAGGAGGGTTTAAAGTCATTTCATGCAGCCGTTGGCCTACAATATAGGTTAGCAATTTACAGAAATTAAGCTAATAAAGCATGAATACAAATAATAAGGTGGTTATGCAAATACTACCACTGTAGAATGGCAAACTTTAATTTTGAGTTGGGCATATAGAAATACAAATATGATATATTACATTGTTTAGCTGCAGCCAATATGACTCGTTGCAACCTGTCCACTATGTTCTCAGATATTGAAGGAGAGCGTGCAGTCAATAGTGGCGTTACACTGCTTGCTCCAAGCTCCTATAATTTTTAAGGTATACAAATTAACCTGCAGCGATTGCAAAACAGAAGTTCTATAGAGGTAGCAAAATGGGTGGGTCAGGCTGGTTGGGGGAAGGTGTCAAATTGGATTCATGTTAAAATGGGTCACTGTTAGCATGGGCCAAAACACTACAGGTTGACCCACAAACACTCATGTCCATCTTTAGATAGATAAATAATGTGTTATTATTGATTCGAGAAACACTATTATTACAATACAAATCTAAATCCTTATACGAACAATGTCAATAACATTGAATGCATTACACAATATAGTTTGGGCGACTTTAATCCGTCTGTCTCATTTAAGTATTTGAACCGTTCCTATGTAGATATTTTTTAGGAGAAATTCCATATATCCCCCTTAAAGCTTAAAAAAATGCATAATATAGTAACCGAAAACATGCTTTAATAGAACTGTACCTTATGAATTGGATTCTTGTGTTTCGGTTATATATGCAAATTTCCATGTCTTTAGGGGTAAATGCAATTCCCCTTTTTTTATATTTAACATGTTTATGATACATAAAAACGAACAGGCTAATAAGTAAACGGTTCAAAATTGCCACCTAAGTTCTAGTAAAATATGACTCAGTTACTCCATTTAACACATACTGTGCATTTCTCTATTAGCCAGTCAGATCGACCACCTTTCAGAGTACCTACATAAACAAAATCTGTAAGTCAAGGAAGACACACAAGCAATAAAAAACATCAAATAATCACTGTAATTACTAATTACTGGCCATAAAACTGACCAAACGCAGCAAACACATGCCATTGGGTTGTATTAGTAGATACTAATTTTGGATCCTCAAGTGCAACTACATCTGCTCCAGTGCGGTCAATCCTCTCTATGCACCCTTCAACCAAACCTCCTTTTCCATTGAAGAGCTCTATCCTTGCAAAATTTTAATTTATGAAAAAGAAATTCAAATAAATCAAGTGTGAGAAGTAAATTGTCTTACAAAGTTTGTAACACCTTTTACGATTAGTTACAGGTAGCAAGTAGGAACATTTGAGATGCGATTTCTTACAAACCATCCCCAAGCAAAAAAGATAATTAATCAGAAAAAGATACAAAAGTTGAACACACTCTTTCCTCCAAAAGTTGCCTACTGGAAAATTTTGGACTTATAAAGTACATGGAGTTGTATTCCTTATAATCCTACCGCCTATGGAGGAGCTATGGGTTAAACTTATAGATGAGATCATAGTTGTATGCTTGTGTACCTTGTGATAACATACTGATATGAACCGGATCCTATTAACAATGGTTGAATCACCAATCCATTCATAAAATTCAGCATAACATGTTATATCCCTAATACCCTATTTATAGATATCTAAACAATAATTCATTTCTAACCAACCTCTAATTCCTTGTCTTTGTTTAAATAAGACTTATCTAAAGTATTGGAATAAGGAGTATGATTCATATCACATATATGACCTTGCTGTGCATAAGAGTGATCTTCAGTTCTGAACTTATCAAGCTCGATGTTGGAGGTGGACAATTTGAAGCGAATTAAACATTTCAACACAGCAAATATTCTTGCGAGATTACCTTTGTATTAAGCATTCACACATCAATTTATCATTCCTGGAGATTTTTTATGAAGTCTTTAACAATCAACCGACACCTTGTGATCAAACAAAAATAAAGCATTTTCTTACATGGCATCATAAAAGCAGGTGTCTCTGTGTGAAAAGAAAAGATAGGCTGTGACAACCAAATGAGTTTTGACTTCGAGATTGAGAGAACCAAAGAATTAACTTTTCTTTGATGTTTTTCTTGTTAATCCCAAAAGAACTACGCATTATTCATACGAAGTGAACGTCCCACTGAATGTAGTTTCGGATGCATGAGGTGAACAACTGATGAAGTAAAACCAACGACATATGGTACTATGGTGTTCAACAATCCAAAAACACCCAATCATTCATTAAGTTCTGAGGGTTCATGCATGAGGCATCATTTCTAGGCAGACAAGCAACACAATCTGTAAAATGATTGTGACTGTGTTATATCATGGATGAATGGTTCTCTATGTACATTCTGCACATTGGGTTGCTTGTCTGCTTAGAAATGATATCTAAACCTTAAGAAGTTAGCGAATGCATTTATTTTTAGAGTCTAAAGAATAAAACCCATGTAGATTGCCGTATGTTGGCTGATTTACTGCACCAATTGCTTACCTTAATGAGAAAATACATTCATGTGAATGTTTACTTTGCGTATGAATAAAAGTTATGCGTACAAAAAAGGCATATGGTGTCAAAGTTAAGTTTGGTTCTTTGGTTCTTAGATCCCATAAAATAAAACCCTATCAGTCATCACAGCCTATCTTCCCAACAACTGAAAACCCACCTCTATGATGATTTGAGAGAAAATGTTTGTAATCATTCGATCAATATATGTGTTTGATGTAGAAATCATTATCATGGAATCAAACTATGATGTTGGGTGCTAGATGATGGTGATGCATGCAGCAGAAAGGAAACACGTTTTCTTAAATCCATGGCAGACAGATAAAAGATGAAGTTTTGGTTGCTGATGTTAACACCAGGCATAAAGAAAAATTACAATTCTTCACTGCAAATAAAAAGTTTTTAAAACTAGGAAAAAAGCTAAAAATACTCTATGTACTTTTCGTGATAACTCATTATGCTTTCTCAACTTTTTTTATTGTCATTTTACTTAACATTGTTTCACGTCTGCTGTCATTATGATTAATTACTTATTCTTTCTAACATTAAAAGACAATAGTACCCCTTGTCTTCTTCACCAGCCATCACCACCACCTCTGCCCATCAAAATCACCACCACCTTCGGCCATCAAAACCACCACCACTACAACAACTCATTTTAAAAACCCTTCAACAACCGAATTGAATATAACAAACCACCATATAAACACCACATTGAACGAACTCCATAATCAGTTACGTAAAGCATTTTAAAGGGCTTTACATATATACCGCGATATATGACTAACAAAATTACTCTTTGAAACGTTTCAGCTCCTTCTGAAGTGATACCTATACATATTCAGGATCATAATGTTGACACAATATAATTTCCCTGAACTAGCGATTTTCTAATTTACAAAATCCAACCAGTCAACCGTATTCATTCCTTTCATTTTACTACTCCATTTCGAGAAAGATGATGACGCTGAAGATGATGTTGGTGTGACATCATCGTATGGATGCTGGAACAGGATCAGTTTGACCGGACGAGAAGTCGCTCCGGTTGACGACGTTGTTGTGACGAGGTCATTTAGGTGAGGCTTGAGGATGCATATGTTATCTCCATGAGAAATATTGTTATAGATGGGTAGTGAAGATGAAAAGAAGGGTATTTAAGTCTTTTTGCATGAGAAAAACATTTAATTAAGCATAATGACAGCATACGTGAAACAATGTTAAGTAAAATGACAATAAAAAAAGTTGAGAAAGCATAATGAGTTATCACGAAAAGTACATAGAGTACACGAAAAGATGGTAACTGACTTCGTCTTATAGTATTATGTCAATATCTCAAATTACAACCACCTTGCATAGTCTTTTTATTTTTTTTACCTTATATACTGTGTGTTAAAGAACATCCAAACAAGACAAGTAATTGATTATGGTGTTAAGCAATACAGAATTAGCAAATAAATCAGAAATCAGGAAACCCAAATAAATTGCACACACAATAGTCGTTATAGATGAAATCAAGGAATAAGATTTGTTGTTGTATCATACTCAAACGGATTATAGTATCATACATCCTTTTGTTACTTAAAATAATACTTCCTACTTTGTTTTAAAGTGTCGTGTTTATAGGTTCGACCGTTCGATTATGAAGTTTGCGAACTTATCAAAATCTATTATGCTTAGATTCCACTAAGCTTGAATGGGAATCTATTCCTTTACATGACTAAACACTCTTATGCTCGGCGAGTACATCCTAAGTCCCGACTATGCATTGCATCTTATTGATTTAATATTTTCAGTGATGTTTACAGCATGCTGACTATGTTTTGTATCAGGAATAAAAGTATTTAAAGTATCAATTGTTATAACATTTCAAACAAAGGTTGTAGGTTGTAACTCGATATGATGTCAAGGTTCATGTTTTTCACCATGAAAATGGTCTAGACCGAAGGGTATTGCGTACCAACCTTAAACAGTATTTGAAGGGCAAGGGTGTTTTTATCAAATGCTTTGGTGCTTTCATAAGTATTCTCTTAGTTTTTTCATATATGAATATGAATCAATAAATAAGAGCAATATATCCAGATGATAGACCTATCAATAAGCACTAAACTATTATTAAAAATCTAAAACAACTTCAGTGCCCCGAGATATCTCTCGATTACTGATATGAATAAAACTAACAATAGTCAATATCTAAACTAGACTACTCTATACATACAAAACTTTGGGACAATTTTCTCTTCTTTCTTCTTGTTCATTCTCAATGCAAAGTACATACTTACACAGTAAACAATAACAACTACTACTTCCTAGACTCTAGGACACATGAATGACAACATGAGAACATGGGTGACTCTACCACTACTTACTAGACTTTAGGAATAATAAGAAAAACATGGGAGCATGCATGCGACAGTTAACTAAGAATTGGTCTCCATATGAGCATGGAATTCGGTCCCATGAAGAGGAGGTGACCAAGTCAAGATTTATTCAGAAAACTAACACCCAAACTAAAGGAAACTTGATTTTCCACTTGTACTGGTAGCCCGCGTATCAGTTACACATTTGATCAACTTTCTTTGATTGAAGTTGAATCACAACATAAGTGACATTCTATATTTCTCTGCTCGATTGTTTTAGTTTCTATCTATTATTCTAACAAAGCCAACAAGATAACCAATGCTCTACCACCTAATATTATTATAACGATCTCTAGATTAGCTTAATTTAATCACTTTTTGTATCCATATAAATGTCACGATCCATGTTAAGGGTGTTTGGGATTGCTTGCTTATCTTTTATTAGCAGATAAGCAAATGTTAAGTGTTTGGGCCAACTACTTATTTAAAAGCGAATAAACACTTCAAGCAGATTATCAGTCTGAAAAAAGCAATTAGAATTGCTGATTTCAAACCGCTTATATATATGCTTATACTTAAGTACTTATCTCAGTGCAAAATAACCAAACAAGCCGTTTCAAACAAACACTCAAAACCGCTAACCTGCTAACAAAATAAGCATATAAAGTATAAACATCTACACAAGCGAATCTCCAACACCGTCTAAGCACATCTAATTCACAACCTATATAACTTATTCCATTACAATTCCACAAACGTTACATTCCCTTAAACCAACAAAACTCAGAATAAGGGCCCGTTTGATTTGAGGGGGTAGGGTTAGGATTTGGGGATGGTGGAAAAATATGTTGTCTGGTATTTTTTGTGGGGCCCGGGATTGAGTCCCATATATGTGGGTGTAAGGGCATGGAGTATCACGGCGTAACATGTTCGCCAGTCCGACGTGGATGGCTCGCCGGTGTCCGCCGGCCCTCGCCACTTGCTGGTTCGCTGTTCCCACGACAAGCAAGAAGACAAAGGTAGATGGCAGAGGTTTGAAGACAAAGGTAGGTTTGAGTTAGTTGTGATTGTGGGGTATTTTTAAGTGAGTGTGTTGGAATGATGTGGAAGTGATGTAGCACAAGTGGGGCCCAAATGAAGAGAATTGGTGAGCCATGATACTCCATGCTCTAAATGTACCACATATTTAAATTTATACATAATATCTATTTATATCACATATAATATATTATTTTATTATATTCTTCTTTCTCTTTATTTAATTCAAAACTTATGTTAAATCTAAATTTAAATCCAAATCTTAATCCAAATCCTAATCCTAAACTCATGTACAAACCAAACGGGCCCTAAGTGTCCACTACGTACCTGAATTTTTTTAGAAAAGTGGTTGTAAACCGATAAGATTTGAACCACCTTTAATCTTTAGCAGTTTTTGTATTAGTTAAAACTTTGAAGTAGACATAGCGGGACAAAGGGGGTGTTTGTTTCGGCTTATATAGCCGGCTTATGGCTTATGTGGTTTTCAGCTTATGTTTCATAAGCTCACTTTTTGTGGCTTATTTTGAAACTTGTGAGATTATGGCTATGTTTGACACACAAGATTATGGAGAGATTATGCTTATTTTTTCAAAAAATAAACTACTTAAAAAATAATCTTTGTTTGGCAGACATAACTTATAAGAGATTATTTAAAAAAAATATTTCATAATCTCTAAAAATAAAAGGTTACTTCATGTAACTTATAAAAATAATCTATTTTTATAATCTTTTTAAGCAACATCATCAAAGATCAGATCAAGATCAAAGATCAGCATCAGATCACAAAGACCAAAGACGCGACAATCTATTTTTGCCAAACATACCCTATATATAAACTTATCATGACATGATAAGCTTATATAAGCTAGAAAATCTCAAAATAAGCCACAAAAAGTGAGCTTAGGAAACATAAGCCGAAAACCAAATAAGCTATAAGCCGGCTACATATGTTTAAACAAACACCCCTAAATTTATAGCATATATAACTTTGTTTCCTCACACCCACTTGTGCGAAAAGCACCTTCAACGGCGATGAGCCACCTATTACAAGCAATCGGGTCAAGAGTTCCCGTGAACTTAGGTACATCACAAGCCGTGAAGTCACGATAAGATGACTTATCATTCTTAGTGCTCCTTCCATGACCCTCATCTCTTTTGAGTTCCCCTAACTCTCTTTGCATCATTTCTTGAATATTCAGGGTAGTATCTTTAATGTAATATGACATAGATCTCTCAAGTGCCTTACCTAGTCTTTTCCTCATTAAAACATTCAAAGCTTTCATTTGCTCTTCAGTAAACCCTTCTAGAACAGGGCCCTCGGAACTGGAGGAAGAAGAACTCTCACGACTTTTATCATTCTTACCCGGATCACTTGCCGAAGATTCAGCATGCTTAGAAGTCGTAGCCTTAGCGGCTTCTTTTGGGTGAAGAGTATCCCTTTCTTCTTTACTGAAATTAAACAAGGCATTCTATCAAGTACAATTGCATATAGTCTACACAATAACAATATTACATTTACGTATAGCACCCTAACATGCCACTCTTGCATAGCCTCTATGATTTTAAGTGACACATATGTGCCATTTCCTTATAACTACGGTGGTCAAGCGTAGTTATAAAAACATGTAACATATGTATTCTTAAAACTATCAAAGAAATGCACACGTAGCAAAACTATTAATAACGCATTTCCACACGGTCTAAGTCTAGGAAATTCTAAGGTGAAATCCTAAATCTCTTAGACCAAGGCTTTGATACCAATTTGTTACGCCCCCAAAACCGAAAAATTTAAACCTTTAGAATTGACTTAAGTTGAACTGATTTACATTGACATTTTGTTATCGGACAAGAACTTGAATCATTAAACGTAAGAAACCCAGAAGTTTTTCTTAAATTGATTTGAAAGACACTTGAACGTTCCTTTCTGACGGATGGACGCCGTCGCCCACACTACGCGAAGCCGTCCCCTTTAAAAGAGATGTCAGATTATGACCAAAATGTAAAACCCGACGGCTCAGGGGTTTTATAACCCGACGGGGTCAACATTCCCCAGACGCCGTTACCTTATGATTGGGACGCCGACAGAATATAAATTCAACGTTCCGGCTTAGAGGAATTTACAACCAGACGGGGTCACAAAGTTTGTGACGCTGTCTGGGGACCAGACCTGCACTTTTTGTGCAGAAATTCTGCACAACATTCATAACTTTACTTTTAAAAACTTCCATGTACTGAACTAAGGATTCCAAATGATCCAACATAACACACAAGGTCTTTTACTATCAAACCTTTTGACTCATACCATCCAAAACAAATCAAAGGGCATTACGCCAAACATTATTCTACTACAATTTTGACCCATTAGCAACAAGAGTTTGACACTAATAATTGAAACCCATTTAGACTACGTGCCAAGAACATAACTATATGACCAAAAGTAAAACAACCATATGACCCGAAAATATACCAAAACGAAAATTGACTCTTCGGGCTTCCAACTTCAACACCTTTGGTCCAAAAGACTTCAACAACTAAAGGCTTAAGTGTAATCCATCTAACACTTGATTCTTACCCTTATCTTCCTTGCCGGAACCTACAAAACATCATCAACTATAACGTAAGCGAAATGCTTAGTAAGTAACTGGGTTATATGCTTAATAAAACTTTAACTACAAGGTAAATTCTTGGAGCATCCATAACATAAAACATACCTCAATTGCATAATTAAGTTACTTTAACAATTAAAAGCTATGGATCCAAAAGCTACTATAACAAGCTCCAAATAAGACTATAACATACAATCAATTAAACATAATTAAGCATAGTAATACACAAAAACCCACTATACTTACCTTAATTCCACAATAGGTTTTCTATAAAGATTGAGTCACAAGCTCCCTTAAGCTTCCTATACAACAATTAGTCTTAATTAGAGACTACAACTAGTAATTCCATGAATTGGTAACCTTCTATTACTACTTTCAATTCTAGAACCAAAACCCTTATCATAAAGACTAGGGAATACACTTACTTGATTAGGGGAAATGTAATTAAGAGCCTATTAGCCTTAATAATCACCAATTCAAGGTCAAATTGGACTCAATTGATAGTTTATGGTTTTCTTCTTCTCCTTCTTCACTTCACGTACTTTCTCTCCCAACTTCACTCAAGTTTTATGGATAATTCTTCCAGTAACTTGGTTATGATTTTTATTATATTTAAGTTTGTCCTATTAACAAAATCAGTCCCTCTATTTTCTAATTTCATGCATTGGCCACTTATGTTTCTACTATATCCACATAATTATAACTTATAGTTACTTTTGAAACTTCAATATAAAATAAAGTACTAACGCCTATATATAATAATACCTTGCTGGGATACGGGTGTAACAGGTAAGCACTGAAGGGGTTGAAGAATGAAAAAGAATTGAAAAGTGAAAAGGGTGAAAAGAAATAACCCTCCAATAATTCAACCTTAGGGCAGAAACCGGGTTCAATACATATGCTATTGGTGGTTACCAAGGTAACGTCGGTATTGAAGACAAGACGTCATGGACCCAGTGACGCACTGTACAAAACTTCCCAGCTACTCAAGTTCTCTTAAAAGGACTTGTTTCATTCTCACGGGTAACCTACATAATCTATCGACTTTCTCTTAGAGATGGTTAATATTGAAGAAGGAGACCCTCTCCCTAGTCTCCGCTTAGGAAACCAAATTGCACTATTGAGTCTAGAGCCAAGAGATCATCAATAAATCTCATTAGGACACACTTTCATGAAAACTTGTTGTTTCATGCACTGTGAAAAGTAAGAATATATACATTAAGAGTCCTACGCATTATCCTTGTGGTATTGACAGAACATCCGAGTGATATGTAAAGTATTCACAATGAAGATGGAAATCCTTCTAGAGCCAACATCAAACAAGCTCTTAGTGGGTGACATGTAAGATCCTTCAAGATCAAGCTTGTGACAACTGGATAGAAACAATGAGGCGATTCACTCTTGAATCAAGCTTGGTCCAGAAAATTGATTGACGGATACTTTTGAAAAACCTTTCGATGTGCTCAACAATTGGTCTTCTAGCACATCGACCGCGCGTTAATTTTTCAAACAAAAGTATTTATGATTGAAACTTGATTTTTGTCATAAAACTTTCGTCGTATTGCAAAATCTTTCTCTTAAGCAATATGCGATTGTTTTTCAAATCAATTTATCATCAATCAGTGAATCTCAATCCGTTGGTTCACTCACTCCGTGTTGTCTACTTTGGGACGCTCCGGTTCGAGAACGGCTAGATCAAGCTGCGAAACCCTGTCAAGGAGATTCTTCGGAATTCTACCTAATCACAGGCAGTATTTATATTGATTAACGGGGAACCGTGGTTCTTGCAACCCTATTCAACGAAAGTGAACAAAGACACTTTTGTGCGCTTTATTACTAATTGTTGTTTGCAGGAACGCCTGACGGTTGCAGCTAATCAAAATTGATGAGTCAATCCATAACCGCATGCTCACACCTCACACTCACGTTTAAAAGAAATCATGGTAATCTAAAGACCTAAAGTAATGCTTTCGCAACTATGATGCACAATATTATGATCTAACAAAGTGTGAGTATGTCGGTCCAAAAGTCACAACTTCACATGATGGCAATATTTCAAAGGACGAGCTGGAGATTTACTGTGGCTGATGATCTCAAAGTAAGCTCAAAGATCACCAATTCATGGATCAGTTAAAGACCTCCACTTAAAGTACAAAGATTGCGGACTGTGAAAGAATCAAAGATTACGAGCTACAAAGACAAAGACTTGTATTAGAATGCTAGAACTCAAAATGTAATATCTATATGTATTATTGAGGTGACCTCCCTTAAGGGGGAGATTGTTAGGATTTAGTAAATCCGTAAGTTAAAGACTTGGTCACCTCGAGTATTTGTAAGCATTAGAAATCTCGTTAGTCTTATTCGTTTAGTCATTAAAGTAGTTAGTTAAGTAACACCGTGGAGGACGGACGGGTATTTACCCACTGTATACCTGATCCACAGCCCGTAGGTGGCGTATTTGTAAGAAACTATAAATACCATTTGCCTCCCAAGGCAAAGGGTGAAGCTTCATAATATGACACTTACTTTCTTTCACTAGAAGTTCCCATTCTCTCACTTTCTCTCTCTAGACCTCTTACCATTCGATCCATATAGTTTGTATTTGTGTGTTTATGATAACCAATATATTACATTTGAAATAAAAAAAAATAATAATAAGGAGATGCATCTAATATTTGTGGTTGTGGTTTCTTCTTATTCTTCTCATCTTAATTATATTTCTCATTTGATCCTACCTCGTTACATGTATATATTTATGTTTTGGCAATAAATCTCGAATTGAAGAATGTACACTAGAAACATATATGCAATTGTAATTTTAAGGAAAATAAGTTTGATTTCTAAACAATTTGACAAAATAAACATATGTAAATTTAGAATATTAAAAAAACACATATGAACTTCATTTTTCTAAAAATATGAATGCTGAAATAACAAAATTCCAAAAATTAAGGGAATTTAAAAATGTTTTTAATTAAAAAATTCAAAAAGAAACTAAAAATGTGTTTAACAATTATGCCCTTTTCAATTAAATAAAAATATTTAATATAGGTAGTGCATAAAACGCGCCTATATATACACATTATATAACAGGTATGCCACCTAGATAAAGCCACAAAAGTCCATGTCATTGCCATGTAATTGTCATTAAAAGCCAGGTCATCACATTTAGTCCACCTAAGCAATGAATTAATGTATTAAAATCCGGATTAATTTTTAAAAAAAATGAAGCTACGTAGGTTCGAACTTGGGACATTTTTAACGTTAGGAAACATGCTAACCACCTAGAGCAACATAATTTTTTGATTACACTTTGCAAAACCAAATCTATAAACTCAAAAGAGGAAAAAAATAATAATAATAATAATAAACAAAATAATTATTACGTCAAGGTTTGATTTTGGTGAGTTCGTTGGAAATAGCCTAAGGACAATAGATGTACGTAAGCCTGCAATATAAAAAACAAAAAAGATACATAAAATGATTAAAAGACAGCTGCTCTTAACGTAAAAAAACTGTCTTCATTGAATGAAGGGGGTTTTCTTGGATTATGGATGATGGATAACAGTTGAGATAGCAAGAAAATTTATATAATGAGTATAATTCTATTTTCTATACAATAAAATTTACTATGTACGATATCTTAATACGACTTGGGGATCCGGGAACATTAACACTACTTCATGCAAGATGGGTGATTTGCATATCGCGGAATTTATTTGCACAGCAAAACATTATTCTGTGTAAAAAACATGAGTTTTACATTGACAGCCTGTCAATGGCATGCACATGAATAAGGGTAACCTAAGAAAAACAATCCAGCCTTTGATCTTAGCTCAAACCTTAATTCGATTTTTCTTTCCAAGCAAATATCGATATGTGTCTTACCAACACATCATCATCTTCCACAAAATAAGAGTAAGATTCCTTATAGTTATAAGTTTTAATTATGTTTGAACATACATCATTAGTAATTTTGTAGGTAATGTTTAGTTGCAATTTTAGAGTTTTTTCTTGAAACATTGCATGGTTTGGACTTAGGGTTCATCAAAATTGTTTTTTTGTCATTCTATAGATGAGATACTAAAAGCATTATGTATAGAGGAATTTATAATGGTGTCATATGTTTGCCAACAGACTATGCTCTTCTATTGTAGTCTTTTAAGTATAATTGTTTTTACAATGGATGTGTGGTCACTTTTGGTTGCATGATTTGTTTCTTATGTATAACTGATTTGTTTCGTGATTTGTAGGTGTTCTCTTTAATAGACATATGTGTTTGTACAGACGATGGGGTAAACCAGTGGGGAATGGCAGTGATACGGGTGTTGCCTCGAGGCCTAAGTCGAATAAGAAAAAAAGGGAGGGTGAAGGTGCGGAGCAAAATAAATTGATGGCTTATGATATTCGTTGTACCAGGTACGATTTTTTCTCCATTAATCTTATCATTATCTGACCTTATTTCTTATAGGAATATAGGGGTTTTTCGGGATTGACATATAAGTTTAAATACATTTTGGCAATCGTGGATTTCTTATGAAACTTCGTATATGGGTTATATGGAATTGCTTATTTGAATATTACATGTGAGTATCTCTAAGAGGCAGTGGTAAACCATGGTTTTTTGGTTTTAAAACGTCTTCAAAGCATGATTCAGTTTTAAACCATTTTGACCCAGTATATATCAAACATAACCCAAAATGACCCGGTATATATCAAACATACTCCTTACATATGCACAGATCATGTATGATGCAGAGGGGACCTTATATTCATAGAGCCATTTTGGAAGCAAAATGCAGCCGATTGTGCAGTCGTCATATCAGGGTGGCACATCACGTGTTGGAACAAAATAAGCTTATCCATAGACCCATAATGTCTAATGAATGATAGATTCTCACCGTACACATCACGTGTTGGTAAATGATTTTTTTTAATGTTCAGCAGGGTTTTAGAGGCGGAGGAAAATCTTCGAAATGCAGAGGCAAAGGAATTATGAGAAAAGAAAAATCTTATCAAGGTACTACGCATATTAACTCTTTTAATAAATAATCTTGATAGTGAAATTTAGAATTGAAAATTGTGTGGTGCATCGATGAGGGAATAAATATGTAATCAAGTTAGAAGATTACGCGGATGATAAAGGTAAGTACAAACTTGACTAGAACATATAGTGTATTTAGAAACTAATATTAGACAATGCTTGAATCACTTTATGAATTATTTTGACAGACGAATTTGGATTTAAGTTATAGCTTCGAATTATTAAGGCCCGCCAGGAGCTAGATGGGTTATTATTATAAACTTTATATAAATTTGTTTATCATGTCTCTAAGTATATGCTCTACAAAGTAAAAGTATGGTGTTTATCAAAGAGTTTGTAACTAAAGTTAATATTTAAGTTTTTATAACTTATAAGCAAAGATGTGTATGGTTTTTGTTTACATAAATGAAATCATATTTCAAATAAAAGCTTCTGAGCCATAGCATGCCAATCTATAAATTTGGTTAATAACATTGCTCTTAGCTACAATGACAATGGTTCTTTACATGCATGTTCCACAACTTCTATTCATTAGTCAAACCTAGAGAAGTGGTTACAAAGTCACTTGAATCCCTTATTTATAAAGAAGGTGGTGAAAAGTAACAAACTAATAGCTACAGGTTATTTGAAATCGACTTACTCAATCACTTATATGTCTGGAGTGTGGCTAATGAAAGACCAATAGGCCCTCTTGATACGAATCGAATGGCGTTGTGAGCCATCATATGTCAACCTTTGTGGTATACCTTCAACAAGTTGCGACCCTGAAATGTCCATCATAAATATTCCCATAATTGTACACAAGGAATGTCCGTAGCCGTACTAATGTATGTTTTTAGTTATTAAAATCTTGATTTGCTGTGATGTGAACTATTTAATACTTCATAAAAAGGATTGAGTGATTAAAATTTTTAGATTACAAGCTCGAAAAATCATTTAAAAAAGCTATCAGTAGTGAATCTATATCAAGAGTTTCATTGTATTTTATAATAATTTAGGTAAGTTGCTTAATTCTGAACTTCCGGAAAAATAACATTATTAGGCAGGTTGGACCAAAGCTCTTCATATATTGGCGTAAATGTTATTGGCTTCTGACAGATATTAATGGTAGAAGAAAGGCTCTAGAAAAATTGGTTGGGTTTCACTAAGATATTTTATGAAAGGTCGATGCCAAGTACCCCTTTGATCTTGGTTATCTTAGTGGGAAAAACCATTGGTTCAAGGTAATAGTTAGATGTTAATTTCATTAGGTAGAGTGGTCTCTTTTATAACTGTCACGAGTGATAAATAGTTGCAACTAATTATGGTGGCGTTGAAATGATGAAATAGACCTGATCTGGTGTGCTTGACACTCAAACATTATTGTGTTTTAAATTCTTTATAACTTCAAACATGCTTACAGAAACTATATGATCTTGAAAACAATGTACTAATTTGTATAAAATCGTTAAGGAGTTTTTGTTCATTGATAATAGACATGTTTGACGTATTTTGTTGACATGTTAACTTTGTTTAGTAAAGACAAAAAGAAAATTATAAGCTTTGGATACTTGAAAAGCGTAGAGAAACTTTCTTTTATATGCGAAATAGATCATTAGGAACCTATAGTCGAATTAATTTTGAAATATGATCAGGGGAATTTGGCATTCTTGAAGTTAAACTTTTTATTCTTTTAAACTAGAGTGTTTTATTTACTATACTAACAGTTAGTAATTTGATTATTATGAAATTTTGGGTGGTTTATATATGTTTTTTTAAGAGAACTTAGAAAACATTTCTTTTGAGGATGAACTTGTATTCTGAATACACTTGCCATGAATTTACTAATTGTTTTTATATTCTTGGATACTTCACATCTTTAATTTTTAAACCATAATATTTGCATGGTTTAGTTATCTATAAATGAAATTTATTGGGCTTAACTTTCTTTTTTCTCTTTTGACTCAGGTATGAAGACACTTGGTATTGGTCATGCGTGAAAAAAAAGAAGTTGAAAGAGAGAAGATAAAACATGTCAGAGAGTTATTTTTATTAAGATGAAAACTGCTTTGTGGCTACCTGTAACTCTTTTTTGCTCTTTTCATGATATATTCAAATAAATTGTAGACACAAAACTGGTGACATGTTATGGTATTACACATAGCCGTCTTCTTTATATTTGAAATGAGTAATTTTTATGATTTTTAATTCCATTAAAGTTGGTACGTCTTGCAATTTGCAGTTTCATTGTAACTTGATCTTGAAGTAGCCATGTATCATTGTAAATTTGTAATTTGAAAGTACTTTCATATACAAAGTTGGTACGGGTTAAAATAGGCATGCCCATATTGAGATGACATCTCCCTCCCCCACCCCTCTCTCTCTCTCTCTCAAACAAAAAATATGTAGAAATACTTACAATGTTGGGGATAATTTTAAAATTTGACGATGGGACCAAAGGATGCATACATTTGTAACGAGGTTCAAGCCACAAGAGGCATTTTGACTAAGCATTATATTGTAAAAAACTAGGATGACATGTTGAAAATCTGTGAAATTCACTTTCACGTCACATGACGTCATTTTTTGAGAGCCCAGCCCAAAAAAAAAGACCCGCTCCATTGAAAAAAAGAAGTATAACTTCTTTGTACTCTTCTTCTGAGGTCAGTTTCCTTCGCCTTTCGGTTTGCGTTGTTTGTGGTGGTATAACGCAAATACACAACAGAGGCACAACTGTGGAGGAGATGGATGATAAGCAAAACCGTATTTTGCAAATGGGTATTATGTCGCTAAAGTGAAGAGCATAAAGGGATTGAATTTTTTTTTTGTGATATCGATGGTAATAGCTTTATTTCATATACTATGTTGTTACAAAAAACTTTGTATATTTTAATTGTTCTATTTATGCATTCAATATAAAATTGGTATGTTTATTACTTATTTTACGATGCATTTTGAAAGGTTTTTGTTTGCGTTTGAGCATTACGGCTTTTTGTTTTTGTATGTTTCCATGATTATGTTGTCCATGTTGTATAACTTTGAACTCCACAATGTGTTCGTTGATTTAAGGCAGATATCTCTTGGATGATATATGCCTCATGAATCATTGAACTAATTAAGGAAGTTGTGGAAAACTAGAAGGGGGGGTTGAATAGTTTTGCCAATTAAAACTCCCTTTTAATCTATTTAGATCGACTTATGTCAATCTATTTGGATGTATGTGTTGGATGTTGATAAACAAGCATATAAAGGTAAGTAATGAAAATATAAGAGTAAGAAGCACAAAACCACAACGCGAGTATTTATAGTGGTTCGGCTACAAGGACACCTTCCTTGCCCTACTCCACTCCCCGAGTCACCTACTCGAGAGTTCGTAAACACTACACCAATCTCCTTATGGCGGAGAAGCCTTCACAACGTCGCTTAACCTTTTTCCGGTACAAAGCTAAATACCGAGTTCTTTCACACCAAGGCGAACCACACCTACACAACGTCGCCTACCCTTTATACGGTGTTAGGCTAACCACCGGGTTCTTTCACACCAAGGTGAACCACACCTACACAACGTCGCCTACCCTTTATAAGGTACTAGGCTAAGTACCTAGTTCTTTCACTCCAAGGTGAACTACACCTACACAACGTCGCCTACCCTTTATTAGGTACTAGGCTAAGCACCTAGTTCCATTGCAATGGAGGAACTACTACCCAACACTACACCAACGACTAATCCCAAAGGAGATCTACTCCTTTACAACATCATCAAGGATATCAATATCCTTGGATCTAGTACTAATCTATCTTGTACATCGAAACACACCATATCGAATGTACATCTAAGGCACCTTTCACTAATGCCTTTGACTAGATCTTCAAGACACCCTTCACTAATGTCTTGTATCTTGACTTCTAAGCATCCTTCACTAATGCTTCTAGTCTTGACTTCTAAGCACCTACCACAAGTGCTTATGATACGGACGATAGATACCCTTCACTAATATCTTCGTCTTGACACTTGAGACACCATTCACAAATGTCTTCAACACTTCTTAGAAAAGAAAAACAATCATCAACAAGAAGACTTCAGTAGTCTTGATGATGAGGAAGCATGACAACTCATGGACTTGAGCTTGCTCGACTTCAAAGGTGGTGATCTTGCCTTTAAGAGGAACCTAGAAGATCACACAAAAACAAAACTACAAACATAGATCTCTTGGATCTGAGGTTAGTGAGTTTTTAACTCAGGGAGAAAGTGTGTTAGTGTTGGGAATTATGTGAAGTTTGGATTATGCTGATATTACTGCCGAAATGATTCTGCTGAAGACATAGTGGATTCTGCTGAAGACATAATCTACTGAAGAGTAATAGTTATTAGTCTGTTTCTGCGGAAGTGTTTATTCCGTGTTTAGTATATTTAGTTTGGATATACATGAGCTTTATTAGGAAGTGATTGTGTATATCTTATTTAGTTTTAAGTTTATACGTTTCTTGGGAAACGGTTTAGCGATATTGTTTAGGGTTCCTTGTCTATAAAAGGAACACATTAGAAAGAGTTATGTACCGATTGAAAAACTCAGTTTTAGTTAATATAAAGATCCATAGAGGATCAAGAAGTTCTTAGTTATTACTTGTGTTTATATTCCGCTGCTGAACATAAGTTGTAGAGATTATCTTTTATTGTGCTTGTGATTACATAGGCATACATAACGATCCACGAGCTCAAGATCTTTCAAGATCTGTTTGTTTCAACAAGTGGTATCAGAGCCTCGTGAGAGTCTCTACGATACTAAGGACAAGCTTTTTCTAAACACCCATACAACCATAACAAAATCATCATGCCTGGTTCAGATGTTGATACTGAACTCACCAACAACCAAAACTCCACCCATCTGCAACAACTAAGTCTCTCTAATAGCAATGCTAAGTTTCCTTACCTTAAAAGGGAGGAATATGATCTTTGGGCGATGAAGATGCAAACCGGATCTCCAACATTGATTGGAATCTATGGCAGATAATTCGAAGGGGAACAGCTTTAAAGAGAACTACTACGGATGCTGCTGGTAATATGATGAATGTTCCTCCCAAAACTGCTGAAGAGTTGCTGGCAGTTCAGAGAGAAACCAAGGTCAGAACTATTCTTCGCAAGCTATTCCCGAGGATCACTTGAGTGATTTTCACTTCATGCAAGATGCTAAGGACATATGGTTAGCAATTAAGGCAAAGTTCAGTGGGAATGAGGAGTCTAGGAGACTGAAGAAGTCCATGCTAAGACAACAGTTTCAGGACTTTCAAATCTCTGAAGAGGAAGGAATTCACAAGGGCTATGATAAGTTTCACAAGATCTTAAGTCAGCTTGAATCAGCTGGCAAAGCCGGATAATAATGACTGTAACTCTAAGTTTCTGAGGTCATTACCTCCATCCTGGCTACATGTAAGCATAGATTTAAAAGCTAAAGGTGGTTTGGACATGATGACCTTTGATGAGCTGTATAACAAACTTAAAGCTCTTGAACATGATGTAAGAAGTCCTTTTCGGTCATCCTCTACTGCTAGTCATACTGCCTTTGTTGGAGCCTCTACTCCAAAGTCTAGCTATGGTCCAAGCCCATATCCATCATCATCTAATGCTGCTCCTTCATCAAGTTCTCACTCTAAATCAAGCAACATTATGGAAGATGTACTAGGATCCTTCTTTGTCGATTATGATCCTCAGCAGAACTGCTTATGAGGATTTTGATTAGGTGGACCCGCTTGAGATGGAAGAGATGAAGTTGAGGTGGCAAGTGGCCATGCTTTCCATGGATATCAAGAGTTTTGAAAGAAGAGCTGGAAGAAGGTTTGGATTCAAAGGACGAGATCCAGCAAGGTTTGACAAGAGGAAGGTTAAATGCTTCACATGCCAACAGATGGGGCACTTTTCTAGAGAATGCAAAGACAGGAAAGCTGGTGATGAGACAAGATACACTTCTTATCAGCAGTATCAGAAGGAGGCAGAACGTCAAAGGGATCAACTGCTTTGGTCACTCTGGATAGTAATGTAGACTGGAAGCAACATGAGGAGTCTGATAATGATGGTCCTGATAATGTTGGGTTGATTACAAGCTGTACTTCAGAGGATAGGCATGATCAGATTGCCTTGATGGGCATCTCTCGTGTACAAAACTGTGTTTGGGTGTAGTGAGCGTTATAATGAACTTAAGCAAGCTTATGATATTTTGGAACCTAAATATAATGAATACTATGTGGAAGTTGAAGCTTATAAACAGGCTTTAAAAACTCTAGAAAGACAAAAGGTTTGGTTTCAGAAGAATGAAATAGCTTATGATGAGAAAATAGGTGTTTTAGAAAGAGATCTCGAATGTGCTACAAATGAATTAAAATGGTCTGAGAAGTTAAGAGCAGATGTAGTGTCGTAAAATCTAGAGCTTAAGGAAAAAGTTAAGGAGGAAATTGCTAGGAATAATGAATGGATGATGAATGGTAATAAGTTGGCTAGTCTCATTTATAGTAGTCAAGCTCCCAATTCTACAGTGGCTTTAGGTTTTAAGAAATATGTAGGCTTAGAAGCTAGGGATGACACACGTAAATCTACACCAGCAGGCCTAGCTAATTTTGTGAAAGAAGGTGACCTACATGCTGTTCGTGGACCAATTAGAGGTGAGCACATGCCCATTGACCTTTCCACTCTTAATGACTTTGATGGATCACACCATCTGTATGGCAAAAAGTCAAGAGACTTGCCAGACCCTAATACTTCTACTAATGACTTTGTCTCTTGTGTTAACAGTGACAAGTCCTCCAAGCAAGGGTCTACAGAGTGTGATTCAAATGACAAGTCTGACCTTCCCAAGTCTTCACCCCTGCCTGCACTCAAGACTACCAATAAGCATGCCGAGTTCTGCCAAGGAATCCTCTTCCAGGACAGTTGCCTCTGAAGACTTGCCTTTTAATTCTTTGCATAATAGTACTGTTAAAAACAATTCTTTTCATGGTTTTGGTTTGAATACTTCTGCTTGTAAGAATACTTCTTTTGGTTTGAATAAATTTTCTCTTCAGAAGAAATGTTTTGTGTGTGGAAGTAAATCTCATTTAATTAAGGATTGTGATTATCATGAGCAAAGAATGCGTAGGTGTGGTAACTCTAGGCATACTAGACCTATGTGGACCAATGTTAATGATATACCACCTTATGTTCCACAAGCTACTAATTATAATACTTCTTTTCCTTGGAAAAGATCAATTGGAAAACCATATGTTAAACCAACCAGTGAATATTTTAAAAATGGTTTTTGGCCTAGATATGTTAACCCTATGACTGATGGGAAAGGGTACCGGGATACTGCTGTCAAGACCTCAGCAGGTTGTTCTTGGAATATACAGAGACCTAAGTTTCATTGGAAACCCAAGAACAATAGTGGATCTTATACTTCTACATGGCACAACTCATATGATCCACAAGGCAGGTTCAAGTCAGCAATGACTTGAGCCTCCATAGTGTACTAATTCTCTGTATATTTTGTTGTTGTTGTAGGATCATCCCCTTAAGCATAAAGATGTTGGAATTGTTGACAGTGGTTGTTCAAGAAGTATGTCAGGAAACAGGGACATGATGCATAACTTTATGCCCATTGAAGGAGGAGGCAATGTAACCTTTGGAGGAAGTGATGGACGAATTATCGGAAAGGGACCATCAAAACACCTCAACTGGATTTTGAGAATGTTTATTATGTCAAGGAACTTCAACATTTCAATTTGTTTTCAGTCTCACAAATCAGTGACACTAAGAACAAAGTACTCTTCACAGAGGATGAATGTCTTGTGCTGTCTAAAGACTTCAAACTCCCGGAAGAAACCTCAATTCTGCTGAAGGTTCCTCGCAGTCACAATCTTTATACATTCAACTTAACTAATGTCCAACCAGCAGGTGACCTAACATGTTTGGTGGCTAAAGCATCTGTGGATGAGTCCACCAAATGGCACAGAAGGATGGCCCATGTCAATTTCAAGACCATTAACCAGCTCTCTAAACTGGGCCTGGTTCAAGGACTTCCTGCCAAAGTATTCACCAATGATCATAACTGTGTTGCATGCAACAAAGGAAAGCAGCATAGAGCCTCCTACAAAGGTGTTTCTGTTACAGCAGTAAGCATTATTTCTGAACCTCTTCAGCTACTTCATATGGATCTGTTTGGTCCAACTAAAGTGAGAAGCATTGATCATAAATATTTTTGTCTAGTTATCACTGATGGATATAGCAAATTTTGTTGGGTATTCTTTTTAAAGACCAAAGATGAAACATCTGAAGTATTGAAAGACTTCATTACCCTTATTGAGAATCAGTTGAATAAAAAGGTGAAAGGAATTAGATGTGATAATGGTACAGAGTTCAAAAATGCAATTCTGATAGAACTCTGCAGGATCAAGGGAATAAAAAGGGACTATAGCACTCCAAGAACCCCTCAACAAAATGGGGTGGCAGAAAGAAAAAATAGAACCTTAATAGAAGCTGCAAGATCAATGCTAGCAGACTCTAAACTTCCTACCATGTTTTGGACTGAGGCTGTTGGTACAGCTTGTTATGTACTCAATAGAGTGTCCATTACAAGACCACACCTTAAAACACCATACGAACTTCTTTTTGGGAAAGTTCCTGTTATTCATTACCTTAAACCGTTTGGCTGCCAAGTGACAATTTTGAATACCAGTGATCCATTGGGCAAGTTTGATGAGAAAGTCGATGATGGTTACATTGTAGGGTATTCTGCTCATAGTAAGGCATACAGAGTTTACAATGTATCTGCTAAGAAGATTGAGGAGACATTGAATCTGAGGTATCTTGAAGACAAGCCTAATGTTCAAGGACAGGGACATATTTGGTCATTTGACCTTGATTACTTGACTGATTACTTAGTGCAGAAACTTTGGAAGCTCATTCTGAAAGTGGGTCTGATGATGATGAACAACCCATTGTAGTGCCTTCTTTCTCTCCTAACAATTTTGTAGGTGACACTTCTAAAGATAATACTGATGTGGGTGAAGATGCATTCTATTATGCTGAGGACCTTGCCAGACTGAAGAAACAAGAGTATGCAGCCAATTTAGATGCTGAGAGGAATGTTGAAGAGAGTTCAAATGAAGCACTCGGCAGAAACTCCAATTCTGCTGAAAGGGAATCTGTTTCTCCTCACCTCTCCAATTTGGCTGAAAGACATGTTGACTCTACTCCTATGTCTACTAAAGTGTCAACAGACCTTGGAGAACCTTATACAAGGTTTCCAAAACCTTCAGATCTTGGTCATCATCAACCTAAAGCAGGCATCTTCAACAGACCTTCCTATGATACTGACTTTGAACCTACTGTGACTAATCTTGATTCTTCCATTGATGTCAACACCACCACTACAACTAGGATCAACAATGTTCATCCACAATCTAATATTATTGGTGATCCTAATGCACCTGTTAGAACAAGAGGTACCGTGGGCGTTCTAAATATGGACAAATGGCTTTTGTCTCTTATGTCTCAAATCAGCAGAGAGACAATCACACAGACTATCAACATTGTCTGTTTGCTTGTTTTCTCTCACAAGTGGAACCAACCAGTGTTACTCGTGCTCTTGAAGATTCAAGTTGGCTTGAAGCTGTGCAGGATGAGATGCAACAATTTCAAAATCAGCAGGTTTGGATATTGGTACCACTACCTGATGGTAAGTATGCTATTGGGACAAAATGGATTCTGAAGAATAAGAGAGATGCTCGAGGTGTTGTCATTAAAAACAAAGCACGATTAGTT
The DNA here is from genome assembly GCA_910596185.1 of Chrysanthemum makinoi. Lineage (NCBI taxonomy): Eukaryota > Viridiplantae > Streptophyta > Magnoliopsida > Asterales > Asteraceae > Chrysanthemum > Chrysanthemum makinoi. Next base: position 63,199,139 of record OU343222.1, on the reverse strand, counting down.
GCCCAGGGTTATAGACAAGAGGAGGGGATCGATTATGATGAAGTGTTTGCACCAGTGGCAAGAGTTGAGGCTATAAGGATTTTCTTAGCTTATGCATCCTATATGGGTTTTATGGTCTATCAAATGGATGTTAAAGGAGCCTTCTTGTATGGTGAAATTGAAGAGGAGGTGTATGTCACTCAACCTAAAGGATTTGAAGATCCAGATCATCCTAACTATGTGTATAAGGTAGTCAAAGCTCTCTATGGACTACATCAGGCACCCAGAGCCTGGTATGCTAGGCTCTCTACATTTCTGCTGAAGCATGGTTACAGAAGAGGTGCCATTGATAAGACTCTTTTCCTAAAGAAGAATTCCACTGACATAATTCTTGTGCAAGTATATGTGGATGACATTATTTTTGGATCCACAAAGGAAGCTTGGTGCAGGGAGTTTGAGGAGCTTATGAAGGGAGAGTTTCAGATGAGTGCAATGGGAGAGATGACTTTCTTTTTGGGTCTTCAAGTTCAGCAGAAACCTGATGGTATCTTTATCAGGGACAAATATGTGGGGACATCTTGAAGAAGGTTGGTATGGAGGGTGTAAGGACTGCCACTACACCTTATGAAGCTCCAAAGACAAAGACCAACAATGAAGCTGATCCACCTGTGAATGTTCATTTGTACAGGTCTATGATTGGGTCTTTGATGTATTTAACAGCTTCCAGGCCTGATATTACTTTTGCTATGAGTGTTTGTTCGCGACATCAAGTTACTCCACTGACTTCTCATCTCAATACTGTTAAGAAGATCTTTAAGTACCTTAAAGGCCAACCTCTTCTAGGTCTTTGGTACCCAAAAGAATCTCCTTTTAAGTTGGAAGCATATAGTGATAGTGACTATGCTGGTGCTAATCTGGATAGGAGGTCCACCACTGGAGGTTGCCAATTCCTTGGAAAGAGATTGATTTCTTGGCAATGCAAGAAACAAACTATTGTGGCTACCTCATCTACTGAAGCAGAGTACGTTGCTGCTGCTAATTGCTGTGGACAGGTTCTTTGGATTCAAAATCAATTGTTGGATTATGGGTATAATTTCATGAACACAACAATTTTTATTGATAATCAAAGTACCATATGCATTGTTAAAAATCCAGTTTTCACAGTCGAACAAAACATATTGAAATCAGGCACCACTTTATAAGAGATGCATATGATAAAATTTGATTAAAGTGGTCAAAATACATACTGTTGATAATGTGGCAGATTTGTTAACAAAGGCTTTTGATGGACCAAGGTTTCAACACCTTGTGGTCCATATTGGCATGCTTAACCCTTAACTGCAAAGTTTAAGGGGAGGCATAGGCCTCAGGGGAGGCATATGCCTCAGGGGAGGATTTGTGTATAACTTTGCTTTTTACTATGTAAATTTGTATATTTGGTTGATTTTAACTAACTCTAACCTACTAATGTTATCTTAGTGTGTTTCTTTGTTAGTTTGTGTGTTTCTCTGTGTTTGTGTTGTTTTGCAGAGTGTCTGTACTGTTCTGTTGAGAATTGGTCAGAAGTATTAGAGCATGTTCCTACCGAGTTCAAAGAGTGAAGTCTGAAGTGAGTCAATTGTTTTTTCTGAAGTTATATGAATCATACAAAAGAAGTACTGAAGCAAATTGATTATTCATTCATTCCAGAAACAGTTTACAGCTTACAGTGTACAGAGTACTAGCAACATCAAATGCATCTACATGATCTACTAATCCTAATCTATTACATATCATTCGTTCCAACATCTAACAGGCTGTTGGATATGCATGATCGCTCACATCTTTCACACTAAATGCTGGCTACGCTTTTGAGATGTGCATAACCAACCCTAACAAGATGCTAAGGATCAAAATGGAGAGGATGGATTGATGCAAACGATGATGATGACAATGACCACAAATGATGACGGAGAAAAACAAATGTGTCCTTTGTGCTTCATCTATGCATTTCAACCAAAATGCAACCCATCTACTCTCCTTAAGTTCTTCCCTTATACGATATGTGATGATGCACCAAAACCTGATGCAGAAAGACCAAGAACCACCTCTCTATCTTCTGAAAGTGGTGGATTTTTGGCTCGTGGCCTTCGTTGAGGCCTAGGTGCTGGGGGTTGGGAGTGAGATGTTCCCTCCTTATAGGAGTCATCAGAATCATCAGCAGATATACTTGGATTATCTACAATTTCATTTTCTGATGAAGGGAGAAAGGGTGATTTCTTTGATTTTGGAGATGGTTTTGGAAAATAATGAAACCATGGATTGGTATCTTCACTTGATGATGAGGATGATGCTGTGAGATCAATGATCTCAGGTTTGGTACTCATGGTTATTATGGCTAATTTTGGGTTATTGATGAAATTAGGGTTTGGAATGAAATTTGGGGTTTTTGATGAAGTAGTATGTGTGCTTTGGGATTGCTTTATAGACGGGTTCAAGTGGTAAGAGAATTAATGTGTGTGGGTGAAACAGTAAAAAGATATTTACTGAAGCTTCTTGAATAAGTAATCTGTTTCTGCTGATTGTTCTACTTCAGCAGAATGGTTTCTGTTTCCACCGAAGTTAAAAGTGAATATGAGTACAAGTAGAAATCCACGTCATCATTGGTCAACTTTGACCAAAATTGGGAAATTTTCATTTATTCTCTACCGGCATATATTCGCTCCATATTAAGTGATTTGATTTTTAACTCATTCAAAACACTTCCTTTTGTACATATTGTAACCCTAATCTTCAAAATCTCTCATGGCGCTTCAATTTAAACATGATCATAATAAGGTTGCTTTTCTTGGAACTGCTCGGGGAGATGAGGTGTATCGGCCGATGATTTCATTTTTACAAAGATCAAAGATTCAGTATGCATTAACGCATTCTCCAAATGCTATATATTGGAAATGATGAACTTCATGCTACTCAATGTGTTGGTTTGATTAAAAATCAGCTTCTATCACATAAAGGTTCATCTTGATTGTACCATTTTGTAATATTTGTTTTCTTTATTTTTCGTTAAAAAAAAAAAAAATGTTTTTGGTTTTCTCTAACTCTTCTTGCAGGCTTGTTGTATATTTCTCTTGGTTATTGACTCACCAGATATACCTTGTGTATATTAAAGAGTTAGCTAGTCCAAAGGGTACAGCTTTGGTAAAGACACATCAAATCTGTTGATAGCTGTAATGATTTGCTAAAAATCATAGGGTATGCAACCACCCCTGCTTAATTGCTGAGTGTTGTATGGTTTTCAATTCACCATGGTTTATTCCATTTTGGAATCCAAGAATTAACTAGCCCACATGTATATGGCTTGTGGTAAAGGCAGTGGCATTTCATATTTGGTTCTCAATTCACCAATTCTAAGAATTGACTAGTCCTGAGCAAACGGCTACAGGTAAAGACATATCAAATCCGTTTATATGGTTGCTGGTTTGCCAATAAATCAGATGGTTCTCAGTGTACCATAGTTTACGAACTTAAACATATGGCTACTCCAGTAGTTATGGCTATTGGTAAAGAGACATCAAATCCATTATTTTCAATGATTCACCTCTCACAGGAGTTAACACACCTGGATGTGATGAGAATAGTCTGAACCTACTTTGTTTTGATGTACCTCTTGTCATGTGTTGCTGCAAAGATCTGGTGTTTTCAGAGTTTCTACATTATTGAGATGGTTTTCTTTAGATTCTTTGTCGCTGATGTTGTTCGTGCCCAATCCTCTGGGGTGTAAGATCTATTCGAAACGGAACTTAACCGAGTCAAATTCCAGTTTAGGGGAGGATTGTTGGGAATTATGTGAAGTTTGGATTATGTTGATATTACTGCCGAAATGATTCTGCTGAAGACATAGTGGATTCTGCACGAAGACATAATCATCTTGAAGAGTAATAGTTATTAGTCCGTTTTCTTCTGCGGAAGTGTTTATGCCGTGTTTAGTATATTTAGTTTGGATATACATGAGCTTTATTAGGAAGTGATTGTGTATATCTTATTTAGTTTTAAGTTTATACGTTTCTTGGGAAACGGTTTAGCGATATTGTTTAGGGTTCCTTGTCTATAAAAGGAACACATTAGAAAGAGTTATGTACCGATTGAAAACTCGTTTTAGTTAATATAACGATCCATAGAGGATCAAGAAGTTCTTAGTTATTACTTGTGTTTATATTCCGCTGCTGAACATAAGTTGTAGAGATTATCTTTTATTGTGCTTGTGATTACATAGGCATACATAACGATCCACGAGCTCAAGATCTTTCAAGATCTGTTTGTTTCAACAGTTAGAAAGGTGTGTGAAACAATGAAGAAATGACTCACTATTTATAGAAGAAAAAATCAACTGTTCCTCGGATCCCACGGATCCCTTCCACAAGGGATCCGTCTAGCGTAAAGCTAGGGATCCGTGGGACGCTCCCTTTTACCCATGGGTATTTTGGTTATGGGTCATGGGTTGATCCATGGATCTTTAGCTAGATACAATGTATCTCTTGAGTGCAATGCACTTAGTCACTTGGGTATGGGTTGATCCATGGGTTATGGATATTATCCATGTATGATATAAGCATGATGTCATGTAATGGGTTATGGGTCAAGCTCCATGGGTCATGGGCTTTTGGGTTGTACCCAACTACATTCAATGTATTTGCCCAATGGGTTATGATACTTAAGTTTCTACCCATTTATATTACCCAATATACTACATACTAGTTATGTGTATATTTTACCCAAATATGTAAACATTAGTTGTTGTACATATGTAATATTAAATCATAAAATCACTTATACTTGTTTTAGTGTTTTATGTGAAAATGTGAATATGTTAGAAACTATTAGTTCAAACCATTTACGTATTTTATTTCTTTCGTTAAAATGTTTTGTCGATGATTTTACGTTTGTTATCGACAAAACATTAGAAGATCGTAAAATATAAATAAACGTTTTTACGGCTTATTTGTATTAACAGAAGTATATATGTTGGATAGTTCTAATCATTGAAAAAAGCTTTAAAACGCTATAGTAAAATATGTCAACAATAATTATAAGTCATGCCCGCCCATCGAGCGGGCTTCGACCACTAGTGTGTGTATATATATATATATATATATATATATATATATATATATATATATATATATATATGCTAATGTAACTTGTATATTTTTAGTGTAGCCAACTTACTTAGGGTACGTTTGACACGAGAAATTGTGGAAGATTATGAATGCTTAAGATTATTTTGTTGAATAATAATTAAGCTTTGGTAAAATAATAATCTTTGTTTGAGTGACAAAGATTGTGGATTATTTTAGAAAAATAAGTTCCAAAAAAACAAGTTTAGCTTTTAAAAGATTCTGGAGATTATTTTCACAAATTAAGCCTTTTACACTTTTAATCTAAAAGTAAAGCTAGTTTGCAAACGCAACTACAAAAAAAAAAGCTACAATCTTAATCATTTTCAGCACCAGAACATATATTTTTGCCAAACATACCCTTAAACTTACTTTTCTTTATGATTATCTACATTTTAGAAAGTTATATTAATTAATCTAATATGTTGATGTTTGACCTGATAACCTAATTCCTAATCGGGTCGGGTTGCGGGTCACTTTTTAATAATTCAAAATCGATTCAACCCGACCCGATAAACCCAATAACCTGACCCAATAGCACCCCTAATGGCAGTAGTGCTCTGTTTAGCACTCTTCCAGTCTACGGTGCCTCTATTTAAAATGAAAACGTATCATGTATGTGACTTTGTATCGCCAGCGTCAGTCTCGTATACAACATCAAGTAAATCTGAGCTCCCTTTTGAGATCACCACCATAAACAAGAAACATATCTTTATTATTCCTAAGATATTTCAGAATGTTCTTCACAACATTCCAGTGACATTTTCCTGGATTCTGTTGAAGTCGACCAGTCTTGTTTGAGCGAACACAACATCAGGATTAGTGCATCTCACCGCATACATAATAGATCCTACAGCCGGGGTATAAGGAACTCTTTGCATGCGTCTCACCTCTTCAGGTGTAGATGGACCTTGAGACTTACTCAAGACTAGTTTCTTTTGCATTGGGATGCTTCCTCGTTTGGAATTCTACATATGAATCCTTTTAAAGATTTTATCAATGTATGCACTTTGACAAAGACCAATTAACCGCTTAGATCTATCTATGTAGATCTTGATTCCAAGGATGTATACGTTTCTCCTAAGTATTTAATGGCAAAACACTTTCTATGATAGGAATTTTACATCTTTTCACATTGGAATGTTATTTCCCATGATCAATATGCCATCTACATACAAAATTAGAAATGTGACCATACTTTCACTAGCCTTTTGATATACACATGGCTCATCAAGGTTTTGAGTGAAACCAAATTTCTTGATCTCCTCCCTAAACCTTTTATTCCAGCTCCTGGATGCTTTCTTTAATCCATAAATGGATCATTGTAGCTTGCATACTCGTCTAGGATATTTTGGATTAACAAACCCCTTAGGTTGCACTACATAAACCTCTTCGGTTAGGTGACCATACAAGAAAGAGGTTTTGACATCCATCTGCCAAAAGCCATCTCATAAGACGTTGCTATGGATATAAGAATCCTAATAGTTTTAATATCTGCAACAAGTGAGAAAGTTTCCTCATAATCTACACCATAGGTTAGAGTATAACCTTTTACTACAAGATGAGCTTTATAAGTGTGTACATTGCCATCTATGTCGGTTTTCTTCTTGAAAATCCATGTACTCTTAATGGTCTTAGCATTAGGAGGTGGGTCAACCTCGACCCATACTTCATTGTCTTTCAGGGACTGCATTTCTGCGTTCATAGCTTTAAGCCATTTATCAGATTTAGGATCTGATAATGGAGCTTTATAGTTAGCGGGTTCATTATGATCCCTTAACTCATGCTCCTCATCATCGATATATAAACATAATCGATTAGGTGCACAATGTGTCCTTTTAGACCTACGAATGGGAATAACCCACTTTGTGGTTCGACACTTTCATTTTCAACCGCATCGTGATGTTCGCTAGTATTTTCAGAAGGATTCGTATCTTTATCTTGAATTTCGTCAAGGTCTACATGAATCCCACTTGCTTCTTGTGAAATGAGACTACTCTTACAAAACTCAGCATATCGAGCAACAATAAATTTGTTCTCAGGTGGGTACTAGAAGTAGTAACCCATTGTTTCCTTTGGATATTCTACTAAGATACACTAAACAGATCTTGGTTCAAGTTTGCTAGGCATGTCATGCTTCACGAGTGCCTCACATCCCCAAACCTTTAAGTAAGACAAATTAGGGACTTTCCCATGCCATAATTCATAGGGTGTCTTTGCAACCTTCTTAGTTGGAACCATGTTGAGTATGCGTGCAACAAACTCTAGAGCATAATCCCAAAAGAACATTGGTAGAATTGTTTGATTCATCATTGATCGAACCATGTCAAGCAAGGTTCGATTTCTCCTTTCAGATACACCATTATGTTGAGATGTATAAGGAGGAGTGAATTGTGAGACAATCCCACACTTCTTAAGATGATTCAAAAACTCTTGACTCATATAGCCTCCATGGTAAGATCGTATAGCCTTTATGGTCTTCCCGAGTTGATTCCCTAATTCACTTTGAAAAACTTTAAAAGTTTCAAAGATTTCATGTTTATATTTAAGAAAGTAAACATAATCATAACGACTAAATTTGTCAGTGAAGGTAATGAATTAGCTAGCTCCTTGTCTTGACACAGTTCTAAAAGGGTCACACACATCAGTATGTATAAGTCCAAGTAGATCTTTAGCTCTTTCTGTTTTATGTGGAAAAGGCTTACACGCCATCCTACGAGATACATAATAAACACATTTATCGAATGACTCATCGTCAGTTGGTTTTAAAAGTCCATCATGTTGCAGCTTCTTAATACGTTTCTTGTTTTATGTCCAAGATGACAGTGCCACAAGAAAGTAGAGTCCAAGTTATGTTGACTCTTTTATTGCTAACACGATAAATATAACTGTCGTTTGAAACACAACCATGCATATCAATTTCAAAAATACCATCACGAGGAATAACATTAAAATAAAATATATTTTCCTTAGAAATTGAAATTTCGTAATTAGTAAAAAAATGATCAAATCCATTATCTTTCAAATGAGAAACTCAAACAACACCTCTAGTAAGAGAATATTCATAATGACAATTGTCTAAAACAATAAATAAACCATTAGGAAGAATTAAATCAAAACATCATTTAGCTTCAACTGCTGCGCGATTTTCATTTCTCACGTACAGGTTAAAAGTTCCATGTTTCAACTTCTTGCTTACCCTAAGCCCCTCAGTTGTATTACAAATGTAAGTACCACAACCAATGTGAGTACCACAACCAGTGTCATAAACCCATGATTTACTAGGAAAAGAGTAGAGTTCTATAACGAAGATACCTGATGTACTAGCACCGATAGTTTTGTTCTTATTCTTTATCAACTTAACTAGGTAGGCAGGACAATTCCTCATCCAATGACCCACTTCACCATAATGATGGAAGATCGCGTCCTTTGTAGGGTGCTCCTTCTTTGCTGGTAAGGGAATATTTGGTTTAGGGGCATAAGCTAACTTATCCTTGCCTTTACCACGACCCTTGCCGTGAGCAGCTTGTGGTTTCTTGTTTTTATTATTTTTCTGGATCTTGTCTCTTCTGATCGCAAGGACAACAGGAACAACAACAGCCTTCTTTGGAAGCACTTTCTTATGTAGCTTGAGCATAGCATGCAGCTAAGCCATTGTCTTCCCTATGCTATGCATATTTTAATTTTGCACAATTCCTTCATGTTCCTTGAAAAGAGAGGTAAGGATCAAGTTCACTCCAAGGGGTAAGGACATGGGGTTGCCAAGGCATTCCAGTTGGTCTAGATAGCCCTTCATCTTTAGGACATAAGAGCTAACAAACTACCCTTCTTCTTGCTTGCAAGCATGGAATGCTTTCACATTTTCAAAAAGCTCCTATTTAGCTTGCTGGGAAAACATGGTTTTCTGCTCCTGAAGCATGTCATATGCATTAAAGTCCTCCAAGTTCTATTGAAGCTCGGGAGTCATACTAGCAAGCATAAGACATGCAATTTCCTGTTGTGCATCTACCCATCGGGTATATATAGCAATAACATCAGTAGGAACCACAGTAGTAGGAGGCGCAGGGGTAGGAGTAGGGGGTATAGGTTGTTCTAAATAGACAAACTTTTTCTCGGCTATAAGGAAAATCCTTAGGTTGCGATACCAGTTGAAAAAGTTAGGACAAGAATTTTATCTTTTTCAAGAATCTACTTGAAAATAGAATTCACGGGTTGATCAGGTAACGCCATCTACAATTAAAACAACGTTCAAAAATGTAGTATTTTCTATAACAAATCATTCTAAACATTAACTACCGATGTTTTTAAATAAAAAAATTAATTTTATAAAAGGCTGATATCCTACTTGAACTTTCACCCATCACATCAGTTGATCTGCTAGTAATGGTGGATTCAACATGTAATCCGCGGCCGATAATTGCATTACTAGTGCAACTCTTAGACTTATGAGACTCATGGTGATAGAGTACGATCTACTAGTGTCATGTGGCATGTTTTGTCTCATCTTATGCATCCGGTTAAGGATCTCACCTTTTTAACTCGATTAAGTTGTTAATTTAGAACATGTGAAAATCACACTAGGTCTCAGGCTTAGAGGATAGACACTTTGGGTTCCAGTTCACCTATGTCTCACGCAGAGTAAAAAGCAATTGCAAGTGTCCTCACAATTGTATGGCAAAGACTTATTTTAAATGGGTATAATTTTTTTCGATAAAAACATGTATAAAAAACGTGTACGAAGAAGCATGCATACATCTTCGTATCACAAGTTAAGAAATAAACTTTATTACTACCTCCGTCCCATAATAATTGTCCACTTTGACTTTTTAAAGTCATTTTTATTCAAGTTTGACCATAAATATTTTTACTTGTGTAATATAATACTTGATGAAAATTATATGAATAGATTGGGTCATAAATGTATTTTCATTTGGTATAATTTTCACCAAGTATTATATAACAAAAATTAAAATATTAATGGTCAAAGCTGAACAAGAAAGACTCAAAAAAGTCAAAGTGGACAATTATTATGGGACGGAGGGAGTAACTTATTAGATGCACATTTTATCACAAGAAAACATAAAAAAAATAACCAAACCCTAGATTGTACTCCTTTAAATGTTATAAAAACCCAAGTTCTTCCAATAATTAGCTCATATGCAAAAGCATGTAGTGCCTCGGGAAAAGATTAAAAGTTATTCAAATCCTAGTGTTAAAAACAATCTACTTGCATATTTTTTGCGGGAGCCAGTTATGGTGTAGAACCTAACCCAATGCGTTTAAAATATTGCTAGACAAATATTAAACAACTTTTGGTCATTAATAAAAGTGAAATTTACCAAAATAGACCAGTCTCCCTACAGCTTGTCACTTTTTAGACCAGAAATAATTTTAATTCGAAAATAGACCGAGCGACCTGGCGACCTGTACAACATGCTAAGTGTTAGATTATTAATTTGACAAGTGTCGCGGTACATGCTAAGTGTTCGGCTTATGAATTCGACAAGTATCCCATTGTACAAGTTGCCCGATCGCTCAGTCTATTTTTGAATTAAAATTATTTCTGGTCTAAAAAGTGACAACTCGTATGGCGACTGGTCTATTTTGGTAAATGTTCCTTAATAAAATTAGCGCAAAAACTTAAAGTCTATATTAAAAGTTTTACAAAACCTATTGTTCTTATTACGGTTGATTAAGCACGAATATTGGATTCTTCTTGGCTTACACGAAACACTTCAAGCTACCAAAATAAGTAGCCTCTAAGGTTACTCACACTACACGTCATGGTAGAACGCTTGAATGCTAGTTCTAGTTCACGAATCAAACAACGAAACATACGATTTGTTGTTTCTTGAATGTTGCTTGACAAACCCTAAGGGTTTGAGGTGTTTACCAATCGGTTGGACTAAATAAAAAGGAGGGGAATTTTTCTTTGAGTTTAGGTTATGCAAAGATTACAAATAATGAATCACGTGATTTATTATATAGCCTAAACCTAGCTTGGAGTCCAAGTCAAAATCTATTTTATTCCATCTCCTTATTTTTGGCCAACCATGGGTTTCCTCATGGGTTACCCATGCGTTTTGGGCTTTTACACAAATAACTAGTCCATTACTTATTATTTGTTAAGTCCATTAAGTAATTAAATTGTCTAAGGATCCAATTAACAAGCGCTAGTCATTTCACGAACTATTAAATGATATAATTAATATATTTACCATAAATACATTAATTACATGAATAAAAGTGTTCTCTCGGTGTACACGTGTGTGCCCTCAATAGGCTCACGTATTTCTTGCCGTATAATTACCGAGTATGACTTGTACACGACCAATAGAAGTAAGGAATGGAAGTACTTGCTTTATATGTAGGTAAGTAGTGTAGTTAGCTAGGCTACGAAACAAGTTAAACCCCAACGTTTCATAGTATTATAGTCATTGAAAAGTAAAGCCTTATGGAATCCTTGTATGGGTGTTAAAGTTGTATTTGCATAAATAATAGTATGGTAAAGAGTTTTGTACAAATTATACTTTAAAATGTATAAAGGAGTGTTTAGCATTAGTTGATATATACGTTTCTGCTTGTGTTATATCTTGCCAAAGTGCATAAATGTTATTTAGTATGTGTTAAATGATTTTACAAAGTTTCATGTTTTATCGAGTCCTGAAAGTCATGTTTTTAGTAAATAAGTAAGTTGCAGAAATTGGGCAAGTCTGGGTCATTTAGCCGCCGTATGTGGGTTTGGACACCGGCCATTTTAGGTCAGAACCCATTTGGTCGTCGATTAAAGTGTTTTGCCGCTGACCATTTGGTGGTTAAATTTTGGTAATTTTCAAAAACTCATATAAAATCAACTGTAGCTCTGTTTGGGACGAGCCACCTATCGTTAGAGGTAATTGAGTCTACTTTCATATAAAAATACTTTCAGGAGATGTTTTTAGATAAATATTTATAAGTTTATTTGATTTGTAACAGAATGTCCGTTTTGGTTATACCGTTGTGCAAATTGTTTTTGTCAAATTTAGTTTGGGTGTTTCAAGTATGGTCTTTGGTACGAATTGCTAGGTAAAAGGATCTTCAGGGTAAAAGAGTACTCTTCCTTTGTTGCGGTCGTCCGGTTTGTGCTCTTTCGAATCCTTGTTCTTCGGGCACATGGAGACATTTTTCGTCCAGCACGTGTCTTTCGGACATATACACCAACAATGCTATATGGTAACTAACTGAAAAACATATGGTTATTACTTTATTGGTTTCTAATTGCATATTTGTTAAACGGGGCATTTGGGCATTAAAAACTTAGCATTAAAAATAATTGTACTTTAACCATTAAAAACTTGTATAAAGGATATATATGTAATTCATCCTTTTAGAAAGGTTAATACCGTTAGCAAAGAAAGATTTAGTATTGTTGTTATTTAGACATTTGACATATTTATCAATAAATATTAATGTACTAGTGAAATCTTTTTTGCCGTGCAAAGCACGACCCAGGATGCTAACCTATATATTGATGCTCAAACAACTACAACTTGTTTATAGATAAACCCATTAAATTGTTAACGAATATCTTGTAAGCTTCTATGTATGCACAAGGTCGTCTCATACTCTTCGGTGGCCCTATGCAACAACAATAAAGTGGCCCTATTACATTGGTAACTTAAAGATAAAATTGCATATAAACTTGAACTATATGAATCATATATGTTTGATATTATGTGTACTTATATGCAAAACTAATAAAAATGTGGCCCCGCTTAAATGGAGGCCCTGTGCGACGGCACTATGCACACCCATCCGAGACCCCTCTGTGTATGCACATAAACGCTCTTCACAGGCTTTGCACTATAGGAGAGCTCCGAATGGACAACAAACATAAGGTAAGAAATAATAATATATTTTAATTTAATTTCATTGAATGACTATCAGCTCAGAAATTGCTCTCATGTGTTGATTACCAGAACTAAGAGTTCCATGATCATACACTATACATTAAGTCTTTAAAGAATAACGTAAACAATAACATTTGTTTGCCTTTCAAAAAATAAAATAAAAAATAAAAATAACATTTGTTAATTTTGTCCACCTATAGATGTCGAGTTTTAGATATTCTACATACTTGTTAGAACATATTAAGATGTCTAGCTATTTTGATCAATAAGATGTCTAGCGTAACACAAACCTATGCTTTAGTTGCTACTTTTCTTAATTCAAGCTTTACAATGGTGTGACTATGAGATTAGCCTACCAAGTTGATACACCATTCTCCTCTTATTGTTTGACATTTAACATGCTTCGCCTAATACTCACACTTCCTCCCATCCTCTATATATATATCCCGGTAGTCAAAAGTCTTCGTCTAGCACCCACACTTTTTTCTACTTACACAATACACATTATTAAGGAGTAATTTATTATATTGTGTTACGTGAGTAAATAAATTTGTAACAGAATCTTTTGTTTAAAATTTTAACAACATCCCAAGTATCTCATCTAAACATGAAGTATCAACATCAATGCATCTCTTAATTATCTTACTATCTTATAAAGCATAAAGACTTTTTTAAGCGGTTAATGCCTTAAAATTCTACATTACAAGTATTCTTGCTATAGTCACAACTAATTTAAGCACAATTGGGCATTTAATGCCTTAAAATTCAGCATTACAACTAACAAAACAAAATATACAACTAAATTAAACACAATTTTGAAAGATTAAATGTCTCTAAAACTTAATTTCCTAACTTAAACACAATTTCCTCCTGCCTCTTTTCCTCCAGCCTCATTGAACACAAAACATTTTCACATTTTTCAGATTCATCAAGAATCTGTTTTTCCTCCAGCCTCATTGAACACAATACATTTTCACATTTTTTGCAATGTAAATAAATATTGCGAGATTGTAAAATCCAGACCAACTCAAGATTGTAAAATCATCACACCATAAGTTATCAGTTACTATTTTCATAATCCCTACTAGAAATCTTTAACTGAAAAGAAAATAAATCTCAGATTTGTATGTTAAAGTGATAAGATCAAATCTTTAAAAGGTTTAAAGACAAACTCATCATAGACCTTTTTGAAGCATAACAGCTTTTAATTATCAAACTTTTAAAAAGAAAAGAACAAAACCAAATCGTTTCATTCTTTCTTTCGTTCGGTTAAAACACAACACAATACCTACCCAAGTGAACATAAGCCATTGTAGATCTATAAGAGTCACAACTTATTTTAATATCCGAAATTTATAAATAAATAACCAAACATATTTGTTTAATTATTTCTTTCATTCGTTGGTTGCTAAACAAAAAGAACACGATATCTAGGGTTGTTATTACGTTTCAAGAACGGATCTTTAAATATCTCTACAACCCATCATCGACCTTAGAAAATGAAGAACATTAAAAAAGAACCTTACCCGAGACCTTTACAAAAGATCTAGGAGACCTCATTACGAGACCTTAGCTGAGACACATTTGTGTGTGGTACTCGGTTTCGTTCCAGAAAGAAACCAACAACAGAGGTTTGTGTATTATTATTCTTTGTTTGATCATGGGTAGTTGAATTAAGGAACGAGTTGTAGAGGTTGCATGTTTATTTGCAAAAGAAGGAATGAGATGTCAATTGTGTGTGGCTGCTTATTTTAGAGAAGGTGAGTTTGTGACTGCAAAATGTATAAGTGAAATTAGGGTTGAATGGTGCTAAATATTATGGTAATACTCTTAGATAAGTTGGCATTAGGATTACTACTTCTTGGGCTATAATCCGAAAAAATTGCTTGCTAGCATTAATATACAAACTTAGAGCATAACACAAAAAAATGACATACCCAACCCACTATTACTTATAACCTAAATTAAATACAGTAGTAAAATACAAAAACAAAAAATATTTAGGAAATACTTATGATAAAAAAAATAAATGCACAAAATTAACATAAAAATAATACAAAACAAAACCAAAAATATCCCGCCAAAACGCACATAATACATACAATAAAAAAAACTATATAGAGACCAAATACGTACAAAAAACATGGATCTTTTTTACCTAAAAATAATACAAACCAGTTTTTTACAACCCAAGCCATTTAATAGAAACAATAAATATATGTACAAAAATAGACAACAGATAACACAACTAAAATCACACAAATGCATAAAATCCTTCTAATAAAAAATAACAAAAAACATTTATGCATCAAATTTTGTTACACAAAAAAAAACAAAAAGCCCCGTCGCAATGCGCTGGCGCCATCCAACTTGTAATATTAAGAAACAAGTTTATTCTATAGCATATCTAGAGCTTATCTTACTAGAAAGGGAAAAATGTCTAAAAAGGCATCGAACTTGTCACTTTTTCCTTTTGTGGGCATCAAACTTTTTTTTCCTAAAGTAGTCAAATACTTCCTTGATTTTCCTATTGTAACACTAAATCACACTTTTTGTGTAATTAGCCTAGCTAATCACAATTAACCCGTTTTAGGTTAATTAACTCACTTTTGGGCATTATTTTGACAACGCTTAGAACTTGAGGGGTTGATTTTAGAAATTTTTAACACTTAATTGAATACTAAATCCCCACCCCCTAATCCCCTTTCCTGAATACTTTCCCCAAACGTTTCAAAAAAAATCAAGAACCCTAATCATGAGTAGTTCTTCTTCAGCTCAATCCCGTTTAGTTGGAGGTAAACTTGAACATTTTTGTAAGTGTAATCGACAATTGAGAGTCCAAAGTTCAACCACAAGGACGAATCCAGGAAAGAGATTTGTAAAATGTGGTGAATGTCGCGTCTATGAGTTTCTGGATGAAGACCTTCCTAGTCAATACTACAAAAGACTTGGTATATGGGTTCTTTCAAAGGCACAGAGGTATGGAAATTGCACCCATGATTGAAGCTCTAGCTTTGGAAAAGTCAAGGTTGGAAGATGAGTTGAAGGCTACAAAGACAAGATTGGAGGATGAGATGAAGACTGGAAAGTCTAAGTTGGAATTGTATGATAGGTTGTTTATGATGATGTTAGGATTGTTGTATTTCATCTGTGTTTGGTTTGGTATGAAACTATCCAACTGATGCAATGATTAGATAATCTTTAATGTAATCTTTTGAAATGTTAACTGTTAAGTTTGGATAATGAATGTAAATGTTTTTGTTTGGGTAATGTTTTGAAATGTTAAGTGTTAGTTTGGATAATTGTTAGTCACTGCACATTTGTCTTCAATATGTGTATGGTCTGCAGTGAGTAGATGGTTAGTCTACTCATTTAGTATGGTCTGCAATTAGTATAGTTAGTCTGCACAATTAGTATGGTCTGCAATGAGTATCAATATCAGCACAATAAGTAGAAACTAAGTAACATACCATTCATAAAAGGGGTTACTAAAGCCATATGATTACATAGGATTATTTTAGGGGACTAAAGCCATACATAAGGTAAAATGCAACCACAGCCATTACTAACTTCAAGTGGTTCCAAACCACTCATTTCCTCCCCTTCCCCTTCCTTTTCCCTTTAGGAGCCTCAGCTGCATGGTTGGTAGGTTTCACAGCAAAGTCTTTGATACCTAGTTTGCCACAAGTTTCCTTGTTTGTTGATGAGTGTGTAAATACTCATCATTTTTGGTCAAATCTGAACTGCAAAACACTTAAAAACGCTCAGAAATGCATTAAAATACTGAAAATATCTCAAAGTTACATTTTATATGTTTCAGATGCAAAATGTTTAAAATCAGATGAAAAATGAGCTAAGTTTGCATAATTAGCGTCAGTCCCCAAGTTTCAAAAGTTGTCGAAATAGTCCCCGAAAGCACTTATTTCAAAAGTAAAGTCACCAAAGGTCCTTTCAAAATCATAACTTGTCATAATTAGTCCTTTGGTGAAAAATGTCAAAAGTTTTGAGAAATTACAAGTTTAGTCCTTTGAGTTTCAAAATTGGCAAAAATGGTCCTTGGAAATTTGAAAATGTCTATTTTGGTCCTTGTACTATTGAAGCTTGTCATTTTTGGTCCCTTGAAACAACTTTGGAAATTTGGCAGCTTTGGTCCCTCAGGAATCAGTTTATCGTATCGAGCTTGTTAACTCTGTGGATGAAACCAAACTCTCTTCAGTTTCATCTGGATTTGATGATGATGTTTGTGATCCAATGGGAGACAACTACTCAAAAGCAACTTATTACAACTATCCTAAACCTCTAAAATGCAAACTGCTATGATTTGATGTATTTGAAAATCAAGTGCTTAACAGTTTTTTGATGCTACTTTGAAGCTTGAGAATAAGCTACTCAGATAAGCTAAACTCAAAACAAAAAGTAGGAACCTAAAATAGACCTGGCTAGGAACCTATGGACCAAATATGAGCCTGAGATAAGCTCAAATGAGCTTTTGACAAGCTCTACCAAACCTGTGCAAACTGCCTTGGTGACTTATGCCCTGTCACAGGGCATATGAGGGTGTATTGAAGAGCTTATTTAGAGCTTAAAAAAAATTCCAAAAATTCCCCAAAATTCATTTTTCAACACTAGACCAGTTCAAGTTGTTAAATCCAAAATACCAAAAGCTCTTGACCAAGGATTAACAAATGATAAATCTACAAAGTTTTGGGAAAACTGGTTTTTTCAATTTTTGACTTTTGAAACAGAATTGAAAAGTTGACTTTTGTGAGTTTTGATCTTAATTTATGAACTGATATTGATGATTTAAAGTGAAGTAAACCTATAATGAGCTACTACTCTAACATCTACACCCAAATCAAGCTTTTGATTTATCAAATTCCTAACAGATTTGACATTAGGACAGATATTATGCAATTTTGACTTCTACTGACTTGATGCACAAATGAATGACTCAAATGATCCTAATGTGCCTAAAGGAGACTTAGTAGACAGATTTTAAGCATAAGCCAAAGCTCAAACCTACTTATGCTAACTGATCCAAACACACTTAAAAGTGAGTGAAATGCAATTTACTCTTAAACTTCTTGCAGCTAAACCACTGGAATTCACCAAATCAAATCCTAATCTCACTAAATCAACTAACTGATGCAAGAAATCTAATACTCATAGTACTAAAACTCAACTGCTTCTTGTTATGACAGGTTATGCAAAATGACTCAAAACATACACAGAGATAAAAATACCAATTATACTAGTGTTATTAAGCTAAATTATATTGCTGTTAACAGGATTAAAGCTTACTAACAATAAAACATGGATTCAAACAGACCAAAGAATATGATACTCACATGAGGTCCTAGCCACAATGGCTTGAGATCAATCAAACAAAGAACCACTATCCTATATATATCAACCCAAATAACTCTGAATTAACCCAAAACCAACTCTGCATCACCATTATCCACTTCCAAGACTGCTTGAACCAAATTTCAACAAGGTTTGACTTTTGTTGACTGGATACCAATATTGATTGAATCTGCTTTATAAGCTTACTAAAAGCTATAAACAGCTTAAATAAGCTTATTTAAATTTGAAAATAGGCTACTAAAAGCTTGAATGTGGGAGTTTGAAACTGGATTTTGCAACAGTCAACATGAAAATATGAAACTTAAATGAAACCTTAAATTAATACTTGAAAACAGATTATATTGATAAGATAACTTAATTTGAGTACATAAGAACAGAAGATTACAGCTTTAAACTTAAATTAAAACATTAATATTAAAAACGACATATATGTGAAAAATAAAACCAAGTACTACTTTTCTTTTGAGCAATTTGATTTTTAGGATTAATATTGTTTCAGTTCACATTTTCTTTTGTACGTCACGTAGTTTTTAATTTAAGTTTTATAAAAGAAAAATCAAAAACATCATTTTAAATATAGTGATAGCGTTTATATAATATAATTTAGCTTTTTAATTTTCTTTAATTTGCATTTAAGCCCTGTAATTTATAAACTTTTTCTTTAGGTTTAATCAATCATATCTCTTTTCCGTTCAAATCCTCTCGATCACTATTCATTTGATTATTCTCGCATACTCGTTGGGACATAACGACACTGGGAAACACTATACTCCTCCGGACTTCATTGCATTTGGTTCCATTTGTTTGAAGTTTGTTACGGTTGACCATTCACAAGTGGTCACTTTGTGTGACAAAACTTGACTGCTGGGAGCGAATCAAATTTTACGCGCGGGGAGCTGTGCTAATTATCTTACGTTTAGCAGATTAGTAATTTGAATATTCACTCTTTGTTCATACCATCCATCTATATCTATATATATATATTTTCTTAAAAAAAAATCCAAAAAACCCAAAAACATCCAAAAACGTATAAAACACAAAAATATTTTTCTTTTGTTTCTATATATATATAAAAGATAA
Source organism: Chrysanthemum makinoi (assembly GCA_910596185.1). Taxonomy (NCBI): domain Eukaryota; kingdom Viridiplantae; phylum Streptophyta; class Magnoliopsida; order Asterales; family Asteraceae; genus Chrysanthemum; species Chrysanthemum makinoi. Next base: position 63,179,668 of record OU343222.1, on the reverse strand, counting down.
AAATACAAAAAGATTTGTCGTTTTCTTTGTTTAATAATAACAACATAAAAATTACCACCGCAAACCAAGGCAAGTGTACTACCTAACCTGGGGTATAACGACCATAATAAGTTCCCTAACCAAAGATTAAAACTTGCCTTTGTGTCCTTGTGAGTGGTGTACCTTTTCAAAGAAGCCATTCATCTTGTGATTATTGGTTTAAGTTCATGTCGCTTTGCCTCGATATTGTTGTAATTGGATTTGTTGTTATATCTACTTTTCAAAACCATAAAACCCAAAAGATTCTTCTTTCCCCATTTTCATAATTCTCTTGTTTCCTCAAGTTACGTCTAGTGCATGCGCACTCGTTCTTCTAGATCATTGAGTCCTTTGCGTGATCTAGCGGAAATTCCTAGAAGACGCTCTCGTAGACGTCTTTGCCCAAATAGTCGAACCCGAGATTCGTACTATTCCTAACAACAATATGGCAGACGAACGAACTATGGCGGAAATGCTCCAAGCACCCATCGAGGTTTATGGAGATGCCATCATTTTACCAAGAATCAATTCTCGATCACTTTGAATTGAAGACACATTTGATCCAACTTGTGCTCACGAATCAATTCCGCGGGTTTGATCGAGAATACCCGTATGCACACATCCGTTGGTTTAACAAGTTAACTTCAACTATCAATTTCAAGGATGTGCCACAAAAAGTAATCAAGTTGATGCTTTTTCCATTCTCACTGAGGGCAGCCGGATTTGGCGGAAAGAACCCTCGATCCATCGAAATATGGGAGGATCTTGTTCAAAAATTTGTCAATTATTTCTTTCCTCCATCAAAGACAACTAATCTTAAAAATGAAATTTCGGGATTTCGTCAAAATTTCGATGAAAACTTTGGAGAGGCATGGGAGAGATTCAAAGATCTCCTCAGGAAATGCCCCCATCATGAATTCACGGAGCTTCAACAAGTTAATATCTTTTATAATGGGTTGAACGGTAAGGATCAAGATTCTTTGAACGCAGCCGCCGGTGGCAATATCTTGAATCGAAAAGCCTAAAGATGTGATTGAGATTTGCTAAATAAAATCAAAAGTTCCTATTTCTCGCAACAAAGTCAATATTCCGAACACTCCTGCTTCTTCATCCGTAACTCTTCCGAAGTTAGCGGCCCAATAGCCGAAGCTAATCGGACGCCATCCGTTGTATGATGAAAGAGGTAAAGGAAATCAAAAGCGAAATTCATAAGCGGAACCAATCAAAGTAAACAAGGTGTGTGAAACTTGTAGTGGTCCACACGCGTATTATGATTGTCAAGCAACCGATGCTTCTTTTTACCAAGCTCCCGTAAGCTCCGTAAACCACAATCAATACCGACCACAAGCTGATTCTCACTACCTTGCACCTAGCGGTATGACACCACCGTTTTCCTCCTGCAAAACCATGGCATTCAAAATCGCTTTGTTCCGAATCAAGGACACAACTTCAATAACTCTCAAAATTTCAATCAAAACCGAAACAATTTCAACCAACCTTATCAAGCTCCAAATCACCAGAGTTATCAACAACCTTCTCAAGCTCCCCTACCAAATGACTTCATGAAAATTACTGAGTCAAGCATACGTTCAATGCAAACTCAAATCAATAACATGAGAGTTGAGCTAAAAAGGAAATTGATACCACATTGTCTCGGCAGACAAATGAGTTGAAGAATATGATGAGCGGTTTCATGAACATGAATATGAACAAAGCTTCATCATCTTCTGGAGGACTCCCAAGCAATACAGTTCCAAATCTAAATGCCGAGTTGAAAGCCGTCACCACTCGTGAGTGGTAAGACGACAATCGACCTTCGACTCCAATGCCTCCTCCACCAGGAGCAATGAGTCAAGTTACCAAGGATACAATGGACAAGGTGCATTTTTCAAGCCCACGGTCACAGACACGTCCCACCTTCGGTAGTCCAAGCTTTAAGATCGAACCCGAGTTTTCAAGACAATTCTGAGCCGGAAATAACTTCCATCCCGGCTCAAAAGTCTAATCAACTTCCTTACCCATCAAGATTGCATGATGAGAAGCTCAAAGACAAAAACAAAGAGCAAATGGAAAAAAATTTCCAAATTTTCAATGAGCTGCACTTTGATATAAGCTTCGTTTATGCTCTCGTTCTAATGCCCAAATTTGCATCCACGCTTAAAGGCTTACTCACCAACAAAGATAAGTTATCTGAGATGGCTAAAACCCCTCTCAATGAGCAATGCTCAGCGGTCCTTCTCAAGAAGCTTCCCAAAAGCTTGAAGACCCCGCGTGTTTTAATCCCAGTGTGATTGGGGATGGTTCAATGCTCCACCTTGGCCGATCTTGGCGCAAGCATTAACCTCATGCCACTCTCAGATGGAAGAAATCGTTTTCCTAAACTTTCATCCTCTTGTATGACACTCGAGCTAGCGGACCGTACCATAACTCGTCCACTTGGGATAGCCGAGGATGTCGTGATGAAAGTAGGAAAGTTTCATTTGTCAATCCCAGAACTTTGACCCTAGAATCAAAAGCAAGCTTGGCTAGCTTCTTGGAGGTTAGTGGCTCCTCATCATCCTCAGATGCAACATGCCTTGAGCTTGAACCAACTTTCCAATCAAGAGTTAGTGGCTCCTCAATGGTCTGCAATGGTGGAAAATAATTTGACCGTGATGCTTCTTCACTTGTGGTGTCAACAGGCTCTGTGCTGGAAATGCTTATTATTTCTGGAAAAAAAAACAGATGTGAGAAATCAAGATAAAAAGGTATGACTTATAACTTGTTGGATACCTGGTTTCTTGCTGGAACCAATGTTCTTGCTTGAACTCATCTTTTCAAAAGTATGTTTAGAAATACATAAATGAGAAAGAAGATGTGTGGAATATGAGCATGGTTGATTTGGCTTTATAACTAGTTACAAATACAGTAAAGATTCTCAAATAGTATAGATTCTAACCTAGCTTACTGCCAAGATTCTCAACATAGTTACACATGGGCTATTGTATGCAAAGCTACAAATGCATTGACTGCATAATCTACAAATGCATTGACTGCATAAAGGCAAATGCATTGGCTGCATAAAGGCAAATGCATTGACTTCATAAAGGCAAATGCACTGACTGCAAAGCTACTGATGCATTGACTGCATAAAGGCAATCTGCAAAGGAAAATGCATTGACTGCATAATCTACAAAGGCAAGTATGTAAACAATGACAAATGCATTGACTGCAAAGCTGTACAAAATTGCAAAATAATAACAAAAATATATTTAGAAACTGCATATTTCATTAATCATAGTAGTTTAAAAATGACCATCTTTTACTCGCCTCACGGATGTACAAAATGGGCTATTGTATGATGGTCATTACATAAACTAATAACATAAGTGGTCGCTAAAGATAGACCGTTCTAGCCATATTACATACCAAAATGACCATCAATTAGTGCCCTCACAGGATGTACAAAATGGGCTATTGTTTGATGGTCATTACATGAACTAATAACATTAGTTGTTCTAGTCATAGTACATACCCAAATTAAGTTAGCATAGTTTACATTAGTTGCCCTCACAGGATGTACAAAATGGGCACATGAAATTAGGATTGTTCAAGCATCATCTATTTCCAGTGCAGACTCTGTAGTGCTGCCCTGGGCATCCAGCTGTTTAGCCAACTTTTTTTTGATGATCCTTTCACTAGGCCTCCTCACCTTCAGTTTAGCCAACTTCTTTTACAACTGTTGCTGCTGCTCTTGAGGTTGTTCTTGACTTTGATCTTCTTCAGCCTGCATGTTTTCAACTTGAGTAGCTGTCAAGTCAATCT
>OU343222.1:63112600-63175746 GCA_910596185.1 Chrysanthemum makinoi | reverse complement strand
GTTTCTCCTCATGGGTTACCCATGCGTTTCTTTTTACACAAATAACTAGTCCATTACTTGTTATTTGTTAAGTCCATTAAGTAATTAAATTGTCTAAGGATCCAATTAACGAGCGCTAGTCATTTCGTGAACTATTAAATGATATAATTAATATATTTACCATAAATACATTAACTACATTAATAAAAGTGTTCTCTCGGTTTACACATGTGTGCCCTCAATAGGCTCACGTATTTCTTGCCGTATAATTACCGAGTATGACTTGTACACGACCAATAGAAGTAAGGAATGGAAGTACTTGCTTTATATGTAGGTAAGTAGTGTAGCTAGTCAGCTATTTAAAACAAGTTAAACTACCCCACGTTTCATAGTATTATAGTCATTGAAAAGTAAAGCCTTATGGAATCCTTGTATGGGTGTTAAAGTTGTATTTGCAGAAATAATAGTATGGTAAAGAGTTTTGTACAAATTATACTTTAAAATGTATAAAGGAGTGTTTGGCATTAGTTGATATATCGTTCTGCTCGTGTGTTATATCTTGCCAAAGTGCAGAAATGTTATTTAGTATGTGTTAAATGATTTTACAAAGTTTCATGTTTTATCGAGTCACGAAAGTCATGTTTTTAGTAAATAAGTAAGTTGCATAAAGCGGGCAAGTCTAGGTCATTTAGCAGCCGTCTGTGGGTTTGGACACCGCCATTTTAGGTCGAGAACCCATTTGATGCGTCGATTAAAGTGTTTTCACCGCCGGTGACCATTTGGTGGTTAAATTTTGGTAATTTTCAAAACTCATATAAAATCAAGCGTAGCTCTCTGTTTGGGACGAGCCACCTATCGTTAGAGGTAATTGAGTCTACTTTCATATAAAAATACTTTCAGGAGATGTTTCTAGATAAATATTTATAAGTTTATTTGATTTATATGAGAATGTCCGTTTTGGTTATACCGTTGTGCAAATTGTTTTTGTCAAATTTAGTTTGGGTGTTTCAAGTATGGTCTTTGTAGTGCAATTGCTAGGTAACAGATCTTACGGGTAAAAGAGTACTCTTCCTTTGTTCGGATGATCGTCCGGCTTATGCTCTTCGAATCCTTGTTCTTCGGGCACATGGAGACATTTTTCGGCCCAAAGACGTGTCTTTCGGACATATACACCAACAATGCTATATGGTAACTAACTGAAAAACATATGGTTATTACTTTATTGGTTTCTAATTGCATATTTGTTAAACGGGGCATTTGGGCATTAAAAACTTAGCATTAAAAATAATTTTACTTTAACCATTAAAAACTTGTATAAAGGATATATATGTAATTGATCCGTTTAGAAAGGTTAATACTGTTAGCAAAGAAAGATTTAGTATTGTTGTTATTTAGACATTTGACATATTTATCAATAAATATTAATGTACTAGTGAAATCTTTTTTGCCGTACAAAGCACGACCCAGGATGCTAACCTATATATTGATGCTCAAACAACTACAACTTGTTTATAGATAAACCCATTAAATTGTTAACGAATATCTTGTAAGCTTCTATGTATGCACATAAACGCGCTTCACAGGCTTTGCACTATAGGAGAGCTCCGAATGGACAACAAACATAAGGTAAGAAATAATAATACATTTTAATTTAATTTCATTGATTGACTATCAGCTCAGAAATTGCTCTCATGTGTTGATTACCAGAACTAAGAGTTCCATGATCATACACTATACATTAAGTCTTTAAAGAATAACGTAAACAATAACATTTGTTTGCCTTTCAAAAAATAAAATAAAAAATAAAAATAACATTTGTTAATTTTGTCCACCTATAGATGTCGAGTTTTAGATATTCTACATACTTGTTAGAACATATTAAGATGTCTAGCTATTTTGATCAATAAGATGTCTAGCGTAACACAAACCTATGCTTTAGTTGCTACTTTTCTTAATTCAAGCTTTACAATGGTGTGACTATGAGATTAGCCTACCAAGGTGATACACCATTCTCCTCTTATTGTTTGACATTTAACATGCTTCGCCTAATACTCACACTTCCTCCCATCCTCTATATATATATCCCGGTAGTCAAAAGTCTTCGTCTAGCACCCACACTTTTTTCTACTTACACAATACACATTATTAAGGAGTAATTTATTATATTGTGTTACGTGAGTAAATAAATTTGTAACAGAATCTTTTGTTTAAAATTTTAACAACATCCCAAGTATCTCATCGAAACATGAAGTATCAACATCAATGCATCTCTTAATTATCTTACTATCTTATAAAGCATAAAGACTTTCTTAAGCGGTTAATGCCTTAAAATTCTACATTACAAGTATTCTTGCTATAGTCACAACTAATTTAAGCACAATTGGGCATTTAATGCCTTAAAATTCAGCATTACAACTAACAAAACAAAATATACAACTAAATTAAACACAATTTTGAAACATTAAATGTCTCTAAAACTTAATTTCCTAACTTAAACACAATTTCCTCCTGCCTCTTTTCCTCCAGCCTCATTGAACACAAAACATTTTCACATTTTTCAGATTCATCAAGAATCTGTTTTTCCTCCAGCCTCATTGAACACAATACATTTTCACATTTTTTGCAATGTAAATAAATATTGCGAGATTGTAAAATCCAGACCAACTCAAGATTGTAAAATCATCACACCATAAGTTATCAGTTACTATTTTCATAATCCCTACTAGAAATCTTTAACTGAAAAGAAAATAAATCTCAGATTTGTATGTTAAAGTGATAAGATCAAATCTTTAAAAGGTTTAAAGACAAACTCATCATAGACCTTTTTGAAGCATAACAGCTTTTAATTATCAAACTTTTAAAAAGAAAAGAACAAAACCAAATCGTTTCATTCTTTCTTTCGTTCGGTTAAAACACAACACAATACCTACCAAGTGAACATAAGCCATTGTAGATCTATAAGAGTCACAACTTATTTTAATATCCGAAGTTTATAAATAAATAACCAAACATGTTTGTTTAATTATTTCTTTCATTCGTTGGTTGCTAAACAAAAAGAACACGAGATCTAGGGTTGTTATTACGTTTCAAGAACGGATCTTTAAATATCTCTACAACCCATCATCGACCTTAGAAAAGGAAGAACATTAAAAAAGAACCTTACCCGAGACCTTTACAAAAGATCTAGGAGACCTCATTACGAGACCTTAGCTGAGACATTTGTGTGTGGTACTCGGTTTCGTTCCAGAAAGAAACCAACAACAGAGGTTTGTGCATTATTATTCTTTGTTTGATCATGGGTAGTTGAATTAAGGAACGAGTTGTAGAGGTTGCATGTTTATTTGCAAAAGAAGGAATGAGATGTCAATTGTCTGTGGCTGCTTATTTTAGAGAAGGTGATTTTGTGACTGCAAAATGTATAAGTGAAATTAGGGTTGAATGGTGCTCCATATTATGGGGAATTGCGTATATATCCTTGCAAAGAACTATAATTGCGTATATATCCAAGCCAAACTCATAATTGCGTATATATCTTTCAGAAACATTAAATTTGTCATATATATCCAAATTATTATTTTATGTATTTTTTAATCTCATAAATACACAATAATCAATATTGTAATCTAAAATGTCCATTATACCCTTTTTCTTATTTCTTGTCATATTTACACATAAATCCCTCAAGATTCAACTCATTTATAAAGACCAAATACAACAAATTTATATTATTATTGTTATTCACCCATAAAACATTACGAGAACTTCCATTATGTGAACTTCTAATGGTCCAGTATCAGTCTTTTACCATCTTTTTTACACCAACGTTGAATACCTATTATGTTGACAAGTATAAAAGATCTGAAAACAAATACTCCATAGTTAAATTACAAAGCATATCATTAATTGAATATTTACTTTGTGAACAAGAGTAATTTTGATAGAATCGCATTTATAATCGATTCGGGACTTGGGAGCCTATCAAAGAGACAAGATTAACCGAGGTAGTTCGAATAAATATTGGGCAACCAAATGGTATTAACGAAGCAATTCGGGTTAAGGATTTTCCGTTTACGGGGAAAAGATTACCCATTTGATTAAATACGGTACTAAAGAATTACCCATTCTAGTGGTTTATCTACCCTTAAATATGACGCTAGATATATAGCCACACCGTTAAAAGATTTCATGAAGGAGACCAGTGATCACACCATTGATTGGTTCTAGGTTAGATATATGTGTAAATAAGAGTAATAAGAAAAAGGGTATAATGGACATTTTAGATTACAATATTGATTATAGTGTATTTTTTAGATTAAAAAATACATAAAAAAGTAATTTGGATATATATGATAAATTTAATATTTGTGAAGGATATATATGCAATTATGAGTTTAGCTTGGATATATACGCAATTATAGATCTTTGAAAGGATATATACGCAATTCCCCCAACTAAATATTATGGTAATACTCTTAGATAAGTTGGCATTAGGGTTACTTCTTGGGCTATAATCCGAAAAAATTGCTTGCTATCATTAATATACAAACTTAGAGCATAACACAAAAAAATGACATACCCAACCCACTATTACTATAACCTAAATTAAATACAGTAGTAAAATACAAAAACAAAAAATATTTAGGAAATACTTATGATAAAAAAAAATGCACAAAATTAACATAAAAATAATACAAAATAAAACCAAAAAAATCCCGCCACAACGCACATAATACATACAATAAAAAAAACTATATGGAGACCAAATACGTACAAGAAACATGGATCTTTTTTACCTAAAAATAATACAAACCAGTTTTTGTACAACCCAAGCCATTTAATAGAAACAATAAATATATGTACAAAAATAGACAACATATAACACAACTAAAATCACACAAATGCATAAAATCCTTCTAATAAAAAATAACAAAAAACATTTATGCATCAAATTTTGTTACACAAAAAAAAACAAAAAGCCCCGTCGCAATGCTTGTGGCGCCATCCAACTTGTAATATTAAGAAACAAGTTTATTCTATAGCATATCTAGAGCTTATCTTACTAGAAATGGAAAAATGTCTAAAAAGGCATCGAACTTGTCACTTTTTCCTTTTGTGGGCATCAAACTTTTTTTTTCCTAAAGTAGTCAAATACTTCCTTGATTTTCCTATTGTAACACTAAATCACACTTTTTGTGTAATTAGCCTAGTTAATCACAATTAACCCGTTTTAGGTTAATTAACTCACTTTTGGGCATTGTTTTGACAACGCTTAGAACTTGAGGGGTTGATTTTAGAAATTTTTTACACTTAATTGAATACTAAATCCCCAACCCCTAATCCCCTTTCCTGAATACTTTCCCCAAACGTTTCAAAAAAAATCAAGAACCCTAATCATGAGTAGTTCTTCTTCAGCTCAATCCCGTTTAGTTGGAGGTAAACTTGAACATTTTTGTAAGTGTAATCGACAATTGAGAGTCCAAAGTTCAACCACAAGGACGAATCCAGGAAAGAGATATGTAAAATGTGGTGAATGTCGCGTCTATGAGTTTCTGGATGAAGACCTTCCTAGTCAATACTATAAAGACTTGGTATATGGGTTCTTTCAAAGGCACAGAGGTATGGATACTGCACCCATGATTGAAGCTCTAGCTTTGAAAAAGTCAAGGTTGGAAGATGAGTTGAAGGCTACAAAGACAAGATTGGAGGATGAGATGAAGGCTGGAAAGTCTAAGTTGGAATTGTATGATAGGTTGTTTATGATGATGTTAGGATTGTTGTATTTCATTTGTGTTTGGTTTGGTATGAAACTATCCAACTGATGCAATGATTAGATAATCTTTAATGTAATCTTTTGAAATGTTAACTGTTAAGTTTGGATAATGAATGTAAATGTTTTTGTTTGGGTAATGTTTTGAAATGTTAAGTGTTAGTTTGGATAATTGTTAGTCACTGCACATTTGTCTTCAATATGTGTATGGTCTGCAATGAGTAGATGGTTAGTCTACTCATTTAGTATGGTCTTCAATTAGTATAGTTAGTCTGCACAATTAGTATGGTCTGCAATGAGTATCAATATCAGCACAATAAGTAGAAACTAAGTAACATACCATTCATAAAAGGGGTTACTAAAGCCATATGATTACATAGGATTATTCTAGGGGACTAAAGCCATACATAAGGTAAAATGCAACCACAGCCATTACTAACTTCAAGTGGTTCCAAACCACTCATTTCCTCCCCTTCTCTTTCCCTTTAGGAGCCTCAGCTGCATGGTTGGTAGGTTTCACAGCAAAGTCTTTGATACCTTGTTTGCCACAAGTTTCCTTGTTTGTCAATCCCAAAACTTTGACCCTAGAATCAAAAGCAAGCTTGGCTAGCTGCTTTGAGGTTAGTGGCTCCTCATCATCCTCAGATGCAACATGCCTTGAGCTTGAACCAACTTTCCAATCAAGAGTTAGTGGCTCCTCAATGGTCTGCAATGGTGGAAAATAATTTGACCATGATGCTTCTTCACTTGTGGTGTCAACAGGCTCTGTGCTGGAAATGCTTATTATTTCTGGAAAAAAAACAGATGTGAGAAATCAAGATAAAAAGGTATGACTTATAACTTGTTGGATACACGGTTTCTTCTTTGGAACCAATGTTCTTGCTTGAACTCATCTTTTCAAAAGTATGTTTAGAAATACATAAATGAGAAAGAAGATGTGTGGAATATGAGCATGGTTGATTTGGCTTTATAACTAGTTACAAATACAGTAAAGATTCTCAAATAGTATAGATTCTAACCTATCTTACTGCCAAGATTCTCAACATAGTTACACATGGGCTATTGTATGCAAAGCTACAAATGCATTGACTGCATAATCTACAAATGCATTGACTGCATAAAGGCAAATGCATTGACTACAAAGCTACTGATGCATTGACTGCATAAAGGCAATCTGCAAAGGAAAATGCATTGACTGCATAATCTACAAAGGCAAATATGTAAACAATGACAAATGCATTGACTGCAAAGCTGTACAAAATTGCAAAATAATAACAAAAATATATTTAGAAACTGCATATTTCATTAATCACAGTAGTTTAAAAATGACCATCTTTTACTGCCCTCACAGATGTACAAAATGGGCTATTGTATGATGGTCATTACATAAACTAATAACATAAGTGGCTGCTAAAGACTGTATCTGTTCTAGCCATATTACATACCAAAAAGACCATCAATTAGTGCCCTCAAAGGATGTACAAAATGGGCTATTGTTTGATGGTCATTACATGAACTATTAACATTAGTTGTTATAGACATATTACAGACCCAAATTAAGTTATCATAGTTTACATTATTTGCCCTTACAGGATATACAAAATGGGCACATGAAATTAGGATTGTTCAAGCATCATCTATTTCCAGTGCAGACTCTGTAGTGCTGCCCTGGGCATCCAACTGTTTAGCCAACTTCTTTTTGATGATCCTTTCACTAGGCCTCCTCACCTTCAGTTTAGCCAACTTATTTTACAACTGTTGTTGCTGCTCTTGAGGTTGTTCTTGACTTTGATCTTATTCAGCCTGCATGTTTTCAACTTGAGTAGCTGTCAAGTCAATCTCTATTTAAACTTGTTGAGGCTGTTGTTGAGGGTGTTCTTGAGGGTGTGTTTGAGGGTGTTCTTCAGGGTGTGCTTAAGGGTGCTCAATTTCATCTTGATCACCAAACCACCTTACATAAGCTGATGTGCAACCTCTTTTCAAGCTCTTCTTATTTGACCCACTTGACCCGCCGTTTTTCTTTGACCCACGGTTCCCCTTGACCCACCAATTCCACTTGACCCACATTTGCTTGTATCCCACAAGCCTTCTTCTTTGACCCACCAGTTTTCCTCTTTGACCCACAAGTCTTCTTTTTTGACCCAGACACATTCCCACTCTGTTTTGACCCAGACACATCCTCATCTACAACTGTTTCTTTGCAACTTTTCTTGTTGTGCCCAGGTTTGTGGCATATAGAACATGTCATCTCAGCACCTACCTTTGATACTCTGGTTGAGCTACCACCTTCACCCTTTGCTCTGATTCTTTTCTTTCTTGGCCTACCAGGCATTTTTTTGGGTTTGGGAGGCAAAACAATTGAATACATACTCTGACCAGGCCAGAAATCAATACCATCAACGAGTTTCAAAAAATGGTTATATGTCTCATAATACTTGTCTGTTTAAAACCAATTTGGCACATAACTCTCAGGTACCCTGTTTATATAGAGAATTACCTTTGTTGCATGTACACAAGGTATACCTGATAACTGCCACTTTCTACATGTGCAAGACCTCTTTGGTTCATTAACAGTGAATGCCTCACTCCCTGATCTGACCTCAAACACATTCCCACCAGCAGGTACAGTGTTTTCAGCAGTTGGTTCACTCATTTCTGGCATAGACTCACCTTCCTTACCTCTATTAGCTTTAATTCTTTTTCTAAGTTCAATCACCTCCTCTTCACAAGGCCTGAGATAGTCAACTGATTTATCTGAACCATAGCCACTATCATTGTCACTATCAAAGTCACTATCAAACTCACCATCTGTCTCATCCTCTCTAACCTTCCCTTTGCCCTTATCCACACCTGAACTAGACCTAGTATCATCACCCTCTACACCAGTCTGCAAATCATCACCCTCTGCACTAGTCCTAGTATCATCACCCTTTGCACCAGGCCTCCACAATCTAACTTGTACTACTGGATCTTGCAATTGCACTTCATGTGCAACAGTTGGATCTTTTGCATGCATGTTTTCAACTGCACTAACCTTCCCTTTGCCCTTATCAACACCTGAACCAGACCTAGTATCATCAGCCTCTACACTAGTCTGCAAATCATCACCCTCTGCACTAGTCCTAGTATCATCACCCTCTACACTAGTCCTAGTATCAACACCCTCTACACTAGTCCTAGTATCATCACCCTCTGTTTCATTAACCTTCCTAGTATCATCACCCTCTGTTTCATCAACCTCCATCTCAGCCCACTTAACCATCTCATCTAATGAAAAATCATTGCAATACGTCTTTTGGGGAGAGCCTTTGCTTTAGAAACAGACTCATCCATAAAAGTGGTATCTGCTTGACCTAAATACTCTGACAGATTCATATCCATGTGATCAAGATAAAGATCAAGCCTACCAAACAACTCAGCAACATCAAACATGTGTTCTATTTCCTTATCATTACTTACTCTAACTAAACCTTACTCTAATTCAGCATGTGGCACTTTGTAATACAAACCTTGAAAGTAGTTACCAGCTTTTTCTTCCATGAATTCAACAAATGCTTCATAGGGTATCCTTGGAGCAGCCATGTTAAGAATCACCCCATCCGCATACCTTAAAGGTAAATGAGCAAAATAATCGTCATTGTGTACATCAAATTGGTGCAAATTGGTACCTGGTATCATTCTGTGACAAAACTGAGAAAAATAAGAAATTAGGGTTTATATCGTGGTAATAACATTGATCAAAACAAAGCATAATCAAAGAAATCAATTAATGTATACCTGAAATAACAAAAAACGCATCAATTTTGGCTATAGAGAAAGATCAATTGTGTGTACTATATGAAATTAGGGTTTGAGACAAAATTACGAGTATGAGGGGTTCTAAATTTGGGGGGAATACTAATTAAGTGTAAAAAATTTCTAAAATTAACCCCTCAAGTTCCAACTTTGTCAAAACAATGCCCAAAAGTGAGTTAACTAACCTAAAACGGGTTCATTGTGATTAACTAGGCTAATTACACATAAAGTGTGATTTAGTGTTACAATAGGAAAATCAATGAAGTATTTGACTACTTTAGGAAGAAAAAAAAGGTTTGATGCTCACAAAATGAAAAAGTGACAAGTTCGATACCTTTTTAGACATTTTTCCCTACTAGAAAATGTTATGAAATTGCTTAAAGTTATTTTAATTTAAACTATCATTATTTGTAAGGTTATTGCTAGAAGAAAAAAAAAAAAGCGTAACCCAACAACATTTGTTCGCCACAAAATATAGTCACAGGGTATCCGCCGTCGTATGGCATGGGTACCCTGCTAATTAATAATAACTTAGTTATTTACTCACTTACTCTTAAGGGCTAATCTGTGTGAGAATTCAAGATATGCACAAGGCCAAAAACACTTATATCAGAACAATTAATAATCATAATGTAATTTCAAAAAGGGGCAATTATGGCATTGCACTTTTTTGAGGGTGGCAACACTTTCTAGACACAAAGTTGCGGTATTCTTCAAATAGACTTTAAGACTTGCGACTTTTTTCTTCCAATCAAAGAGCCAAGTGTCCATCCACTTTTCAAACCCAATGATTGAATTTTACTTTTTGTACCTATATTTTTAAGCGACCTAGACCCGTGAATTTTTAAGATTCGAGCGAAATTCTCTTTTGTCATTTTCAAGAAAAAAGTCAAACTTTCGAAACTATTATTTTATTCCTTTAGCGTCTTCGCAATGCTGAGCAACTTAAGCGAATTACTTTGAGCGCTTTTTTAAACTTTGTACTTTTGTACTTTTTTACTTTTTTACATAACTTTTAAATACTTTTTAGATTACTTTTATACTTTTTTTACTTAAGCGAATTCCTTAAAATAATTAAGCGCTTTTTCATATGCCTAGATCTTCTTTACCTTATTCGATGATTAGAATAACACATACATTACAAAATACTCCCACAAACCAAGATCCGTCTTCTTAACGTTGAACCCTGCAAAAAAATGTTTCGTATTAGGGTATGTATTTGTATTTTTACATTAAAATTGGTTTTGACTTTCGTATATTGATGTATATTAATTGTTCGTATCTTTGTTTTTTCTGTATTTTATTTAAAATTAATCATGTTTAATCGTAATTTTGTAACCATGAAATTGTTTATTTAACTTAGCTAAGGTTTTTAATTGAGTCCGGGTTTTTAACTTCTAGGGGCATGAGAAAGAGTATGAGGTAAATATCGGGCTTACGTAGATTTGTAAATACAATAATAAAATGATATACATTAATCCAGTTGTAATTACTTTGGATAGGATGGAGATAAAAGCCTTTTAAACCAACTAGGTGATGCTGAATTGGTGGTTACAAAGGCGGAAGCAGATCTAAAACAACTAAAAACCAAGATAAGTCGTTGTGAAACGGAGCTAAAAGAGAAAACAGCTAAACTGTTGTCAAAGCATGATGAAGCTGTTGCTTTAGAAAATGAGGTGAAAGTCAGACAGAAAGACGTTGAAAACGTTGAAAGGGCATTGACGTCTCTATCGTATCAGGAAGGGCTTATGGAAAGCCTAAAAAAGGTGCGATTTGTTTTATAGCTTAATCAAGTTCGGCGTTTGTATTTGCTTATTTAACAAACTATTTTGTGGAATTTGAATATCTCAAGGAGTGGGAGGTGGAGTCGCAAGCAGTGAACAGAATAAAAGAGACATTTCGGAGTATCTATTCATGTTTGGAAAACTTAAGATTTTCTTATCATGATCTTGTGAAGAAATTTGACCGGTCGAAAGTCAAAGGTTTAGTTGGAGAGCTCACCAAAGTGAAAAATAACTCGACAATGACTGCTTTGGAGGTTTGTGCGGGTGGAAAGTTGTTTTATATTGTGGTAGAAAACGAAAACACAGCCCAGCAGATAATCGAAAATCGTGATCTAAGAGGAAGAATGACAACTATTCCTCTAAACAGAATCAAAAGCAAACCTGTCCAACCTGAAGTTGAAAAAGCTGCTGTTGAATTGGTACGACTATTATTAGTATTTTTAACATATTTTATTGAAAAATACTTATAACTATTTATATTTATCAGGTAGGTAAAGGAAATGCTGAAGTTGCCCTTTCGTTAGTTGGTTATGCTGATGAATTTAAGGTATGCTTCGACATGATGATATAGTTGTGCTTTCACCCCGCCTTTGATTTCATTTGTTGCTATCCGTTAGCGTCCCACTTATCTCAGAGTTATCTATATTTCAGATTGCAATGGAGTTTGTGTTCGGTGACACTTTTGTCTGCAAGACAAATGATTTTGCAGAGAAGGTACATTATGGTACTAATAATATTCGACAATCTTTATCAGTCATATTCCATATATTAAAAGATTTTGGAAATTTCATAATAAAATTGTGTATTTTCTTATTAATAAATCAACTACATATGGCTGGCAGGTTGCTTTTGATAGACAAGTTAGAACCAGAAGTGTGACGTTAGAAGGTGACCTTTTTCAACCAGGTGGACTCGTGACTGGTGGTTCTGTCAGGTAAGCCAAATTGCAAAATCCACAATAGAAATTAGTATCAACTTTAAAAGATGATCACCTATAAATAATAACTTGCTCATAATGCACAGCCATGGTGGTGATCAGTTAAGGCAACTACATGCGTTGGGAGAGGCTTATTCATAATTATTCTTACATGAGAAGCGGTTATTAGAAAACGAAGCCAAGGTTTTCCTTCAAACCTACTTTATTTGTTATAAGTACACAACGTATTCCGATTTCTTAAAATGTGTTGTATGGTTAGATCAATGCACTTGTTCCACTTCGACAAAAGTATAATGAACTAAAGCAACAGTTGGAAGTCAAGACATTTCGTCTCAAACAATCCCAGAACACCGCTGAGCAGAATGAGCATCATAAGGTTTAACCATATATTGTGTTCTTAATAGTGGAAATATCTTCTTTTATTTATTAGTATGTGTAGAAAAATGGGTGGGTCGGGCAGCTTGGGAACGGGTCAAAATGGGTTGGGTTGGCCCTGAACACTTATTAGACCCAGTTTGCCAAGAGCTTAACGTTATAGTACTTCTGTTTACTCTTTTGTCTGAAACAGCTTAGTGAAATTGTAAAAAGGATCAACCAAGAGCCTGAAGAGGCAAAATCTGCTCTTATTGAAAAGCAAGCATTTTATAAAGAATGTGTAACGAAAGTGGCAAATCTTGAAAACTCAGTTCAGGACCATGCCAGTTATGAGGATGGTAGTCTCAAAACATGTGAGGAAAAGATTGAGGCGGTGAAGAAAAAAATGCAGTCAGCTAAAAAGAACCTCAAGGTATACTTTCTTGTTGAGGTGAACAAACTAATTTCGTTCTTAAACTTATGTTTATAAAACGTTTCTTATGACGAGTACTAATCCAGGGGTATGAAAAGGAAAGGGAGAAACTTATAATGAAAGTGGAAGCTCTCAAACAAGAACATGCTTCTTTGGAGAATCAATTAGTCTCTTTACGGAATGAGATCAGCACGCTAACTTCTGAAGTCGATGTACTCAAGACCAAGGTAGACTTAATGTTTGTTTCTCCAACTTCGTTTAATATATTTTTAGTGTATCTATAAACATAGAATATGTCTCCCTAGAATATAGAAAAACATAAGCAGTAACAACTGTATATCAATGTCTACTTTGATAATATGAAAATTGCCTACAAAGAGACAATGTTTGCACGGTTGCAGGTTACTTCATTGAAAGACGAGCATAGTCAAGCTCAATCTGAGTTCAATTCAGCCAATACGAAGCTTGTGGAGTGTGATTCACAAATTGGTTGCATTCGCAAAGAACAAGAACAACTTAAAGATAGGATCCGTGAGAAAGTTTTTGAACGAAAAAGGTTGGAAAGCGAGTTAAAGTTCTGATTAACAGTAACCGATGCTTCTTGATATTGTCAAGTTAACATGTTTTTTGGGTCAAGACTTGCTTCTTTATATGTCTTGTAGGTGAAACGCACAGGAGTTGAACAAAAGGACTGCTCACTGAAGGTGGATAAATTGATTAATAAGCATGCTTGGATAACTTCCGAGAAACAGGTTTTTGGAAGAAGTGGAAGTGACTACGATTTTACATGTTTGTATGTGTGAAGTTTGCATATACGACGACTACATTGTTCAAACATTCACTTCGAAAGGCATATGATTCAATCATAAACGTACTGCTAGAAATCAGAACAATGAAGGGTGTACTTAAAATGCTAATGATGCAAAATAGTCGGTGTTTATAAACCAATACAATCATGTTGGCTTCTTGCAGTTGCAGTTACCTGTAACTTTAGATATTGAGCAAGCATAATTTAAAATCTTTAAAGTGTTTAAGTTCTTTACATCATTCAAAATTTCATGCGCTTATATTGATGAAATGTAACAGCTAAAATCCATACATATTTGTTATATAACTAGGCGACTACCCACGCATAGCGGCAGAAATTTAGAGCGGCAAATAAGTATAGTTGCGAAATTGCTGTTAAGTAGTATTTCATTTTGTAAAAACACCGTCAGAGAAAGGATCTAAAGAATCCACTAACTCAAGTTCTGCATCGCCTCCAAGAGTTATCATCTGTAAAAACAATGCACAAATTTAATATAGCAAAATAGACCGAACACCATTATATTGACAAGCAACAAACCTGGTACACTTCCTTCAACTTTAAAGATATAATATTAAACCCTGCCATGAACTCTTCAAGCCTGAAAGATGGAACCCGTTAGATAATCAGCTGCAAAACAATGCGGTGCCTGCTAATTTCATTTTAACATTTAGTAATCAGTTTTGTTGTAATATTATTTAACCCCTAAATAATCAAATAAACGTATATGATAACTGTGAGTTTCACTTGAAGTCAATTATCATATCACCGTTTAGAAAACACGCATCCAAAAAACACAAAGCTTACCTTTTCTTTCTCCATCCATCGTAATGTTTTTTTGTCTCGTCACGCTCTTTTGTTACCAATGTTAGCTCCTCCACTCTCTCATTGTATTTGGATACTTTTTCCCGATAACTTTATAGAAACTAAACATGAAAAACGGAAACGAACATATGATGCAAAACCTAATCAATGTATGAAGGAAGTTTCTTACTCAGAGATCGAATTAAGATTAGGATTCATCTTTATCATTTGTGCTTCATGTAAAGCCACTCTTTCTAGCATCGTTTCAAGATCAGAACACGTACTTAGCTAGAAACTCATCTCCAAGGGTATCTTGAAGCTTTTGTGGGTCAACTTGATCTTTCGTAATTCTGCATCAGAAGAGAGCATTTTAAAAGATTATCACAAGTTACATTCAAAAGATGCCACAAACTTACTGTTCCATGTGCTTAGAAAAGGCGGTATTCAAAGCCTCAAGCTTTTTCTTGTAATCATTACTCTTCATTTCCAACTCTTCCAACATCCTCTTCATGTCTTGTAATTTATCGACAACATCAATCTGTTCGGTTGTTATGCATTAAATGTAATATTTACTTTTTACTGCCATATTCAACATACTTTTTCTCAACCATTTCATATTTTGGTAACAAATGGTAAGTATGTTAGTTAAATGGTTAAGTTTAATTATATTAAAGTTTTCCCTCTATTGTTGCATAAAAATTGAGAGTTTAGTTTTAGAACCTCAGATGCCTGCAACTCGTTTACGGTCTTCTTCAACTTTTCATAGTCGGATTTTGCCTTTCCAAGCACACCCTTGTGTTGATCTATCAACTAACAAAGAAAAGAAACTCAATAACAATAAACCTTAGTAAAAACCATAAAAGATATATCACTAAATACTGACCTGTTGTGTTGTTTTATACACATCATCAACCTTCAAAATTCTCTGGTTTATCTCTGTAAGGGTGCTGACCAAAATTTTATCTTGTGCAATGACTCGGTCCTTCTCTTTCTTTGACTTGTCAATCTCATTTTTTAGTTCATTAATCCTTGTGTCTCCCGTCTCTATTTGAACTTCGTGCCGACTGATCTCGGTGCTGTTTTTATCAATGTCCTGATGCAGGAAAAAAATTAGTGGGACGCTAGTATAACTTCATTTAGTCTTAAACAAGATGGCTTACATTTTGGATCTTGTTAACCTTTGCTGCTGGCTTTTCAATCTTTCACCACCTGCATTATCGATTCGGTTTTGAAGCTCCAACTCCTAAACAATGTGTAAGGTTTTGATCAATGATATATGAAACAGTTAATTACCAACCTTCTCCTTCAACTGCTTAGAATCTTGTGTCAGCTTGTTTATATTCTTTTCTTCTTGTAATATAATGTTTGTGAGTTCCTCAAGTCGATGAAGATCATCCTCGATCACTTGGTTCTGCTTCCGATTTTAGAGAGTCAAGTTGTTTTGCAAGATTTTCATGTTGTGAATTCAATTCTTCAATCTACCATATTAACGGTAACGGGTCAGATAGGTCAAATGAAGAATGAGGGAAACAAAAGTAACGGGTCATACAGGCCAAAACTGGAAAATCAACCAAGGCTTATTTTTAATGCATACAATCTCATGAATAAAATTATTTGAATAATACTATATTTAAATACTTATTAGTTTTGAAACAAGTTATAAATATGGACAAACATCGTGAGTGGGTAACTCAGTCAACCCGTACTAAAAGTAACTCAGTCAACGAGCCCATTTCTCTACATCTAACATTTACAAATGAGCTTTTACCTGTCATTGCCTTGTTTAAAAATATCTAATCATGGCCCAAAAACAGTTGCTCTAAACAACCTTATTCGATCTGGATTGCTTAACAACTTAGCACTACAACAAATGGTGTAATTATACACACATATTAAGGCATGTTTACACGGTTATAAGTGTCATTAAAATTGAAGTCCACGCTTTGCTTACCGTGGAGTATATTGGCGTCACAAAATGGTGGACGTTATTATGCGTGGACATTTGGATTTGATTGTGACGCTGAAAAGTGTGGCAAAAAGTGACTAAATGTCCACCCTTTTTATAGTCAAGAAAAATTTAAAAGCTGCCACAAAAAGAAGCGTGTAAAATTTCAAAAAGTACACGTTTTATATGGTGGGAATGGGTGTAAGCATAACACATTGGAAAAAAAAACTCCACGCTTTATAGTGTAACTCTCTTATGATACATTTACAGTTATAAACCTGTACTTCTACTAATTTTACAATTCATACCCTGTATTATAAAGAAATACACAAATTCAACATACTTGACTACCTGTACATAATTCCATTGAAATAAACCAAGAAAAGATTTCTTGCATTGGGTACACATATTCAACATACAAGATTTCTAAGTACATAATTCTGCCCACTGATATAAACCAAGAAAAGATTTATAGACGAGATTTCTAAGTATGTTGTTTACAAAACATCATCTATCAGACGAGACTGAAATTCCATTGATATTTCTTTGATCTCTCATCTTCAACAAGCTCCTAAATACAGAGAAAGAAAATCAAAAATTAGTTCGTATTTAAAAAACTCAAAAGATCATCTATATAACATCTTAAAGATTTTCTGAGACATAGCCAGTTAGCCACTAATGCATAGGATACAAATTGGCCGTTTTACATACGAGACATTCTCATCCAGGGGCATAGCAACAAAAATATGTGTTAACTACATTACATCTATAAGACAGACTTCCTCTGCATAGGAATCAGAATCAGCTATCCTGATGATGAGACTGAGAGGGGTGCACGTATAAGAAGCTTAAGACCTCCTATTTTAAATCTGGTTCAGCCCCTATTCTAAAATTATTTTAAACAAAAAGTCTCAAGAATTTTGGGCATCACAGTTCTAACCCTTACAGATAAATATTCATTCCTAAATTATTTTGAACCTTTTCTTATTAACTTCTATATGTAAATATAATTAAAGTTTCACATCAAGTATGTGCTACTTGCAACTTATAATTTAGTGCTACCTAAAAATATAATACATACCCGAGTAGTGATCCATGACGGGTGATGCGCAAGAAGAGGGCTGAAAAAAAACATATTATCTTTCAATCAAGGGACTGAAAAAAATAAGTGCAATAAATAATAAATCGCTCACATGTTCGTAAAATGTACCAGCAGCAGAAGTAGAAGCAGCATTATATAGATCTGGAAACGCGGTTTGGAAAACTTTCAGCATTCCATAAACCTCATTTAGATGTCGTCCCATATTATTCAGTTCCGAAACTAAGAGTGTCTACTACTGCATCTGTATGACTCAACTTTGTTCTTTTGAGTCAATAATTGCTTTTTTTTACTCTACATCATTCGGTGATCTTTTATTTGTCACTTTCTGTAGATTAGATACACAACTCAAAAACAATTAAATTCACACCTAAATCAGTAAAATGAATATTATATAACTCATCATGCCCAACATATTATGTCATATCTTGTATTAGAAAACTCGCTTAATATTATTGCATCCCTAAATCACAACCGAATATCTGGTAAAGCATGAATTGAATTAACCACATAAGCATATACCAACACTTGGACAACTAATTAAGCATAAGAACCCATACCCATACCCATACTCATATAGCTCCAACCAACACAAGATTATCTTAAGTTAATCAGCTCCAACTTATAACTACAATAGAATCACAATTACAAACTGTATTTAGGGTTGCTGGAATTTATACAAGCTCAAATACTAAGCAAATATGCTTCTACTAATATATGTCATCGCTGACACCCGATCTAACTATGCTACCATAAAGTTCATCGAAAATCAAAGCATCATTCACAACTCAATCGTCAATCTAATCAATCAACCATTATTTAGACATATATTATAGCTCCTACCAATAACAAACAACACATAATGAAACTCATCATATTTATTTGATTGAATTAGGGTTTATGATACGGTAACTGAGATTTTGAGTGATTCACGAGTGAAAAAAAGGCACAAACTTTACTTCCAAGGCTGAAGAAACTTCTTTAAATGGCTTCTAATCCTAGCGTGATTGTAATCCTAGTGGTTAGAGAGTACCAGTAATAGCCTTACACAATATCTCTTTACAACGAATTCTAGTGGCAAGAGAACCTTAATATGCGTATCATAAATAATGACACAATCATTTGTCTTTAACAATACAAGTAATGATACATCTCACATGTTTAAAGAGATTTTAGTTTTAGCATCTATTTCCTACAAACTAAACATAATTAACAAGAAGTTCTAACCTGTGACCACTCATAACAACATCAGCAATAGCACATCATGGCTTTGAGGACCTCACAAGGCTTCCACAACTGCATTTCATAGACATAAGCATGAACCATTAACTATCTATCATATTCGAGAAAGGAATGAGGTTCGGTCTTCGTGACAAAATCATGAGATAACAACCACAAGAAACGAAACAGAGACCTCTATAAGAGATGTGTAGTTACGTGTAGGAGCTGACATTAGGTCAGGTATACTAGATGCTAGATAGTGATGTAATAACTAGTAATCGGAGTACACTGAAAAGAGCAAACAGATTATTGAACAAATAAGATATTGAATGGATCTGAAAGATACAAGGGAATAAAAATACAATAAACAAGTCAATAATACTGAAAATATTGGAACTCTCACTTTCGATAAAGGAATTACTAACAAGTTCCTTTACTAAGAGTATGCATTGATCATAATACAAGAGCTGACCTTTGTGTCCGACTTTGGTGAATTAGCAATTTAGAACTGCCCTGCATAAGCTTGTGCTAACACAACCTCATAATTAAGTGTGAGATAGTAACAAAGAGTACCATGATCATTCTCGAATACACATTTAAGTCAAGAGGAGTAATATAAGTCACTAAGATAGTCAAACAATCATCTAACAATGAGAACAAAATAATAAGAATTTGATCACCAATCCTACAACATTAAGAACAAAATATTATTTCTTCTTATGAGACGTCAAGAAATGGCTGACAGCAAATAAAATAGATCTATAATTTAGATTCATCAAAATATAACTTCAGACACAACTACCCTTAACAGAAGTGACAAAACTAAGTTTTCTACTCTACACCAATAAATTCTTTCTCGGACCTAATACTAAACGCATAGTTTTCTTAGTTATCGTGTTGCTTCAAGTGCATGATATAGTATATACGAGGTGCAAGAGCCCGCCACGTTGTGCGAGGGGGGGGGGGTTGCTATATTGTTTGATCGCGGCAAGTGTAAGGTATGCAATGGCGGATGGAACAGTTGTAAGAAAGTTAGTACTTATATTATGGTTGCCTTGTCACTCGTTGCCATCAAGGCCTGCACCATGTATTTCAAATAAGCTTTCATCAAAATAAACGGTACAGACCCCATTTGTTGAGGTGCTAATATTAAAGCAGCCACCGACGTGAGAGATTAGTGTATATATATATATAATATGGCACACTAAATCACTCTAAGAGGGTGTTTGGGATTGCTTATTGAAAATAGATTATGAGTTTTGAAAATGAATAATCAGATAATCAGCGGTTACAAAACGTGATTTTGAAAAATAGTGTTTGGATTTGATTATGCTGTTTGAAATCGCAATAATCAGATAATCAGATTTTTTAGTGTTTGGTAAATCAGATTATTTATTTAGTTAATAGGTAAAATGACTAAAATAGACATTATTTGTATTTAGTGAATTACTTAATTGTAACATATAAAATAAGGTTTTATAAAATATGGTTTTGTAGAAGTAAAAGAATATTTATGAAACAACCAACAAATATAAATCGTACTAACATTCAACAAAGATATAAAACTCATTTATTTGCATGTATAGCCTTGTAGGCTACAATTCTTCTTTCCCCTTTATTTACAGCCGTCACCCACTTACCACCATCCTCCTTTACACATTCTTCAGTTCATACACCACCCATTTATCTATAACCAACAAATCTTCATCCAAATTAAAAAAGATCTAGACTGGATCTTTGCTTGAGGTTTTGAGTCCTCATATTGCGTCGGCATTTGCTCCGACTCATCCAAATTCTCTTACGTTTGTCTCTGGTGGTAGAAGGATGACATATTAACATTTATAAGTTGATTTTGTTATACAAGTCTCCATATGAGTAATGGTGGTAGAAGAAGTTAAGGGGTAATACGGTAATCCTTCTGGTTATAAGAAATCACGTTTCCAAAAAGTAGGTGCCTACCTACTTTTCCAAAACCACGTTTTGGGGTCATCAAAACGCAAAAAATCGATTATCAGTTTCTGTTTGCCAAACACCTCAGTATAGATTAATGCGTTTGCAAGCCGTGATAATCAGATAATCTAGTTGCAAACGCAACCCCAAACACCCCCTAAATCTCTAATAACATCAATTTATGCACTTTGATAAAACATACACCGCTAAAAAACCAAAACTACTAGCTTTAACAGCACCTAATCAACTAATCATGAACAATGTGAAGCGCAATAACTATCAAAATAATTAAAATATGTAAGGAAGACTTAACCTCACAAGCTACGACTTCTCTGTGACCAATACCTTACAAGTCAGAGACTTAACTAAAACACATTCTCGAGACACTTTAGCGGATTCAAATCATCATTCTTACACTTACGAAACACAAAATTTTCACCTCTAAACTTACTCGTTGATGTCGATATCACTTATCCGACAACGTCTAACAAAATATCACAAATTTAGAACTAAATCTCAAACCCTAACCCTAAGTAGTGTATATCTCTAATTTCTTATATCACAAAAAGTTGTTATTTGATCAGAAACCGTACCATAGGAGAGAGAACCAAGAGATTGCTCCGGTCATTCGGTCCGATCATTAACTCCGGTCAATCATTCCGATCATTAACGCCGGTCAATCATTCCAATCATTAACTCCGGTCAATCATTCCGATCATTCACTCCGGTCAATCGCTCTGATCATTCACTCCGGTCAGTCATTCCGATCATTCACTCCGGTCAATTGTTCTGATCAAAATGATTAATGATAGAATTGTGATTACGATTGAAACCCTAATTCATTTGGGGAAAATGGTTTTGATTACGATTGAAACCCTAATTCATTTGGGGAAAATGGTTTTGTGAGATTTTGAGAGAATAGTGAAAGTGGAGGAAATATAAATGTGTTTGAATGACACGTATTAAAAAAAACTCCACGCTTTATACGGTGCATTTTATTTTTTCTTTTTTTTATATATAAAAATTGTTTGTTCACGCTTTTTTTTGTGAACCCTAGTATTTTTTATACACGCTTATGAACGTGCATGTTTTCTTTTCTTTTAAACGGGTATAAGCGTGCACTCATATTATATACACGCTTATGAATGTAGTTATTTTAGCCACACGTATGTCCGTGTAAAATAACAAATTAAAAGTCCACTCTTTTCCAACCGTGGAAAAATAAGCGTGTATATTTCCACTTTTTGTCGTAGTGTAGACTTGATCTTTGAAAGTAACTTAACCTGGGAACGAACCGTTACTTTAGCATCAAATAATCCGAATAAGTTTGCCATTTGGGACTTTAATTGACTAATTAATTAGGGTTTGAGTTAGGGTTTCAGTTAGGGTTCGAGTATATTAAAGGTTTAGAATTTTGATTTCACTCTTTGATTTGTGTTTTGGGGTAGTAGAGTGTTGGTGTGTGTGTGTGTGTGTGTGTGTGTGTAAATATTTTAAAAAAGTTTAAAATTATAATTCTGAAAAGTTATGTAAAAAAGTACAAAAGTATAAAGTAAAAAAAGTCGCTAACATTATTTCGCTAATTTGCTCAGCATTGGGAATGCGCTATAAGTATAAAATAATATTTTAGGAAGTTTGACTTTTTTTACCGAAGGACAAAAAAGAATTTTGCTAGAATCTTAAAAAGTCGCTCGGTCTAGGTCGCTTTAAAAGTATAGCTGGTAAAAGTCAGAAAACAATCATTGGGTTCACAAACGTCGAGGGACACTTGGCACTCTGAGATTAAAAGTTGAAAAGTCGCAAGTCTCAAAGTCTATTTGAGGAATACCGCAACTTTGTGCGTAGAAAGTGTTGCCACCCCGAGCGAAAAGTGCAATGCCATAATTGCCCCTTTCAAAAATACATATATACGTTAATAAACAGTTACAATGACCCAAATATAAATAAATGAATAACAAATGTTATTTTTATAAATAAAGAAAGTTCATTTTGGATGAAGAAACTGGTAGTTGTTAAAGACATACTGAAATAGCTAGTCATGAAAAACTAAGAAAGGATTATAATAGAACAATAGGTAAACAGATAAAAAGAGTAAGCGTTATAAAACATTTTTCCAACACAAAAACTGAATTTAAGAGTGCATATATGTTTCTCTCTTAACAACAGTCATCGGTCATCAACTTCTTTCTTCAGATATATATCCATTATAGAAGCAATACATCTGCAAAAATTACACAAACCAAAGATCATATCATAAAACGAAAATATCAAACCGAGTACGAAAAAAGATAAAATTTAAAAGGTTTAAAGATCAATCTAGATACTTACCACCATGCTCTTTCTTTACCTATGCATAACTCCCTCATCATTATGTGGCCACCAATTCCAACGTAAAAGAAAGTAAATCAAAAGTATGAAAACTAAGATTAAACCCTTTTAAACAAAAATCGCATAGTTAAATATAGAGAAAATGTGGGGAAGATGCTGCCATGTTGAATCAATACCATGAACAAGGTGAGAAAAAATGAAGGGGAGTTTGATAAAAAGTGGGAAGTAAGTGATCTAACGGTGGTGTGTTAAAACTTGAGAACTATAATCAAGTTGTAATATCTTCAATGGTTACCAACTATTACAAGCTCACTTGTCAAAATTTTAGCTTATACACCTTTTTATTTAATAGTAAGATATTGCTATTGTGAAAAGGAAACAGTAATATATAGGAACTAATAATTAACAACCTAGCATGCATATTATACAAAACAAGACGTGAGTATGTGGAGAAAGTTTGAATAAGTTGTAATTCCAATTTAGTTGATACGAAATCAAAATAGCGATGCGATAATAATAAGAAAACTATGAAAAGAAACCCGCGCTTATATAGAAGTTCATCACATATATGGTAGCTTTAAGTTCAGGACTCAGGATGCAACCTTCAACGGTAAAACTGAATTAAGTTTCTATATCTATAAGCATGTACGTACCATATCATATCGAGTGCCTTCTCCAAACCTATCTAGGAACTATCTCAGATATTGAAACAACATTTATCGAATGTTGGGCCAATCTTGATCTTGAAGAATTGTTCTCGTTTAAGAGTGGCATTTCAGGATCAGTACTACTACGCATGAAAAATGAAGGTTCTGATGGTAGTGGAAGTGTCACGGAGAAGTTATTGAGCATATGAACAACTGAAGCCATTGTTGGTCTATCATCAACATTTTCTTGAACACATAACAACCCAATATGAATACTTCTAACTACGTTGCGCAATGAACCTGGTCCCATCTTTAATGTAGGATCTATCATATCTAATGGTGTACCATTTCGCCATGTTTTCCATGCCTAGAAACAGTTAACAAATATGTTGTTGAATATATAGAACTACATCAAAAATTGATTTCTGCGAAGAATTAATGTGTCTTTGGTAACAAAACGGTTATGTATCGATGTTGTGTTATTGTTTTAAGTGGAAGAGACACTACTATAAATATGTGAATTTTTCTTGATGTATGTAAAAGAATGGATATCATGCAAGTTTATGAAAATGCCTAAAAGTATAATGATAAAGAAATAATGGAATCCATATATAGATCGATACAAATTATTAGTATGAAAAGTTTTTCTGAAACTCACACTTAAGACATTTTGCTAACTTATAAATTTTATTTTGGATATACATTTATTAAATGTTTACTATTTGCTAAATAGTAACTAATTTGTCCTTTTATACATATTTAACATTTAAAATACTTGTGTGATGTATCGTAGACATAAAAGATTAGCTATTCTGATGGTTGTTTTTATGAGTAACGATGCAACAGACCGAGGTTCTAGTCATGTGGATGAACTTTTTGTCCTTTATTTTTGAAGTTTTACCAAAATATAAATGAACCATTAAATTTTAAGCTTTTCAAAATAACCATATAACCTCTCAAATTTGATAACTTTTGCTTCTTTTTTTTATTGCACTCACTCCAATAGGTTTTCTACCTTATTCTCGTTATTATTATCATAAAACTTTCTTGATATTTTATTTATCAAATTAAGTTTACATGGAATATCTTCTAATTATATATTTCTGTCATTATAGCAATAAAAACGAACCAAAAAGTAGGTAAGTTGTTGACGTTTTCAAGTTTACATTTTAATTTTGTTTTTCTCCACATAGTTCAGTATAAATATTTAGAACTACTTTGTTGTGTGACAATTCTCCACAGTTGTTCAACATATTTACAAGTATGCCACAAAAGTATATATATTTGTCTGATTTACTAGAATTGTTGTAGTTGGGGATACTTACAAAGCTAAGTAAGTCTTCGATGCTATCTCCATTTCGAAAATATTGGTTTTTTTTACTAGTTACCATCTCCAATACTAATACACCAAAGCTAAAGACATCCGACTTTACTGAGAATTGGCCATGCATAGCATACTCGGGTGCCATATAACCACTGTACAACAGAACAAGAAAACAACAATTTGAGCACTTTCACAACTGGAAGGAATAAACACGTCAACTACTTTATGATATTGCCTGAAGTATGTATACTTACTAGGTTCCAACAATTCGATTTGTGTCGCCTTGAGTTTCTTTTGGTTTGAACAATCTTGCCATGCCAAAATCTGCGATTTTAGGTTCCATCTCAGAATCTAACAAAACGTTACCAGCTTTCATATCTCTATGAACTACCGTTAGACGAGAATCTTCATGAAGGTATAAAAGTCCCTTGGCAATGCCTATAATGATATTATATCGCTTTTCCCAATCAAGAAGTTTACTTTTAGTGGGATCTGCAAACACCATCAGACAACGTTACGTTAATGTCTTTTCTGCAAAATATTTTTCTTTGTCAGACATCATCAATTCTTTTAACAAATAAAATCAACTTCTTCAACTACCAGTGCTACCTGAATCAAACCTCTTTATTGAAACTAATTGTGACATCCTAAAGAATATTTTGTTACAAACTTAACAAAAATTAAAACCAATCAAGTTTGCATTTGGTCGCTAAACATGCTAAATCCGTTGCTATAAGCGATATATATGGTTCCCTGAAATTGTAAAGTATCGATTATCTTAAGAGCTTACCAAATATAATTTTATCTAGACTTGCATTTGGCAAGAACTCGTAAATGAGAAGTCGTTCGCTTCCTTCTATGCTAAAACCAAGCAGCCTAACCAAATTACGGTGTTGAAGTTTTGCGACTAGCAAAACCTCATTCTTAAATTCTTTGTCACCTTGCGCAGAGTCCACGTCTAGTCTCTTTACTGCTATCTCTTGTCCATCTTCAAGTTTACCCTAAATACAATTTGATAGCATATATTAACATTCTGGTTACATTAACATTATTGTTCTTTGGCAAAATGAAATAAAAATATATATATTAAAAAGAAGCTTGCAGCATAAATGATCAAGTCGTGTATTACCTTGTAAACCGCTCCAAATCCCCCTTGTCCTAACTTATTGTGTTCGGAGAAGTCATTCGTTGCTGCTTTGACCAAACTAAAGTTATATCGCAAAGATTCAGCCGTTCCAATATCAATGGTTTCAACTGATAGATAAAGAGAGTTAAAATTTAATTTACTACACGTATAAAGTAATGTCCAAAATAATTTACCCACGCCTCAACCAAGTGGTCTATTATATTACAAGGGGTGTTTGGGTAAGCTTGTGATGGGCTTATGAGCTTGAAAGCTCACTTATATATGCTTAAATTAAGTGTTTGACTAAACTTATATGACTGCGCTCATCTATATATATATATGGGACTAAGTATGACACGTCACTATTGCATACATGGCACTTTAATGATGACATGGAGCATCATTTGATGAGGTGGAAATGATGACTAGATACAAGATCCGTTTACATAAGGAAAAAAAATGGTATATAGTGAGGTTCGAACTTGGGTTTCGGGATTCAAACATAAGCACCTTAACCAGTGAGGCAATCCACGTTTTGATATACAAATGCTTCTTTCCAAAGTGGTATTCCTTCTTCAACTGTACCATCTACAATCTTATCAATTAAAGATAACTGAAACTCTATTAATTCGAATCAAACATTAAATCCTCCCCCTTATTCACTCCGCATTTTCAAAAATCAAATACCTCAAAACGCTAATCTATACCATTTTTAGATCATACTCCGCCATTTCACACGGCATTTTCAAAATCAAAATCATCCAATTAAGAAGCTGCCTAATCTAATTCAAACCCTACCATGCATCTATGAATACCGATTACAAAAGAAACCCTAAATCATAGTTAATCACATCAAAATGCAATGGTTTTCCGGCAACAAGGGTTCAAAAATGGGTTACCAGAAATCACTCAATACTCCAAGTAGCAGTTTCAAAAGTCACCAGGTTTGAGTATTTCATTGTCCTTAATTAATTTTATTCGATTTTCTCTTATAATGTTTGAGATGATTTGTTATTCAATGTTTTGTTATGCACTTATTTTTGTTTTCGGCCTTTTATTTGAAATCCAACTTATAAGTTTTTTGAATGAATCAATATTTTTTTATAAGTGTTATGGCTGATGATAATCACATTATATATAAAGTTTGTTATGCACTTTAGGTTTATGTGTGAATTCAAAACATTAAAAGTGGATCATTCTTTATATATCCCGATACATTTATAGCTGTTTTAATAATTCAATATTTGCTGATGACAATCACATTATAAAAGTTGGCTTAGTAAAGAGTATTTGTTATAGGTAATTTTTGGAATTCACTTTACGATAATGTATTTTATCAATTCTGATTGCAACATTGTCTACATTTCCTGCTTTTGATTAATTGTTTTATAAGCCATCAGTTAATTCATACTGTATAAGTGACAAATTAAGTGACAAATTCACTTTATTTATGTTTGTGTGTTTCAGGATTCTGTTTCAGGATTAAAAACACAATGACAAAGGTATCCTATTGATTTTTTTCAATTTTTTTATATCATGACATGCATATTGATTGATTTGCTTTTATGTCTAATTTGTTGTGAAATTATAACTTGGAATTATAATCAATTTCATGTTGAGATTTTGTGCATACCAAGTTTTTGATAAAATATTTATGAAGTTAACTTTGTAAAAAATGATCTTGGAATTTTATTCACACAAGTCTGATGTTTGGTGTAAATTTTATTTTTATTTTTGACTTTAGTTATCACAGGTTTGATGAAAAGTTCGCCAAGCGTTCAATGAAATTCTTCGGAGAAAGATCAATAAAGGTATGTAGGTTATTCGGGTGTAGGTTATACAAGTTCAGTTATACGATGTTGTGGTTCACGACTACCCAAATAAGAATATCGAGAAATGAACGAAAGCAATGACAAAAAAGAACTTTTACCCGTCTGTATAAGTATTCGGGTTAACCCGATAAAAGGATGAAGGAACATCACTTTTGAAATACTTTTTTTCTCAGGTACTATCTTGATATATTTATGAAAATGCATAATTATTTAATGAAATAAAATGGTATTCCAAAGATCTGTATCATCAATTTACAATATCGTTAGAAACCTTAAAACCCCGATAAAATGAATAACCAACGACTTTGGAATGTAATTGTTTTTTCTGTTATTTTGCTATATACTACAACCTCATATCAAAGTGCATAAGTGACGTCTATTATGTTTCTAATTTTAAATATCTCATTTGTATATCATATTGGAATTTTTAGATTACGTGTTTGCTAAATTCTTGGTGTCATGTCACTTTATGTGTTCGCTCTTTTTTGTTTCAGTTCTCATAATTCTTCTCAAAGGTATTTAAATTCACAAGTTTTGGTACCATCTACACTTTAATTATACATATATAGCTTTTTTTTCCTTCCAATATTCCATCCTTTTAAGTATGTGTATATAGCTAGGCTTATATTTCACGTTATGTGTATATAGCTAGGCTTATATTTCACGTTTCAAGTGTATTAATATGTTTAATGAATTTAAATGTTTTAGTTTGTATATTGGTCTGCTTTTTTGTAACTCACTTTTGTTTGTGATAAAAATGATTAGTGTACAAGTACAAAATTTAAAAAGATTGATCGGCTAATGGTTTACTTTATACAATATCATATTATTATCTCAATGTGCTAAGATAATATAATGAGGTTTTGGATTCTTTATTAGGCAAACTTATCTGTTGGGTCCTTGAGAGTTTTGAATATGATCCATTTCTTGCTTATGAACTACCCATCTTATTAATGACTAGCAACTGATCGATATAAGACCTATTTCTATATTGTTTGGTCCTTGAGAGTTTTGAATAAGATTTTTTTGCAAAATTTAATTTGCAGCTTTCTATGTAATGTTGAAATGCAGGTTTACTAATACAGTTGATAGATTGCGCCAACTTATGATTATGACTCCCAAGTATGCTTCCATATGACTTCGTTTTTAAATAATTGCCATTTCATCCCTGCCTTAGTTATTTTTATTAAAATAAAAAAATCAATAAATCTTTTCCGCTATCTAAAAGATGTGTTATTTTTACATTGTCTTTTGTATATCTTTTAGCTTGGATAACGATCTTTTGTGATGGACTACTTCTTATCAACTATCAATTCACATTTTTTAAACTTTGGGATAAGTCAAGAAATCCAGAACCCAGTAAGTCCTTTATTTTCCACATTGTTGGCTACTTTGCAATAAAATCTATTATCTATATCACTCTTGGTCATTATGGTGTTATGCCTCTTACTATAACATGTTTGAAAAAGAGTAATACGGAGCTCACGTAGTAATTATATTTGGTCAATTGCTTTGTCATCTTGATCTGTAAACGAAATCTTATGATCAGTTCTTTGGAGTATAATAACGAACTTGCTTACTTGCATATTCATTAAATTTGGTTAGTCAGTTATGTCTACACGTTTCCTATAAGCCCATTACTATATTGTGGAAACTTGGCTTATTATTTATCAACTTCAGTTTTGTAGGATTTTGTTTTTGCTGTAGTTGGTATGTGGAAGTTGTTGGAAGTTCTAATATGATTTTTTCATGATATTTTAGATCCATAGGAAGATGAGGGAGATAATGGTAAACCAGGCACAATCTTGTGATTAGTGATTGATTTTGAATGTAAGATTCAATAGTTGTATACATAAAACATACCATACATAAAGTTAGTAGGTGAGATCAAACACAACTAAAAATTACACTTCATTATCAATTGCTTGCTACTCATTTACAGTCTGATGTTCAACCACAAAATTTTTTCTCATAATCAGAAGAAAGTTTGCATACCAAAGAGTTGTCCATGGAAGATCGTTTAGCTTCTAACAACGATCAGGTTCCATATGTTAAAATGAAGAATGATTAGAAAGTTAACTCTGATAAACAATTAGAAACTGGATTAAAAAAGATGGCTATTGGTGTTAGCGTGAGAGGTGTTAAGGTTTAAGAAGAGATTTTTATTGATATAAATGACCGGTTCTCCAGTGATTTTCTTTCTGATGTATCGTAAGAGCAACGGACGGGCAAAGAAGGACCTGATATGGGTGTTTTGCCAAAAGATGGAGGGGTAATGAGAATGAACATTGCAGATCACAAACCTAAACATTGGTCATTGGTCATATGGGAGTTTTTCCAGAAGATGGATGGGTAATGAGAATGAACGTTACAGATCACAAACCTAAACATTGGTCATTGGGATAAGTTTAGGCAGAAGGACGTTTCTTTTATTAACCATATCATCTTTCACTTTTATCAGGATCCACATCTATGCAACTTCATTACAATCCTTCATAGATGAAAAGACTAGAGGGGTTACAGTTTTGCTGATGTATCAGAGAACCCCGTATGCCAGACTCAACATTTGAGGTATTCTTATTTTCTATGTGGTATGTAGAAATTTGTTGTCGGTGCATTATATATTTGTATGTGTCAACTAAAACATCCGTCTGCCTAAACTTTGCAGTAGACCCACGATGTGTTGATAGCTTAGACCATGTTTCTTTTTCTTAAATTCTTCCTAAGCCAACCCGTTTTAACCAGGTAGAAAGTGGCGACGTGTGTACTTGATTTTGTTTAAATTCTTTACACAACCCTTATAACTTGTAACTTTCTTATATATTTGAAAGTGCTGGAAGGTTACCATGAACAAGCAAGGCCTTAACGTTGGCTTTTTAAGATGTAGAGTCTATATTAACCAGACCGTTACATAGGATTGTTGATATTAATCACTATTCAATGAGGTCTTGATAGTCATATTGTGGGTCTATGAAGTTTTAGATATTGGATATTGATATTGGCCGCTGTTTAATGAGAACTTTATAGTCTTAATGTGGATCTAATAAGTTTTAGATGTTTGGATCTAATAAAGTTTGATTGTGTGATGGCTTGGTTTGCTTGAACAACTTGATGATCTAACACTTTGAAATGCAACTAAATGCAGTGGCAAAACTATTCAGCTCGATGATGTTACTTTCCATCAATGTGTAAACATGACCGATTTGATTCGGGGAAGACGCATGAGCTTTATGCATCCCGATGGTTAATTCAATGTGATAAAGTAAGCTTGCTATTTGTTTTATGGATGTGGCAATTTTGACTCATTTACGTATAAAATGGGAGATCTGGGCTATATTTAAGTATTTTGATTTACATTTGAGTCATTGTACAACTTGATAAAGCATTTTGATTTATTGCATACTGCTCTTTCAAATGTACTCTTTTGTTCACTTGGTGATTTCCCTTTCGACCATAGAGCAAAGGATGCTGACAAAGTTAGTTCACAAAACTATCTGCCAATCCAATGACCAACACAAAATCAGTAGATAAATAATTTGCCCTATTCACTCAATTAGAGGTGCGTGTTAAGCTAAAGTTATTGAGAATTTCAAGTCGTTCAAACAACAAATGTTTCAGTTATTCGGAATTTTGGATTCCATCATTGAATTAAAAGAATAAATCGATTTTTCGTATTAGAGGATAAAGCTGGCTAAGCAAGATTGATTAACGGAAGTTGGCTTTTGGTTTTTCATTGTACTACCTATGTTTCGTTCGCTTCCATATACATCTATAGCTACTAACTACACTATTGTTTTATCTTACAAAAGTTTACATTGTTGTATTTCCTTAACGAATAAAATCATGAAGCTAGCCCGCCCATTCGGGCGGGCTATGAAGCTAGTGTGATTATATAAGGGGTTTTGGTAAGTCCGCCCAAAAATTGTGGCTTTTCTGTAAAGACTTGGTTACTTGGGTTTAAATAACAAACTCCTTTGCAAAAATATAATTTTAACATTAGCTATGTCTAACCCAGCATTCAAATTTTTTGTATGCCCTTTTTGGTTATTCATCAACGATTCAACATAAGTTAAATCAAACACTTAAGATTGGGAAAATCATTT
Source organism: Chrysanthemum makinoi (assembly GCA_910596185.1). Taxonomy (NCBI): domain Eukaryota; kingdom Viridiplantae; phylum Streptophyta; class Magnoliopsida; order Asterales; family Asteraceae; genus Chrysanthemum; species Chrysanthemum makinoi. The sequence continues at coordinate 63,143,513 of OU343222.1, read as the reverse complement.
AGGTTTCAGGATCTTCCTTTGAGCCTCTTGCACCCCTTGCCCCCTTTGACCTCCGCTATTTGTCGTGGGTATATAAAGTTAGATCACGTGAGCATGCATCCCGCACCTCCTAACTCATATTAGGTTGGATACAATGGTTACCACTCCCCTCACCTTCACATCAGTGTGACATCATCATTTAACGCATCACCACTCCTCCCACCTTTTTGATTCAATGGTCAACACTCTCTTCACCACCATTAAAAATACCCACTTTAAACAAAAATACCTTACAAAATATCCACACACTCACAAACAAAAAAAAGTGAATGGTGAGGGTGGTTACCACTCTATCCTCTTTTTTTCTTGACCTCACCTCCCATTGTATCCGGTCTTAGAGCTTAACTTGATAAAGTATTTGATTTTACTATGAAAACTATTGATGACAATAAAAACGTGAGCACTTTGTAATATTGTAGTTGTAGTAAGTATGATCATTATACAATATGCAAACTTGGATCTTACTCTCTGTAATTTTGGTCTGCGGTGTTTGACGCTGCTTTTTTCTCAATCTTATAAAGATCCAAGCGCAAGTGATCATCATGACGACAATGACTATGACAATAACTAGTACTCTCATCCATCTCTTGCTTGAATTTGTTCCTGCAAAAATAAGAATGTCATCAAAGAATCATCTTAATTTCAATATTTGAATAGTAAAACTCTCATAAGATATAGCAGATATAAAAAATAAATAATTAAATAATGTTATAAGTTATAGAAAAGTTTATGGACCTAAAATCGACTTGAAAACTGACATTTACAATCTCATAAGCATTGTTAAAAAAAATCGCATAAGCATACTTATGCCTGATTTTTCTTCTAAAATTATCATTTCATATACTCAAGTTAACAAATCTGATAAACATAGCTTTTATTTGCTTTTATTTTTTTATATAGGCCAAATGACATAAGCATACTTTAACGAGGTTAATCGGTGTCCGCGTGTTGGTTCAGATTTTTATAATTAGCTTTAATTTAAAATTGTATCTAAGTGCATAAATGACAATGTCTTAGCGTTCGTAATTATTTTTAAAAAATGCATATTAATGAAAATATAAATATAGAAATACAAACTCGTACATCTAAATTCGTTTGTGTTAAGTAAACAGGTTAACAGATTCTCGTATGATTTGATTTCAAATAATACATGCATATCACACTATGTTAATTTCTTATATTTTGTTTATATCGAGTATAAATGCCCACGCTTTGAAGCACCGTTTTGTTTGATCAGTTAAATCATTTAGTTACTTTGCCTTTTCTACAATAAAAATATTGCATATATCTATCGTTTTCTTACAACTTAATTGTATAATGTAATTCATATTATTTATCTATTACCATTTATAAAAGTCAGGCATTTGTAAACATTTTGACATACTACATAAAAAAATAAGCAATTTCTTTATAAAAAAAGTACGTAAATCAAAAGCATTGCAATATCAGAGGCATTTTAATTGAAATTTATTATCAAGAATTAAAAAGCTGAAGTAACAGTTAAAAGTAAATATATTGGGGGTGTTGCAAATTTTTTATTTGAAACAAAGTCAAATGTTGCTTTTGTAAATTGTTGCATACTTTAAGAGTATGTTTTGAATTTTATTCTATTTTTATAAAAATATATATATTAAACTTCATCAATTTAATATAATCGTACGTATATCAAAAGTATTGCAGTATTGTGCTTATTTTGTTCACAATTTAAAGATATTTTTAACAGTATATTTTCTTTATCAATAAATCGCTAGATGTTTGTTTTATAAATAAATTTATATAAAAAACCTTAAATAGCTAAAAGCATAGGGTAGTTTCTGTAACTCGTCACATAATCGAGGTGTTGCGAATTTTTTTAAACTAAAGTCAAAGGTAGTTTGTGTAAATTGTTAGATAGTTTCAATGTATGTTTTGAGTTTTATTTTATTTTTACAAAAAATATAGGGATTAGGTCGAAGAGTAGTAATGAACTTTCATGTATGTTTGTTACAAAGAATGGTAACGTACTTTTTCAAATATACCGATTTGGTACATGAAATTTAAAAACGTTGTAGAAATGTAACGAACTTTATAAATGTTTCAATTTGGTATGTGATGATGACGTGTCATACCTAAAAGTCTAACACGTGACACCATTTTATAACGTGACACGTCATCATCACGTACCAAATTGAAACACTTATGAAAGTTCGTTACACATCTACAACTTTTTTAAAGTTCACGTACCAAATTGGTACATTTGAAAAAATATTATATGACCTAATCCCAAAAATATATATTAAACTTTTACAATTTTTATAAATTCGTATATATGTCAAAATAATATCAATATTAGACTCATTTTGTTAGCAATTTGAAGCCCTTTTCAATGGTATATTTACAAAGAAATCGCTAATATTTTGTTAAACATTTGATAAATAAAGTTTGTTATAAAAAATAAATAAAAAAATAAAAATAAATAAAAAATAACTGTAAATAAGTTAAAAGTAGAAAGTAATTTTCCATAATGGCCACATAAGGGTATATTTGTAAATCACTCTCCTTTTACCAAAATATCTTGTTTTTCTTTGTTTTTATTTCTTCGTTTCTTATACGTACCATTTAATAATATTTAACTTTTTCACCGTATAACCCTAACAATACGATGCATCTCATACCTGGTCGTGGTGCTGGTAACGGCAATGGTGATAGATTACTCTCGTTAAAAAACGAATAAGTCTCGTACCTAAAGTTACACATAGGGAGAAGAGCTTCCCCTCCGACACTTCTACTATACGAAATATTAATTGAAAACTGATTGATTATATCTATCAAGCAATCACTGCACTGCTTGCTTATTAAATCTGGAGTACACTGCACAAGCCCATAAATGGTTGTGTGATCAGACCCAGATGTCTTCCCGACGGCAATCTTGCGACGCGAATCACCAGCAGCAGCTTTGACTATCAGACCGTTCAACAACGGCCATACGGTTATATTGAAACGATCATTATCAGATGAGAATTGGTCGTCCTCCAACACAAAGTGATATGGCTTCGGTTGATCTTTTCCCAATATAGTCTGGTTGGAGTACTTTAACAAGCATTGCTTGTAGTATACGGTTGCTTCCTTTTGGTTAGGGCAATCTTGTCTCGCTTTAACTATGGAGTCATTGAGACAGCTCTGACATGCATCTGGATTGACATCACCTCGGCATAGGGCAATTGAGTTGACTGTATCAATGCCTTGCCCGGTGGAGTAGTTAAAGAAACCCAAGCCAGAGTTTGTGTTAGAGAGGACAGAGAGGGTCGTGTTCAGATTTTTTTCAAACGTACTGTTTCTAGTATAATTAGCAGCGGTTTCACACATACTGTAACGGAAATCGGATTGCGATAAGGTTGGGGTGGAGAATAGATATACGAAAACAAGCACGAGCCATATGGGTAGTTTTTGGGTGAGTATGACCATGTTTACGTGCAAGGAAGGATTGAAAAATTGGATGTTTTAGAGGGTCATAAGAAATAGTAATGAACAGTTTTCTAAAAATCCATCTTTTAAATCCACATCTGTTTGATTAGTTTGGGAGAAAAGTATGTGTGCCTAGAGAGACGTATATGAACCACTTGACAATCATCATATAATGGCCACTCGTTTCTTCTTACACTAGAAAAGTAAAAGACCCGATTTGTCCAATAAGTTCAGTTATGAACATAGAAAATATAATGGCCCAAAGTCAAACGGTACATCCACGCTATAAAGACATTTGGTCAATGGAATTGCTATACGAGTATTATCTGACTTCCATTTCATCATGTTTTGCTCAAAATTCTTCCATTCAATAGTTGAATGTTCTTGATTTATTTTCTTGCTAAAGTAACTTTAAAAACAAAACAACTCGAAAGTCAGCATAAAAACTCATAAAAGCCACATAATTATATGTACGATAACATATAAAAAAAGACCCACTAGGAAGTATAGTCTAGTTGACGAATCCAAATATTCAGGCAAGAATATGCACTTCTATAACTAATATTGTCGAGGTATTCACTAAACTAACAAAAAATATCACAAGAAATCCTTTTTCAAAGGTATGCGCGTGGATACTATGTCCATCCATGGATAGATATGCTCAATTGGTTAAAACTTACTCCGAAATCTAACGTCCTAAACTCAGATCGGGCATTTTGCGTGTTGACACAAACTCAGAGCATCGACCGTCTCAACATCAGGTGAGATTACTCTAGTCTTCGCAAAAAAAATATACTCAACCTGCGAAGAATAGATCTAAGAAGAGTGTAGGATTATTTTGTGGATGTTTTATTGATGTAAAATGAGGCTCACCTAACAGCATATTAAGACACTGATGATTGCTGAGAATCAGACCATAACATTGCCGTTGACAGAAGTGCAACTGTTGCAGTTTCAACACGAAGGCGATGTGGCCCAAGCCCAACTGCTGTTGCTCCTGCTTTTAGTATCGACTTTACCTCTGTTTCTGTGAAGTCTGGAATAAAATATTGACAAATGTAACATCATAATGACATGCTGTAGCCTTGAAATAAAATTACCTCCAACCCGTAATACAGCAAAGTTTCAGGAGGAAAAAAATATAAGGAAAAAACTTAACTGCCTTTGGCATGGATCTTTTCAACTTTAATAAAAATAAACTGTCAAAAAGATTACCCCATAGAGAAATTTTATGGACCAAAATTAATGCTATCAATTGTTAAATATTTTGTACCATGATATAAAAGCTAAAAAATGCTATATAGCCATTATGATGCGTAAGGACAATTAGACAGGTTCGGGATCTTTTCTTTTATAGTTGTATTTAAACCTGAAACTGACTCTAAAAGGTAGATGACCGACACAATGATGTTGTTAGCAAGCAAAATATCATCTACAATAATTTTGTAGTTATATATCTAATCATAGAGGTTAAAAGCACCATAATCACTATATGGTTGACCCCATTCGCACCGGTAATTTGTAGCAATATTCAAGATAACGATAGATTTTTGCATCCAAGGTTTTTTTGGTCATTTATCATCCGGGTCAATAAGATAACTACCAAGTAATTTTCTTAGAAAAACTCTGGTTTAATATTAAATTATGAGAAATTCCTTTTTAATAATTTTAGAATTTTATTAATATACCATGTAATGTTTATCATACACAGTTTGAATATGACAAGAAATTATATATAACGGGAAGAATCAAGGAAGTATATAGACATACTATTTTGATGTGATGTAAGACTTTAATATCTAAAAGAGAAGGAGAAAAGCAAAACAAGATTGACTTCTGTTAATTCAAGCTAAAAATATGTCATATATTATTGCCACATTTAATTTTGTTTTATTTTTCCCCTTTATCGCAACATTTTCAAATATGATACACTCATACGGTATTCCTGCAAAATATAATAACAAGGTAGTTATCTGTGCTTACGGATATCTTGTTGATTATACAAAAAATAAAATAAAAATGGCATCTTATGCATCTCAGTAAATACTATTGTTCCTGAGAATGCATCTTTAGACTTCAGCAAAATTGGAAAATTATGTACATTGTTCTTTAGGACACAACAAGTGGCTAGTGTGAGTGAGAGAAAGAGAGAACTAACCGCCTTCAGGTCCAATGATAATCGAGCCACCGTTCTCTTTTTGAGACAAAGACAAAGCGTTTAAAACTGGCGTAGCCTCTGCTGCGGCAATAAAGGATAGTTTTGATTGTGAAACCTAAAGGAATAATAAAAAGCGAGACATGAGTGTATAACAAAGAAATAGATAACAGTTTAAACAATTGACTAATCGTTCTTTGTTTTAATGATACAAGACATTGAACTTCCCACATACAAACTGACACAAGTGACTTACAATAGGTAAGAGGCCACCAACTTTCAAAGGAGGGTTTAAAGTCATTTCATGCAGCCGTTGGCCTACAATATAGGTTAGCAATTTACAGAAATTAAGCTAATAATGCATGAATACAAATAATAAGGTGGTTGTGCAAATGCTACCACTGTAGAACGGCAACTTTAATTTTGAGTTGGACATATAGAAATACAAATATGATACATTACATTGTTTAGCTGCAGCCAATATGACACGTTGCAACCTGTCCACTCTGTTCTCAGATATTGAAGGAGAGCGTTCAGTCAATAGTGGCGTTACACTGCTTGCTCCAAGCTCCTATAATTTTTAAGGTATACAAATTAGCATGCAGCGATTGCAAAACAGAAGTTCTATAGAGGTAGCAAAATGGGTGGGTCAGGCTGGTTGGGGGAAGGTGTCAACTTGGATTCATGTTAAAATGGGTCACTGTTAGCATGGGCCAAAACACTACAGCTTGACCCACAAACACTCATGTCCATCTTTTGATAGATAAATAATGTGTTATTATTGATTCGAGAAACACTATTATTACAATAAACATCTAAATCCTTATACGAACAATGTCAACAACATTAAATGCATTACACAAAATAGTTTGGGCGACTTTAATCCGTCTGTCTCAGTCAAGTATTTGAACCGTTCCTATGTAGATATTTTTTAGGAGAAATTCCATATATCCCCCTTAAAGCTTAAAAAAATGCATATATAGTAACCGAAAACATGCTTTAATAGAACTGTACCTTATGAATTGGATTCTTGTGTTTCGGGTATATATGCAAATTTCCATGTCTTTAGGGGTAAATTCAATTCCCCCTTTTTTTAATATTTAACATGTTTATGATACATAGAAACGAACAGGCTAATAAGTAAACGGTTCAAAATTGCCACCTAAGTTCTAGTAAAATATGACTCAGTTACTCCATTTAACACATACTGTGCATTTCTCTATTAGCCAGTCAGATCGACCACCTTTCAGAGTACCTACATAAACAAAATCTGTAAGTCAAGGAAGCCACACAAGCAGTAAAAAACATCAAATAATCACTGTAATTACTAATTACTGGACACAAAACTGACCAAAAGCAGCAAACACATGCCATTGGGTTGTATTAGTAGACACTAATTTTGGATCCTCAAGTGCAATTACATCTGCTCCAGTGCGGTCAATCCTCTCTATGCACCCTTCAACCAAACCTCCTTTTCCATTAAAGAGCTCTATCCTTGCAAGATTTTAAATTATGAAAAATAAATTCAAATAAATCAAGTGTGAGAAAATTGTCGTACAAAGTTTGTAAAACCTTTTACGTTTAGTTACAGGTAGCAAGTAGGAACATTTCAGAAGCGATTTCTTACAAACCATCCCCAAGCAAAGAAGATAATAAATCAGAAAAAGATACAAATTACTTTTAAACTGTAACTTGAGGAGAGAGAGAGAGGGGGGAGTGGTGGTTCATGGAGTTGCATTCTTTCCTCCTAAACTTTTGAGTGATTAGCATGATATATGAGAACTAGAACCAGAAGACGTGTATTTGCTGAACACTCTTTCCTCCTAAAGTTTCCTACTGGAAAATTTTGGACTTATAAAGTACATGGAGTTGCATTCCTTATAATCCTACCGCCTACGGAGGAGCTATGGGTTAAACTTATAGATGAGATCATAGTTGTATGCTTGTGTACCTTGTGATAATATTGATATGAACCGGGTCCGATTAAGAATGGTTGAATCACCAATCCATTCGTAAAATTCAGCATAACATGTTATATCCCTAATACCCTATTTATAGATTTCAAAACAAGAATTCATTTCTAACCAACCTCTAATTCCTTGTCTTTGTTTAAATAAGACTTATCTAAAGTATTAGAATAAGAATATGGTTCATATCACATATATGACCTTGCTGTGCATAAGAGTGATCTGAACTTATCAAGCTCAATGTTGGAGGTGGACAATTGAAGTGAATTAAACAATGCAACACAGAAAATATTGCGAGATTACCTTCGTATTAAGCATTCATACATCAACTTTTCATTCCCGGAGATTTTTTATGACATCTTTAATAATCAACCGACATCTTGTGATCGAACAAAAATAAAACATTTTCTCACATGGCATCATAAAAGCAGGTTTCTCAGTGTTGAAAGAAAAGATAGGCTGTGACAACCAAACGAGTTTTGACTTGGAAATTGAGAGAACCAAAGAATTAACTTTGCTTTGATGCTTTTCTTGTTAATTCCAAACGAACTACACATTATTCATAATGAAGTGAACATCCCACTGAATGTAGTTTTGGATGAGGTGAACAACTGATGAAGTAAAACCAACAACATATGGTAATATGGTGTTCAACAATCCAAAACCACCAATCATTCATTAAGTTCTGAGGGTTCATGCATGAGGCATCATTTCTAGGCAGACAAGCAACACAATCTGCAAAATGATTGTGACGGGTGTTAGATGACTTAGATCTTGGATGAATGGTTCTCTATGAACATTTTGCGCATTGGGTTACTTGTCTGCTTAGAAATGATATCTAAACCTTAAGAAGTTAGCGAATGGAGTTGTTTTTAGTGTCTACAGAATAAAACCCATGTAGATTGCTGTATGTTGGCTGCTTTACTGCACTGCTTACCTTAATGAGAAAATACATTCATGTAATTTTTATTTTATTTTTTTTGAACAGTGGATTCATTCATGTGAATGTTTACTTTGCGTATGAATAGAAGTTTTGCAGATTTCGTGCAAGAAAAGCATAGGTGTCAAATTTAAGTTGGTTCTTTAGTTCCCAGATCCCCTAAAATAGAACCCTATCAGTCGTCAAAGCCTATCTTCCCTAGATGATGGTGATGCATGCAGCAGAAAGGAACACGTTTTCTTAAATCCATGGCAGACTGATAAAAGATGAAGTTTTGGTTGCTGATGTTAACACCAGATATAAAGAAAAATTACAATTCTTCACTGCAAATAAAAAGCTTTTAAAATCAAATAAGATGGCAACTGACTTATTCTTATAATCTTATGTCAATATCTCATATTACAACCACCTTACATTGCCTTATTATCTGTTTAGTTTTTACCTTATATACTGTGTGTTAACGAACATCCAAACAAGACACATAATTGGTTATGGTGTTGAGCGATACAGAATTAGCACCTAAATCAAAACTCAGAAAACCCAAATAAATTGCACACACAATAGTGGTTATAAGTGAAATCAAGGAATAAGATTTGCTGTTGTATCATACTCAAACGGATCATAGTATCATACATCCTTTGGTTACTAAAAATATATTGCTCCCTACTTTGTTTTAACGTGTCGTGTTTCTAGGTTCGATTATGAAGTTTGCAAACTTAGCAAAATCTATTATGCTTAGATTCCACTAAGCTTGAATGAAAATCTACTCCTTTACATGACTAAACAGTCTTATGCTTATTCACCGGGTATAAACCCTTTACCCAAAAAAACACTCTTATGCTCGGGGAGTCCATCCTAAGTCCCAACTATGCATTGCATCTTTTTATTTAAAACTTCAGTGATTATTACAGCATGCTGACTATGTTTTGTATCATGGAATAAAAGTATTTAAAGGATTCATTGTTCCAAAAAAAAAAAAAAAAAAAAAAAAAAAAAAAAAAAAAAAAAAAAGGTTGTAACTCGATATGATGTCAAGGTTCATGTTTTTCAACAAGAAAATGGTGAGAGTATCGCATGCCAGCCTTAAAGACTATTTGAAGGACAAGGATTTATTCATCAAACACTTTGGTCCTTAAGAACAATATATGCACATGATAGACCAATCAATAAAAACTAAACTATCCTTAAAAAGCTAAAACCACTCCAAAACCCCATCTCTCTCGATTACACATTTACACATTTGATCAACTCTCTCTGATTAAAGTTAAATCTCACCATAAGTTACATTCTAATTTCTGTGCTCAATAGTTTTAGCTTCTATCTGTCTTTCTAATTAAGCCTATAAAATAACTAACGTTCTACAACCATAAAACAATAAGATAACAGAATCATCAATCAAGAATTGCTCATTTCAATCACTTTTTGTACTCATATAATAGTCATTATCCATTTAAAAGTGTTTGGGATTCCATATTAAAATGTTTATCTATATATCTTTCAAGCAGTTTTGAGCGGTTGAACAAAACCGATTATCTGCTTATTTTAGAGCAAATAAGCTCTTAAAAATAAGCATGTTTAGATTGGGTAAATATGGAATTATCCCTTATTTTTTTAAGGAAAATGATAAATGGACCTAACTAAAGAGGCCTAAAAGGAGACCTAATGCATAAATTGATTGTACAGTAACATTACTGTACAATCAATTTATGCATTAGGTCTCCTTTTAGGCCTCTTTAGTTAGGCCTATGTATCAAAGCTCTTTTTTTAACCAACAAGCAGTTTAAAATAAGCACAATCTCCATGTGCTTGGGATTATTTCTTTCAAACCGCTTATCTGTTTATTTTAAACATCTTATGTCAAAGTAAAATAAGCAAATAATCCGTTTCAAACAAACACTGAAAACCGCTTATCTACTTACAAAATGAACATATGAACACTCAAATGATCAAAATCTCAGACACCCTCTAACCACATTACTCCAATTCACAACCTATATAATATAAATGTTAATGTGGCGCATCATTCATGTTTGGCATTAAAAATTTATATCGGCTAAAATATTATAACACTAACTTCTTTCGAACGAAAAAAAAAAAAAACTTCAATAGCTTAAATTGAAGCATACCTGTCATCAGTATTCAACCTCAAAACTTTAGTCATATGCCAAAACTCATCCCCTTGCACTCTTACAACAGACCCCTATAACAAAACAAAACAATTACACCTCAGTATGTGTGTTACTGTGTGAGAGAGAGAAAAAAAAAAGTTGTGTCTAGTGTCTACCTTAGAAGAAGGAAAGCTGTCGGAGAAGAACCTAGGAAGACCGCCACGAGATTGGTTTGAAGAGTCCGATGAGAATGCTCGGAGGTTCAATGTTTTCCGGCATGACCGGATAGTGAAATGAGGGATGGAGTACAGGGCTTGCATTTTGGGTTTTTGATTGTAAGGTGGAGGAGGTTTTTGATCTTTCTGCATTTTACCTCCCCAATACCCTGCCTAGGCGGGATTGGGTTTGTTGTTGTTGTTGATTGTAAGGTGGAGGAGGTTCAGGGGTTCGAGTTGACAAAACTAACCTCGAGAACAAGTAAAAACCCATTGTTTTTAAGGTACAGTAAAAAAAATAAAAATAAAAAAATTCAATCTTGCACCCCAATAATTCCTTCCCATGCACCCTCTAGGGTGTGGCTCACGCCAAATCATTGGGGACAATCAGTTTTTTTTTAGGTAAGGTTATTTGTGTAGTGTAGTGTTTTAATATATATAGTGTAGTATTTATTTGTGTAATCTTGCACCCCAATAATTCCTTCCCATGCACCCTTTAGGGTGGGGCTCACGCCAAATCATTGGGGACAATCAGTTAGTTTTTTTTTTTAATTTTTTTTTTTTTTTTTGTTAAGGTTATTTGTGTAGTGTAGTGTTTTAATATATATAGTGTAGTGTTTATTTGTGTAATCTTGCACCCCAATAATTCCTTCCCATGCACCCTCTAGCGTGGGGCTCACGCCCAATGATTGGCCCGCCAATCAGTTTCTTTTTTTTTTTTTTTGAAAGGTTATTTGTGTAGTGTAGTGTTTTAATATATATGGTGAGTGTTTATTTGTGTAGTCTTTTTATATGTAGAGTATATTTATTTGTGTAGTGTTTTTACGTTAAACCATTAAAACACTAAACAAACACAACAACAAATGCTACTATATTACAACGAAATCTACTCCACATGAAGATTATTAATTTTTTATAAACTTTTTTTATAAACTTTTTTTTATAAACTTTTTTTATAAACTTTTTTATAAACTTTTTATAAACTTTTTTTATAAAATTTTTATAAACTTTTTTTATAAAATTTTTATAAACTTTTTTTATAAATTTTTTATAAATTTCTTATAAATTTTTTATAAACTTTTTTTATAAATTTCTTATAAATTTTTTATAAACTTTTTTTATAAACTTTTTATAAACTTTTTTTTATAAACTTTTTATACACTTTTTATAAACTTTTTATAAACTTTTTATAAACTTTTTATAAACTTTTTTTATAAAATTTTTATAAACTTTTTTTTATAAACTTTTTATACACTTTTTATAAACTTTTTATAAACTTTTTATAAACCTTTTTTATAAATTTCTTATAAATTTATAAAAAAAGATAAAAAAAAGTTTATAAAAAATTTATAAAAAGTTTATAAAAAACTTATAAAAAGTTTATAAAAAATTTATAAAAAGTTTATTAAAAAACATTTGTTGTTGTATTTGTTTAATGTTTTAATGTCTAATGTTTTATTGTTATTGTTTAATTAAATAGAAACAAATACACAATTAAAAAAAATATAACGTAAAATAAATACCATATAAAAACACTACACAATTAAATAAACTATACATATAAAAATACTACACAAATAAATACACTATACGTATACCTAAACACTACACAATTAGATACATATACCTAAACACTACACAATTATATCTAAACGAGTAGCATGCCCACGTGAATTCACGTGATCAACAACAACCCCATAATAATCCCCACGTTAGCCAATCAAAAACTCATCACGTGATCTCCATTTAGAAGAGTAGTATCAAGAATCTAGTACAACCTTTGGGAGCACGAGCAATAAATGAAGAGAGATAAAACCCAAACACCCCCTATGGGGTGTTTGGGTAGTAGGACCCAAAAAAATTAGCTAAAATTTGAGTCGGGTTATACGAGTCAAAAAATTTAGTTGAAAATTTTAGTCGGATTATCCTGGTTAACTGTATTAATTTTAATTTTTTTAGATAGGTTTTGAGCGAGAGTTTTAACCTATTCGAATTTCAGTTAATAAGAATGACTTATATAATTAAATTTTAAAATTATTTATTCATTTTTTATTTTTGTTTCTTTTAAACTACCAGACTTTTCTTATTCTTATCCTAATAGCAATACTTAATCGGGTTAACCCGAACCCAATTATAAAAACGTTTAATTCCAAAAGTAATATTCTCTTCGTTTGCACAGTTTAATAAAATTAGGACAACTGCAATTTTTAACTAGTCAAATAAAATATTTTCTTATTAAATTCTTTTTTTATTATTTAAAATTAATAAAAATAGAAAGTGTACAATTTTAATAAGACATTTTAGAAAAAAATATGAACTATAATTTTGAAACGAAAAAAATATTACATTATTTACATAAACTTAGTCAATTTGTAAGTCAACAAAAGTTAAGTAACTATTCAATATTATATTACAAATTACATGATAAAAGAACTTAGGAAGCTGTCTTCACATATATTACTTCGAATCGGTTTTACTTTGATCCTTAAATTGTTTCCCCATATTCCGTATACCTTGAATTTCATAATATACACGTAAACTTAACTAGAGGCTTAGGGGTTGTATATTTTTTTTCCTTATAGAGCTAGGTGTAGTTTCGTACTAATAATACTTAGACAAAAGTACAAAAATAAGCTAAAATCTTTTTTGAAGTCCCCTTTGTGGTCACTTTTTAACTTAATGTCCAAAAAATGTATGAGAACATTTCAAGATTTCCACCCAAAATTCGCCACGTGTCCAAATGAAAGTACACTTTTTTACTTTATAAGAAGAAAAAAAAAATAAAAAATACAAAAAGTACAAATAATAAAAAAAATGTACAAAAAGTGTACTTTCATTTGGACACGTGGCGAATTTTAGGTGGAAATGCTACGAAATCGATGGTTCATTTGACCATTTGGACATTGGGTTAAAACTTGACCACAAAAGGACCTTCAAAAAAGATTTTGGGTTATTTTTGTAATTTTCTCTAATACTTATTGGTGTATCACTTCAGCGTTATCTCTATACTTCTCCAATAAGACACATTAGTAACTAAAACACCCTCATTGACAATAAAACTAATAACTGTTATAGGTGCATGTAAGTCCCACAAAATATCCCACCAAAAATACTACACTCACTCAAAAAAAAACGTTAGTTAGTACAATGGTTAAGGATTAATGGCATGCAAGAGTGGGTGCAGAATGACATGTTATTAGTGAGCCATTAGTACCCAAAAATACCAATAACACACGTGTTGATGCATAATCTGGCGCGGGCTGGATTCGACGACTTCACCTGGGCCGTTGCCTTCTCGAGCCCTAAGTAGACCCGTCAACAAAGAGAACTCCGTTAGGAGTGGACCGAGCCGGCCCCGGGTCCACCTCCACGGTCAAATTAAGTATCGGTCGCGATGTGATGAGTTAGGGTTAGAGTAACATGTCATGTTATCGTCACATATATCATGTCCACAAGAAGGAGATCCAACCATGTATTTATAGGGCATGGATTAGGGTTTAGGTGTAGAGTGGGTCATTGCTTCCTGGGCATTGACCCATTCTCGACCCGGTCCGACTATCGTCCACAAACACGAATTACACATTACAGATCCTTTGTTATCAACGACCCTTAAATCGTTTATCGTCCTGAATGATTCACATGCTCTGTTTAAACTTGCTTCTAAATAAAAATAGAGCATTTGCTAATCGTGCTAAACTAAGGATTCGAATAACATAGAATTACCACTATAGTCTTATGCATAATCCGAAACTAAGTCTGACAAATATGATATGAGTGCATGGATAATGCAAAAACAAAAACGCTAATTAGAATGGTAATATACACAATAATGGTTTCTCATTGGTTTTGATGTAAATCGAAATATATTTTTATGTCCTATCTTTATAAATCTAATTATCTAGTTTTCTTCTTATATTTTAAAATTTCATCATTGATTTGAAAATAATGTAAAACTTAAGAATTTATTTGTCAACATTAAACAATTACATCCACTAAAAAATAGTTAAACTTTAATTTACATGAAATAAGTTATCGGAGTTGTATAACATGGCAATACTGAGAAACTTGGTTGATGAATAACATTGCATGCGCACTATCAGACTAGATCAGAATTAATTAAAATAATACACCGCATGAAAATTTTGCTAACAAACAATCACATCGCAAACCGATTCAAATTTGTCCTCTAAATTACATGGATAATGTTAAGAAAACGCTAATTAGAATGGTAATATACATTAATGTTTTCTCATTGGCTTTGTTGTAAATCGAAATATATTTATGTCCTATCTTTACAAATCTAATTGTCTAGTTTTCTTCTTAAATTCTAAATGTCATCATTTATTTAAAAATAACGTAAAACTTAAAAATTTATTATGTCAACCTTAAACAGTTACATCCATTAAAAAATAGCTAAACTTTAATTTATATGAAATAAGTAATACAAAGTTATATAACATGGTAATATTGAGAAACTTGGTTGGTGAGTGACATTGCATGCGCACCGTTCATAATGGTTCAGAAGTAATTAAAATAATACGGCACATGAAAAATTTGCTAACAAACAATTATATCGCAGACTGATTCAGATTTGTCCTCTAAATTACACAAATCAAAGGCTATCAAACATCTCCTAAGTGGTTTATAGTCAATTAGATGAATGACTATGACTTAAAAATAGAGAATAAGGTATACGATAATAATAAAAATATTATGCAACAAAAGTGATGCATTAGATGTAGTCAACCCTACAAAATATTATTACTCATTGTTATCTCACTGTTAATTATCCTTTTTCTTTATGAGTCTTACGTAATTCAACCTAATCCTTGCTCGCTACCCATCTTTTAATTTAATTCTTTCGTTTTAATTAAAAATTAATTTAATGACAAAGATTATAAATTCTCTAAACATTACATATTGCTAACAATTAATAATATTACACATAATAAAATCAAAATTAATTTATTTTATTCGTAATTTTTCTCCACCATATCGGTTTTAAGTTCTGGATGAGTAGCGCATGAGCATATATGTCGAATAATTTGTAATCTTTGTTAGAAATATCGTTTGGTTAATTAGATTGGTAGTCAAAAAATTTGGGACCCTTTCTTTTTCTTTAATTTTTTAATCATGTGACTATTATTTATTCATTTTTTATGCATGTGTATATTATTTTTTGGGATGATCTAATCTTGCACCCCCTTTTTTCTTTCCCATGCTACATCTTTTTAGGCTAATCGTTGCCCAATGATTGGTTTTTTTTTTTTTTTTTTTTTTTAGTTTTTTGTTTTTTTGTTTTTTTTTGTGTTTGTGTATAGTTTTATTTGTGTAATGTATATATATATAGTGTTTTTATTTGTAGAGTATATATAGTGTGTATTTATTTGTGTAGTGTTTTTATATGTAGAGTATATTTATTTGTGTAGTGTTTAATGTATTCAATATTACAACGAATCTACTCATGAAGATTATTAATGTCATTATAAGCCGAGAAGTATTCCACTTCGACTGACATGCGTGATCAACTGGATTTCTTGCCAATTCCAGTGATGCCTCCAAGCACATTTTGATTGATATGCCATCGGCAGAGTAATCTGTTAGCGTTTGGTAATTCTTCTGCGCATGCCGGCAGCGCTGAAATCTCTGTCGGTGACGATAACCAGCGGGTAATAATGTTGTGTTTGTTGAGTAACCCCAACAATTGTAAAGAATGGCGGTTTAAACATCGTGGTGTTGTATGTGGAGTCCATCGGCATGATTTTGGATATGTTGTCCACAAGGCATATGGCGTCGGCAAGTGAACAAAATATTTCATCATTCATTTGTGTTGTCATTTATCCTAGGGTAATATGTATAACCTTGATTTGCAAATGTACTAACAGGGAGTTGACGTGTCAAATCACCACGATTGGTATCGTATCTTGTCTTGTGCATTGTATATCGTTTAATGCGGATTACCGTTATTCGGATCGCCTCTTTTATTGCGAAAGTATAATTCGCGGAAGTGCTACATCTTTCGACGTCAACCGCTTCACCAAAACGAACTCATTTTCTTTTAATCGCATGGCTTGTGAAAACCATGGAGCAGTCTACGAATACATGATTATGCCTCGACACTTGACCCTCAATATCCAACCATTTTGGCGTTTAATAAATTTCTGCTAATGTCGAATGGGCAATTAATTTTAGCGGTACTACTCTGCCGTTCAAGTTCATCTTCTAAACCTTCACGTAGACGTCAATTTCTAGAACACAACAATTCGATAGAGTACTTATAGCCCCTATCTGTTTTTAGTTCTTTTCCTTTAACAATAAGAAAACCGTCGATTATGATAGATTTCACCAATCAATTAAAGCAACTTCTGATCACAGAACACCTAAAAAATAAAAAACACAACAACTTTTACAACTTTTATTAAAATTTAACAACTTTATTTATTAAAAAAATTAACAACTTTTATTATAATTTAACAAGTTTTATAAAAATTTACAACTTTGTGTCAACTTTGTGTCAAATTTTGTTTGAATTTAACAAGTTTTATTATAATTTAACAAGAGAGTCAAATTTGTGTCAAAGCAGGTTCATAAATTTTGTGTGAAATTTTGTTTGAATTTGAAAACAAAAGAGCTGTTTTAGACACAAAATTTTTGGCCCGTGGGTTTATAAACTTGATAAAAGGTTGATTAATTTTTTTTTTTTTTAAATGTTGTTTAAAGATTGCATGTTCAAAAAGTTTTGTAGGTTCATAATTTTTTTTTTTAAATGTTGATACCGTAGGTTTATAAATTTGATTAAACGTTGATTATTTTATTTTTTTTTTAAATGTTGTACTTGTTTAAAGATTGCAGGTTCATAAAAAAAATTATAAAAAATGTTGATACCGTGGGTTTATAAACTTGATTAAAGAGTAAAAAATAAATAAAAGAGTAAAAAAAACCTTACTTTTATAAAAGAAATAAAAGAGTAAAAGTAAAAAAAAAAATAAAAAAGAAAAAAATAAAAAAAACTTGTAAAAATGTCAAAAAAAGTAAAAGAAAAAAAAAACTTCTACAAAAAAGCAGACAAAAAAAAAAAATTCAATCATTGGCACGGAAACCAATGTCTCAATGATTGGGAAAGAGAAACCCAACACAAATTTTTACAGAGTGCGGGGTTATAGGACCGTATTTTTAGGGATGATCTAATCTTTGCACCCATTTTTTCCTTCCATGCGACATTTAGGCCAATCATTGGCAATGATTGGTTTGTTATCTTTTTTTTTTTTGTATAGTTTTTGTTTTTTGTTTTCTTTTGTTTATAAACTTTTTATAAACTTTTTTATAAACTTTTAATAAACTTTATAAACTTTTTAATAAACTTTTTATAAATTTTTTTATAAACTTTTTTATAAACTTTTATAAACTTTTTTATAAATTTTTTATAAACTTTTTAATAAACTTTTATAAACTTTTTTATAAACTTTTTTACTTTTATAAACTTTTATAAACTTTTATAAACTTTTATAAACTTTTTTATAAACTTTTTTTTTTTATAAACTTTTTTTTTTTATAAACTTTTTATAAACTTTTTATAAACTTTTTATAAACTTTTTTTATAAACTTTTTATAAACTTTTTTAATAAACTTTTATAAACTTTTTATAAACTTTTTAATAAATTTTATAAACTTTTTATAAACTTTTTTATAAATTTTTTTATAAATTTTTATAAAATTTTTTATAAAAAAAAGTTTATAAAAAATTTATAAAAAAAGGTTATAAAAAGTAACGTAAAATAAATACTATATAAAAACACTACACAAATAAATACACTATACATATAAAAACACTACACAAAATAAATATACTACACAAATAAACACTACACAATTAAATAAAATAAATACATTATACATATAAAAACACTATACAAATTAAATATACCACACAAATAAATACTACCCAATTAATTAAAAAAATAATAGCGCATAAAAAAACAATAAATACGTTTAATAGAGCCACAGATATTGGGCCTCATTTAGCCTCATATTTAAGCCTAATAAAACAAAAACTTTTCTTGATCTATGTTCCACTTTAACACACCTGTGACCCAACAATATTTAATGGAGGAGAGAGAAAACCCCCACACCCCCTAAAATTTTTCGAAGGGGTGCAAGGGTAATAGGACCCTTTTTTTATCATTCTAACAAGAGTCGCTGTTTAGCATGATTGACTATTATTTTTTGGGTATCAAAGTGCGTGTTCCGCATCTTTTTTTCCTTCTCAGTGCTTCTTTGTACTTTACTCACTTTACGTTATTTTTTTTTTTGAAAGATGCTCACTTTACGTTATTCATAATCGATTGTGTTATCGTTTTAACCAATGCAGGCCTTATGAATATATCCATAAACAAGATACTATCCATAATTGTAATTACGTCATTCGTAACAAAAGGAACATTTGTTGCTCTCTTAGATTTGAGATCGTGGAATATAGGCGACTAGTTGTTAAAGCGTTGAATTCTTGTGACCGAACACTAGAGTACTTACGACGATTAAGGGCTTAAGAGGGTGTGAGTGGTAATGATAAATGCAGAAGTACCATGATAAGGCGAATTTCACTATATACTTTTTTGTCGTCTACAGTATGCTTACTTGCCAAATACCTAGAACCCGTAGGGCTGTGACTTTTCTTATGAGTATTCTAATCTAATTTGCACTAAGAGCATATATAATGCATTAAGTTTTTAAGACTTGATTAATAACTAAAGTTTGAAAGAAAGACTTGAGATTCACTAAATTTTCTATAAAAAGCTTTTTTTAAAGCTTTTGATGCAATACAATAAATTTTTTAAAATAGTGAAAAGATTTTAACAAGAAAAAATTACACGTTTGGTCCCTATGGTTTGCCCAATATAACAACTTTAGTCCTAAGTCTTTTATTCACCACAAGTATCTAATTTGAAACTATGCGCTTTTGGTCCTATTTTGGATGAGCGTTAGTTAAGTCCGTTAAGTATTTTTCGTTGTTAGTCCTTGTCAATAATTTTTGCACCGTTAGTCCTTAAAGTTATTTTTGCATAAATCGTCGTTAGCCGGTCAGCGGTCAGCGCCGTGTCACCACTGAGTGGTGCCCACGTGGCAAGACAATTCGGAGCCGGCCAATCAGCAGGTACCACGTCTTCCGCCGAGGAGCCAAGGTGGCCCGCGTGGCATTGGTAAAATATACCAACAATTTGTCGCGTATGGGATTGAACCCTGCCACTGGGTGGGAAGCATAGCTCTGCCTAACGGGCTAAGCATAGCTTCAAGTTATTCTACCTAAATTTTATATATAACCCTTTCACAAAAGTTAGCCCAATTCAATATTATTAAAAGTCAATATAGCTTTATTCATTAATTTACGGAGTTATATGGACCGTAAAAAAATAAATAAATATACCGTCGGACTCGTTTTTAGTGATCTTTCCAATGGTATGCTCGGGGATTTTTGACTTCAAAGCGAACCTCGAAAAATGCGAAAATAATCGTTTTTCTTTGTTTTCGCATTTTTCGGTTCCAACCAAGACAAAAATTATCGAGCATAACGTCGACTCGTTTTTTTGCTTTCTTTCAATGGTAAGCTCGAGAATTTTTTCGACTTAGTTTGAACCTCGAAAATGCGAAAATCACCATTTTTCTTTGTTTTGCATTTTCGAGGTCCAAACCAAGTCGTAAAAAAATCGAGCTTATACCGTCGAAGACTCTTACCGTTTTTCGTTCTCTTTCTAATGGTATGTTCGGGGAATCTTTTTTTGACTTCAAATGAACCTCAAAAATGCTAAAACAAAGAAAAACGATTTTTTAAGATTTTAGAGAGGTTAGTTTGAAGTCAAAAATTCCCGCATACATTAGGTGGAAGAGCACTTAAAGCGAGTCCAGTATGTGCCGGTTGAATTTTGATTTGGTTTGGACCCGAAAATGCAAAACAAAGAAAAATGGTGATTTTCGCATTTTTGAGAGGTTCAAACTAAGTCAAAAATTCCCGAGCTTACCATTGGAAAGAGCACGAAAAAGAGTCCGACGGTATATTTATTTATTTTTACACGTACCATATAACCCTTAATTGATAAAAAAATAAAATTCGAACCTTTTAATATTATCGGACGCCTGGCCTTAACTTTAGGAAGGGTTATGATTGATTTATGGAAATATTATTGAAGCTATGCTTAGCCCGGTTACGGTAGGCTTTGGCTTCCCACACAAAGCAACGGAGTTCAATCTTAGGCTTGCAAAAATTTGGTATATTTTACCATGCCATGCCGGCACCACTCATCTGCGACTTAAATTCTGGACTGACCGACCCGACCATCCCGCTACCAACCCGATTTAATGCCCGCGTGGCACCACCGGTGGTGACACGTGGCGTCGCCGGACGGCTAACCACAAGGGCGATTTATGCAAATAACTTTAAGGACTAACGGTGCAAAAATTATTGACGAAGGACTAACAACGCAAAATACTTAACGGACTTAACTAACGCCCATCCAAAATAGGACCAAAAGGCGTGCATAGTTTAAATTAGATACTTGTGGTGTAATAAAAAGTGACTTAAGACTAAAGTTGTTATATTGGGCAAACCATAGGGACCAAACGTGTAATTTTTTCTTTTAACAAATTGACTCACTATATACACTTAAGTTTTAAATATGTCTGTGTGTCTGGCAATCAAGACACATCATGATACGGATCCAAAAGACATTATTGATCAGGCCGGAATACAAGATGAGCTCGATGTTGAAAGTGGCTAGAACCGGCCCAATCAAAGAAGTCCATTCCAACCAATAAGAGTTTTAGTCGTGTTTGTTTATTTGAACCTTAAGTCATGGGATTTATGTTTATCCTTTTTTTCTTCTCGTGCATGTTTATCTTTTCTAGGATTTTCTATTTAAGCATCTGTAAACTCTTTTGGTTGGATAGTTGAAGTTTATTAAAAGTTTCTTAGGAACAAAATGTGTTATCGTTTGTATATCTCGGTTGGCCGAGAATAGCCTTGTTTCGATTACGAACCACATCAAGTGGTATTGAGACAAGGACTCTCGTTATGTCGTAGCGATCGTGACCGTCGATTAAGCGGCCGTAGCAACGGATATGAAGAGCGTGATCCTCGCGATCTTGAGATCGAGCATACGCCGTCAGCGGGTTCTTGAATTGGAAACTAACTCTTTTGACAGCCAATTGACGAAAGGGACGAAAGCATGGCAACCAATTGATTGTAGATGAGTACGACGACAGGGCGGCGGGTATGACAACCTTTTACGGCGTCGCGACCATCGCCAACACCAACCACACAACAGCACCACATACCACACCCGAGACAGCCCAACAATCGGTAGACCCGCGTTCCTTAGGTCTACGCACCAAGATTCCGAGTTTGAAGGCGGGTTACAACCGGGCGAGTTTTCGATTGGATCCAGCATCGTGGAGCGCATCTTTGACCTTCGTATATCCCGGACAACTTAAAGGTAAAACTTGTTGCAATTAAGTTAAAAAATATGCCGTTATGGTGGGACCATGTGAGTACTAAAGCGTTATAAGGAGGGAAACACAAAGTGGACACGTGGACAAGATGAAAGCGCTGTTATTCTGCAGGCTAAGTTTCTTCCCCGTTACATACAAACAAGATGCATACTTGGATTATCGGACTCTAAAAGCAGGGTTCTTTGTCCGTTGAGGAACTAATTAGTGAATTTGAGCATGCAAGATGCGTGTGAAAGGGAAGATACCGAACATGTTAGTGCCCGTTTCTTGAGTATTCTCGGCTCGGATATTAAGCGGACATTGTTTCCTTACAACAATACTATTCATTCTCTGATGTATGCCAACTTGCTTTGAGGGTGGAGCATGCTCGCTCAAAAAATAAGGTGTCCTCAAGTTCCCGTATCCGAACAACACACGGGGTTCTACCAACACGGATCGGCCCAATCAAAGTCGACCCACTGTTATTCCTACTCCTCAATCGGTACCTCAAATACTCTCCGGTGTTTCAAAGTGTCAAGGTTGGGTCACATTAAGCGAGATTGCCCAAACGAACAAGTTCTCGCCTGGTGGATGAAAGCAGAACCAAAGTATGATCAGGAAGATGAGGAAGCTCAGGAAGTCCTTTACCGGCCGACCGGGTGAGGTCCTTATTTCTGCGTGTTGCTTACGCTTGTGGTGACCGAAGATGACACTAGCGGTTACGCAACAACATTTTCCGTACTAAATGCATGCAAAAAGGAAAGTTTACGGTTATTATTGATGGCGGAAGTTGCGAAAATATGGTAGCCACCACCATGGTTGAAAAACTCGGCTTACCCATCCAGGACCACCCCGCACCATACCAACTCACATGGTTAAAGAAAGGTAACCTAGTTAAAGTTACTCATAAATGTTTAGTGCAGTTTTCAATTGGCAATAAATATATGGATGAAATCTGGTGTGAAGTCATTCCCATGGATGCGCTACATTGCCCGTGTTGGGGCGTCCATGGCTATATGAATAAGTGTCAAACATGATGGTTTTAACACATACTCTTTCAAAAAGATGGTCTCCATTACTTTGGCTCCCCTTAACTCAGCGCGATGAACCACCCCACATCGCACCATTAACAAAGGAGACTTTGTGGGGCTTACAAAACACCAAATCCACACTGTTTTAGGTTTGGTAGTGGTCGAAGAAACCAAATCTGGGGACACGCAAGTGAAGTGATCCCAGCGATCGATGAATTTTCGATATCTTCCGGCGATGACATTCTCGCGGACTACCGTTGATGCGAGAGATACAACACCTTGCATTGATTTTGTGCGGTGCTAGTATCCCGAATACACCGGCGTACAAAATGAACCTTAAAGAGTTCGTTGAGCTACATCGTTAAGTTACCGAGTTGCTCGAGAAAGGCCTTATCCGGAAAAGTATGAGTCCTTATGCGATTACCAGCGTTGCTTTCGTACAAAACCTAATGGTACTTTTCGAATGTGTATTGACAAATTCTGTGAACAAAATTACCATCAAATATCATTTTCCTATACCTCGTTTTGGCGATCTTCACTGACCACTTACTGCCAACATATTTTCCAAAATCGATTTGCGGAATTGGCTATCATCAAATTATGAGGGATTGGGGATGAGTGGAAACACGTTCAAAGCGTGGCGGGCTTTATGAATGGATGGTGATGCCGACTTATCAAGCGCTCAAGTACTTTTATGCTTAATGAACAGGTTTTCAAGCCATTACCGATATTGGGCGATGTGTAGTTGTTTCTTTTGTGATATCTTGGTCTTTAGCACAACTTTGGAGCTACATTTATCACATCTTAAAATTTTTACGGTTCTACGGGAGCAAAGTTGTATGCCAACAAAACTAAGTGTCAATTTTGTCCAAGGAAGTAATAATTTTTAGGGTACTTGGTATGCGGAAGCGGCATTAGTATGGATCACAAGAGAAGTGAGGCCATCACAAGCGTGGCCAACCTCAGCATCTTTACCACGACTGAAGTTTTCATGGCCTTGCATCTTTCTATCGGCGTTTATTGAAGTTTTAGTACCTTGGTGGCCCTATTGCATTGTCTTAAGAGTAGTAAGTTTGTGTGGACCATTTGCCTCTCAAGTTGCTTCGAAAGACTTAAAAATGGTTAATGAAGCTCCATACTCGCCTTACCAAACTTGACCATGTGTTTCAAGTGGAATGTGATGCTTGGGACTAGGAATAGGTGGTGTTTAAGTCAATTGAATCGTCAATCGCTTTCTTTAGTGGAAGTTTAATGACACATTTTAATGCTATAGCACCTACGACAAGGAATTTTATGCTATTGTTGGTAGTCTAGAGTCTGGCGACACTATTTGTTACCTAACGAGTTTGTTTTGTATTCAGATCATCAGGCTTTAAAGTTTATTCAAGGGCAAGCTAAGCTTAGTCCGCGGCACTCAAAGTGGGTTGAAGCATTACAAGACTTGACTTTGTCATCCAAAGGATGGCGCAAACTTAACCGCCGCCGACGCCTTAACAGCGGCGACCGGCTTGTGACTTCAACCACCATTCATGTGGCGGTTTTGATTCAACCATCAACCAATTGCATGTGGATGACCCAGATTTCAAGGATGTGTGGGAAAATGTCGCGTCGCCCGTTTCAAGACTTTGTAAATGACGTGATGGGTTGCTTTTTAAAGGGCGTCGTTTGTATGTTCCATTATCCTCATTCGAAGCTATTATTCTTCGAGTGTCACCAAGGTGCTTTGCGGGACATTTTGGCCGAAAGCAAAACGCAGTTTCTTTAGTTAGCGGCGTTTTTTTTTTTGCAAAGCTCACCGTTGATGTGATGAAAGTTCTAAACCAAAGCGTCGCCATATGCCAAAACTCATCACACCAACCAAGGATTGTATGCCACACGCCACTACCTCACGCCAACTAGACCTTGGGAAGACAAAGCCCTTGATTTTGTCCTAGGATTCACCAACAGCTTACCTGAAAGAAAAGACTCCATTCTTATGGTTGTTGTGGATCGATTCTCAAAAATGGCTCACTTTGTTCGTGTTCGAAGACATTTGGCCAATGGGATTCGGGGTGGCGGTTGTATTTTCGTGATCGTAAAATTACATGGAATTCCGAAAACAATCGCACGGGTAGGGATGTGAGTTTGTTGTTCCCATTTGCGTACGCTTGGAAGCGTTTGGGTGCCACGCAATTTAGTTCTTCACATCACCCAAGCGGATGGTCGGGGACTTAAGTCACTAACCGCTAGTTGGGTAATCTTCTTAAGTTGTCTAATGGGTGATAATAAAAGCAATGGGATCTTGCCCACAAGTACGAATTAAGCCTATAACGGATCCACTCATAGTTCAAAGGGTCGCTTGATCCTTTTCTTGTGGTTTATGGTGAAACCCATTTACTCGCTTGATCTGCAGATTGCACAGGTTGAGACATTTAGTGTCGGAGGAAATGATAGAGCGGAACAAATCAAGGAGCTTCACGAAAGCGTGCGAGGAGCGATTACTAAGCATAACTTGCAATATCAAGCTCGTCTTGAACAAGCATAGATTGGCAAGGTGGTTTTAGGAAGGTGACACGGTGTGGATTTTCCTAAAATGCGTGACCGTTTGGCCAAATCCACGGCGTTTGGCAGAATTACAACCTCAGCTGATCGGTCCGTTCGAGTTCTACAACGAATTAATGACAATGGTTACAAGCTTGAATTACGGTCATTATATGTCTCGACTAACACTTTAACGTGGCGATTATTTCACCTATATACCGAAGGGGCGAGCTTCGATGTTGACTTCTGGGATATAGCGAGTCATTTTTGAGGGGAGGATGATACTGGATCAAAGACATTATGTCGGGCGGAATACAAGATAAGCTCGATGTTGAAAGTGGCTAGAATCGGCCCAATCAAAGAAGTCCAGTCCAACCAGCAATAAGAGTTTTAGTCGTGTTTGTTTATTTGAACCTTAAGTCATGGGATTTATGTTTATCCTTTTTTTCTTTTCTGCATGTTTATCTTTTCTAGGATTTTCTATTTAAGCATATGTAAACTCTTTTGGTTGGATAGTTGAAGTTTATTAAAAATTTCTTAGGAACAAAACGTGTTATCGTTTGTATATCTCGGTTGGCCGACATTAGCCTTGTTTTCAGTTACGAACCACATCACATCAACAGGGTATATGAATAACTACACGACATAAAAAATCAATAGCATAGTAGAAACATAAATTTGACGCGTATGATGTCCAATATATGATAATCACATAGACTTTATTTTACAAGTTTAATTACAAGTGAACTCTAAATTCAAGCATATATCTCTGCTAATACAACTCTCGTAATTTTTACATCAAAATTATTACAGTGAAGCTAATTATTGTTCTATAGAAATATGGAAACATAGAGATTTTAAAGGGAACTTAATTACTTAGCTAATTCAAGGTTGTTTATCTTGAGTGTAAATATAATCAACATGAGCAACAAGTGTTCTTCTCATCAAACAATCTTCTTCACCATCTCCTTTGCAATTTTCTTCCACGTCACCTTTTGACATCTCTTCAGCCTTCAATAACTAAAAAAAAAATAATAATAATAAAATAAAATAAAGTAAAAAATAATCCACAAACACTACACCTTTTGTTTAGAACTATCTTAACTAGGGCTAAGCATTCCGACCGTTTCGACCGGACCGACTGACAAAACCGACCGGACCTGACCGAACCCGATCGGACCGAAGGGCCGGCGGTCCGGTCTCGGTCATGATTTTTACCTTATTTCGGTCTCGGTCCGGTCCGGTCCGGTCCGACCAAAAAACCAAAAATCTTGCATATTTGGACCGGACCGACCGAATACTGGACCGACCAAATACTGGACCGGACAGAACCGGACCGGACCGACCACATTCGGTCTCGGTCTCGGTCACGATTTTTACCTTAAATCGGTCTTCAGTCTTGTCGGTCTCGGTCCTGTCCGGTCCGGTCGCGGACCGATGCTCACCCTTAATCTTAACTACTTATAAAACATTGACAAAAAAAACTCTTAATTTTGTTTTACACCTATTCTATCTTTGAAAACTGTAAAAACTTTCCAAAAAAAAAAGTTTAAAAATAGTAATTGGTTTAATATTTTCCGAATTTGTTTACATGTATACTTTTAAAATGGAAACTTAATTGAAGCTTTAATGAAGCTTAGCGCACACACTTTTGTCAACTCTATTCATTCAAAAGCTAAAAAACACAAAATGTAAACTTATACAGTAGCATACAAGTTGAATATTTGGTTTGTCATCTATATAAAAACATATTTGATACTTTGATTTGTCAATTATATATACTAGACGAGTACCCATACATAGCAACGTGATTTTCTAGCGGCAAACAGCCATAATTACACAAAACACTTAACCAAAATATCACTATAATTATCCTGCGCTAAAATCTCTTTCATATCGCGGATCTGCGATGTATGTTATAAATACTAAAAATGGAATACAGGAATATGGCATACCGAGTTATCAGCTTCAACTGGAGAAAAGGCTGGCGATGGACGACCAACAGAGTACCACAGCATGGAAAGGAGGAGGATGGATATTGTGGCAAGTGTAATAGCTTTAGGCATGTTCTTTTAATGTCACAATGAGGATAGGAGGTAAAAGGAGACTCGTCTGAAGTCAGAGTTTATAGCCCTATGAACATTTTAAGGGGCAATATGGTAATATATATGAAAGGCGAAGCCGAAAAGAATAGAAAAGTAAACAAAGTGATACGAGTAATAAAGAAGAGATGTGAAGTACGTTGAGTAGGATGGGTTGGTAAGAAACTCTAAAAATTACAAATTGACCATAGAAAAGTCGTATGTCTTACTGTGTCTAAATTTATTTTCTTGTAAAATTGTTAATATAGTCAGTAACCATGATCGGTTTTTATATGTTCTGCAGCCCCGTTCAGGAGAGTTTTTGTCCGCTTTGAGGAACGTGGTCGTTTTCTTGTGAAGTCATTTTTGCTTCTAAACCAAGTGAGCTAGCTAGTTGCTACTTGCTACATGTGAGGTTTGAACTTGAGTCTCCAACTTAGAATCCGAAGGCCCCATTGATACATGCAATTTGTAAAGTGTCCTATTTTTGCGACGTTGCAGTATGTAGAATGTCTCTTAAAAGTCTTCTAGATATGTTGGTAAGCAGTCAAAGTTGGTAATTGTGTAGTACAAGTCGTGAAGTTGATGTTGTAGAAGTATTCAATGAGATGTCACTTTTATAAGAGATTCAAGAAACCTTTTTCTGAATGTGGTTGTTGTGTTTTGTTTGTCTTTTAAATTTCAACCATGTAAAGGTGTATTCTTCAACATTGTTTAAACATCTGAGATTATAATTAAGATTGCTGGAGGAGTCGAGGTATTGCAACAAAACTAGATTACCAAAGTCCTTCGTAAATCTCTGATCATGAAACTAATAGTTAACGAGGGCGAGTTCATAAACCATTTTAGCAGTAGCTATGTACTGCAGCCTTTATACATTCACACATGCTATGTCCAAAATATACGCTTGCAGACTAGTGAGAAATAGGTTTGTAATTCAACTTCCGGGGTTCCACCTCTACTAAATTTGCATTATAACCTGAACACTTCGGGCACTCGAGGAGTCGAGATTTCTTTCAATATCCTTTGCAAGTCTTTTTCACTAATGCTGACTTGTGAACATTTTGCATTTCTTTGTAAAGTTATTCAGCTGAGATTTGGTGCCACATGTAAAGATCAATGATACTATGCAACACTTGTGAAATCGATTTCATATGATCACATTTATGAAATTGATGTATCAATGATGATATTCACTTATGAAATTGGTCACTTAATATTCAAATCTTCACTTTCAGCGAAGTATCAACTAGCTCTTACTTGGTCTTAGAAGTCTCCTAATATGCACTGTCATCTACAGAGTCCTAATTAGTTTATAAAGCAAGAATAATTCTTACAATTACATTTTTCGAAAAACCATGAAACCCAAATTTGTATTACTATGGGACAACATAAAGCACACAGCACTTTCTGCTATGAATTAAGCGACACAAATTCTTCAAGGCTTACTAAACATCAAAGCTTACTGGCACCAACTACGCCCCTTTACAAATCCCCAGATTACGGCCCTTGAGAAATGAGGAGAAGTCCCTCCTCCATTGGGGAAAAGCTTAAAAAGCATGCCGTCAATAACACCAAACGTACCTATCCATCGCCCAAAGTTGGTTTGTATCCTTTGCAGGTATTCTTTTGCCTCTAAAACATGTTGAGCGACCCTGCCAAACATGGAAGCCCACTGAAACCACCAATGACTAATAAGAATGTTGTTCCTAAAGATAAGAGGGCTGCCGTGCTCCTACCAAACATGGCTTGAGCTATCCGACCTCCTTCAAGTCTTCCACATGGTAACAAATTCAACGTTGTCACCACCATTCCTGTCTCATATAAAATGTCCGTTATTTAGAAATTGACCAATATACCATTGAACGATTAGATCTTTAGGTTTTATATGCTACAGATCAATAGATGTATTTTTGTAACAATAGTAACTAGTTCTTGGAAAATTTCCGATATTGGAAACGTTGCAAGGGGACTCACCTAAAAGTCCTGCAAAGGCAAGAGGGTCGACAGGCACCCGGCGCCTTCCACAGCATTAGGCAACACATTCCCTAGATCGTCTGCGTATGGGCCGATAACATATTGGATAAAAGAAAGTAACGGGTTATTGTAAAAGAATTGAGGTCGTATGTACCTGTACATGCAAAATCCATAATTAATGATCCCAAAAAGATGAAGCTACAACAAAATCGAGAATAGAAACAGAAGCAACGACTTACAGAGCATTATCGCCTCCATTGAAGCTACCATCAGCAACGAAAAACTGGCGACTGCAAGTGCAAGTGAAGTCAAATAAGCACTGGCTGTTCGTGCCACCGGTATATCAAACAGAGCCTTTTTATTAGGCAGAAGAGATTCGTAGTTATTCATCACTCCCCAAACACCCTGTCCAAGTAGGACGAAAATGATGGACTGAGTTTAACACCGTAACGTGCTGCTGTTACCCTTGTGGCTATCTGCACGACATGTTAAGGTAACATCAGTTTGACCATTAAAGTCAATAGTGTCAACGAACTTGGTATTACTTCTAAAGTGGAATTTCTGTCTTTGACCTTAGAAGTCATGTTTTTTTTTAATGTTATAGAAGAAGGGAACTGTACCTCTGAAACAGCTAAAATGGTTAGAAAACCTGTAAGAGTGGCGCAACATTTACTAGGTAGTCGTTGAACGTTGCATCAGGCTTAAGAAAGAAGCCACTCATTAAAACAACGGTCGAAAGTGGTCACAGCTATGGCTGTTGCACTAATGTAACCGCCCGGTGTGCTTAATTTTGTTAGCTCAATTGAAGATCAATCTCTGATTTGATTGCACCACACAAACCTTATAACATATAGAAAACAAAGAAGAATTATGGTCATTAAATTTGAGTCAAATAAAAGTTCTCATCCTGACTTTGTTGATCACCATATTTATTAATAAGTAATGACAGACAATTTAA
>OU343222.1:63071583-63112500 GCA_910596185.1 Chrysanthemum makinoi | reverse complement strand
GATCTAAGAGGAAGAATGACAACTATTCCTCTAAACAGAATCAAAAGCAAACCTGTCCAACCGGAAGTTGAAAAATCTGATGTTGAATTGGTACGACTATTATTAGTCTATATGCATTAGAAAGCATTTGGGACTTCCTATAAAAGGAAGTCTTAGAATTTTAAGACCAAAAACATTACTATAAAAGGAAAAGTATAATATTAATGTAAAATCTGAAAATTTAAGTCTCATTTAAATCATATGTAACCGCACTCCAATAATGATACATTTAATGAAATTATTTATAAGAAAATCTCGCTAAACTTATAACCACCAATTTAGTACTAAAATTTGAAAAATAAAAGTGTTAACCAACATTATTAGTAATTTAAACGTTCTACATTTTAAAAACATATATCTACTACTTTTTAGTATTTGAGACATGCTAAATAAGGAAGTGTAAAATGAAAAACATTTGCTCGCTACAAAAATAATCATCGGGTACCCGCCGCCGCATTGCGCGGGTAACCTTCTAGTATTTTTAACATATTTTATCGAAAAATACTTATATAACTATTTATATTTATCAGGCAGGTAAAGGAAATGCTGAAGTTTCCCTTTCGTTAGTTGGTTATGCTGATGAATTTAAGGTATGCTTCGACATGATGATATAGTTGTGCTTTCACCTCGCCTTTGATTTCATTTGTTGCTATCCGTTAGGGTCCCACTTATCTCAGAGTTATCTATATTTCAGATTGCAATGGAGTTTGTGTTCGGTGACACTTTTGTTTGCAAGACAAATGATTTTGCAGAGAAGGTACGTTATGGTACTAATAATTGTTGAAGTTATTAACTCAACCTGGAATAATAAAGTATAGGGACTAATGTTGCCTTTTCTAATTTTGCAGTTATAGCTTAAGAATAATTTTTAGCCAAAGTTGACAAGAATTTGGAACTCTAAGGGCTGATGTTGACTCAAGCTGGAAGTTCTTTTTGGAAGCTATATAAGCTCATATTCAGATTAGGGTTTCTCATTCTTCCACACAATATTCACACACAGATAAAAAGTATTTGATTATCAACCAAGTTAGATTGTTTTCGATCATTGTGTTCGATCATTCTTGTTATACTTCATTGTGAGTTGAGTGTTTGTATTGATACTATTGGCAAGTTAGTCGATAGATGCACTTTTGAGTAGCGATGGCGATTTGTGAGTGTTCTTGATTGTTGGGTTGTGTCTTGATTAAGATCGGTGTCTCTCGATTTTGTGTTTGGTTTGGTTGATAATAATAGTGATTTTAATTGAGATTCAAGTTGTGTTTACAGTTTTGTTATAAAATTTTACATGGTATCGAGCGGGTTCTTAGCCTTGCTCTGATAAAATTGATTTCGGGAAAATTAGGGTTTCAAAAATTTGGGGGTTTTTCAAATTAGTTTGATTAAACCTAATTAACTGTGATTAACTAGTGTTTTTTGGCTCTAATTGATCGATTCTAAAAGATTTTACAAAACGCCTACTTTTTGAGAAAATTAAGGTTTCGGTATTTTTTGGGGGTTTAATCTCTAGCTTCATTGGTGGTTAGTTCTTGGTGTTCTTGATTCTTTCTGGTGAATCTTGGTGGTTCTGGGTTGATTGAGATCGTGTGGGTTGTGATTCTTGTCTCAAGAATTATAATCAGGGTTCTTGTTCCATTGCTTTCACGGATTTCGTGCCTTTGTAACACCTCTCGCACCCTTTATATTTCTTTATTCTTATTTCTTGTTTAGATTGACAGGGAGTAGGAGTTGAGATTTGTTGGAGGTGATTGTGATTGTTGTTGGAGTGTGGTTTGTCTGTTTTAGTTGTTGTTCTTGATTTAGTGTGATCGCCCGACCTACCACCTTGAGTGGCAAGGAAGCATGGGAACTACCCTCTTGTCTCTTCTTGTGTGTTTGTTGTATTTGCTTATTTTTCAGTATATCGTTCATGGTTATCTATGATGAATATGAGTGATGAGCTGTTACTTTGATTAGCAGATTGGATCTTAGTAATCCATTGCATTTGCATCCTAATGACTCTGCCACCCTTACTGTTGTATCTATCAAATTAAAAGGTAAAATTATAATGTGTGGTCTTGTGCTATGTTACTAGCATTAGAAGGAAAGAATAAAATTGGTTTTGTAGATGGGTCTTGTAGAAGATCTAATCTTTGATGAGGTTCTAGGTAGACAATGGGATAGGGTGAATCTTTGTTGTTTTGGGATGGATTTTAAATTCTATATCAGAAGAGTTGTTTTGGGACAATTTTTTTCTAAAAGAGCTTCTGATGTATGGAATGAATTAAAAGAAATGTTTGATAGAGTTGATGGTTCTGTTACTTTTAACTTGCATCATAAGATCAACTCTTTGTCTCAAAATGGTAGTACTATTGCTGAATATTTTAATAAGTTGTCTACTCTGTGGAAACAGTTTGATGCCTTGGTTCAGTTGCCTAGATGTACTTGTCATGCTGCTGATGATTTTAAAAAACATAATCAATTGATGAAATTAATGCAGTTCTTAATGGGATTAGATGAGTCTTATATGCAAATAAGAAGTAATATTCTGTCTAGAGACCCTCTCCCTTATGTTTCAGGGGGGATTGCCTTTATATTTGTGGTCTGAATGTATTCTAACTGCTACTTACTTGATTAACAGATTGCCATCTTCAGTGCTGAATGGATTATCTCCTTTTAATCTTGTTTTTAATAGAAAACCTGAACTAAATCATTTAAGAACTTTTGGTTGTCTTTGTTTTGCTACCATTCTTACCAATAATGATAAGTTTAGTAGTAGGGATGAAAAATGTGTTTTAGTTGGGTATTCCAATTTTCAAAAAGGTTATAAACTTTATAGTCTTGAAAGGAAACAGTTTATATTCTCTAGAGATGTAAGATTTTTTGAAAATGTTTTTCCTTTCAAGATTAAAAACTCTTCTGCTGCTCCTGACCCTCTCGGATTTTGAATCATGTTAAATTCTTTGATGAAGTAGCTTGTGACAACTCTGACACACCCAATGATGATAATACTCATAATGATCATCATGAGAGTGAGGCGACCCTCCTTGCATCTTGGCGACCCAACAATTGACCATGAACAGGGTGATTTGGGGCACTCTGATGGTTCCAATGAGGTTACCAGTACAAGTGAGATGGCTGCAACTCCTCTTGGTGTGGCAGATTCGAGGGTGTAAACAGTCCCTTAGCCGATCAAGCGAAGAGTTGGTTTTGGAAAGTAATAATCGCCTTCTTTAAGAAGATCGATAGAACTTCATTTTTCAAATAGATATAATGATTTTGTGGTTGATTCTAAAGTTAAGTATGGACTTGAAAAATTTGTTAATTACTCAAAACTTAGTTAGAAAACTTCGTTTTGTTGTTGAACTAAATAAAGTTGAAACAAGAACTTTTAAAGAAGCCTCTAAACATCAAACTGGAGATGCAATGGATAAAGAAATGCATGCTCTTTATAGTAATGATACTTTTGAGATATGTGAATTATTTGTTGGTAGAAAGGCCATAGGAAATAGATGGGTGTATAAGATTAAGTATAAGTCCACAGGAGAGATTGAAAGGTATAACGGTAGATTAGTTGTCAAATGATATAGTCAGAAGGAAGGTGTTGACTTTGATGAAACCTTCTCTCCTGTAGTCAAAATTATTACTATTAGATGTGTTGTTAATCTTCTGTTCGATGTGTTGGCCTATTTTTCAGCTTGATGTTAATAATGCTTGATGTTAATAATGCTTTTCTTTATGGTGATTTAATGAAACTGTGTATATGACTTTACACGAGGGATATTTTGATGTTAATGATATAAGAGTATGTAGACTTAAAAAATCATTGTATGGGTTGAAACAAGCACCCGAACAATGGAATGCTAAGCTGACCAGTGCTTTACTTGAGAATGGTTTCAAACAGAGTAAAAGTGATTATTCTTTGTTCACCAAAAGTGGCTCAGGTAACTTTGTTGCTTTCTTGGTTTATGTGGATGATATAATAATTACTGGGAACAATTTGAAGGAAATTGAAAGTTTTAAAGTTTTTTTGAGATCTAAGTTTCAAATTAAGGATTTGGGAAAACTTAAATACTTTCTTGGCATTGAAGTGGTTGACACTGAAAAAGGTGTTTGTTTAACTCAAAGAAAATATTGTTTGGATTTGTTAACTGAATTTGGGTTATTGGCTTGTAAGCCTTCTGCCTTTCCTCTTGAACAAAACTTGTTTTTAACTAGTGAACCTACAGTTAGTGATCCAGTAATAGATAACTTAACTGAATATCAAAAGTTGATTGGCAAATTGATTTACCTAACTCATACTAGACTTGATATTGCTTATTCGTTCCTTGTTTGAGTCGGTTATGCATAAGCCTCTTAGGTCTCATTTGAAAATTGCACTTAAAGTCTTGAGGTATTTAAAAGGTTCTCATGGGAAAGGTATTCATATTACCAAATGCCCAGATGTTTCTCTTGAAGCATTTGTTGATGCAGACTGGGCTAAATGTCTTACAACTAGAAAATCATTCGGTTCTTGCTTATTTTTAAATGGTTCACTAGTATCATGGAAAAGCAAAAAACAAAATACTATTTCTAAGTCATCAGAGAGTGAGTATAGAGCTATGGCCTCTGCTACTTCTGAAATTGTTTGGGTTCTCAAAATTTTAAATGACTTGAACGGGAACATTTTTTACTGTTAAGCTCTTTTGTGATAGTCAAGATGCTATCAAGATAGCGACTAATCCTGTCTTTCATGAGAGAACTAAACACTTAGAAATTGATTTACATTTTGTGAGGGAAAATTTTTTGGCAGGGGTTATTAAGACGAAAAGATTATCTGCAGATCAAATGCGATATTTTAACTAAAGGGTTAAGCAAGCTTCAACATGAAAAGCTTGTTAGTAAACTGAGCATGATTGATTTATTCCAGGTTGGAGTTAAAGGGGGATGTTGAAGTTATTAACTCAACCTGGAATAATAAAGTATAGGGACTAATGTTGCCTTTTCTAATTTTGCAGTTATAGCTTAAGAATAATTTTTAGCCAAAGTTTACAAGAAGTTGGAACTCTAAGGGCTGATGTTGACTCAAGCTGGAAGTTCTTTTTGGAAGCTATATAAGCTCATATTCATATTAGGGTTTCCCATTCTTCCACACAATATTCACACAGGATAAAAGTATTCGATTATCAACCAAGTTAGATTGTTTTCGATCGTTGTGTTACGATCATTCTTGTTATACTTCATTGTGAGTTGAGTGTTTGTATTGATACTATTGGCAAGTTAGTCGATAGATCTGCGTGAGTAGCGATGCAGATTTGTGAGTGTTCTTGATTGTTGGGTTGTGTCTTGATTAAGATCGGTGTCTCTTTGATTTTGTGTTTGGTTTGGTTGATAATAATAGTGATTTGAATTGAGATTCAAGTTGTGTTTACAGTTTTGTTATAAAATTTTACAATAATATTCGACAATCTTTATCAGTCATATTCCATATGTTAAAAGATTTTGGAAATTTCAGAATAAAATTGTGTATTTTCTTATTAATAAATCAACTACATATGGCTGGCAGGTTGCTTTTGATAGACAAGTTAGAACCAGAAGTGTGACGTTAGAAGGTGACCTTTTTCAACCAGGTGGAAGTCAAGACGTTTCGTCTCAAACAATACCAGAACACCGCTGAGCAGAATGAGCATCATAAGGTTTAACCATATATTGTGTTCTTAATAGTGGAAATATCTTCTTTTATTTATTAGTAGGTGTAGAAAAATGGGTGAAAATGGGTTGGGTTGGCCCTGAACACTTATTAGACCCAGTTTGCCAAGAGCTTAACGTTATAGTACTTCTGTTTACTCTTTTGTCTGAAACAGCTTAGTGAAATTGTAAAAAGGATCAACCAAGAGCTTGAAGAGGCAAAATCTGCTCTTATTGAAAAGCAAGCATTTTATAAAGAATGTGTAACGAAAGTGGCAAATCTTGAAAACTCAGTTCAGGACCATGCCAGTAATGAGGATGGTAGTCTCAAAACACGTGAGGAAAAGATTGAGTGGTGAAGAAAAAATGCAGTCAGCTAAAAAGAACCTCAAGGTATACTTTCTTGTTGAGGTGAACAAACTAATTTCGTTCTTAAACTTATGTTTATAAAACGTTTCTTATGACGAGTACTAATCCAGGGGTATGAAAAGGAAAGGGAGAAACTTATAATGAAAGTGGAAGCTCTCAAACAAGAACATGCTTCTTTGGAGAATCAATTAGTCTCTTTACGGAATGAGATCAGCACGCTAACTTCTGAAGTCGATGTACTCAAGACCAAGGTAGACTTAATGTTTGTTTCTCCAACTTCGTTTAATATATTTTTAGTGTATCTATAAACATAGAATATGTCTCCCTAGAATATAGAAAAACATAAGCAGTAACAACTGTATATCAATGTCTACTTTGATAATATGAAAATTGCCTACAAAGAGACAATGTTTGCACGGTTGCAGGTTACTTCATTGAAAGACGAGCATAGTCAAGCTCAATCTGAGTTCAATTCAGCCAATACGAAGCTTGTGGAGTGTGATTCTAAATTGGTTGCATTCGCAAAGAACAAGAACAACTTAAAGATAGGATCCGTGAGAAAGTTTTTGAACGAAAAAGGTTGGAAAGCGAGTTAAAGTTCTG
The DNA here is from genome assembly GCA_910596185.1 of Chrysanthemum makinoi. Classification (NCBI taxonomy): domain Eukaryota; kingdom Viridiplantae; phylum Streptophyta; class Magnoliopsida; order Asterales; family Asteraceae; genus Chrysanthemum; species Chrysanthemum makinoi. Next base: position 63,105,846 of record OU343222.1, on the reverse strand, counting down.
ATTAACAGTAACCGATGCTTCTTGATATTGTCAAGTTAACATGTTTTTTGGGTCAAGACTTGCTTCTTTATATGTCTTGTAGGTGAAACGCACAGGAGTTGAACAAAAGGACTGCTCACTGAAGGTGGATAAATTGATTAATAAGCATGCTTGGATAACTTCCGAGAAACAGGTTTTTGGAAGAAGTGGAAGTGACTACGATTTTACATGTTTGTATGTGTGAAGTTTGCATATCGGCGACTACATTGTTCAAACATTCACTTGAAGGCATATGATTCAATCATAAACGTACTGCTAGAAATCAGAACAATGAAGGGTGTACTTAAAATGCTAATGATGCAAAATAGTCGGTGTTTATAAACCAATACAATCATGTTGGCTTCTTGCAGTTGCAGTTACCTGTAACTTTAGATATTGAGCAAGCATAATTTAAAATCTTTAAAGTGTTTAAGTTCTTTACATCATTCAAAATTTCATGCGCTTATATTGATGAAATGTAACAGCTAAAATCCATACATATTTGTTATATAACTGGCGACTACCCGCATAGCGGCAGAAATTTAGAGCGGCAAATAAGTATAGTTGCGAAATTGCTGTTAAGTAGTATTTCATTTTGTAAAAACACCGTCAGAGAAAGGATCTAAAGAATCCACTAACTCAAGTTCTGCATCGCCTCCAAGAGTTATCATCTGTAAAAACAATGCACAAATTTAATATAGCAAAATAGACCGAACACCATTATATTGACAAGCAACAAACCTGGTACACTTCCTTCAACTTTAAAGATATAATATTAAACCCTGCCATGAACTCTTCAAGCCTGAAAGATGGAACCCGTTAGATAATCAGCTGCAAAACAATGCGGTGCCTGCTAATTTCATTTTAACATTTAGTAATCAGTTTTGTTGTAATATTATTTAACCCCTAAATAATCAAATAAACGTATATGATAACTGTGAGTTTCACTTGAAGTCAATTATCATATCACCGTTTAGAAAACACGCATCAAAACACAAAAGCTTACCTTTTCTTTCTCCATCCATCGTAATGTTTTTTGTCTCGTCCATCTTTTGTTACCAATGTTAGCTCCTCCACTCTCTCATTGTATTTGGATACTTTTTCCCGATAACTTTATAGAAACTAAACATGAAAAGCGAGAACGAACATATGATGCAAAACCTAATCAATGTATGAAGGAAGTTTCTTACTCAGAGATCGAATTAAGATTAGGATTCATCTTTATCATTTGTGCTTCATGTAAAGCCACTCTTTCTAGCATCGTTTCAAGATCAGAACACGTACTTAGCTAGAAACTCATCTCCAAGGGTATCTTGAAGCTTTTGTGGGTCAACTTGATCTTTAAGTAATTCTGCATCAGAAGAGAGCATTTTAAAAGATTATCACAAGTTACATTCAAAAGATGCCACAAACTTACTGTTCCATGTGCTTAGAAAAGGCGGTATTCAAAGCCTCAAGCTTTTTCTTGTAATCATTACTCTTCATTTCCAACTCTTCCAACATCCTCTTCATGTCTTGTAATTTATCGACAACATCAATCTGTTCGGTTGTTATGCATTAAATGTAATATTTACTTTTTACTGCCATATTCAACATACTTTTTCTCAACCATTTCATATTTTGGTAACAAATGGTAAGTATGTTAGTTAAATGGTTAAGTTTAATTATATTAAAGTTTTCCCTCTATTGTTGCATAAAAATTGAGAGTTTAGTTTTAGAACCTCAGATGCCTGCAACTTCGTTCGGTCTTCTTCAACTTTTCATAGTCGGATTTTGCCTTTCCAAGCACACCCTTGTGTTGATCTATCAACTAACAAAGAAAAGAAACTCAATAACAATAAACCTTAGTAAAGACCATAAAAGATATATCACTAAATACTGATCTGTTGTGTTGTTTTATACTCATCATCAACCTTCAAAATTCTCTGGTTTATCTCTGTAAGGGTGCTGACCAAAATTTTATATTGTGCAATGACTCGGTCCTTCTCTTTCTTTGACTTGTCAATCTCATTTTTTAGTTCATTAATCCTTGTGTCTCCGTCTCTATTTGAACCGTGCCGACTGATCTCGGTGCTGTTTTATCAATGTCCTGATGCAGGAAAAAATTAGCGGACGCTAGTATAACTTCATTTAGTCTTAAACAAGATGGCTTACATTTTGGATCTTGTTAACCTTTGCTGCTGGCTTTTCAATCTTTCACCACCTGCATTATCGATTCGGTTTTGAAGCTCCAACTCCTAAACAATGTGTAAGGTTTTGATCAATGATATATGAAACAGTTAATTACCAACCTTCTCCTTCAACTGCTTAGAATCTTGTGTCAGCTTGTTTATATTCTTTTCTTCTTGTAATATAATGTTTGTAAGTTCCTCAAGTCGATGAAGATCATCCTCGATCACTTGGTTCTGCTTCCGATTTTAGAGAGTCAAGTTGTTTTGCAAGATTTTCATGTTGCGAATTCAATTCTTCAATCTACCATATTAACGGTAACGGGTCAGATAGGTCAAATGAAGAATGAGGGAAACACAAGTAACGGGTCATACAGGCCAAAACTGGAAAATCAACCAAGGCTTATTTTTAATGCATACAATCTCATGAATAAAATTATTTGAATAATACTATATTTAAATACTTATTAGTTTTGAAACAAGTTATAAATATGGACAAACATCGTGAGTGGGTAACTCAGTAAACCAGTACTAAAAGTAACTCAGTCAACGAGCCCATTTCTCTACATCTAACATTTACAAATGAGCTTTTACCTGTCATTGCCTTGTTTAAAAATATCTAATCATGGCCCAAAAACAGTTGCTCTAAACAACCTTATTCGATCTGGATTGCTTAACAACTTAGACTTGATCTTTGAAAGTAACTTAACCTGGGAACGAACCGTTACTTTAGCATCAAATAATCCGAATAAGTTTGTCATTTGGGACTTTAATTGACTAATTAATTAGGGTTTGAGTTAGGGTTTCAGTTAGGGTTCGAGTATATTAAAGGTTTAGAATTTTGATTTCACTCTTTGATTTGTGTTTTGGGGTAGTAGAGTGTTGGGGTGTGTGTGTGTGTGTGTAAATATTTTAAAAAAGTTTAAAATTATAATTCTGAAAAGTTATGTAAAAAAGTACAAAAGTATAAAGTAAAAAAGTCGCTTAACATTATTTGCTTTAATTTGCTCAGCATTGGGAATGCGCTATAAGTATAAAATAATATTTTAGGAAGTTTGACTTTTTTTACCGAAGGACAAAAAAGAATTTTCTAGAATCTTAAAAGTCATTTCGGTCTATGCTTTTAAAAGTATAGCTGGTAAAAGTCAGAAAACAATCATTGGGTTCACAAACGTCGAGGGACACTTGGCACTCTGAGATTAAAAGTAGAAAAATCGCAAGTCTCAAAGTCTATTTGAGGAATACCGCAACTTTGTGCGTAGAAAGTGTTGCCACCCGTGCGAAAAGTGCAATGCCATAATTGCCCCTTTCAAAAATACATATATATACGTTAATAAACAGTTACAATGACCCAAAAATAAATAAATGAATAACAAATGTTATTTTTATAAATAAAGAAAGTTCATTTTGGATGAAGAAACTGGTAGTTGTTAAAGACATACTGTAATAGCTAGTCACCGAAAAACTAAGAAAGGATTATAATAGAACAATAGGTAAACAGATAAAAAGAGTAAGCGTTATAAAACATTTTTCCAACACAAAAACTGAATTTAAGAGTGCATATATGTTTCTCTCTTAACAACAGTCATCGGTCATCAACTTCTTTCTTCAGATATATATCCATTATAGAAGCAATACATCTGCAAAAATTACACAAACCAAAGATCATATCATAAAACGAAAATATCAAACCGAGTACGAAAAAAGATAAAATTTAAAAGGTTTAAAGATCAATCTAGATACTTACCACCATGCTCTTTCTTTACCTATGCATAACTCCCTCATCATTATGTGGCCACCAATTCCAACGTAAAAGAAAGTAAATCAAAAGTATGAAAACTAAGATTAAACCCTTTTAAACAAAAATCGCATAGTTAAATATAGAGAAATGTGGGAAGATGCTGCCATGTTGAATCAATACCATGAACAAGGTGAGAAAAAATGTAGGGGAGTTTGATAAAAAGTGGGAAGTAAGTGATCTAACGGTGGTGTGTTAAAACTTGAGAACTATAATCAAGTTGTAATATCTTCAATGGTTACCAACTATTACAAGCTCACTTGTCAAAATTTTAAGCTTATACACCTTTTTATTTAATAGTAAGATATTGCTATTGTGAAAAGGAAACAGTAATATATAGGAACTAATTAACAACCTAGCATGCATATTATACAAACAAGATGTGAGTATGTAGAGAAAGTTTGAATAAGTTGTAATTCCAATTTAGTTGATACGAAATCAAAATAGCGATGCGATTTTAATAAGAAAACTATGAAAAGAAACCCGTGCTTATATAGAAGTTCATCACATATATGGTAGCTTTAAGTTCAGGACTCAGGATGCAACCTTCTACGGTAAAACTGAATTAAGTTTCTATATCTATAAGCATGTACGTACCATATCATATCGAGTGCCTTCTCCAAACCTATCTAGGAACTATCTCAGATATTGAAACAACATTTATCGAATGTTGGGCCAATCTTGATCTTGAAGAATTGTTCTCGTTTAAGAGTGGCATTTCAGGATCAGTACTACCACGCATGAAAAATGAAGGTTCTGATGGTAGTGGAAGTGTCACGGAGAAGTTATTGAGCATATGAACAACTGAAGCCATCGTTGGTCTATCATCAACATTTTCTTGAACACATAACAACCCAATATGAATACTTCTAACTACGTTGCGCAATGAACCTGGTCCCATCTTTAATGTAGGATCTATCATATCTAATGGTGTACCATTTCGCCATGTTTTCCATGCCTAGAAACAGTTAACAAATATGTTGTTGAATATATAGAAGGCTAATGATAAAAAAAAGTATTATCTGCACTTTCTTCTTCGGGTATTGTGAACAATTTTTGCTTCCGGGGTATTATACTTTCAATTCATCCTCTTTAGGGTATTTTGCAAAAAGTTAGACATTTTTTGCCCTCTACCCACAAGAGCAAATGATGGCAAGTATGATCTTTTTTTTTTTTAATCATTTTGCCTCTTTTTATTATGTTAAATTTTGCATATGTATTAAGATAATTTATTTAATGATTTATAATTGTGTTAAATCTATGATAAAATGTTTTGTTTTAAGTTTACACTATTTACTTATTAATCGTATTTGTAATAATTTAATATATACTTAAAAAGGGAAAATTAAAATCATTCGGACAATTATAAAAAACAAACAACACTTTTTCATTCATTCAGACATTATAGCTACCTCTTATTAGTAAGATGTGGTAGTCAGATTCAGATGCAGTAGTCAGATTCAGATGTGTAACATCTTAATCAAACAAACACACCTTAATCTAGTCATAGTATACTCTCTAGTCTATGCTTCAACATAGTGACAAAAATTTATACTGCAGTACTGGTTGTGATATAATTCCTCCTAATTTAGCGGAACCGTTAAACCTAATTCGGTTTAACTCTTGAAGCGTTAAACAACTTGAAGTGAATTAGGGCAAATGATAAAACAAAACATTTTATCATAGATTTAACACAATTATAAATCATTAAATAAATTATCTTAATACATATCCAAAATTTAACATAATAAAACTAGGGCAAATGATAAAAAAAATATCATACTTGCCATCATTTGCTCTTTGGGTAAGAGGGCAAAATGTCCAACTTTTTTGCAAAATACCCTAAAGATGATGAATTTGAAAGTATAATACCTACGGAAGCAAAAATTTTGTTCAAACTACTGCCGAAGAAGAAATGGTGGCAAGTATAGTACTTTTTTTTATCATTAGCCCTATATAGAACTACATCAAAAATTGATTTACGAAGAATTAATGTGTCTTTTGTAACAAAAGGTTATGTATCGATGTTGTGTTATAGTTTTAAGTGGAAGAGACACTACTATAAATATGTGAATTCTTCTTGATGTATGTAAAAGAATGGATATCATGCAAGTTTATGAAAATGCCTAAGGGCATGCTTGGTTAAGGGTTATAAGGGGTAAACAATGGTTAAGGTAATGATTGATTGAGCTTGGTTAAAGGGATTGTAATGCCTCATTACCTAGTATTGGGTAATACCCCATTACACAACAAATTGAGGGGAATGTCATTACATTGCATTGCATTACTTTTACCATTGTTTTTCCTTCCTTCTTTCAAATGCCCTAAAAGTATAATGATAAAGAAATAATGGAATCCATATATAGATCGATAGAAATAATTAGTATGAAAAGTTTTTCTGAAACTCACACTTAAGACATTTTGCTAACTTATAAATTTTATTTTAGATATACATTTATTAAATGTTTACTATTTGCTAAATAGTAACTAATTTGTCCTTTTATACATATTTAACATTTAAAATACTTGTGTGATGCATCGTAGACATAAAAGATTAGCTATTCGATGGTTGTTTTATGAGTAACGATGCAATGCGAGGTTCTAGTCATGTGGATGAACTTTTTGTCCTTTATTTTTGAAGTTTTACCAAAATATAAATGAATCATTAAATTTTAAGCTTTTCAAAATAACCATATAACCTCTCAAATTTGATAACTTTTGCTTCTTTTTTTTATTGCACTCACTCCAATAGGTTTTCTACCTTATTCTCGTTATTATTATCATAAAACTTTCTTGATATTTTATTTATCAAATTAAGTTTACATGGAATATCTTCTAATTATATATTTACATTATAGCAATAAAAAACAACCAAAATTAGGTTTTGTAATCCGGCCTCAAAGCACGGGGGACACATCGTTAAAAACTAATGTAAAGTAGGTAAGTTGTTGACGCGTTTTCAAATTTGATTTAATTTTGTTTTTCTCCACATAGTTCAGTATAAATATTTAGAACTACTTTGTTGTGTGACAATTCTCCACAGTTGTTCAACATATTTACAAGTATGCCACAAAAGTATATATATTTATGCGATTTACTAGAATTGTTGTAGTTGGGGATACTTACAAAGCTAAGTAGGTCTTCGATGCTATCTCCATTTCGAAAATATTGGTTTTTTTTACTAGTTACCATCTCCAATACTAATACACCAAAGCTAAAGACATCCGACTTTACTGAGAATTGGCCATGCATAGCATACTCGGGTGCCATATAACCACCATAAATGAACAAGAAAACAACAATTTGAGCACTTTCACAACTGGAAGGAATAAACACGTCAACTACTTTATGATATTGCACGGAAGTATGTATACTTACTAGGTTCCAACAATTCGATTTGTGTCGCCTTGAGTTTCTTTTGGTTTGAACAATCTTGCCATGCCAAAATCTGCGATTTTAGGTTCCATCTCAGAATCTAACAAAACGTTACCGACTTTCATATCTCTATGAACTACCGTTAGACGAGAATCTTCATGAAGGTATAAAAGTCCCTTGGCAATGCCTATAATGATATTATATCGCTTTTCCCAATCAAGAAGTTTACTTTTAGTGGGATCCGCAAACACCATCGGACAACGTTACGTTAATGTCTTTTCTGCAAAATATTTTTCTTTGTCAGACATCATCAATTCTTTTAACAAATAAAATCAACTTCTTCAACTACCAAGGTGCTACCGAATCAAACCTCTTTATTGAAACTAATTGTGACATCCTAAAGAATATTCTGTTACAAACCTAATAAAAATTAAAACCAATCAAGTTTGCATTTGGTCGCTAAACATGCTAAATCCATTGCTATATGCGATATATATGGTTCCCTGTAATTGTAAAGTATCGATTATCTTAAGAACTTACCAAATATGATTTGATCTAGACTTGCATTTGGCAAGAACTCGTAAATGAGAAGTCGTTCGCTTCCTTCTATGCTAAAACCAAGCGGCTAACCAAATTACGGTGTTGAAGTTTTGCGACTAGCAAAACCTCATTCTTAAATTCTTTGTCACCTTGCGCAGAGTCCACGTCTAGTCTCTGTACCGCTATCTCTTGTCCATCTTCAAGTTTACCCTAAATACAATTTGATAGCATATATTAACATTCTTGTTACATTAACATTATTGTTCTTTGGCAAAATGAAATAAAAATATATATATTAAAAGAAGTTGCAGGCATAAATGATCAAGCCGTGTATTACCTTGTAAACCGCTCCAAATCCCCCTTGTCCTAACTTATTGTGTTCGGAGAAGTCATTCTTTGCTTTGACCAAACTAAAGTTATATCGCAAAGATTCAGCCGTTCCAATATCAATGGTTTCAACTGATAGATAAAGAGAGTTAAAATTTAATTTACTACACGTATAAAGTAATGTCCAAAATAATTTACTCACGCCTCAACCAAGTGGTCTATTATATTACAAGGGGTGTTTGGGTAAGCTTGTGATGGGCTTATGAGCTTGAAAGCTCACTTATATATGCTTAAATTAAGTGTTTGACTAAACTTATATGGTCAGCTCATGTGATTATATAGGGGTTTTGGTAAGCCACCAAAATTTTGGTTACTTGGGTTTAAATAACAAACTCCTTTGCAAAAATATAATTTTAACATTAGCTATGTCTAACCCAGCATTCAAATTTTTTGTATGCCCTTTTTGGTTATTCATCAACAATTCAACATAAGTTAAATCAAACACTTAAAATTGGGAAAATCATTTAGGTTTGGGATCTTCCTTTGAGCCTCTTGCACCCCTTGCCCCCTTTGACCTCCGCTATCTGTCGTGGGTATATAAAGTTAGATCACGTGAGCATGCATTCCGCACCTCCTAACTCATATTAGGTTGGATACAATGGTTACCACTCCCTTCACCTTCACATCAGTGCGACATCATCATTTAACGCATCACCACTCCTCCCACCTTTTAGATTCAATGGTCAACACTCCCTTCACCACCATTAAAAATACCCACTTTAAACAAAAATACCTTACAAAATATCCACACACTCACAAACAAACAAAAAGTGAATGGTGAGGGTGGTTACCACTCTATCCTCTTTTTTTCTTGACCTCACCTCCCATTGTATCCGGTCTTAGAGCTTAACTTGATAAAGTATTTGATTTTACTATGAAAACTATTGATGACAATAAAAACGTGAGAACTTTGTAATATTGTAGTTGTAGTAAGTATGATCATTATACAATATGCAAACTTGGATCTTACTCTCTGTAATTTTGGTCTGCGGTGTTTGACGCTGCTTTTTTCTCAATCTTATAAAGATCCAACTGCAAGTGATCAACATGACGACAATGACTATGACAATAACTAGTACTCTCATCCATCTCTTGCTTGAATTTGTTCCTGCAAAAATAAGAATGTCATCAAAGAAGCATCTTAATTTCAATATTTGAATATTAAAACTCTCATAAGAGATAGCAGATATAAAAAAATAAATAATTAAATAATGTTATAAGTTATAGAAAAGTTTATGGACCTAAAATCGACTTAGAAACTGACATTTACAATCTCATAAGCATTGTTAAAAAATATCGCAAAAGCATACTTATGCCTGATTTTTCTTCTAAAATTATCATTTCATATATTCAAGTTTTTTTTTGAACAGAATATATTCAAGTTAACAAATCTGATAAACATAGCTTTTATTTGCTTTTATTTTTTTATATAGGCCAAATGACATAAGCATACTTTAACGAGGTTAATCGGTGTCCACGTGTTGGTTCAGATTTTTATAATTAGCTTTAATTTAAATTGTATCTGAGTGCATAAATGACAATGTCTTAGCGTTCATAATTATTTTTTAAAAATGCATATTAATGAAAATATAAATATAGAAATACAAACTCATACATCTAAATTCGTTTTTTTAACTGTGTTAAGTAAACAGGTTAACAGATTCTCGTATGATTTGATTTCAAATAATACATGCATATCACACTATGTTAATTTCTTATATTTTGTTTATATCGAGTATAAATGCCCACGCTTTGCAAAGACCGTTTTGTTTGATCAGTTAAATCATTTAGTTACTTTGCCTTTTCTACAATAAAAATATTGCATATATCTATCGTTTTCTTACAACTTAATTGTATAATGTAATTCATATTATTTATCTATTACCATTTATAAAAGTCAGGCATTTGTAATCATTTTGACATACTACATAAAAAAAATAAGCAATTTCTTTATAAAAAAAAGTACGTAAATCAAAAACATTGCAATGTCAGACGCATTTTATTCGAAATTTATTATCAAGAATTAAAAAGCTGAAGTAACAGTTTAAAGTAAATATATTGGGGGTGTTGCAAATTTTTTATTTGAAACAAAGTCAAATGTTGCTTTTGTAAATTGTTGCATACTTTAAGAGTATGTTTTGAATTTTATTCTATTTTTATAAAAATATATATATTAAACTTCATCAATTTAATATAATCGTACGTATATCAAAAGTATTGCAGTATTGTGCTTATTTTGTTCACAATTTAAAGATATTTTCAACAGTATATTTTCTTTATCAATAAATCGCTAGATATTTGTTTTATAAATAAATTTATATAAAAAACCTTAAATAGCTAAAAGTATAGGGTAGTTTCTGTAACTCGTCACATAATCGAGGTGTTGCGAATTTTTTTAAACTAAAGTCACTGGTAGTTTGTGTAAATTGTTAGATAGTTTCAATGTATGTTTTGAGTTTTATTTTATTTTTACAAAAAATATAGGGATTAGGTCGAAGAGTAGTAACGAACTTTCATGTATGTTTGTTACAAAGAATGGTAACGTACTTTTTCAAATATATCGATTTGGTACATGAAATTTAAAAACGTTGTAGAAATGTAACGAACTTTTATAAATGTTTCAATTTGGTATGTGATGATGACGTGTTATACCTAAAAGTTTAACACGTGACACCATTTTATAACGTGACACGTCATCATCACGTACCAAATTGGAACACTTATGAAAGTTCATTACACATCTACAACTTTTTTAAAGTTCACGTACCAAATTGGTACAATTGAAAAAATATTATATGACCTAATCCCAAAAATATATATTAAACTTTTACAATTTTTATAAATTCGTATATATGTCAAAATAATATTAATATTAGACTCATTTTGTTAGCAATTTGAAGTCCTTTTCAACGGTATATTTACAAAGAAATCGCTAATAATTTGTTAAACATTTGATAAATAAAGTTTGTTATAAAAAATAAAAAAAAAATAAAAATAAAAAAAAAACTGTAAATAAGTTAAAAGTAGAAAGTAATTTTCCATAATGGCCACATAAGGGTATATTTGTAAATCACTCTCCTTTTACCAAAATATCTTGTTTTTCTTTGTTTTTATTTCTTCGTTTCTTATACGTACCATTTAATAATATTTAACTTTTTCACCGTATAACCCTAACAATACGATGCATCTCATACCTGGTCGTGGTGCTGGTAACGGCAATGGTGATAGATTACTCTCGTTAAAAAACGAATAAGTCTCGTACCTAAAGTTACACATAGGGAGAAGAGCTTCCCTCCAGACACTTCTACTATACCTAAATATTAATTGAAAACTGATTGATTATATCTATCAAGCAATCCTGCCTTTGCTTGCTTATTAAATCGGAGTACATCGCACAAGCCCATAAATGGTTGTGTGATCAGACCCAGATGTCTTCCCGACGGCAATCTTGCGACGCGAATCACCAGCAGCAGCTTTGACTATCAGACCGTTCAACAACGGCCATACGGTTATATTGAAACGATCATTATCAGATGAGAATTGGTCGTCCTCCAACACAAAGTGATATGGCTTCGGTTGATCTTTTCCCAATATAGTCTGGTTGGAGTACTTTAACAAGCATTGCTTGTAGTATACGGTTGCTTCCTTTTGGTTAGGGCAATCTTGTCTCGCTTTAACTATGGAGTCATTGAGACAGCTCTGACATGCATCTGGATTGACATCACCTCGGCATAGGGCAATTGAGTTGACTGTATCAATGCCTTGCCCGGTGGAGTAGTTAAAGAAACCCAAGCCAGAGTTTGTGTTAGAGAGGACAGAGAGGGTCGTGTTCAGATTTTTTCAAACGCATCTTGTTTCTAGTATAATTAGCGTGGTTTCACACATACTGTAACGGAAATCGGATTGCGATAAGGTTGGGGTGGAGAATAGATATACGAAAACAAGCACGAGCCATATGGGTAGTTTTTGGGTGAGTATGACCATGTTTACGTGCAAGGAAGGATTGAAAAATTGGATGTTTTAGAGGGTCATAAGAAATAGTAATGAACAGTTTTCTAAAAATCCATCTTTTAAATCCACATCTGTTTGATTAGTTTGGGAGAAAAGTATGTGTGCCTAGAGAGACGTATATGAACCACTTGACAATCATCATATAATGGCCACTCGTTTCTTCTTACACTAGAAAAGTAAAAGACCCGATTTGTCCAATAAGTTCAGTTATGAACATAGAAAATATAATGGCCCAAAGTCAAACGGTACATCCACGCTATAAAGACATTTGGTCAATGGAATTGCTATACGAGTATTATCTGACTTCCATTTCATCATGTTTTGCTCAAAATTCTTCCATTCAATAGTTGAATGTTCTTGCTAAAGTAACTTCAAAAGCAAAACAACTCGAAAGTCAGCATAAAAACTCATAAAAGCCACATAATTATATGTACGATAACATATAAAAAAAGACCCACTAGGAAGTATAGTCTAGTTGACGAATCCAAATATTCAGGCAAGAATATGCACTTCTATAACTAATATTGTCGAGGTATTCACTAAACTAACAAAAAATATCACAAGAAATCCTTTTTCAAAGGTAGGCACGTGGATACTATGTCCATCCACGGATAGATATGCTCAATTGGTTAAAACTTACTCCGAAATCTAACGTCCTAAACTCAGATCGGGCATTTTGCGTGTTGACACAAACTCAGAGCATCGACCGTCTCAACATCAGGTGAGATTACTCTAGTCTTCGTAAAAAAAATATACTCAACCTGCGAAGAATAGATCTAAGAAGAGTGTAGGATTATTTTGTGGATGTTTTATTGATGTAAAATGAGGCTCACCTAACAGCATATTAAGACACTGATGATTGCTGAGAATCAGACCATAACATTGCCGTTGACAGAAGTGCAACTGTTGCAGTTTCAACACGAAGGCGATGTGGCCCAAGCCCAACTGCTGTTGCTCCTGCTTTTAGTATCGACTTTACCTCTGTTTCTGTGAAGTCTGGAATAAAATATTGACAAATGTAACATCATAATGACATGCTGTAGCCTTGAAATAAAATTACCTCCAACCCGTAATACAGCAAAGTTTCAAGAGGAAAAAAATATAAGGAAAAAACTTAACTACCTTTGGCATGGATCTTTTCAACTTTAATAAAAATAAACTGTCAAAAAGATTACCCCATAGAGAAATTTTATGGACCAAAATTAATGCTATCAATTGTTAAATATTTTGTACCATGATATAAAAGCTAAAAAATGCTATATAGCCATTATGATGCGTAAGGACAATTAGACAGGTTCGGGATCTTTTCTTTTATAGTTGTATTTAAACCTGAAACTGACTCTAAAAGGTAGATGACCGACACAATGATGTTGTTAGCAAGCAAAATATCATCTACAATAATTTTGTAGTTATATATCTAATCATAGAGGTTAAAAGCACCATAATCACTATATGGTTGACCCCATTCGCACCGGTAATTTGTAGCAATATTCAAGATAACGATAGATTTTTGCATCCAAGGTTTTTTTGGTCATTTATCATCCGGGTCAATAAGATAACTACCAAGTAATTTTCTTAGAAAAACTCTGGTTTAATATTAAATTATGAGAAATTCCTTTTTAATAATTTTAGAATTTTATTAATATACCATGTAATGTTTATCATACACAATTTGAATATGACAAGAAATTATATATAACGGGAAGAATCAAGGAAGTATATAGACATACTATTTTGATGTGATGTAAGACTTTAATATCTAAAAGAGAAGGAGAAAAGCAAAACAAGATTGACTTCTGTTAATTCAAGCTAAAAATATGTCATATATTATTGCCACATTTAATTTTGTTTTATTTTTCCCCTTTATCGCAACATTTTCAAATATGATACACTCATACGGTATTCCTGCAAAATATAATAACAAGGTAGTTATCTGTGCTATCGGATATCTTGTTGATTATACAAAAAATAAAATAAAAATGGCATCTTATGCATCTCAGTAAATACTATTGTTCCTGAGAATGCGTCTTTAGACTTCAGCAAAATTGGAAAATTATGTACATTGTTCTTAGGACACAACAAGTGGCTAGTGTGAGTGAGAGAAAGAGAGAACTAACCGCCTTCAGGTCCAATGATAATCGAGCCACCGTTCTCTTTTTGAGACAAAGACAAAGCGTTTAAAACTGGTGTAGCCTCTGCTGCGGCAATAAAGGATAGTTTTGATTGTGAAACCTAAAGGAATAATAAAAAGCGAGACATGAGTGTATAACAAAGAAATAGATAACAGTTTAAACAATTGACTAATCGTTCTTTGTTTTAATGATACAAGACATTGAACTTCCCACATACAAACTGACACAAGTGACTTACAATAGGTAAGAGGCCACCAACTTTCAAAGGAGGGTTTAAAGTCATTTCATGCAGCCGTTGGCCTACAATATAGGTTAGCAATTTACAGAAATTAAGCTAATAATGCATGAATACAAATAATAAGGTGGTTGTGCAAATGCTACCACTGTAGAACGGCAACTTTAATTTTGAGTTGGACATATAGAAATACAAATATGATACATTACATTGTTTAGCTGCAGCCAATATGACACGTTGCAACCTGTCCACTCTGTTCTCAGATATTGAAGGAGAGCGTTCAGTCAATAGTGGCGTTACACTGCTTGCTCCAAGCTCCTATAATTTTTAAGGTATACAAATTAGCATGCAGCGATTGCAAAACAGAAGTTCTATAGAGGTAGCAAAATGGGTGGGTCAGGCTGGTTGGGGGAAGGTGTCAACTTGGATTCATGTTAAAATGGGTCACTGTTAGCATGGGCCAAAACACTACAGGTTGACCCACAAACACTCATGTCCATCTTTTGATAGATAAATAATGTGTTATTATTGATTCGAGAAACACTATTATTACAATAAACATCTAAATCCTTATACGAACAATGTCAACAACATTAAATGCATTACACAAAATAGTTTGGGCGACTTTAATCCGTCTGTCTCAGTCAAGTATTTGAACCGTTCCTATGTAGATATTTTTTAGGAGAAATTCCATATATCCCCCTTAAAGCTTAAAAAAATGCATATATAGTAACCGAAAACATGCTTTAATAGAACTGTACCTTATGAATTGGATTCTTGTGTTTCGGGTATATATGCAAATTTCCATGTCTTTAGGGGTAAATGCAATTCCCCCTTTTTTTAATATTTAACATGTTTATGATACATAAAAACGAACAGGCTAATAAGTAAACGGTTCAAAATTGCCACCTAAGTTCTAGTAAAATATGACTCAGTTACTCCATTTAACACATACTGTGCATTTCTCTATTAGCCAGTCAGATCGACCACCTTTCAGAGTACCTACATAAACAAAATCTGTAAGTCAAGGAAGCCACACAAGCAGTAAAAAACATCAAATAATCACTGTAATTACTAATTACTGGACACAAAACTGACCAAAAGCAGCAAACACATGCCATTGGGTTGTATTAGTAGACACTAATTTTGGATCCTCAAGTGCAATTACATCTGCTCCAGTGCGGTCAATCCTCTCTATGCACCCTTCAACCAAACCTCCTTTTCCATTAAAGAGCTCTATCCTTGCAAGATTTTAAATTATGAAAAATAAATTCAAATAAATCAAGTGTGAGAAAATTGTCGTACAAAGTTTGTAAAACCTTTTACGTTTAGTTACAGGTAGCAAGTAGGAACATTTCAGATGCGATTTCTTACAAACCATCCCCAAGCAAAGAAGATAATAAATCAGAAAAAGATACAAATTACTTTTAAACTGTAACTTGAGGAGAGAGAGAGAGGGGGGAGTGGTGGTTCATGGAGTTGCATTCTTTCCTCCTAAACTTTTGAGTGATTAGCATGATATATGAGAACTAGAACCAGAAGACGTGTATTTGCTGAACACTCTTTCCTCCTAAAGTTGCCTACTGGAAAATTTTGGACTTATAAAGTACATGGAGTTGCATTCCTTATAATCCTACCGCCTACGGAGGAGCTATGGGTTAAACTTATAGATGAGATCATAGTTGTATGCTTGTGTACCTTGTGATAATATTGATATGAACCGGGTCCGATTAAGAATGGTTGAATCACCAATCCATTCGTAAAATTCAGCATAACATGTTATATCCCTAATACCCTATTTATAGATTTCAAAACAAGAATTCATTTCTAACCAACCTCTAATTCCTTGTCTTTGTTTAAATAAGACTTATCTAAAGTATTAGAATAAGAATATGGTTCATATCACATATATGACCTTGCTGTGCATAAGAGTGATCTGAACTTATCAAGCTCAATGTTGGAGGTGGACAATTGAAGTGAATTAAACAATGCAACACAGAAAATATTGCGAGATTACCTTCGTATTAAGCATTCATACATCAACTTTTCATTCCCGGAGATTTTTTATGACATCTTTAATAATCAACCGACATCTTGTGATCGAACAAAAATAAAACATTTTCTCACATGGCATCATAAAAGCAGGTTTCTCAGTGTTGAAAGAAAAGATAGGCTGTGACAACCAAACGAGTTTTGACTTGGAAATTGAGAGAACCAAAGAATTAACTTTGCTTTGATGCTTTTCTTGTTAATTCCAAACGAACTACACATTATTCATACGAAGTGAACATCCCACTGAATGTAGTTTTGGATGAGGTGAACAACTGATGAAGTAAAACCAACAACATATGGTAATATGGTGTTCAACAATCCAAAACCACCAATCATTCATTAAGTTCTGAGGGTTCATGCATGAGGCATCATTTCTAGGCAGACAAGCAACACAATCTGCAAAATGATTGTGACGGGTGTTAGATGACTTAGATCTTGGATGAATGGTTCTCTATGAACATTCTGCGCATTGGGTTACTTGTCTGCTTAGAAATGATATCTAAACCTTAAGAAGTTAGCGAATGGAGTTGTTTTTAGTGTCTACAGAATAAAACCCATGTAGATTGCTGTATGTTGGCTGCTTTACTGCACTGCTTACCTTAATGAGAAAATACATTCATGTAATTTTTATTTTATTTTTTTTGAACAGTGGATTCATTCATGTGAATGTTTACTTTGCGTATGAATAGAAGTTTTGCAGATTTCGTGCAAGAAAAGCATAGGTGTCAAATTTAAGTTGGTTCTTTAGTTCCCAGATCCCCTAAAATAGAACCCTATCAGTCGTCAAAGCCTATCTTCCCTAGATGATGGTGATGCATGCAGCAGAAAGGAACACGTTTTCTTAAATCCATGGCAGACTGATAAAAGATGAAGTTTTGGTTGCTGATGTTAACACCAGATATAAAGAAAAATTACAATTCTTCACTGCAAATAAAAAGCTTTTAAAATCAAATAAGATGGCAACTGACTTATTCTTATAATCTTATGTCAATATCTCATATTACAACCACCTTACATTGCCTTATTATCTGTTTAGTTTTTACCTTATATACTGTGTGTTAACGAACATCCAAACAAGACACATAATTGGTTATGGTGTTGAGCGATACAGAATTAGCACCTAAATCAAAACTCAGAAAACCCAAATAAATTGCACACACAATAGTGGTTATAAGTGAAATCAAGGAATAAGATTTGCTGTTGTATCATACTCAAACGGATCATAGTATCATACATCCTTTGGTTACTAAAAATATATTGCTCCCTACTTTGTTTTAACGTGTCGTGTTTCTAGGTTCGATTATGAAGTTTGCAAACTTATCAAAATCTATTATGCTTAGATTCCACTAAGCTTGAATGAAAATCTACTCCTTTACATGACTAAACAGTCTTATGCTTATTCACCGGGTATAAACCCTTTACCCAAAAAAACACTCTTATGCTCGGGGAGTCCATCCTAAGTCCCAACTATGCATTGCATCTTTTTTATTTAAAAACTTCAGTGATTATTACAGCATGCTGACTATGTTTTGTATCATGGAATAAAAGTATTTAAAGGATTCATTGTTCCAAAAAAAAAAAAAAAAAAAATTTAAAAAAAAAAAAAAAAAAAAAAGGTTGTAACTCGATATGATGTCAAGGTTCATGTTTTTCAACAAGAAAATGGTGAGAGTATCGCATGCCAGCCTTAAAGACTATTTGAAGGACAAGGATTTATTCATCAAACACTTTGGTCCTTAAGAACAATATATGCACATGATAGACCAATCAATAAAAACTAAACTATCCTTAAAAAGCTAAAACCACTCCAAAACCCCATCTCTCTCGATTACACATTTACACATTTGATCAACTCTCTCTGATTAAAGTTAAATCTCACCATAAGTTACATTCTAATTTCTGTGCTCAATAGTTTTAGCTTCTATCTGTCTTTCTAATTAAGCCTATAAAATAACTAACGTTCTACAACCATAAAACAATAAGATAACAGAATCATCAATCAAGAATTGCTCATTTCAATCACTTTTTGTACTCATATAATAGTCATTATCCATTTAAAAGTGTTTGGGATTCCATATTAAAATGTTTATCTATGTATCTTTCAAGCAGTTTTGAGCGGTTGAACAAAACCGATTATCTGCTTATTTTAGAGCAAATAAGCTCTTAAAAATAAGCATGTTTAGATTGGGTAAATATGGAATTATCCCTTATTTTTTTAACCAACAAGCAGTTTAAAATAAGCACAATCTCCATGTGCTTGGGATTATTTCTTTCAAACCGCTTATCTGTTTATTTTAAACATCTTATGTCAAAGTAAAATAAGCAAATAATCCGTTTCAAACAAACACTGAAAACCGCTTATCTACTTACAAAATGAACATATGAACACTCAAATGATCAAAATCTCAGACACCCTCTAACCACATTACTCCAATTCACAACCTATATAATATATATGTTAATGTGGCGCATCATTCATGTTTGGCATTAAAAATTTATATCGGCTAAAATATTATAACACTAACTTCTTTTGAACGAAAAAAAAAAACTTCAATAGCTTAAATTGAAGCATACCTGTCATCAGTATTCAACCTCAAAACTTTAGTCATATGCAAAAACTCATCCCCTTGCACTCTTACAACAGACCCCTATAACAAAACAAAACAATTACACCTCAGTATGTGTGTTACTGTGTGAGAGAGAGAGAAAAAAAAAAGTTGTGTCTAGTGTCTACCTTAGAAGAAGGAAAGCTGTCGGAGAAGAACCTAGGAAGACCGCCACGAGATTGGTTTGAAGAGTCCGATGAGAATGCTCGGAGGTTCAATGTTTTCCGGCATGACCGGATAGTGAAATGAGGGATGGAGTACAGGGCTTGCATTTTGGGTTTTTGATTGTAAGGTGGAGGAGGTTCAGGGGTTCGAGTTGACAAAACTAACCTCGAGAACAAGTAAAAACCCATTGTTTTTAAGGTACGAGTAAAAAAATAAAAATAAAAAAATTCAATGTAATCTTGCACCCCAATAATTCCTTCCCATGCACCCTCTAGGCTCAAGCCAATCACGTGACGTCCAATCATACACAGTTTTTTTTTTTTTTTTTTTGAAAGAAATTGTTATTTGAAGTGCTTATAGAGTGTTTTAATATATATAAGTGAGTGTTTATTTTGTTGTAGTTTTTTTATATGTAGAGTATATTTATTTGTGTAGTGTTTTTACGTTAAACCATTAAAACATTAAACAAACACAACAACAAATGCTACTATATTACAACGAAATCTACTTCACATAAAGATTATTAATTTTTTATAAACTTTTTTTTATAAACTTTTTTTATAAACTTTTTATAAACTTTTTTTATAAACTTTTTATAAACTTTTTTATAAACTTTTTATAAACTTTTTTTATAAATTTTTTATAAATTTCTTATAAATTTTTTATAAACTTTTTTTATAAATTTCTTATAAATTTTTTATAAACTTTTTTTATAAACTTTTTATAAACTTTTTATAAACTTTTTTTATAAACTTTTTATAAACCTTTTTTATAAATTTCTTATAAATTTATAAAAAAAGATAAAAAAAAAAGTTTATAAAAAATTTATAAAAAAAGATTATAAAAAAATTATAAAAAAAGTTTATAAAAAAAAGTTTATAAAAACACATTTGTTGTTGTATTTGTTTAATGTTTTAATGTCTAATGTTTTATTGTTATTGTTTAATTAAATAGAAACAAATACACAATTAAAAAAAATATAACGTAAAATAAATACCATATAAAAACACTACACAATTAAATACACTATACATATAAAAATACTACACAAATAAATAATACATATACCTAAACACTACACAATTAGATACATATACCTAAACACTACACAATTATATCTAAACGAAATATGCCCACGTGAATCTCTTCATGATCAACAACAACCCATAATAATCCCACGCCACGTATAGCAATCAAAACTCATCACGTGATCTCCATTTTAGAAGAGTAGTATCAAGAATCTAGACAACCTTTGGAGCACGAAGCAATAAATGAAGAGATAAACCCAAACACTTAAGGGTGTTTGGGTAGTAGGACCCAAAAAAATTAGCTAAAATTTGAGTCGGGTTATACGAGTCAAAAATTTTAGTTGAAAATTTTAGTCGGGTTATCCTGGTTAACTGTATTAATTTTAATTTTTTTAGATAGGTTTTGAGCGAGAGTTTTAACCTATTCAAATTTCAGTTAATAAGAATGACTTATATAATTAAATTTTAAAATTATTTATTCATTTTTTATTTTTGTTTCTTTTAAACTACCATACTTTTCTTATTCTTATCCTAATAGCAATACTTAATCGGGTTAACCCGAACCCAATTATAAAAACCTTTAATTCCAAAAGTAATATTCTCTTCGTTTGCACAGTTTAATAAAATTAGGACAACTGCAATTTTCAACTAGTCAAATAAAATATTTTCTTATTAAATTCTTTTTTTATTATTTAAAATTAATAAAAATAGAAAGTGTACAATTTTAATGAGACATTTTAGAAAAAAATATGAACTATAATTTTGGAAAAAAAAAAATATTACATTATTTACATAAACTTAGTCAATTTGTAAGTCAACAAAAGTTAAGTAACTATTCAATATTATATTACAAATTACATGATAAAAGAACTTAGGAAGCTGTCTTCACATATATTACTTCGAATCGGTTTTACTTTGATCCTTAAATTGTTTCCCCATATTCCGTATACCTTGAATTTCATAATATACACGTAAACTTAACTAGAGGCTTAGGGGTTGTATATTTTTTTTCCTTATAGAGCTAGGTGTAGTTTCGTACTAATAATACTTAGAGAAAAGTACAAAAATAAGCTAAAATCTTTTTTGAATTCCCCTTTGTGGTCACTTTTTAACTTAATGTCCAAAATGGTCATGCGCAACCACTCGACTCCGCAGCTCCACCCAAAATTCACCACGTGTCCAAATGAAAGTACACTTTTTTACTTTATAAGAAGAAAAAAAAAAAGTAAAAAGTACAAAAAGTACAAATAATAAAAAAAAATGTACAAAAAGTGTACTTTCATTTGGACACGTGGCGAATTTTGGTTGAAATCGAAGTGGTTCGAAATCATTGTTGAATCCATTTGGACATTGGGTTAAAACTTGACCACAAAGGGAACTTCAAAAAAGATTTTGGGTTATTTTTGTAATTTTCTCTAATACTTAGTGGTGTATCACTTCAGCGTTATCTCTATACTTCTCCAATAAAACACATTAGTAACTAAAACACCCTCATTGACAATAAAACTAATAACTGTTATAGGTGCATGTAAGTCTCACAAAATATCCCACCAAAAATACTACACTCGCTCAAAAAAAAAAAAAAAAAAAAAAAAAATGTCAGTTAGTACAATGGTTAAGGATGAATGGCATGCAAGAGTGGGTGCAGAATGACATGTTATTAGTGAGCCATTAGTACCCAAAAATACCAATAACACACGTGTTGATGCATAATCTGGCGCGGGCTGGATTCGAAGACTCTCCCTGGGCCGTTCGTCGTCTTCTCGAGCCCTAAGTAGACACTTGTCAACAGAGACCGTTAGGAGTGGACCCGAGGCCGTAGCCCCGGGGTCCACCTCCGCGTCAGTTAGATATCGGTCGCGATGTGATGAGTTTGAAAGGTTTATGGATAATTATTAATATTAGTATGACCGGATTCGAACTTCGAGACTTGGAGTTGCACACGATATGAGAATTGATGTAAATAATTATAATATATAAAACGTTATTATTATTAATTATTAGTCACGAAATAAATACTTAACGATGGTTAATATTTAACGAGGTTTGGCTAACTGGCGTTAAATGTAAACTTAAAGGACTAGAGATGAAATTATAAGTCAGGAAGGATCTAGAATCCCTTTGGGATTGA
Source organism: Chrysanthemum makinoi (assembly GCA_910596185.1). Classification (NCBI taxonomy): domain Eukaryota; kingdom Viridiplantae; phylum Streptophyta; class Magnoliopsida; order Asterales; family Asteraceae; genus Chrysanthemum; species Chrysanthemum makinoi. Next base: position 63,083,200 of record OU343222.1, on the reverse strand, counting down.
TTGGCCGATCGGTTGGGGTTCCCTAACCCAACCCACACATTAACTTGTCCTCCAAGATTGGTTAACTATAAATACAATCCTATTGTGTTCATTCTAAACCTAATCTTGGTGACTTGCAAACCTAATTTCTCTCCTTCTCCTCTGCTTTTTGTGTGGCGGTCGAATCCCCTTCCCATAGGGATTCGATTTGCTTAACTAAAGAATAAGTATTTGGTTTGTTTCGTGATCAAGAAACTAGCTTTTCACATCAAATCGCTATTATTACGTGTGTACAAGAACGAAGAACAAGCACGCTTGAGCTTGTGAATCTTGGTGGTTGATTTCATTGGTGAGTCGACATAGGTGTTGGTCGACATTCACAAACCTAATTTATTAGGTTTTGGGTTTCTTGTTCTTGATCCTAATTTGGGGTTTTTCCATAAACCCTAATTGCATTGATTCGCAAAGAGTGCACGCATATACTTTTAATTCGGTTAATTAATTTACAAGTATTATTTCTATTACTTCCGTTGCATGCTTTGATGATGTTTACTTGTTTTATATAATTGTTATGATTAGTAAAACCCAACAATGGCATCACGAGCCGTTAATATGTTGTAATTAATTACCGAAACACATAAAAAATTGAATCTTTATGATTATTATATGCTTTTATGGTTTCTAGGGTTTTGAAAATTGGAACCCTAATTTTTTATTATTGGGTCGATTACCCTTTAATTGTTTATTAGGTTTTATTTTTTGTAAAACTTGTAGAAACCCTAGGATTGCATGTATATTTTATGTGGTTTTCATGAATAATTGTTATGTGCCATGATTATATGCGTATCTTGGGATTATAATTGTTATGAGGAATCCATGGTGAAACATGCATGTTTTGCCATGGAGTATTGTTTTTGATTAATTGTTAAGTGATATACACATGTTTATTTATTTGATAATATTGAATTGGGGAAGACCTCAATTATACTAATAAAAATTTGTTATGTGCTATTTGGTATACTATTGACTTTGGCTTACGCAATCGACTTGTCGATGTATGTGGCTTATCTACCTTGTAGTTGAAAGCCCTAGTTGATGTATGCATTTTTACGCATAGAATTGTTTATTAGGTTTTATCGAAATAATTATGCATGTGGCTAATTGTTTTACATATGTTAATTGTTAAGTTATATGTATATTATTTGAGTTCCTTTTAATTTTATTAAAATGCCTTTTGTTTATATTGTATGACATGTTAGTAAGCAAAAGGGGTTTTTTTTTAGAATAGAAAATTAAATGGACTAAATAATGTGCTTAAAATTTGATTTGTTTTTCTAAGTATTAAAATCTTGAACTTTTAATCGATTGATCTGGTACATAAATGGTTAGAACGTCTCACCCACTAGAACAAACTATAAAGGGGTTATTTAAGAAGTGAGCACACCGTGAATGGATGTCTAAGGTTATGCCTCAGTGCTTACCGGTGCCCTCTGCCCCTGTGAGTTCGATTGGAGCTACCTAGTATAACCATTCTATGTACGAAGCATCTTAGTGCAAAGTTGTAAGTTTCTCAACGAATCGATTAAAACTTTGTAGAATTTAATCTTAGCAATTAAAATCTTATGTAAGGTTTTCAAAAATATTTTGTTATAAAGTTGTATGCATGCTTCTTTATACATAAGTTTTGATTACACGTCAAAATTGTACCCTTTAAATTTAAGTTTATGCCATCTAATGATATGAAACACTTGAAGTTGTAATTTAGTTATGTGAGACCTTGATCTAGATTACAATGACAAGGTGAATTATTTTGTTGTGTGTGACCTCGCTTAATGATTTGCGGTTTCTAAATTAGACAACTTAATTAAGTTAGTTAGTGAGACCTATGACTTAAGGCATAAGATGGGATAAAACATGCTTACATTTTGCATTAATTGTTTTGGCAAAATTGTAAATCCCATATTTTCTAGGAATTGAAAACTTGTTTGTCAATTATTGTTCTTCGACAATTACCTATTCTATACTTTCATCACTAGCAGATCAACTGATGTGGTGAAACTATGATAATGAGGGTCCTAGATTCAAGGAAAATTCTATGGTTAATATGAATATTGACCAAGGGTATTTTATTTTCTTGAAAGATTTTATTATCGAAAATACTAAAACTGAATTTTGAAAATTCTTTTGATTGTATTAATGCAACATTAAACCGTAAACGTAGTTTGGGCTTTGGTAAATTGATCTAGTTCTGTTTTCAAACGAATGTTTGATCAAGAAAAATTTACTAAAAGACAAACATAAACTCTTTTCCATGGAAGAAGAGTGTGACTCAATCCTATTCCTTTTCATGATTGAGAAAGGTATGTTAGGAACATTAGAATTGTCTAAATTCTAATATAACTCATAGCAACTTTAATAGTTAAGAAAATTGCACACCATGTTTTCCTTAAGAGATTTCATTACCCTCTGTTGGTGATTGAATTCTTATATGACATTTTGGTCAACTAGAAAACATGTTTGATATTATATGAGTTATTACATTAGAATCTAGACTAATTACCGCAAAATTGGTAAAAGACAAACTAGTATATTGTATCTAGTTGTTTTGATTTGACCAATTAAAGGTGCTACACACCATTGTGGGGATAGTAGACCTATTGAGAAAGAAATTGCATGCTCAATTTTTCAAGTTAATAGTATGATGGATGATTCATCATCTACAGAGTAGAATACACTCTTTTAGTACCTAAGTAATTGTTACGAATAGTCTTTGAAAGGAGTTACAACGTAATAGCACGCTATTTTCACTGGTTAATGCAACACTTACAATGTTGTCAAATCCAGTGGGAGTATTGTGGTGTATTACTGAATAAGACATTATTGTAACGTTGTCTAATTCAGTGGGAGTTACAAGATTTATTATCTTGGTAGTGACTCAGATTATTTCTAGATTTTCTTGAAATAATACATTACGTTTAAAAATGTAGACATTCATATTCTCAAGGATAGTTATGAACGTTTCCTTGATAATTAAGTGCTCCTACATCTACTTGTAATGCTTATATATCTATGACACTATCATATTGCTCACATAAACAAACGAATGTCATGGTGTTTATATTCTATATGGTGTTGTTCTATGCACAAGTGGGAGAAGTATTAATTGTGTGCAAAAGAACAAACACATACAAATATGATTAATGGATTCTCTTGATCGTAAGATAAGAGATTATCGTTCTAATAAGATTGACTTGTTTAGAACATGTGTCAAGATTATAACATAGACTACTTTTATGTCTTATGTCATTCAAAATTATAGAAACACTTGAAGTTACATTTTAGTTTAAGTGAGATCTTGGCTAGATTGTAATCTCAAGGTAAATCTCCACTTGTCGTGGGATCGGTCGTGGATGTTTTTACAGTTTCTTAAGTTGAACACTTCTTGGAATGACATAAAATAAATATAGTAAAGTAATACTATCTTAAATATTTATGTATTTTTAGAATGACATAAATAGATAGAGTAGTATATTAACTTGAAAATAAATTAATTTTAACCATGATGTGGTGTTCATAATTACTTTAAATTATAAATGTTTATGTGTTTCTTTGTAAAGTCACCAACATGAAGTCTTTTAAAGACTTATAATATAAAGTAAGATATTATAACTGTTATGTCTTTTGACTTAGTCAAAGAATACTCATGTTATAAAGTATGCAATTGGCCTAAAAATTCTATTATACCATTAAGTTGTCTTAGTTGGTAAATAGGTAAGCCAAAAGGAATATGTTTATCTTATATATTGTTAGATTGTCTTACAATATTAATTCTAACGAAATAATGTATGTATATGGAATGTTCAGTTAGAAGAATCAAACATTTGTTATATTGTTTGATTTAAGATAATAATATCTTCTTTCTTCCAAAAGTTATCAAGGTTAGAAAATTGAGTATTGATTGGATATACTTAATAAAACTCAAACCTAGAAGATTAATAAGACACCATTTTAGTATGGAATGTGATGAATCACATTGAGTCTTATATATTGAAGTTTTGAATTGTTAAAACTACTTATGGAGTAGGTTATTAACAAACAAGATTTACGAACTGTCAATGTATTTTGTAATATCCCACAAGAAAACAATTTAGTGTTGTTCTAATTGCTAAAGTATTTATAGATAGTCTTTAAATTACAAAAGCAAATGGAGTTTTGTTTAGATCTTGAAGAGATTAAATTACAATTACAAAACACATAATCTTCTAAAATACACTAGTGAATATCATGATGAGGTCAAATATGATATACCTCAAAATGATGGAATTCTCATTCATAGATCCGCAAGGATATCTCAGATATTTGATATGATGAGAAATATGATTTACAGGATCATGGTAAACCTATTAATCATAATGATATATTACCTAATATTGAATTGTGGTAAATTATTCATACTATGAATGTAAAGATGTTGTCCAAAGAGATAATCAACTTTGTAAACTTGGTTTATCTTAATAAAGATGAGTTTCTTCAAAGGAAAGAAAACCCTAGCGGTTTAAAATTCTTTGTGTAGAAATCATATGGACAAAATTGTACATGTGTTTAATGCATGACTTGTGACAAGATTATTAATCACACTTAAGCGATTAACTGTGATTGAATATTCTTTCCTTGGCACATTAAATATATAATGATTATGATTGTCATACTTATTTTCATTAATATGAAAATAACAATGGAATATTAAAACTCTTTCTTGTGTGATTACTTTTGCGAGGACGATAAGTAATACAAATGAGTTTTATGAATTCACATAATCTTTGGAAATGTACAAACGGCAAGAATCCATGAATGGATATATGCATGCATCTAGGAGATGATTCTTATGTTTAACTATTAAATCCATGTTTTGGTTTAAAATTAAAATAAGATAATTTCTAAGTATTCCTGAAAGCTAGTGGGAGTATTGTGTTTATTTTCTTTAAATCTTATATGTTGTGGGTAGTAACATTCCATCTAAGCTAAATGTTAAGTTTGGAATGGAACTTCACATGAAAGATTTAGAAAATAAGACATACAACCTTGGAGTATATGTTTATTGTTAATAAACATGGCGGTATTAAATTAATGAGTCTAATAGAACATGATATATCATTTGGAAAATGGATATGTAGAACATGAATTAAATCTTTGTTTGACATAAGGATTTTTCATGTACATCATGTTATTGTTGTATCATGCTTGAATGCAAGATGATTTGACAACATTGATATCTAATGAAGTTATTAGATAACTAGTGTAATGAATATTCTAATAGAATATGTTTGAATCTAGAATTACATTCCTCAGCCTGGATTTGCTCTCAAAATTCTAAGGATGAGCAATACAGAAATTGTTGCATAATTGTTATAGCCAACAAACTTGAAAGTTTGGAAGGTATCAAACATTACACTATAGATATTGAAGTTTACGGAGATTTTAAAGAGCATATTGTTGTTTGTATACAATGATCTTTGGTTTAATTGAGATGCCACTCAATACTAGTCATGGGAGGATTTCATCCTTGTAAATGGTCATGTGAACTAGTTGTGCTCAAACAAGAGCATAGTTGCATTATACAATAAAGAATTAGAATGCTTTAAACTTTAAAAATTGTTTGAAAGTTTGATTGTCATAAATTGGTGTTGAGGATGTCACACACTTTATGAAATATATTATGTGGCAATATCAAGATATTTTGAATGCACACATACAAGAACTTCACTAGTTGAATTCTTGAAATAAGTATTCTCAAAATTTCGATAGATCAAAGTTAGTTGAAATTATGCCTTGTCAACAAGTATGATTGTCATTACTTGAGACATAATTCATTAACAAGTATTATCATGCATTGATCTATTTAGTATTTGGATAAGGGATGTTATGAACAAATATTATTTAAATGGAATAAAATATTGGTTATGTTTATTTTTCATTTTCTTAATATTATATCCTATATTTGCATGTTTAATCCGTGAATAACTTATGTTATTCTAAAAGTCCGTTGTCGATCAATGATGTGGGAATGTCATTGAATTAAGACAAATCGGAGTTTTGGTAGAATATACTTTAAGTATATTGATGCGTGGGACATGCCAAATTCACATGATATTCAATGAATTGAATATAGGACAAATCCCAACTTTACATGATGATACTTTATGGATTTTGTCATTAAGTATATCATGAAGTGTTTATCCTCGGACTTGAGATACAGATAACTGCAAGAATGTAGTGCATTTGTGTAAGATAGTCTAACGCTATCAAGTAATGCGGTAGTTATAAGGGCTATTTTCATAAGTGTTACAAAGTTCATGAGTTATGTTTGTAGTCAAGAGAATTTGTTCCTTTGAATTTGTTTCAAAGCATAATACTATATTTGGGCCCCTCGTAGGATTGGCAAGATGTTTGTAAGGCCTTACCCAAGATCTATCTGGAATACGTTCAGATGATTTGGTAATCTTGTTCAATCAAATACAACGAAATGAATATTAACTTATGATATGACTTGATCCATATTCATAGTTAATGTAGTATTAGTAACAAAAGGATAAGTAAAAATGATGAATTATTAAATGGTTTTCCAGGAGACCATACTCGATTTGATCTGGGGGCATTGGCGTGTGAAAGCTAGACTAACCAATGTCATTACTATATTAAGTAATATCCAAGTGGGAGCTGAAAGGTTTATGGATAATTATTAATATTAGTATGACCGGATTCGAACTCGAGACTTCGGGATTGCACACATTACGTATGAGAATTGATGTAAATAATTATAATATATAAAACGTTATTATTATTAATTATTAGTCACGAAATAAATACTTAACGATGGTTAATATTTAACGAGGTTTGGCTAACGGTCGTCAAATGTAAACTTAAAGGACTAGAGATGAAATTATAAGTCGGGAAGGATCTAGAATCCCTTTGGGATTGATTGACCGATCGGTTGGGGTTCCCTAACCCAACCCACACATTAACTTGTCCTCCAAGATTGGTTAACTATAAATACAATCCTATTGTGTTCATTCTAAACCTAATCTTGGTGACTTGCAAACCTAATTTCTCTCCTTCTCCCTCTTTCTTTTGTGTGGCCGGTCGAACTCCCCTTCCCATAGAGATTCGATTTGCTTAACTAAAGAATAAGTATTTGGTTTGTTTCGTGATCAAGAAACTAGCTTTTCACATCAAATCGCTATTATTACGTGTGTACAAGAACGAAGAACAAGCACACTTGAGCTTGTGAATCTTGGTGGTTGATTTCATTGGTGAGTCGCATATAGGTGTTGGTCGACATTCACAAACCCTAATTTATTAGGGTTTTGGGTTTCTTGTTCTTGATCCTAATTTGGGGTTTTTCCATAAACCCTAATTGCATTGATTCGCAAAAGGTACGCACATACTTTTAATTCGGTTAGTTAATTTACAAGTATTATTTCTATTACTTCCGCTGCATGCTTTGATGATGTTTACTTGTTTTATATAATTGTTATGATTAGTAAAACCCAACAGAGTTAGGGTTAGAGTAACCTGTCATGTTATCGTCACATATATCATGTCCACAAGAAGGAGATCCAGCCATGTATTTATAGGGCATGGATTAGGGTTTAGGTGTAGAGTGGGCCGCTGTCTTCCGGGCATGACCCATTCCTGGCCCAGTCCGGACTATACGTCCACAACACGAATTACACATTACACCGATCACTGTTATCAAACAGCCCTTAAATCGTTTATCGTCCTGAATGATTCACATGCTCTGTTTAAACTTGCTTCTAAATAAAAATAGAGCGTTTGCTAATCGTGCTAAACTAAGGATTCGAATAACATAGAATTACCACTATAGTCTTATGCATAATCCGAAACTAAGTCTGACAAATATGATATGAGTGCATGGATAATGCAAAAACAAAAACGCTAATTAGAATGGTAATATACACAATAATGGTTTCTCATTGGTTTTGATGTAAATCGAAATATATTTTTATGTCCTATCTTTATAAATCTAATTATCTAGTTTTCTTCTTATATTTTAAAATTTCATCATTGATTTGAAAATAATGTAAAACTTAAGAATTTATTTGTCAACATTAAACAATTACATCCATTAAAAAATAGTTAAACTTTAATTTACATGAAATAAGTTATCGGAGTTGTATAACATGACAATACTGAGAAACTTGGTTGATGAATAACATTGCATGCGCACTATCCAGACTAGATCAAAATTAATTAAAATAATACACCGCATGAAAATTTTGCTAACAAACAATCACATCGCAAACCGATTCAAATTTGTCCTCTAAATTACATGGATAATGTTAAGAAAACGCTAATTAGAATGGTAATATACATTAATGTTTTCTCATTGGCTTTGTTGTAAATCGAAATATATTTATGTCCTATCTTTACAAATCTAATTGTCTAGTTTTCTTCTTAAATTCTAAATGTCATCATTTATTTAAAAATAACGTAAAACTTAAAAATTTATCATGTCAACCTTAAACAGTTACATCCATTAAAAAATAGTTAAACTTTAATTTATATGAAATAAGTAATACAAAGTTATATAACATGCTAATATTGAGAAACTTGGTTGGTGAATGACATTGCATGCGCACCGTTCAGAATGATTCAGAAGTAATTAAAATAATGCGGCGCATGAAAAATTTGCTAAAAAACAATCATATCGCAGACCAATTCAGATTTGTTCTCGGAATTACACGAATCAAAGGCTATCAAACATCTCCTAAGTGGTTTATAGTCAATTAGATGAATGACTATGACTTAAAAATAGAGAATAAGGTATACGATAATAATAAAAATATTATGCAACAAAAGTGATGCATTAGAGGTAGTCAACCCTACAAAATATTATTACTCATTATTGTTACAGTAATGATATAGATGACTAAAATATAGACATAAAGATATGCCTAATCAATTCATTACTTGACACATGTCCTATCCATTTTCTCTCTCATTATCTTCACCATTTATCTTGACAAGTGTTGCAATCTTAGTATTAGGCATATCTTTAGGCATGTTTATTAGTCATGCAAATCATTTTCCTTATTGTTATCTCACTGTTAATTATCCTTTTTCTTTATGAGTCTTACGTAATTCAACCTAATCCTTGCTCGCTACCCATCTTTTAATTTAGGGTTAATGGTCTAGAAAACCTATCAACTTTCCACTTTTTACTTTTGTGACAATAAACTTTTTTTTTTCTTATTAAAACAATACAACTTCTTAATGACTGCTATTGTAACCAAAGATGCCACGTGGCACACTTAATTATCACTTAACCAATAAAACGCGTTTATTATGTCTTGGGGGACTATTTTTGCCAATGTACCAAAGTTGGGGACTAATACTCCTAATACATACGAATATATAAAAAAAGAAAAACGTTTTTATAAAACATAAGTTCAGTTTATGTTCTTCCCCAAAACTGCTACTACCACCTGATAAACCCTAATCAATGAGTTCTTCAAGTTCAAAGACAATCACGCTCTAGTTGGTGGTAATATCCAATACCTGTAAATGTAACCGGCTACTAAAGGTTCATACTTCAACCACAAGGAGGAATCCGGGCAAAAGATTTGTCAAATGTGATGATTGCAAAGTGTACGAGTTTCTTGATGAAGATCTTCCTACGGAGTACTACAAAGAGTTGGTGTTTGGATTCTTTGAAAGGCGTAAACACATCACCATAATCCATATTCTCAACACATGGTTGAGGGTGTTGCTATGGAAAAGTCACTGTTGGAAGATGAGTTGAAGGCTACAAAGTCCAAGTTGCAGTTGTATGATAAGTTATTTTACATTATGATAGGATGCTTGTGTTTAATTTGTGTTATATTAGGTATGACAATTGCCAAGTAATTAGGGTCTTGTTGTAATGGTTTTATCTTATGGAATGAAAATCTTATCTTTTGGTTACATTCTCTTATATTTATGTTGCATTCTAATATCTGTTACAATCCAGTGTGATTTGTAGACCATAGTAAAACAGTGAGCATAGCATTCATGATAGGTGATAGAAAACACATTATTTTAGGGCCATAAAAGGCATACATTAACTAAACTGAAAGACCAAGTGCTGATAAGTCCATAAACCATGAAAGACCAGTGCTAGGTAGTAGGTGCTTCTAACCCATCCATTTCTTTCCCTTTTGGAGCTGCAATTTCAGTTTTGGCAACATAAGGTTTGACACCAAATTCTTCAAGAGTGGCCTTTGCAGGCAAACCTAGAACTTTAGGCCTTGCATCAAATAGAAGCTTTTCAATTTGTTTTTAGGTTAGTGGCTCATCATCCTCTGTATCATCGAAGCGCTTTCAACATAATGTGAGCTTGAGCCCACCTTTGGTTGATAAAACTGTAGCTCATGAGGTGGTTCTCTACCGACAATGGTGGAAAATACCATGTCCATGTGCTACATGTGTTACCTGAACTTGTGTCATCTTCCACCATTGCATATTCTCAAGTATCACTGAAATGCAGATTATTTCTGAAAAAAAATATAGCAAAACATAAGTATCTTTAAAAGATAAGAGATGGAAAAGGCACATGAAGATGTTTGACAATTTATAACCTTTTCTCTTGTTGGAACCCTTGTTTCCTGAACTCATGTTTGCAAAAGATGGAATAGATGATGAAGATGTTTGATATGGTTTTGTAACATATATACACCGCCCTTATATAGAGGTGTGGTATTTCATTTGAACAAGATAAGTTGGATTGATTCATTGAATGCAAAATGTTCAAGTGGTAATACATAGATTAATTGATTTGCACAAATGTTGAAAAGTGATACATTGACTCATTGACTGCACAAATGTACAAAAGCTAACTGCAAATTGTGTAGTAAATACAGTGGGACAATGCAATAGTTAACTGATATGGCACAAAGTGAGAAAATGCAATAGTGAAAGTCATAAGGTGGGTTAGATGCAAATGCATAAAAGTCAGGTTTTTGAAGTGATGCAATGCAAATGCATAAAAGTGACTGCAATTGTAGAACAAGAACTCAAATAATGTTACTACACCTAATGTTACTGCAATAGTCCAAAATGAGTTACTGCAGAAATTGTACAAAAGTAATTCATTGATAGAACAGTAAACTGCATTCAGTCATACATACTTGACCTTCATACAAGAGAGTAGTTTAATTTTGACCATCTTATGCCCTCATATGATATACAAAATGGGCTATTTGTAGATGGTCATTTTAAACTGTTAACATACCTAAAAAACCATATGGCAGTTAAATTGTTTACACATCCAAAAGATGATTACATATGCCCTCATAACATATACAAAATGGGCTATTAAGCTGACATACAAAAGCTAAAATAGATGTTAGTTGCTCTTATATATCAAGTGCATTGTCTTTACTACTGCCCTGACCATCCTTTTTTTTCCCCAACTTCTTTAGTATGATTCTTTCACTTGGTCTTCTGATTTTATGAGGTTGTTTCTTTCTGTTCTGCACTTGATCTTGTTGTGCCTGAACTTGGTCTTGTGACTGGGTAATCTGAATTGGAGTTAATTCAATCTCTTCTTGAACCTGTGCTTGAGACTGGACTTGAACCT
>OU343222.1:62817007-63071483 GCA_910596185.1 Chrysanthemum makinoi | reverse complement strand
GATCTTGAACTTCATTTTGCACTTCTTCTTGAGACTGAACTTCAACCTGTTCTTGAACTTCTTCTTCAGACTGGACTTCAACCTGTTCTTGACCTTCATCTTGCACTTCTTGAGACTGGACTTCAACTTGTTGTTGACCTTCATCTTGCACCTGTTCTTGACCAAACCATCTTGCAAATGCTGAAGTACATGCCCTCCTCTTACCATGCCTTGTTGGAATTCCAAGTGTTGACCCAACTTTCCTTTTTGACCCAGCACCTCCATTTGACCCAACTTTATTTTTTGACCCAGCACCTCCATTTGGCCCAACTTCAGTACTAACTCTTTCATTAGACCCACTACCCACCTCTGTCCTAGCTCCTTCATTAGACCCACTACCCACATCATCCATAGCTCCTACATTAGACCCACTACCCACTTCATCCTACTTCCACCCACATCATGAACATTTTGTTTTCTAGGCCTACCACCAACTCCTTTTGGTTTTGGTGTCTTTGCCACAATAGGTTCTTTGCAACCTTTTATATTGTGTCCAGGCTTATGGCAATTTGTACAATGCATTAGAACACCTACTTTAGACACTCTTGTACTACTACCCCCCTCACCTTTAGCTCTGATTCTCTTCTTTCTAGGCCTACTAGGCATTTTTTTAGGCTTTTGTGGTAATACATTTGAGTACATGCTCGATCAGGCCAAAATCCATACCACCAACAGGTTTTAGGTTTAAGTTGTTGTAAGCTAAAGAATACATATCTGTCCTAAACCATTGTGGGACATAAGCCTCAGTGAACTATTCAAAACATTATGACCTTTGTGGAGTGAACACATGGTATACCCGAAAGTTGCCACATCCTGCAACTGCAAGTCCTCTTTGTTTCATCAACAATGAATCCATCACTCCCTTGTCTCACCTCAAACACATTCCCACCAGTTGGTATCACATGCCAGAACCTCAGATATGAAAATTATCAATTTGAATCAAAATATCATAAATTGGAAAATGTAGTTTAATGGACACTAACCTTTGTTGGTCTTTCAGCCATACTTGTTCTATCTACTTTACCTAAGTACTCAGATAAGTCCATATCAAAGTGCTGGAGATATACATCAAGCTCACCAAATACCACAGCCACATCAAACATATAGTTTAACTCACTATCATTAGTGACTCTAACTAAACCATCCTCCAACTCATGATTTGGGACTCTGTAATACACCCCTTTAATATCTGTTTCAACTGTTTCTTCAAGATATTGGGCAAACTCTAAGTAAGGCATCCTTCTAATAGACATAGGACTGACAACACCATGCACATACCTAAGGGGCCCATGGTTGAAATACCCATCCCAGTTTATAACTAAGATGTTTGAACAGATGAGGTATCATTCTTCAAAAATACCAAACACTAAAATTAGGGCTTGCTTACTATTTACGATTAAAACACAATTAACTCATTCAAACGAAATTACATACCTGACTTGTTACGAAAATCATAAACAATTGGAAAGGAGCAAAGTGGATTTTTCAATTTCGTGGATTAGGTTTTTGACCTGGAAAACGGGTTTCATTTGGGGGTATGATTTTGGGGGGAAAACATTTGGGGTTAATAAGGTGTTTTTTTTATGAGTTTTGGTCCAAAAGTTTGGTACGTTGGCGTAACTGGGTCCCCCAAGACATAATAAACGCCGCTTTTATTGGTTAAGTGATAATTAAGTGTGCCACGTGGCATCTTTGGTTACAATAGCAGTCATTAAGAAGTTGTATTGTTTTAATAGGAAAAAAAAAGTTTATTGTCACAAAAGTAAAAAGTGGAAAGTTGATAGATTTTCTAGACCATTAACCCTTTAATTTAATTCTTTCGTTTTAATTAAAAATTAATTTAATAACAATGATTATAAATTCTCTAAACATTACATATTGCAAACAATTAATAATATTACACATAATAAAATCAAAATTGAATTATTTTATTCGTAATTTTTCTCCACCATATCGGTTTTAAGTTCTGGATGAGTAGCTCATGAGCATATATGTCGAATAATTTGTAATCTTTGTTAGAAATATCGTTTGGTTATTCATAGTCAAAAAATTTGGGACCCCTTCTTTTTCTTTAATTTTTTAATCATGTGACTATTATTTATTCATTTTTTATGCATGTGTATGTTATTTTTTTTATTATTCTAGCAAGAGTCGATGTTTAGCATGATTGACTATTATTTTTTGGGCATCAAAGTGCGTGTTCCGTATCTTTTTTTCCTTCTCAGTGCTTCTTTGTACTTTACTCACTTTACGTTATTCATAATCGACTGTGTTATCGTTTTAACCGATGCAGGCCTTATGAATATATCCATAAACAAGATATTATCCATAGTTGTAATTACGTCATTCGTAACAAAAGGAACATTTGTTGCTCTCTTAGATTTGAGATCGTGGAATATAGGCGACTAGTTGTTAACGTTGATGTCGTTGCGCGACCGGGGAACACTAGAGTACGCACAGTGGCCGCGAAGAGGGTGTGTGAGTGGTGTCGTCGTACATGGCCTCACAATCTAAGGAGTCTCACTTTATATACTTTTGCCGGCCCTGAGTACGCTTGCCAAATCCCTAGAACCTGTGAGGCTGCTGACTTTTTCTTATGAGTATTCTAATCTAATTTGCACTAAGAGCATATACAATGCATTAAGTTTTTAAGACTTGATTAATAACTAAAGTTTAAAAGAAAGACTTGAGATTCACTAAATTTTTCATAAAAAGCTTTTTTTAAAGCTTTTGATGCAATGCAATAAATTTTTTAAAATAGTGAAAAGATTTTAACAAATTGACTCACTATCAACACTTAAGTTTTAAATATGTCTGTGTGTCTGGTAATCAAGACACATCAATAGGGTATATGAATAACTACACGACATAAAAAATCAATAGCATAGTAGAAACATAAATTTGACGCGTATGATGTCCAATATATAATAATCACATAGACTTTATTTTACAAGTTTAATTACAAGTGAACTCTAAATTCAAGCATATATCTCTGCTAATACAACTCTCGTAATTTTTACATCAAAATTATTACAGTGAAGCTAATTATTGTTCTATAGAAATATGGAAACATAGAGATTTTAAAGGGAACTTAATTACTTAGCTAATTCAAGGTTGTTTATCTTGAGTGTAAATATAATCAACATGAGCAACAAGTGTTCTTCTCATCAAACAATCTTCTTCACCATCTCCTTTGCAATTTTCTTCCACGTCACCTTTTGACATCTCTTCAGCCTTCAATAACTAAAAAAAAAAAATAATAATAATAATAATAAAATAAAATAAAAAATAATCCACAAACACAACACCTTTTGTTTAGAACTATCTTAACTAGGGCTGAGCATTCCGACCGGACCGACCGACAAAACCGACCGGACCGAACCGAACCCGACCGGACCGAAGGACCGGCGGTCCGGTCCGGTCTCGGTCCTGATTTTTACCTTATTTCGGTCTCGGTCCGGTCCGGTCCGACCAAAAAACCGAAAATCTTGCCTATTTGGACAGAACCGACCGAAGACCGGACCGGACCGACCACATTCGGTCTCGGTCCCGGTTTTTACCTTAAATCGGTCTTCGGTCTTGTCGGTCTCGGTCAGATCCGGTCCGGTCCCTGACCGATGCTCACCCTTAATCTTAACTACTTATAAAACATTGACAAAAAAAACTCTTAATTTTGTTTTACACTTATTCTATCTTTGAAAACTGTAAAAACTTTCCCAAAAAAAAAGTTTAAAAATAGTACTACGTAATTGGTTTAATATTTTCCGAATTTGTTTACATGTATACTTTAAAATGGAAACTTAATTGAAGCTTTAATGGAGCTTAGCGCGCACACTTTTGTCAACTCTATTCATTCAAAAGCTAAAAAACACAAAATGAAAACTTAAATGTAAACTTATAGCATACAAGTTTGAATATTTAGTTTGTCAACTATATAAAAACATATTTGATACTTTGATTGGTTAGTTTAAATAACATAGTATTAAATACAGATTTGATACTTTGGTTTGTCATCTATATAAAAACATATTTGATACTTTGATTTGTCAATTATATATACTAGACGAGTACCCATACATAGCAACGTGATTTTCTAGCGGCAAACAGCCATAATTACACAAAACGTCACACAAAATACTTAACCAAAATATCACTATAATTATCTGCCGCTAAAAATCTCTTTGCTATGCACGGGTACTCGTCTAGTATGTTATAAATACTAAAAATGGAATACAGGAATATGGCATACCGAGTTATCAGCTTCAACTGGAGAAAAGGCTGGCGATGGACGACCAACAGAGTACCACAGCATGGAAAGGAGGAGGATGGATATTGTGGCAAGTGTAATAGCTTTAGGCATGTTCTTTTAATGTCACAATGAGGATAGGAGGTAAAAGGAGACTCGTCTGGAGTCAGAGTTTATAGCGCTATTAACATGTTAAGGGGCAATATGGTAATATATATGAAAGGCGAAGCAGAAAAGAATAGAAAAGTAAACAAAGTGATACGAGTAATAAAGAAGAGATGTGAAGTACGTTGAGTAGGATGGGTTGGTAAGAAACTCTAAAAATTGCAAATTGACCATAGAAAAGTCGTATGTCTTACTGTGTCTAAATTTATTTTCTTGTAAAATTGTTAATAGTCAGTAACCATGATCGGTTTACATGTTCTGCAGCCCCGTTCAGGAGAGTTTTTGTCCGCTTTGAGGAACGTGGTCGTTTTCTTGTGAAGTCATTTTTGCTTCTAAACCAAGTGAGCTAGCTAGTTGCTACTTGCTACATGTGAGGTTTGAACTTGAGTCTCCAACTTAGAATCCGAAGGCCCCATTGATACATGCAATTTGTAATTAAGTGTCCTATTTTTCTTTGATCTTAAATATTCTTTTACCATACATCACAGTCACATAGTTACCATTTTATGAACTATGCAAGATAACAGTAACATTTTTGTGACGTTGCAGTATGTAGAATGTCTCTTAAAAGTCTTCTAGATATGTTGGTAAGCAGTCAAAGTTGTTAATTGTGTAGTACAAGTCGTGAAGTTGATGTTGTAGAAGTATTCAATGAGATGTCACTTTTATAAGAGATTCAAGAAACCTTTTTCTGAATGTGGTTGTTGTGTTTTGTTTGTCTTTTAAATTTCAACCATGTAAAGGTGTATTCTTCAACATTGTTTAAACATCTGAGATTATAATTAAGATTGCTGGAGGAGTCGAGGTATTGCAACAAAACTAGATTACCAAAGTCCTTCGTAAATCTCTGATCATGAAACTAATAGTTAACGAGGGCGAGTTCATAAACCATTTTAGCAGTAGCTATGTACTGCAGCCTTTATACATTCACACATGCTATGTCCAAAATATACGTTTTGCAGACTAGTGAGAAATAGGTTTGTAATTCAACTTCCGGGGTTCCACCTCTACTAAATTTGCATTATAACCTGAACACTTCGGGCACTCGAGGAGTCGAGGATTTCTTTCAATAATACCCCGCAAGTCTTTTTCACTAATGCTGACTTGTGAACATTTTGCATTTCTTTGTAAAGTTATTCAGCTGAGATTTGGTGCCACATGTAAAGATCAATGATACTATGCAACACTTGTGAAATCGATTTCATATGATCACATTTATGAAATTGATGACACTAATTAATGAAATATGATGACACTTATGAGATCGGTCATTTAATATTCAAATCTTCCTTTCTGGAACGTATTAACTTGATCTTATAAACGTCTCCTAATAGCTAGCATGCTGTCATCTACAGAGTCCTAATTAGTTTATAGAAGCAAGAAAGTAATTCTTATGGTTACAATTTGAATTTCATGAAAAACCATGAAACCCAAAATTTGTATTACTATGGGAGAACATATACACAAAGCAATTTCGCTATGAACACTTAAACGACATCTATAAATTCTACAAGTGCAAGGCTTCGGCTTCTTACCAAAGCTATACAAACCAATACCATATACCACCGCTTTACAAATCTCCCCTAAAGTACGGCCCATTGAGAAATGAGCTAGAGAAAGTCCCTCCTCCATTGGGGAAAAGCGTAAGCAAGCATATGAGTCCAAGAACAAACCCCCAAGCGTACCTATCGTCGCCCAAAGGGGTAATTTCATCCTTTGCAGGTATTTCTTCTCCGCCTCTAAAAAATGTTGCAAAGAGCGCCCAAGCCAAACATAGGACGCTCCCACTGAAACCACCAATGACTAATAAGAATGTTGTTCCTAAAGATAAGAGGGCTGCCGTGCTCCTACCAAACATGGCTTGAGCTATCCGACCTCCTTCAAGTCTTCCACATGGTAACAAATTCAACGTTGTCACCACCATTCCTGTCTCATATAAAATGTCCGTTATTTAGAAATTGACCAATATACCATTGAACGATTAGATCTTTAGGTTTTATATGCTACAGATCAATAGATGTATTTTTGTAACAATAGTAACTAGTTCTTGGAAAATTTCCGATATTGGAAACGTTGCAAGGGGACTCACCTAAAAGTCCTGCAAAGGCAAGAGGGTCGACAGGCACCCCGACGCCTTCCACAGCATTAGGCAACACATTCCCTAGATCGTCTGCGTATGGGCCGATAACATATTGGATAAAAGAAAGTAACGGGTTATTGTAAAAGAATTGAGGTCGTATGTACCTGTACATGCAAAATCCATAATTAATGATCCCAAAAAGATGAAGCTACAACAAAATCGAGAATAGAAACAGAAGCAACGACTTACAGAGCATTATCGCCTCCATTGAAGCTACCATCAGCAACGAAAGCAGCGACTGCAAGTGCAAGTGAAGTCAAATAAGCACTGGCTGTTCGTGCCACCGGTATATCAAACAGAGCCTTTTTATTAGGCAGAAGAGATTCGTAGTTATTCATCACTCCCAAACACCCTGTCCAAGTAGACGGGACGAGAAATGATGGACTGAGTTTAACACCGTAACGTGCTGCTGTTACCCTTGTGGCTATCTGCACGACATGTTAAGGTAACATCAGTTTGACCATTAAAGTCAATAGTGTCAACGAACTTGGTATTACTTCTAAAGTGGAATTTCTGTCTTTGACCTTAGAAGTCATGTTTTTTTTTAATGTTATAGAAGAAGGGAACTGTACCTCTGAAACAGCTAAAATGGTTAGAAAACCGCCAAAGAGTGGCGCAACATTTACTAGGTAGTCGTTGAACGTTGCATCAGGCTTAAGAAAGAAGCCACTCATTAAAGCAACGGTCCCGAAAGTGGTCACAGCTATGGCTGTTGCACTAATGTAACCCGCCGGTGTGCTTAATTTTGTTAGCTCGAATTGAAGATCAATCTCTGATTTCGGTTGCACCACACAAACCTTATAACATATGAAAACAAGAAAGAATTATGGTCATTAAATTTAGTCAAACCAAAAGTTCTCATCCCTGACTTTGTTGATCACAAAAAAAATATTGTATTAATAAGTAATGACAGACAATTTAGTTACCTGTTTTGTAATATCATTGGTCTTTTCTTCCATGAACCACAAAACAACCTCCCTTCCTGCTGCTTCAGATAATTTCTGCTCCAATATCGGCATCACTTCTTCAATGGGTTTCCTCAAGTTTCCAATAAAAATCCCACCATCACCAAATCTCCTTACATCGGTTGCAAAAAACGTAGTGAACCCAAAACAACTCTTTAACTGCCCATTCAAAATATGATGTGTGTTAAAGTTATTGGACTCTACATTTGACTTTAGAAGTCAAAAATTGTAATACAAAAATTTCTCTTAACTCCACATTTAACACTCATCTAGTCATCTTAATTATAAATGCGTTACAAACTTTCCTTAGAACAAACTAACTGTATCAATCTTATAGCCAAAAATACTATGGACACAACTTTTCTTACATTGAGTGTGCTGTAATAAATTTCTGATCTAATTCCTTTATGCAAGTCATTTGGTAATTGGAACTTGTAACTTTCAACCGATTCTATTCGTCTAGTCAATCGACCCATTTCAGTAAATAAGTCAAAGTTGCTACTACTTTTGTTGGCAAATTATTAGCTTGAGTCACAAAATTTTCCTATGAACTTGAGTTCTCATAGATTCCTAGATGAATTCACATTCTTCAAGGGTGTGTTTGGGATTGCTTATTTAAAAGCAGTAATCTTCAGGAAGAAATAAATAAGCACATAATACATAAAGGAAAATGATTGAAATGTCTAAACGCGTGACTAGTTTTGTGCCTACATGCATGTGACACTGATTTATTGGTTTGTAAAGAAGTGGGTCTCTCGACTGTCACCAACAGAATTTTGCCACATAGGCTTAGGATACAATTAGGCATACTAATTAGTCATATCAATCGATGCTCGTACATAACTAAGGAAGGATAAAAAAAAGTTTCACCTTGTTAAGATCAAGAGCCTTAAAAGTCTCCGCAGCTTTTTCCAACCTCTGTTTTTCCCGCCACAAACCATCTCTAATCACCCTATTAATCAAACCATTACTTCTACTCTCCCTATCAAGCTCCTTCAGCTTCCTATCAGTCCGTTTCTTTTCGAGCTTTATCGCAGCCTCAATAGACGGATTCCCCATAAATTTCTTGAACTCCTCATCACTTTTCCAATCCATTTCTTCATTTCCTTCACTCCCAACATCTTTTTCTTCATGCACCACATCTTTTTCTTCATGCAACTCATCATTTGCATGCTCAACTACCTCGGTTTTGTTTTCGGGTTTCACGTAACATTTGAACCGTTTGGAGTTAAGGAGAGTTGGAGTATTTTGTTTGTGAGTAAAGCTAGCAAAAGGGTGTTTAGAGAAGGGGTTTATGTGTTTGGTTTTGAGTGAGTGTGTTGGAATGGTGTTGGAGATTAGAAGTGAGTGAGTTGTGGTTGTAGCCATTGTTGCAAAGTTTGTTGTTGAAGTGGTTTGAAGTTGTGTTGTGTTATGGGGTTTTGAAGTGTGGGAGATCGGTCTAGAAACATGGAGAAGGGTGACACGTGTATGATGTTTAGCTATTTGCAAGAGATGACAAAGTTGTTAAATGTTGAGGTAGTTTTATGTGGGAAATGCACTGTTATAAAAGGCTAAGAAAGGCACAAAGGCCGCCAGGCGTGAGCTTACGCCGTCACGCTTACGCCGCCTTATGCCATATGTTTTTGTAAACTCGATATATATGAATTATGATATGAATATATAAATATTTTCATACTTTCGCCGCTTTATGTCACTTTATAAACGCAAAAGCTTTCGCCGAGAAGACGTGAGGCTTGGTCATGCCGCCATGCCACGCCTCACGCTATTTATAACCTTGGGAAATGACAACTAGAGTGTGGGGGATCGGATTGAACCAATTTATTTATTTATTTATTTATTATTATTATTATTTTAATATAAGAGCGTAAAAGAGAGATGATTTGTACACTCATTCAATTGATTGGCACACTCTAAATTAGAGTGTGTTGACAATTATACCCTTACATTAATTAACACATTTTCACACTTTATGAGGGTATAATTGTCAACACACTCTAATTTAGAGTATGTCAATCAATTGAATAAGTGTACAAATCACGGGTGTATCAAGTTATTTCGGCATCTTTGCTAAAAAAAAAAAAAAGTTATTTCGGCATCTAACTATCACCACAGTATTTTACATTTATCACACACAAAAATATCATTTACTAATAGCTCAACCCGTTTCTAGTTTTGGGCTCACTATTTTATTTTATTTTATTTTATTTTATATATTTTTTTAAAAACTAATTTTTCGTTCATTTAATTTAAAATACAAATTACAATAAAAGAATATTAACAAAAATAAATAAATACAAACCAAAAATTGACAATCCACACACATAAAAAGTCAAATATTTTAGCTTTGACTAAATGAGCGGTCCCTTCATCTTTTTCTGTGCAAACACACACTTCACAAAAACACACACACAAAACACACACATATAAAACAAAAATAACAAAAAAAAATAAAGAAATACAACTGGCGCGACGCCCCTATACTCACGCATCAATGGCGCTGAAGGGGTGCGGTGTTGTGGCGCCGAAACGGCGGCTTTGTTTCAGCTGACACGTCAGAAATGGCGCGAGTCTATCACACCGTTCGCTCTAAGTGTGTTTAGCGCAAAGTTTATGAAAATTTATAAAATTTGACCTTTTAAAGCAAGTTTTTTTCTTGACGCAAGCTTATAAAGATACCTTCGACTTATAAAAATGAAATTTAATAGAAATAACTTTTAAAGGAGATTGAGCTTATAAAAATGTCAATTCACATAAATACCCCTAAGATTGTACATAGTGGGTGATAAGATTTTAAAATGTACCTTTTTGAGGGGTCATTTAAGCCCTTATTTGATCACTTTTGTATCCGTTATTACTTAATATCGTTCCTTTTCACTTTTTAGGTCTCTTGAAGGCAAATTGCTGTAATGGCACTTATTTGGACGAAAAGGCGCGAATATACGAAGAAAATGGCCAAAGTCAAGAATCGAGACACTCAAAGTCAGCTGAATGACAAGGTGACGGCACAGCTTATACGCGACGCCGCCGAGGATTTTGTGACGACGAAGCCAAAACTCTTATTTTCAAGTGACGACGTCCAGTTGTAAAAGAGTAGGCCGTCGCAACTCGACGGCCTAGATTTGATCCGCACGGCGCGGAAGCTAAGGAGGACGCTGTCACAAGCACAAGGTGACGCCGTCGCAAGTCTAACGTGGCCAAGACGAAACCCTAATGACGGCGATCCGACGGCGTCACAAAACATAAGGTGACGCCGCCGCATTTGTAATCTTATATACGTAATCCTAATTTTTCAAGATAGTGTGTAGTCTTTTTGGAGTAAAAACCTAAACCGAACCAAGGCTGTCTTGTACAATATTTTAGGGTTCCAAACCCTATCTTACATCAAGATAAGTGCTTTACTTCATTAATACAATTATGTCTTTGATTATTTGTGTGTATGCTTGCATGTTCTCCATGTCCGGCTAATTTACTTGTGTGTTTGCTTAGGGAATATGAAACTTAATTATTGAATATTGATTGGTTGTCTCTTATCTTAGTTGATTAATGATCTATTAATGCGATAGGTCATTCGTTGTGTACTTAATGCTTGATTAATCTTTGTGAACCTTAGGTTATAGCACCTAGAGCGGTTGTAAGCTAAATTATCCAAAGAGGCCTTAGAGTAAGAGTTTATGATCCCTAGTGGTATTTTGTAGATGAGACCCTTTGGTAACTTCAAAGAGTTAGGGATAAACGCATACCCTACAACTTTAGACACACAACGCAATTAAGAATAAGGACGTGACAATTCAACCACCAATAGGAGATAATTAAGGAGTAGTAAAACCTAAGTAAACACATCTTTAAACTATCATACGAGCACACAATAATTAGACATAGACCACATACACCTTAGATTAGATAATTAGATAAGTAGAGTAATCGGTAGAAATACCAACCCCCAAATCCAAACCCCGAGATTCATACTTTTCCATTTCCTAAAAAACATAAAAAGATAAAAATAATCTTCCTCAACCCCAACCTTAGCGTAGTAACTTCTCACTAGCATTCCTATTCCCCTAGAGAACGATATCAATACCCGTGGCTTACCCTAATACTACACTACAACGATTAGGTTCACTGCCTAGGGTGTTATAAAACTTGCTCGAAGAAAAGGAAGTTCCTTTGACCCCGAACGACGCGTGTAGCGTTATCAGTGGGACACATAGATGTCTGAACTCTAAAGTGTAAAGCTAGTACACCGTTTTACGCCTTTGATTTCAGAAGGCCTCCGATATCTATATCTCTTATTTGTATTTAGTACTTAGGCTCTGTTCTTATAAAGTTTGCGATTTTCAGAACTCACATATATAATCGTTAAGTTATGTGGCAATGTAGGCCTCGCATGTGCGTTATTCAAGCCCTAAACATTGTGAGATAGAAATCCAGCTCGACCGCTCGACCTCATTGAATGCGTGATACGTGTCCTTTTTTTATAATACAAGTACATTTTGAAGAATATACACAATGAGAATGAATATTGAATAAATGTTATTTGATTTTCCTTGCCCATTACAGATGAATCGATGGCTATATATAGGAGATAGGAAAACTATATTAGGTGAACCCCACCAATCAAGGGTAATCACTAATAAATGTGTACAACTAGAGCTTTGTAATTATCTACTAATTGACAACTAGATTCTATGCATATGATACGTTAACACTCCCCCGCAGTCGGAGCTTGAGGACACCGGACGCTTATACTGGAGCGAAATTCTTCAAACAGAGCAGATGGCAATCCTTACATGAAGATGTTCGCATACTAATAACGTGAAGGAACATAGAGAACCTGAACCTGACCAGTAGCAACTAAGTCTTGAACAAAGTGAATATCGATCTCAATGTGCTTCGTACGCTGATGCTGAACCGGATTACAGGATAAGTACACATCACTAACATTATCATAGTAGACAAGCGTAGCGGAAGATAAAGGTGTGTGTACCTCACGCAGTAAATTCCGTAACCAACAAGTCTCAACAACAGCATTGGCAACCCCACGGTACTCTGCTTCTGCACTAGAACGAGAAAGCGTCTGTTGACTCTTAGAGGACCACGAGAGTAAGTTGTTACCAAGAAATACACAATAACCAGAAGTCGATAATAAGCAATCAAGGATGTAGTAGAAGATGCAAATAACTGTAGCCCATAGTCTAAGGTACCCCGAACATACCGCAAAATCCGTTTGAGAGCCGAGAAATGGGGCTCTCGAGGGTCATGCATATGAAGGCAAACCTGCTGAACTGCATAAGATATATCTGGGCAAGTAAAGGTGAGATACTGAAGAGAACGTGCAAGACTCCGATATAAAGTAGGATCAGATACCGGATCACCATCATCCCCCAGTTTAGACCCCGTGTCAACAGGAGTCCGACTGGGATTACAATTAACCATATGTGCTCTCTCCAAAACCTCAATAGCATATTTCTTCTGAGATAAAAATAACCCTGGAAGAATCACTTGTAATAGAGATGCCCAGAAAATAATTAAGTGAACCCAGATTTGTCATTGCAAACTCCTAATGTAAGGATCCAATAATCCGTTGCAACAAACTCTCAGAAGAAGCTGTGAGAACAATATCATTGATGCAGGTATTCTGACCAAGTTTTAATATTTATAAAGTCTCGTTTACCTATGGTCCACCTTATGCACTCACGGGCAGTGTACCCGGTCGTGTGTAGTGTAGTAATCGACTAATCGGTAAAACCGAGGTCGTCCTAAGAGATATGTGAGCGGATTCTAGTTAAGTCTAGGTGTCACTGGTTTTAACTGGTTTTAGGATTGAAATGATTATTAAACTACTAACAAGAAATAAATGCGTAAAATAAATAGAGATGTGATCAATAGAGGTAAAGTGTGCTAACCTAATTACTCATCCTATCATGTAATGCTCACGTTTTACTACTTCCAATTGATTCAAGTGGGCGTTTAAGTCGCTAGGACAACATTTGGTCAGTTCATCCTAACCTATCGGCAAAGGCTTCCACCCGAGATCAAGCTACTACCCTTGAGTCGAGTTGTTTTTAGTCCCCTAAGCCAAGTCATTAAGTACCCTACATGCAAGATTCGTAATAATGAGTGCCCGGTCGGTAGCATCTTAGACACTCATCCCTAACTTCTTAAGTTCATCCAAACGGCCGGTGATCATTTGGTCAGTTCGCACAAGCGATGAAGGGTCGTCAGTTGGTCAATTCTTACCCTCCCTAACTCTACCTAACTACTTAGGGTCAGTTGGTCAATTCTCCTAAGCAACTAGATACGAACGCCATTCAAAACTACCGAAGCTAAAGTAGCTACCAACGAACTATGCATGCATACACTAGAAACAATTATACGGAAGCATGAAAACGTAAACAAAACATTTCAAGGAATCATAACTAGGCTAGCACCAAAGGTGCTTAGCCGATCATAGTAAACACTAATGCTTATCGTTAGGGAGTGATTTCTCCCTTGGATATGGCTCTGTATGCTCCGAAAGATCGGCCTTTGGAACCCTTTTCATGTTTTTTTGCCTTTTGGTTGTGAGTGGATGATGTGAAATGCAGAAATTAGGGCTGGTATTTATAGGCACGATCTAGTTACGGCGTAACTTGAGTTGAGAGTTACGCTATAACTCCAATGATTCTTCAAATAATGTTCTTGTAAAGCAGGTTATGGCGTAACACTTGGGAAAGGTTACGCCGTATCTTCAATACATGTTACTTTTGATAAGATTACGCCGTAATCCTTGTGAGGAGTTACGGCGTAGTTGATGGAGGTGCAAAACATTTCTTGACCTAATTGATTACAACGTAACCTTAGTTGGGAGTTACGCCGTAATCGCTCTTGAGTTGGTCTTCTGAGTCAACGCACTAGCTACGGCGTAACGAGAGAGATGGAGTTACGCCGTAGCTTCTTCACAGTTTGCATACTATCATAAATCTTTAAGAAAATCTCCAAATCCGCGTCTTGTACTTTCCAATGCTCGTAATTTACCTGAAAGTGAAATATAAAGGAATAAAAGCGTAAATCCATATAAATGATATAAAATACAAGCATTATCGGGGAAAATTGACACTTAAAATTTAGGATTATTTGATGTTATCAATCATCAACATACAATAACGGGTAAGCAGTATCCGTCCCCTGTCTGTAAATAAATAATGATGAGTCATAGCGACTATGAGAAAACCCAACCCGAGTGATATAAGATGCAAATCATTGAAACCAAGCTCTAGGGGCCTGATTCAGTCCATACATAGACCGCTGTAATAAACACACATAATCAGGATGCTCAGAATCCCGAAACCTGGGAGGCTGATGCATATAAACTGTCGCGGATAAGTCACCATGCAAGAAAGCATTCTTGACATCAAGTTGATGAATCGAACAATGTCGATAGGTAGCCAAACTCAGAACAGTCCGAATAGTACCCGGCTTAACTACCGGACTAAAGGTCTCATCTACATCAACCCCCTCTAATTGAGTACTACCATTTGCCACAAGACGAGCTTTGTAGCGACTAAGAGTGCCATCAGCCAAATACTTATGGCGAAAAAGCCACATACAGCGAATAATGTTGGTGTTCGTGGGTCGAGGCACTAGAGTCCAAGTTCTGTTCTTAATGAGCGCGGTGTTTTCATAACACATAGCATTTTGCCAATTTGGATCATTAAACGCATGACGATAGGACTTTGGTAATGGTGAAACCGAAGACACATGCATATTGAGATGCTCAGTAGGACGATTAGTCCCGAAACAAAATCATGTGGCCATGGGATGAATCGAGACAGGGTTTGGGTTATGAGGAGGGTTCGAAATAATTTGAGGAGGGTCCGAAATAATTTTTTGGTGTTGGTTTGCGGGTGGTGATGAATTTGGAGTATGTTGTTGGATGGCAAGTGGTGATGGGGATGGTGATGGGTCATGGGCTGCCTCATGTTGGGCCGTATTAGGACTGGTGGGAATTGGTGTTGTTGGCTCATTTGTAGGTTGAGGTACAATGGGCTGCACAACGGGGGCGGATGAAATGAATGGAGGATTTATATCAGGTGAGTCATCCAAAAATTTGTAGGTGGGTGCCGATGTCGGTTTAATAGAACCATATGGAAAAACAGTTTCATCAAACGTAACATGGCGGGAGATAATTATGTTATTTATGTTTAGTTCAAGGCAACGATACCCACGATGATTTGAAGCATGTCCCAAAAGTATTAAGGGTGTGGCGCGTGGTTCAATTTTGTGAGTTGGATATAAGTGAGGGTAACAAAGGCACCCAAATGCACGTAAAAGGCTATATTGAATAAATGTTATTTGATTTTCCTTGCCCATTACAGATGAATTGATGGCTACATATAGGAGATAGGAAAACTATATTAGGTAAAGCCCACCAATCAAGGGTAATCACTAATAAATGTGTACAATTAGAGCTTTGTAATTATTTACTAATTGACAAATAGAGTCTATCGATATGATACGTTAACACATTTGATTTTATATTTTGTTTTGTTATTAATAGTGCTAAAAGACCATAATACTTTCGAATTTTTTTTAAACATACTCTCACCTAACCACCCACACATACTCCACCACCACTCTCCAAAAAACACACACCATTACTTCCATTATCTCATTTCCCATAACCACCACCCACTAGCCGAAATCCATTGTTGCCGCCGATGTTGTTGTCGCTGCTGCTATTGTCGGGACCATTGAAACCCCACCACTGAGGCCCACTACATCTCCGGGTTTTTTTTTCTTTTTTTTAATAGTTTTAAAAGTTTTGAAGGTTTTGTAGAGATCTATTTGTATTTTTTTTAAGATTTACTTATATTGTTTATAGATTTGACTTGGTATAACATTTTTGATTTTTTTACATTTGTTATTGTCGCTATTGTCGAAATGTACGTTGACGTTGTTGAAGTTGTTGCTGCTATCATAAAGTATTGTCAAACTTTGTTATAAAGTTTTTGTACATTGTTGTGTAAATTTATAAGTGCACTTTTGAATTTATTTTATACGAATTTGTTGTAACTTAAAATTTTGTAATTATATTGGTAAATTATGTTGCTTAAAATTATGTTGGTATATATTGTGAATTTTGCTATCTAAAATTGTTTATATGTTTTTGGTGTAGATTAAGTTACAGTAAATCATGTTACTTGATTTTTTAATTCTTAAATATGTAAATTGTCGAGCAACAGGTTTGGTGGTAGTCGAACAACGGATTTGGTGGCGGTTGAGAAACAGATTTGGTGTCGGTCGAGCAATGGATCCAGTGGTGGTGTTGGAAGGATTAGGTGGTGATGATGAGGGTATATTTGAGGTGGTGGTGGCTGGCCGGATTTTTTATTTTTTATTTTTTATTTTTTTATAAACTGGCCGAAATTCTTGAGAGAAAAAGAATGTTGTGATGGAGTATATGTGAGTTGGTTAGGTGAGAATGTGTTTTATATAAAAGATGAAGGTATTATAGTTTTCTAACACTATTAATAATAAGAAAAAATATAAAATCAAATGTACTTTTATTATAAATAAGGGACACGTGTCGCGCATTTAACGGGGTCGCACGGTTGCACGTGACCAAAATGGGAAGATTGCATTTTTGGTTTCTAGATTATGGACCGAGGTGGAATTTTTGGCTTCTTTTTTGGAATTTTCTCTTTATAAACCCTTAAAAACCCCTCCCTCATCCTTCTCCCATAATGCCGACCGAACCAAAACACACATATAGAATTTAAATTGGACAAAACTCTATGCCATGAGCCGGACAAAGTAGTAACTGTTAGCCTTAATAGTTTTTATTAGAAGTGATGGTCATTCACATTTAGGAACTTTATAACGTGTGTTAGATATCGTGATAGAATAGTCATCGGGCTCGTGGATTGGGCTAAGCTAATTGGTTAAAAGATAAGCTATGCTAGCCATTGATAAGCTTATGTATCCCAAGCCCAATCCAAGTCCAATTCGTGGCCCTTGCCAAGCCCATTAGGGTATTGTTGTAAGGAACTATATAAACCCCTCAAAGTCTCATTTGAGGGGTGTGCTTGAAAGTGTGTGTGTGTGTTTTTCCTTTGAAATAAACATCATATTGTTTCATCATTCTCTCACAACATACACGGTTTATATAACATCAAGTCACCATCTTTCTCATCTTATTTCTAAGCTTTGTTTGTGTTTGTGTTTCACGTTTTATACGCGTAACTTGGGTTACGTGTGTTGGGTTTGCTTGGTAAAGTGATAAGGTTGATATATCTTAGGTCCTACAATTGGTATCAATCGCCTAACAATGGTTTAGGAGTGTTTTGGTTGAAGTTTGTTTGTGTAGAGTTACACGTAGTTTCGTTCTCAAAAGTGTCACGCATAAAGCTTTAATTTTTGCACTTAAAAATTCAAGATTCTTGGGGTTTAAGGTTTATTTGGTGCTAAAGTTTCAGTTTTTTGCAAAAAGTTTGAAGCTTTACACGTTTTACATCATTTTTAAACTCGTGTTTTTGAAGGTGGTCATTTCTACTCGTAACTTTTATAAGCACTTTGGGTGAAAAAGGTCAAAAGATTTGTGTTATTGGAGTGTTTTTAAGGCTATCTGTGCAAGAGAAATCGTTTGAATCATTGGAAATTTTTTACGAGTAGGTCAAAACCCTAGTTCTACTCGTAAGAAAGTCAACTACGCATAAGGTCCTACTTATAACTTTTTGGTGCAGATTCTTCGAGCTTTAACGGTTACTCAGTGCTTCCCTCACTTGGATAAGTGTGTGGAACACTTCGACTTGTGGATATCCCTTACGCTGTGACAGTGTAAAGGATTTTTGGTTTTTAACCTAAGTTTACGCATAAGCCTAAACTCTTACGAGTAGAACTCTACGCATAAGATCACACTTACGCGTAAGGTTTTACGACTAAGTTTTTTTGTCTACGCATAAGCCAAAGGTTACGCGTAAGATACTTTCTACGCATAAGAATCCTACACCTAAGATCCTACGCATAAAGATCCTACGCATAAGATCCTACGCCTAAGCACCAATTCTACTCGTAACTCCTTTTCTCTAAGTCTACGCCTAAGCTTTAAAAAAAAAAAAAAATCAAATTTTTGGGTAAAACTTGAGTAAAATTTAAATTTTTGAGGAGACTAAACGTTCAATTTTTACGCGAAATTCAAATTTTGGTTTAACTGTGAAAATTTTGGTCAAAAATTCAAATTTTTTGGCCTAAATTCAAATTTTTCGGGTCAAATTTGGCGTCAAAATTGTCATCACTCAAATTTTTCATACGACCTTAGAATTGATTTTTATAGTGAATTTCAAATTTTGGGCAAATTTTTTTTTAAGAACCAAGGTTACGAGTACGACTTTCAGAACACCTCAACTGAGCTTAATCTTCATCAACCTCAACTCCTTTATCGTTGAATCGATCCTACATCAACTTTATCAGATCATACCTTCATCAATGGCAACTCAACAAGATATTCATGCAGCCGGTGCCGAAAACCGCCCTCCTATGTTGGAAAAAGGTGGTTATCTTCAATGGACAAGTCGAATGCTTCGTTACATCAAGACAAAACCTAATGGAAAATTGATGATCAAATCCATTCAGGATGGACCCTTCATACCTCGACAAGTCCAAGACCCGGAAATCCTGATGCAACACCTCCCGCCCCACCATTTTTTCGTCTTCAAAAGACACAATACTCAAGAGGATCGAAACAAGTCGGCGATGACATGGCAATTCTTATTATACAACTGGGTTTACCAAGAGACATCTTTGCTGCTGTAGACAGTTTTGAAACTACTTTCGACATGTGGGAACGTGTTAGACGACTTTGTCATGGAACATAAATCGGTCAACAAGACACAGAGAACAAGTTGCTAACTGCATGGGAGAAGTTTACATCTACTCCGGGAGAATCCATTGAATCCTACTATGGAAGGTTTTGTACTTTAATGAATGAGCTGATCGGAAACAAGTTGACACCCAGAACTATCGTGAGCAACATCAAGTTCTGAACAATCTACCGTAAGAATGGGGACGATATGCCACTATTGTCAACCAAACAAAGGACTTACATCAAGTGAACTTTGATCAACTCAACGATTTTCTGAAACAAAACCAAAATGAAGTGAATGAAGTCGGGCAAGAAAGATTAGCAAAGAATCATGATCCATTAGCACTCATTGCAAAGACTCAAACTCCAGTGAATACACAACAACAAGCTTAATCATCTTCCACTAACAACAACTTGCAGCAATACATCCCTCAACAACAAAACTATCCACCGGAACAACAACATTACCAGAACAAGGAATCACCGATCTTGAAATGGAACCAAAAGAAGCTTTGTCACAAGCATTTGTATTCTTGGGTAAAGCATTCAGAGGTCGCTATTCCACACCAACTAACAACAACCAAAGGATTTCATCAAACACTCGCAGCAAGCAAATTGCACAGCCGGGTGTGAACATGGGCAATCAAGGTCAAATGGTTGGAGTTATTGGGAATCAGCAGGATATGCTACTAGATTTCGCATGGGTAATCAGCGGTTCCGAATCGGGTAATCGATGGGTCGAATGTTGGAAATAGCGTAGTGGGTAATCAGAATGGGAATGTTGCAGCTCCAGTCGTTGGGAATTACGGAAATGTGAATCAGGGTAATCAGGTTAAGTGTTATACTCCCTCCGTCTCGAAATAATTGTCCATATTTCCTTTTTTGGGTGTCTCAAAATAATTGTCCACCTTCTATTTTAGGTAATAAAAAGAGAATTTAGTGAAGGAATATTCTATTTGAGTGGTTGAAATTTATAGGGGTCCCACTTTTATTAAACTATGTGCACAATAATTTTGAGACGGATTGTTGGGTCACATGGCAAGGCATTGTCCAACTAAGCCGAAAAAGAAGGATCTTGCGTATCTTCAGAAAGCTATTCTGTTGCCACAAAATGAACACTCTGGACTTCAATTGAGTGCTGAGGAACATGACTTCATGGCTATTATGGATGATTTGGAAGACCTCGAAGAACTCAATGCAAACAGCATCTTCATGGCAAATCTTCGTGAGACTAAGTACGACATCGATTCTCGACGCACCTCCTGTCTATGACGCCAACGCAGATTCGAGGTACCAATCACGGATCCATGCTATAACAATGTCATATTTGATGTGTTTACTCATGACGAACAGATTCGTGACATCAGCACCTACTTATGATACATACATGGACAATCCAAGTTGTAGCAATACTAACTCTGAAACTCCAGATGTGGATCCTAGTGGAGGCCGTGTGGCACAAAATACTGAGACTGATGAGGAAACTCGCGCTTATTTTGAATCATTAATCAACAACTGTGGCATTGAAATTGAGAAAGTCAAAAAGGTCAATCGCGATGTTAAGGCTGCGAATGCCAAATTGACCGCTGAGCTTGAGAGTTACAAGGAGAACGCAAAAGCTTTTGAATTTCGGAAAAACAAAGAATCAGAATTAGAAATTGGTTATCGAAA
This sequence comes from Chrysanthemum makinoi, assembly GCA_910596185.1. Taxonomy (NCBI): domain Eukaryota; kingdom Viridiplantae; phylum Streptophyta; class Magnoliopsida; order Asterales; family Asteraceae; genus Chrysanthemum; species Chrysanthemum makinoi. Next base: position 63,050,415 of record OU343222.1, on the reverse strand, counting down.
TTTGGTTTCTAAAGAAAAGAATTGCAAATCAAGTATAACACACTTGATGTGAATTTGAACTTGAAAATTAAATCTTTAAACAAGGAAATTTCTGATTTAAATAACCAACTTTCCAAACAAAAAGAAATGTTTTCTAATCTTGAAAAGAAGCAGTTGATTACTGATTTTTCAAAACAAGAAGATTCTCTTCTTGATGAAATTCTTGAACCAGTTGTTGTCTCCAATTCTCTTTCGAACATTGAACAAATGTCTTCAAACAATCCTTTTAACACAAGTGATGCGAGAAGTATTTTAGAAAATGTAAAAACTAGAATTGTGGATCTTCAAGACACTGTTAAAACTAAAACCACTATTACACCTAACAACTGGTTCTCTAGTTTTGACATCGAACAAAGAAAGTTTTTGGAAACTCAAATTGCCCCTCAGTGAATGCCATCGGCAAGGGTAATTCATTTTGAACAAGCCTTTTTGAAAGAAACGAGTGACTTTGTCAAGGACCATAAATCCCTTGTAAAGCAAGCTACCGAGTGTTGAACAAATCAAAGTTTTGGAAAATTTAAATGACTCTCTTCAAGATGTTCTGACTCTGATATTATGTCCATCATTTTGCAAACATATTCTGTTGAAGATCATGAACGACTCCAGTCCGAGACCTCCAAAATTGTTTCAAAATATGAAAAAGCACTTGAGAAACTTGAAAAGAAAATGTCTCATATTTTAAACAACTTGATCGAAAAACCGAGGAATGCAAGTATGACAAATTGTCGTATGAGCGTGCCTACAATGACATGAAAGCAAAAAATGATCTTTTGAGGGCTCACCTGGAAAGTCAAAAAGGAAAGGCAGTGGATACTGTGATTAAAAACCATTGACTGCGGAGAAAGCAAATGTTCCCAAACCGGTTTCCAAACCAAAAATGTCTGCTTCTATGCCTCCTCCAAAAGTCAATGAGAAAAATGTTTCATCAAAACCAGTCCACTCCACCTCGCACTACCTAAACAAAATGCTGATAAAGGAAAAGCGGTTATCGAGAAACCAAAAGTTTTAGCACCTGCCTTTTTAAGATGAGTACCACTAATGCGTCTGCCTCCACATCTAAAACATATGGAACAAACGACATAAGTTTAGAAAAGCACTCTAAAAAGACTAGGATAGCTGAAACCACCTCCCTTGATAAAAATGTGAATCCTAATGAGTGTGCCTTACCTTCTACAGGACTAGGAAGCACCTCTAGGAGCAGCAGACTAAAGCCTAAGAGCAATACAAGGATCAATAGAGTCTTGCTGGCCTCTAAGAGTAGTCGCTTGAATAAAGAGAAGAAAGTAGAAGAACACCCTAGGAATTTACCGTTTTTAAATAAGAAAGACATTTCATCTGAATGTAATGAACCTATGAAATCTGCTAAGTTTAATGAATCTGTTGAATCTGTTTGTTTAACTTGCAAGAAATCTTTATCTAATGTTCATGATGATTGTGTTTCTAAGAATGAGATTGTTAAGCCTGTTAAGAAGAATGTTCCAAAAGAACTTATGCTAATCGAATAGGAAGACTAGTTGCGAGACTTAGGCTTTACACTACTGATAGGGAGCATAATGTTTACTTTAGGGATGACATTTGGAAACCCACGGGTAGAACTTTCACACTCGAGAATGGTAGAATGAGTGATGCACCTGCCTTACATATAGACAACTTCTATGAGTGTGATCAGGATTTTACCTCTAACCCAAAGGAACCAAAATCAAAACGGTTTCCAAAATCTTCTTCTTCGTGATTGGCGGTTATCGAAATATGTCTTTGGATCGTCGACTCGGGTTGCTCCAAGCACATGACCGAATCTGAAGTGCCGATCAACTTCGTCTGGAAATTCATGGGAACCGTGACGTTTGGAAATGATCATGTAACAGCTATCATGGGCTATGGAGATCTACCTTTTGGAAATTATTTGATCACTCGGGTTTACTATGTCCAAGGGTTGGGACACAATTTGTTTTCACGGGCAGTTCGTGATGCGATTTAGAGGTTGCTTTTAGGAAAAATTCTTGCTTCGTTAGAAACTTGGATGGCACCGATCTCTTAACCGGAATCGTGATACAAAATTGTATGCTATCGACATCAATCAAATGGCCTCTTCATCACCAATATGTCTTATGACACGAGCATCCGGAACACAGTCCGGTTGTGGCACGGTTATCCCATCTTAATTTTGACACCATCAACAAAATTGCCAAAGACAACATCGTCAACGGACTTCCAAAGTTCAAATACACCAAGGATCACTTATGTCCATCATCCGAACAAGGAAAAAGCAAAAGAGCATCATATAAACCCAAAACCGTACCTAGTTTGGAAGCAAAGTTGCATATGTTGCACATGGACTTATGTGGCCCAATGAGAGTTGAAAGCATTAATGGGAAAAAGTATATTCTTGTCATCGCCGATGATTATTCGAGATATACATGGGTTAAGTTTCTGAGATCAAAAGACGAAGCACCGGGCATCATCATCACCTTTCTGAAGCGTATTCAAGTACTTCTTTAAACTCCAGTAAGGGTTGTAAGAACAGCACAACGGCAATGAATTCACTAATCGAGTTAAGATCTTATTTTGAAGATGTTGGAATCACACATCAGAAATCAGTTGTTAGAACTCCACAAAGATAATGGGGTAGTTGAAAGAACAAATAGAACTCTTGTGGAAGCCGCTCGCACAATGCTAATCTATTCTAGTGCACCGTTATTTCTATGGGTGATGCTTTGCCACGCTTGTTTCACTCGTAACCGATCCCTTATCAATCCAAGATTCAATAAAACCCCATATGAGCTTGTGAACAACAGAAAACCGGATATCTCTTACTTTCACGTGTTTGGCGCTTTGTGCTATCCTACGAACGACAGAGAAGATCTTGGAAAACTGAAAGCAAAAGGTGATATTGGAATCTTCATTGGATATTCAGATAACTCGAGGGCATTCAGGTGTATAACAGAGAACTAGCAGGATCATGGAGACGATGAATGTGAAGTTTGACGAACTTTCACATATGGCTTCGGAGAGACTCGCTCTAGAACCCGCACTAAACCACAGACTTCTCGACACATCGTTCAGACTCGTACCTCAAATAGCTCAATCAACTTCGTTTGACAATCCTAAAGAACAAGAATGGGAGAATTTCTTTGAGTTAATGTTCGATGAATACTATGGTGGAACTTCGACAAATGCATCAAACCATCATTCCGCTGCACCCGCTCAATATCATCCTCCATCACCAACAGAAGATGCATCTACAACGGTCGAAACCAATGCACCAACTCCATCTACATCATCTACATCTACTACAATTATTGCACCCATTTTACCAGCAGTTGATGAGCAAAATCAAAACCAAAACGATGCAACGTTAGATGAAGACTTATTTGAAAATCCGTTTGCTACGGAATCAGCCGAATCATCTTCATGCTTACGAGAACCATCTAACTCGCATACGTATAACCAACGGTATCCTTCTACTCAAGTGGACTAAAACCATCCGATTGAACAAGTTATTGGTGAACCTTCAAGGCCAATTCAGACGAGATGCCAACTTGCCACCGATTGCGACTTATGCATTTACCTTTGCTCAATTAGCAATATAGAGCCAAAGAACATTCGTGAGGCAATGGCGGAACCCGCATGGATAGAAGCGATGCAGGAGGAACTTCTCCAATACCGCCTACATGACTCTTGGGAAATGGTTCCAAGACCAATTGACGTTCGCGTCATTGATCTCAAATGGTTATGGAAGAACAAAAGGGATGAAGAGATGACTGTAATTCGCAACAAAGCTCGTCTTGTGGCCAAAGGATACGGACAAGAGGAAGGGATAGACTTTGAAGAGTCATTCGCGCCGGTAGCTAGACTAGAAGCAGGCAGGATTTTCTTAGCCTACGCCACAAAAACATCACGGTTTATCGATGGACATTAATACCGCGTTCTTGAATGGAACTCAAAGAAGAAGTATACGTGAGTCACCGTAAGGCTTCATAGACAAGAATCATCCAGACTACGTCTACAAACTCAAAAAGGCAATCTATGGATTGAAACAAGCTCGAGAGCGTGGTATGACGAACTGTCCTCTTTCCTTATCCAAAACAATTTCACCAAAGGAACAGTTGATCCTACCTTGTTTACACAAAAATGCAAAACGACATTTTGATTGTTCAGATTTACGTGGACGACATCATCTTTGGGTCCACTAATCCGAATCTTTCAAAACATTTTGAAAATCTCATGAAAAGCAAATTTGAAATGTCCATGATGGGGAACTAAAATTCTTTCTTGGTTTACAAATACATCAATTCCCTCGTGGAATTTTTATAAATCAAGCTAAATATACGACTGAGATTTTGAAAAATCATGGTATGGATAATTGTGACTCGTCGAACACCAATGGTAACTTTACCAAAAATTGGAGCCGATTTGTTTGGGAAACCTATTGATCCAAAGAAATATCGGAGCATGATTGGTTCTCTCATGTATCTTACCGCTAGTCGACCCGATATTCATTTTGTTGTTTGCTTATTAGCACGGTTTCATGCAAAGCCTACCGAACTGCACCTCAAAGAGGTTAAACGAATCTTTCGGTACCTTAAGACATCCATTCACATGGGACTTTGGTATCCGAAGGAATCCGGATTTGATCTTATTGCTTTTTCAGATGCGGACCACGCAGTGATCAAGTTACAGAAAAAGTACATCCGGAGGAGCACAATTTTGGGTGAAAAGTTAGTAAGTCGGTCTTCAAAGAAACAAGATTGCACTGCACTATCAACCGGCCGAGTATGTGTCTCAATCTGCGTGTTGTGCTCAAGTTCTATGGATGAGAACACAACTCACAGATTATGGCTTTACTTTCGATAAAATACCTATGTATTGTGACTCGAAAAGTGCCATAGCCATATCATGCAATCTCGTTCATCACTCAAAGACTAAGCATATCAGAGTTCGCTATCACTTCATCAAAGAGTACGTCGAAAATGGTACTGTTGAATTATTCTTCGTGAAGATAGATTACCAACTCGCCGATCTATTAACTAAAGCCCTTCCAAAAGAAAGGTTTGACTATTTAGTTCGACGAATTGGAATGCTAAGCCTAACCCCTGAGGAGTTAGAAAGTCTTCTCGAATCTTCTTGAAAATGATTTTCCAAAAGCTTCGCTGTAAATATTTTTGAAAAACAAAATACAAAATTTGAAAAACCAACAAAAGCAAAATATAAAAATATATAAAACTTTCAAAAATACAAAAACTATATAAAATCAAAAATCCAAAAATATTCTTCTCACGACATGTCTCTCGTATAATCGATATTCTGTACGTTTCTAGAAATGTCATTCAACAATGATACGGGTATGTACAGATGCTTGAGCGAGAGTTATTTATTTGTTTTCTAAAACATGTCGTCTATCAAAATTTCTTCAAATAATGGCTTTCGTATACTTCAGTACGAAACCCGGACCAAAATGATGACTTTTGATTATTGTACAAATCAAAACTCGTGCTTTTAAAGAAAAATCACAAGTGTACGCTTCAGTGCACTACATTTATAAATGGTGATAAATCATCATCATCTTGAGCACCTTTTCAAGATTGTTCAAAAAGATTTTTCAAAATCTTTCAAAATACTTTGTGCTCAAGATAACTCTCTCTAAAACCCTTTAATTGATTATGCTTTGTTAAAGGGGAAGTATAAAACTAAAATGTTCCATATTCATGCTTAAATCAAATCCATTTGTCTCCCCAAAAGATTCTAAAATGTTGTTTAATCAGTTGATATCAAAAATATCACAAATATGCTATTTTTGAGGGGGAGGAGACGTGATTAAAATGTGATCTAAAAGTTTTAATGATCGTTGTTTGAATCTCAAAATGAGCTCGACTCAGACGAAACCAATGAATTGACGGGAATCTAAGTCAGTAAATGTACCATCTCGAGAAACTTGTGATAGATATGCACTTTCATGGGTCTAACCTCCTTTTCAAGGAGTGTTTACAACTTCAAGTTAGTTATTAGAGCTAGTTGTCACCTAAAAACTAACAATGGAACTCTTTAACTAAGCAACGTAACCGTGTCTCGTGGGGAATTGTCTATCATAAGCCGATCAATTCAAAAAGTGCAAACTCTACCCTCTATGTGCAGATTTCTGTCAAAACTTATAAGCACATATGAAGGGGGAGTGTTTCTGAAAATATAAAACTCTCGGAGTGCTTCAAACATGTTTTCTATCATAAACACTGTGAGATATTTTCAATAAAAATGGTTTTTATGGCAACAATAGGACAGTCATGGAGTTATAAGGTGACTAAGGATAGGAAACTCGTCCTATGATCCGCCAGAGCCGGAGGGATCTACCCAAGGACAATACCCATAGTTAGTATTAGAAGTCCTTAGGTATGATTGAAAAAAGGAGTAATGTGAGAAAGGAGAAAGAAGGGGTTGAAGAATTAAAAAGAAATGTAATGAAAAAGGGTGAAAAGAAATAGCCCTCCATATTCAACCTTAGGGCAGAAACCGGGTTCAATACATATGCTACTGGTTGTCACTAGATGACATTGGTATTGAAGACAAAGACGTCATGGACCCAGTGACGCACTGCACTAATCCTTCTAGCCACTCAATTCCTCTTAAAAGGATTTGTTTCATTCTCACTGGGAACCCTACATAATCTATCGACTTTCTCTTAGAGATTGTTGATATTGAAGAAGGAGACCCTCTCCCTAGTCTCCGCTCAGGAAAACCAAAATGCACTAATTGAGTCTAGAGCCACGAGATTCATCAAAAGATCTCATAGGAACACTTGACATGACATCGCTTGTTGTTCATCTATAAGGACACAAGTGATATATTTTAGAGTCCTACGCAGATCTTAGCAATCTGCCAGAACATTTATGAGAAGTTTCAGATCTGTGATCTTCAGTGATTGAATGGAAACTCCTGCCAGGGTCAACATCAAGCAGCCCGGACAGCAGGTCACTTCGGTAACTCCCCGTGGATTACGCTTAGTGTGTCTCAAACGGTCTACATGCGTGGGGTGATGCTTCGGTGTACCTCAGCGACTCATCTGAACTGTAGATGTACTTCGGTATATCGTGTTATCTCACTTGTGGGACTCCAGTTCAGGAACGGCCTTTGTGAGAATTAGAGATGTGTTTTCACACTATGCTGTTAACACCCTCGAAATTCAAACTTGTAAGTGCCAGAATCCGCTTATTACTAACCTGTTTTTATGTTTTCTTCTTTTGGAAGCTCCGGAGCGGATGGATCGTGTAGACTCGCCACATGCTCATACCAAAAACACATGAAAGTTCTCATCATAATCAAGGGCTACACAAAGTTAAAGATGATTCTTTGTCAAAGAATCTACAAAGTGTAAAGACTCGAGAACTTCATCATTGGAAACTCAAAGTCAAATAGAAGTGTGAGCATGGTGGAGAAAGACGTGGAGATACCTAACCAACGAAGTTGACAACGGCAGACAACCACATTAACTGATCACAAAGCATGAAGGAACAAAGAATCAAGACTATTCTATATATACACATAAAGTTCAAGCTCGAGAAAAGTAAAGACCTAATCAAGTGGAGCATCTTTTGAATGACCACCCCTTAGGGGGAGATTGTTAGCCTTAATAGTTTTTATTAGAAGTGATGGTCATTCACATTTAGGAACTTTATAACGTGTGTTAGATATCGTGATAGAATAGTCATCGGGCTCGTGGATTGGGCTAAGCTAATTGGTTAAAAGATAAGTTATGCTAGCCATTGATAAGCTTGTGTATCCCAAGCCCAATCCAAGTCCAATTCGTGGCCCTTGCCAAGCCCATTAGGGTATTGTTGTAAGGAACTATATAAACCCCTCAAAGTCTCATTTGAGGGGTGTGCTTGAAAGTGTGTGTGTGTGTTTTTCCTTTGAAATAAACATCATATTGTTTCATCATTCTCTCACAACATACACGGTTTATATAACATCAAGTCACCATCTTTCTCATCTTATTTCTAAGCTTTGTTTGTGTTTGTGTTTCACGTTTTATACGCGTAACTTGGGTTACGTGTGTTGGGTTTGCTTGGTAAAGTGATAAGGTTGATATATCTTAGGTCCTACAGTAACAAATGAGGATTCACCGGAAGTTCAGTTGGATTATTCCGATATATTTCCTCCTTCATATTTTGGCCATTTGCAAGGAACTGAGTCAAGTGATGATGACAACAGCGGAGGGGAAAATGATGATTTCAGGCCTTCAGTACCAAGTTATGTTGTTACTGGGAAACTTCACTGTTGTACTCCTGAAACGTCTTTGATTGATGGGTCTAAAGTTACATTACCTACGTGTTCTCCTTTTCAAAAATGATGTAATGGAGGAGGACAATATCTCATTTGGATGATAAAAGAGGCTGCTAAAGTTTGGTGGTGCTGGGAAGACGAGAAACTTATCAGGAAAAAGTGGTTGCAAGGGCATAATATTTTTAACGAATGGTTCACCGAAATTGATTGGACCATTCATTTTTTTGAACCAGCTATGATGTCTGATGAATTCACCATGGCATGGCCTACACGCGACCTGATGATGTACCCTCCGAACAGCTCGAAGGATACCCCTTCGACATGTGTCGAAGCCCTTCTGTACGAAGGCCCAAGTTAGATTTCCAGAATATTCGTGGGCGTCAAACCATTCGTTCATACGAAGGTTACCTACGGGGAATTCGCCATTCGAAGCCCTAAGCCCTTCGGGTATGGTTGACGAAGGAGCAACGGATAGGAGAACCTCATGACTTGGTCAAACCCACGATCTCCCTCTCTTTCCTGGCTTCCCCGCCAATTTTGAGAACGTGGGTCACTAAGCCCTAGCGGTTACCCACAAACATGGGACGCCCCCATGTTCTCCGACATTTGTGCAGAGGTGCCCCTAACCCTATTTCTTCCACTATAAATTGGTTGGACGGGCAAAGGATTATGGTAAGCTCATTCAACACTCATCTCTTTACTTACACACACTTCTACAACCATAACTCATACTTACTCTCACGCCAGAGGTGGTTCGCAGGGTCCAACCCCTGCGTAATCACTTAACGTAGTGTCTTCGTATTTCTTATTCTCAGGTGAAAGACAATCTTGGCTGGAACATACACCCCTCATACTTTTGATCATCATCAAAGCCTGGTAGTGCAATTTATTGTACAATCAGTGGCCCCATCCGTGGGACCCGCTACTATTAGTCCCGTAATCACCAAGTCTTAAAACCTTAACCAATTATGCTACCTTTCCGGCATGGAACCAGGAAGGGAAGATACACCTCCACCAGGTTTCTCTAACCTGGTACCTCTCAACACAACTAACACCGATAACCTCGCCCCCATAATAGCCTCCACCTTCACTACACGATCTCGTTTGGAAACCACTCCCGTACATCATGCCTCAAATTCCGCTAACCCTATTCCAGAAATTAGCCCTGTCTTCATTGAGGCAAACTTCGAAGCCTTAGAGTCCTTACTGAGGGCTCATAAGAGGCAAGTTTGCAACACCGAAATGCGAAGGGAACTGGAATATTCCAGTGAGGAATATGACAAAGAAATTGAGGTAGATGAGAGGCCTCACCGACAACGTGAGGCGCTCGCCCTACGAAATGGTTCTCCTTCCATAAGAAGGCCTAATGGAAGGACCGTTGAAGAAGGTCCCGGGGGAGATCCGGGAAGAAGGGAAAGAGTACAAGGTGAAAGAAGGAGCGAGAACTCCAACGGAGGAAGCAACCCAGTAGGAAACGGAGGGGTAAACCTACCACCTCTCTTAGCTGCCCACTTAGGAAGAGAAGGGATGGGGGTCCGATACCTTCATCATTCGTCTCGAGTGTCGGAGGACCTCCTCCATACTCAGGGATGAACCGCTACCCTCCGGAATGAACCCCTACCTACCTGCTCAAACCTATAACACCTACCCTCTGAATGGTTCTCTCCACAACCAGAGTTACCAGAAAATGCCCTATGGACACGTACATACACAGCCGATGGGTGGAAACCCTTCGTATCAACCTTTTATAGCCTATCCTGCATTCACACAACCATTTCCTAACCCGTATAACCCTACACCTGTTTATCCACCTCCATATAACCCTTACTATGCCGAAGCCTCTGGAGCTTGCACACCTTTTGCGAAGTAAAGATGCCCACTCACATAGGCACCTATGATGGGAAAGGCAATCATGATAACTTCTTACACTTGTTCGAAAGCGCTATCAAGATGCAGAAGTGGGTCATGCCCTTAGCATGCCACATGCTCACATACACACTCCGAGACTCCGCAAGAATATTATGGAATGGGCAAAAGTTGGGGAGCATTGTAAGTCTAGATTATCTTAAGGCTAAGTTTTGATCACACTTTAGCCAACAGAAGAAGTACACCAAGACCCATCTAACCGTGCATACCATCAAGCAAAGGGACAACGAAAGTACAAGGGCCTTCGTCACAAGGTACACCAATGAAACTTTGCAAATTCTGGGTTTGCACGAGGAACAAAGAATCTCTGGTTTCGTACATGGCCTTCGGACTCGAAGCTTGGTGGAATTCCTGTCCACTGACCTTCCTACCACGTAGAAGGCACTGATGGAGAAGACTTACACTTGGATTGAGTCTAAAGAGGTAGCAAAGAAACGGAGCTCCGATAGAGCAAAGAGAAGCCTCTGACAAGTTCTCCAAAGGGTCCTCATGGGAAGGATCCAAGAATAAGAAGAAGAACAGAGACCGCTTCTCTCCCTACAACAAAGGCTCGAATCATGGACTCTTGGCAAACTTGGTCAAATCTCCCAGGGAGATTCTAGCTACCGAGAAAGCCGCGAAATCCTTCGACCCACAACCTCGGATGTCAGCACGAAGCAAAACCAGGGACATGTCGAAGTATTGCCACTTTCACGAAGACCATGGGCACGACACAAATAGCTGCAGAGAGCTGAATAAGCAGATTGAAGAGACGGTACGGTCCGGACAATTAGCACACCTGGTTAAAGGCATTAAGAAGGGAAAAGATAAGTTTTTTGATACCCAGCTGGGTGAATGGAAAGGAAACAAAAAGGAGGCTACCCCTACAGAAGCTCCGATACTAATGGTGCACAGGCATGATCCAACCTTGAAACGGAAAAAAGCAGATGGAGAGCTGGGAAGCGTAGGAGAGACAACATTCCCTTCCATCCTAGGGCAAACACCTTCGACTGACCCCGTGGTCATCAAGTTACGGGTCTTAAACAGGGAAGTCAACCGAGCGTACATGGATTGTGGAAGCTCCTGCGAGATCATCTATGAGCATTGTTTCCTAAAGCTCAAGTCATCTATACGCTCACGAAGGGTAGACTCAAAAACACCTCTGGTAGGGTTCTCCGACGAACACTCATGGCCCCTTGGAGAGGTACCGTTGGAAATCACTATAGGCGAAGGCCCCTTATCCCGCACGGAAACGCTCACCTTCGTCATAGTCAGGTCAGATTCTCCTTATAACTTGCTAATAGGGAGAACAACCATGCAAAAGATAGGCATTGTTGTTTCCACCATACATGCTGCCATTAAGTTCCAAACCCCTTTCAGAGTAGGAACTGTTCATTCTAATTATGGGGCGGATAAGGGAGTATATGGTGTCAAGAGGATCAAGGAAGAATCGGAGGAGCCTCTGATAGCAATTCTAAGTTGTACAGATGCAGAAGAGCGGGTTGTAGTTAACCCTAGCTACCCCGAACAAACGGTGGTAATAGGAAAGCAACTCCCGGCGAATTTCAAGGCGAAGCTCACGAATCTGCGGACTAACCTTGATATTTTTGCTTGGAAATATTCTCGATATGACAGGGTCCCAAGAACATTGCCGATAGACGGACAACCCTTCAAAGACGGAGCATAAACTCAATGAATACAAACATATTGAGCCAATAAAACAGAAAAGAAGGAGCCTAGCCCCCGAAAGAAACGCTGCAGCCTGCAAAGAAGTTGATGAACTAACACAAGCGGGCATTCTAAGGGAAGTCAAATACCAAACCTGGGTGGCCAACCCAGTAATGGTCAAAAAGAGCGACGGAGGGTGGCGCATGTGCGTTGAATTTACTGACATCAATAAAGCATGCCCAAAGGATTGCTACCCCTACCGTAAATTGACTGAAGGTAGAATCCTTGGCGGGCTTCCACTAAAGTGCTTCCTAGATGCCTATAAAGGGTATCATCGATCCGGATGGCAAAGGAGGACGAGGAAAATACAACCTTCTACACAAGCAAAGGTGTCTACTGTTACAGAAAGATGCCCTTCGGATTGAAGAACGCATGGGCAACATACCAACGACTCGTAGATAAAGTATTCAACAAACAGATAGGCGTAAATCTCAAGCATACGTTGACGACATGATTATTAAAAGCAAGACGGAGGAGGACCTACTCCTTGATGTGCAAGAAACCTTTGACCAGCTTCGGTGTCGAAGAGGGGAAATTTCTAGGGCATCTAATCACTAAGCAAGGGATAAAGGCTAACCCCTCCAAGGTCAAGGCAATTACGGATCTCCAAGCTCCTAAGTGTTTAAAAGATTTGCAAAGTTTGAATGGGAAGCTAGCTGCTCTAAGTCGATTCTTGTCGAAGGGTGCCGACAGATCCCTACCGTTCTTCAAAACACTTAAAGGATGCGTCGACAAGAAGACTTTTCAGTGGAGTCAATGCGTAAGCGCTTTTCGTAAGATGAAGGAGTTCATCAAAATCCTTCCAACACTTACAGCCCCAATCAAAGGCGAGGTGTTGTTCATGTACTTAGCATCCTCAATGGAGAGCATTAGCGCAGTCCTCATGGCAGAACGGGACAAGCGACAAATCCCCATTTACTTTGTCAGCAGGGTCTTGCAGGGAGCAGAGGTCAACTACCTAACATTGGAGAAACTAATATTGGCTCTAATCTACGCAGCAAGAAGGCTCCGACGATACTTCCAAGCCCATCCAATCAGAGTCTTAACCGACAAGCCACTCAAACAGATCTTGTCGAAGCCTGAAAAGTCTGGAAGGGTGGCTAAATGGGCTATCGAGCTTGGGGAGCATGAAATAGAATTCAAGGGTCGAAACTCTATTAAAGGGAAAATTCTCGCAGACTTCTTGGTAGAAACACCTTCCGAACCAGATACAGAAAAGGAAGAGCCCAAAGCTAAACTCATCTAAGTGCAGGATGACTGGAAACTTTATACAGACGGAGCATCAAGCTCTGATGGTTCCGGAGCAGGTCTAATGCTGGTCAACCCTGACGGGAAGGAGCATACATATGCTCTTCGTTTTGAGTTCGAGGCCACAAAAAATGAAGTGGAGTACGAAGCCCTATTAGCAGGCCTTCGGTTAGCTAAATATATGGAGGTCAAAGCTCTTGCCATTTTCGTAGATTCTCAATTGGTATCTAACCAAGCGGTGCTCCTATGAAGCAAGGCAGCCTGTCATCAAACAGTACTTGGAAAAAACAAAGGAGATGCTGGATAGCTTCGATTCCCACACCATTCAACATGTTCATAGGAATCAGAACAAAAAGGCAGATGCACTGAGCAAGCTAGCCTCTATGGCCTTCGCTCATCTCACCAAAGAAGTACTAGTCGAAGTCCTACCTGAAAGGTCCATTATTCGCAAGGAAGTCACGGACGTGGTTCATGAAGAAGGAGAGACATGGATGACTCCCATTAGGGAGTACTTGATAAGTGGTCTTCTCCCCGAAGATCCCAAACTAGCAAGGAAAATATGGGTTAAGTCCCCTCAATACCGGCTAATGGGGGAAACCCTATATAGAAGGTCATTTCTATCACCTTGGTTAAGATGTGTGGGACCCAAGCAGGCTACGAGCATCATTGCTGAAGTCCAAAAAGGATCCTGCAGCCTCCATGCAGGGCCCCGTTCAGTTGTCTCAAAGATAATGAAGCTAGGCTATTACTGGCCTTCGATGCATAGGGATGCGGTAGAAATCATTCTCAAATGTGAAGCTTGTCATATAAACTCAAACATTCCCAAGCTGCCGAAGCAGGACATGACAAGTGTGACATCCGCATGGCCCTTCTCCCAATGGGGAATTGATATCGTAGGACCTATGCCTGTGGCTCCTGGTGGGGTCAAATTCTTACTGGTGGCGATCGATTACTTTACAAAGTGGGTGGAAGCTAAACCTTTAGCCTCCGTTACGGGGAGACAGATCGAGAAGTTTGTGTGGGAGCACATTGTGTGCAGATTTGGAGTGCCCCACATCATCATATCTGACAACGGTAAGCAGTTTACCGAAGGAGTCTTCTATGACTTCTGCCAAGGGCTCAACATAAAGCAGTCTCGGACATCCGTCTACCATCTACAAGGTAACGGACAGGTAGAGGTTACTAATAGAGACATTGTCAAAGGGATTGAAAAAAGGCTGGGACAAACTCATCACGGGTGGGTGGACGAGCTCCCTCAAGTATTGTGGGCTCATAGGACGCACCCCAAGTCAAGAAATGGTGAAACCCCCTTCAGCCTAACACACGGAACAGAAGCGGTTATCCCTTCGGAACTAAGTGTAAACACGGAGCGTGTGGCAACGTATGATGCTTCCTAAAATGATGAGAATATCAGGGAGAACCTTGATCTACTAGAAGAAAGGAGATAGATAGCCTCTATCCGAGAAGTCATGCACAAGCATAAGATCAAAGGCTACTACAACAAAAGGGTCAGGCCTTCCACCTTCAAGCCTAGGGAATACGTGCTACGCCTCAACAGTGCAAGCAAAGCAGAATACCAGGGGAAGCTAGGACCTACATGGGAAGGACCCTACATGATAGCTGAGGCCTACGGCAACGGAGCCTACAAGCTGGCCACTCTTCTCGGAGAACCCATCGACAGGACATGGAATGGTACGAACCTCCAAAAGTTCTATGTTTAAGAAGTACTTTTACTTTTTCATTCTTGTAATTAAAAGCTTCTCATGGGAAAGGAAACATTATTGGTAGTTGTCTTAGTTTTCATTTCAACAATGATGTAATCCTCTCTACCAATTCAATGATGAATAATACATTTCCCAAAAATCTCTTGCTTCATTTCTTAAACAAAAAGATTTGTTCAACCAAGTCGTTTATGAGTTTCAATGTCGACTACAAAGGCATACGGCGTAACAAACGCCTCATTACTTAAGCCTATAAAAACATTCACATTAACTCTCCTAGCAGTTTATGGCACTTATGAAAATAAAAATAAAGCCATATTACTTAAAGGATTTGGGATAGAGTGGGTCGCGACCCTCTGTCAATGATCAAAATTGGTCATTATATTCTTGATGTTGAAATTTACACACAATGAGGTTGTTTAACCTTAGGTTGTAAAAATTAAGCGTTGGAAAAATAGCGTAAGAGAAGTTCACAAGACAAAAAATAACTAAGTGTGTAAGGATATTTCCCTATACTATGGCATTCAAAATGAGGGCTAATGCCCTTGTACCTGCATATGAGGCCGAAACCCCATTTAAATTGTCTTTGGCCTAGGCCATACAACACAGATGATAATTTGTTTAAGGAGCCAGACACACATCATAAAATAACATCAAATTGTCTTAAAAAGGGTACATGCTACCCTTGGAACCAAATTACTGCCAACATGGCAGCCTTCACTCTGGCTTATGAGGAGATGGTTGAACTGAGGCAGGCTTGGTGGAAACCGTCTTCTTGGTAGGGGTCGCAGGCTTGATCTTGCGTGGCTTCTTTGAGAGGAGGTCTTCCAGAGGTGCCATGGGGTCTTTGGTAGCTTCAGTCAGGAAGGGGTACTTTGCAGTTGCAAATGCATTTCCCGCATCTTCGTTTTCTGCCTTCGACGAGGGACGGTAGCACTCAATTTTGGAGAGGTCTACGGGCTTACCTGTTTTAGCGGCCTCCTCCAAAGCTAAGCACCGTCCACGGAAGATAGCTGCTTTGATGACCTTCCACATTGCAGCTCCCAACTCGTCACTATGATAGAGCTCCATGGCTATGTATGGCACCACCTTAGACAAGACCTCAGCACGGTCCTTTTGCAACATCTTATACCTCATCTGCAAGCCGTCAACCTCCTCCCTCAATTTCACTTCCACATCTCCGAGCCTAGCCCTCTCACTTTCCAAACCGGCACACTTTGCCTCTAGCACAGCATTTTGACCAGTGAGACTGACAACCCTAGCCTCCTCCAACTTGAGCTTGCCACATTCAACTGTCAATTCGGCTATCTTCTCACGAAGGTCTTGGACGAGTGGGTTCTTCTCAACATCCCCCTCAATCTCATCACATTTAGCCTCCATCTTGGCATACTCCTGATCTCTGTGCTTCTCCCTCTCTAGCATGACATCCATCTCTTGTTTTGCCTTGGTAACAGCCCTAAGTAACTCCCTGGTTCGACCATTCAAATGATTGTCCAACACTGCCTGCCTTGCAACACTCTTGTCGTGTAGATCGCAAACCCCTTCGATGGACATATTTTCCAAAGAATCCTTTCCATTAGGAGGGGTAACATGATCCACAATTCGTGGCGGACAAAGCGTTGGGAAGCTCCTTCGTATCTGGAAGGCCTGCGACCAATACAATTCATAAGAGTTTAGTCAGTTACCATAATTATCAATTCATATATTTTAAAAGGGGACATTGCTTACCATGCATCTCCACAGTCTCATCCGGCAACGCAAAGGCAGATTTAACAAACTTCTTGCTCTCGACATTCTTCTATCGCACTGCCCTGGATCCGGAGGCTGGGAGGGGAGTTTTCCTCTTGTTTGTGGACTTCACGGCTTTACCAGCTGTTCCCTTCCTGCTCTTCAACCTGTCAGCTATACCAATGGAGCCTGTGATTTGGACATCCTCCTCTGCAGGATCGTCCAAATCTGCCACGTTCTCAACCAATTGGAAGGGACCCTCCAATAATGCTTGTGGAGGTGCTGAGGCAACAGACTCTGGTTTAGGAGTGTCTACATCATTGTTGTTGACAGATGTGGAAGGCGATCCAACACCATAGGACTCTTCAGCTTTTTCAGCGGGCATGAAGCTCAAGTCTTTATCAAGGTCTTGATACATGAAGTTCCTGAACGACATTTCCGCAAAAAAGAAAAAAGGAAAGATAAATATCAGTGCTACATTGGTCCTACTCAACTGAAAGTAGAAAAACATACTTTGTCCATGATAAATGATAATAGGCTTGTTGGGAGACCCCTTCCAGTTGTGGGCAATCCCAGCCATGTACAAGATTGGCTCAGGGAACACTTGCACATCCGCAGGATACCTAGACAAGCGCTGATAACATGGATTCCTTCGCACCTCATACGGCAAGGGGTCATTGAATCGTTTTGCATCAAACATGTACTCCTTATTCAACAATGCTGAATAGTTGGGTGGGATAATAGTATTTTGCACATAGAAAAAACTGCCCTTCCAATCTTTTATGTTGGTGTACACCCTCGCAAACAGATTCGACACATCCTGTGTCTTTTAGCCAAAGTTAACTAATTACCCCGTGATACAGATTCAAGAATCCCCTTAAAACCTTCAGTGTTGGTTCATAGCCATATGCCTTACACATAACTATGAATGTGGTCAGTTTGGCTAAACCAAACGGGTTGAATCTAGAGATGTGCACTTCGTAATATTGCATCAGCTCTAAGATAAGCGGGTGAATAGGAATCATAAGGTTTGAATGGCTAAA
Organism: Chrysanthemum makinoi; assembly: GCA_910596185.1. NCBI lineage: Eukaryota > Viridiplantae > Streptophyta > Magnoliopsida > Asterales > Asteraceae > Chrysanthemum > Chrysanthemum makinoi. Next base: position 63,032,729 of record OU343222.1, on the reverse strand, counting down.
AGAGTGAGTGTATAGCCCTACAAAGCCTTTTGGGGCATCAAAAATACCCTGGTTAGACTTGGGTAACATAATCTTAAACTCTTGTGGGATTGGGTAATCAGCCAATTGATCGTGTAATTCTTTCGCAGTCAAAGTACATTTTTTGTTGCCTAATAATGAACTTTGAATCCATACCTATTTTTAACTAAAAGAAAGCAGGAAGGAATATTTACCTTTGGTTTCGGAGCTGGCGTGCGATCAAAGTTTACTGCGTGAAAAGAAGACGGAGAGAGTAAAATGTTTTAGGGTTTCAACCACTTTCCCTTAAATGCTCTTTTTCACCGTTCTTTACACCGCACACGTGTCCCCAAGATTATCTCTTATCCGGATTTCAAACGTTTTTTAAATTTCAAAAAGTCTTTTTGGTCACCGGGTAAATGGGGATTTGTGATTACTGTAGCGGGCAGCTAAAAGAGTTTAGGTGGCATTAAATGCACAGGTTAGGCGCATACTTATCTTGTACACAACACGCTTTTCAGCGAGAGGATAATTTTCTTCGTAGGATGAAGTCGAAAGCAATGCCTCTTCGCTCACATGCATCACTTTCGACTAGGGGGCTTGATGATGTACCCTCCGAAGAGCTCGAAGGACACCCCTTCGACATGTGTTAAAGCCCTTCTGTACGAAGGCCCAAGTTAGATCTCCAGAATATTCGTGGGCGTCAAATAATTCGTTCATACGAAGGTTACCTACGGGGAATTCGTCATTTGAAGCCCTAAGCCCTTCGGGGTATGGTTGACGAAGGAGCAACGGATAGGAGAACCTCCTTACTTGGTCAAACCCACGATCTCCCTCTCTTTCCTGGCTTCCCCGCCAAGTTTGAGAACGTGGGTCACTAAGCCCTAGCGGTTACCTACAAACATGTGACGCCCCCATGTTCTCTGACATTTGCGGAGAGGTGCTCCTAACCCTATTTCTTCCACTATAAATAGGTTGGAAGGGCAAAGGATTATGGTAAGCTCATTCAACACTCATCTCTTTATTTACACACACTTATACAACCATAACTCATACTTACTCTTACGCAAGAGGTGGTTCGCAGGGTCCAACCCCCGCGTAATCACTTAACGTAGTGTCTTCATATTTCTTATTCTTAGGTGAAAGACAATCTTGGCTGGAACATACACCCCTCATACCTTTGATCATCATCGAAGCCTGGTAGTGCAATTTATTGTACCATCATGACCCATACCGCAAGATCTGCGATGGAGGAGAGTTCCCCAATCCTGACTGGCTCAAACGCAAGGAATGGGCATGTTTTGACGAGGAAAAGAGAAGGGAAGTTGGATACAAGGGAATCTCATTTGAAAACTGGTTACGAGTTAAGTTTGGAGCTGTTAAATTAAAATGGGATGAAGAGACTAAATTTTGTTGTGAATAGGCAAAGGCTAATTTTTTGCAAGAAAATCGATATTCCATAACTCGGTTTATTTCTCCACGTGTTTGGGACAAGCCCTCTTCAAGAAAGAAAGACATGATGGAGGTTGGCCAAGTCCAAAGGCCACCATAAATCCCCGAGGCTCTGAGTCTAACTTAAAGACTCGTAAATAAAGAAAAGTGCTCTTTCGGGAGACAACCCGAATTATACCTTCCTTTTATTTTATTTCCATTTCTGTAGGGTTTTGTGTTTTTAACCATTTTTGCATGAAACGATGAATAATTGCTGCTGCAGCATGCTGATCTGACTATAGTTACGGCGTAACTCATCTCAGTGGTTACGCCGTAACCAACCCCTAGCAGCAGAATTTCGGATGCATTACCAATTACGGCGTAATTCCATCTCAGTTGTTACGCCGTAGCTACACTTTTGCAGCGTATGCCAGGTTTTGCCTGGTTACGGCGTAACTCCCTCTAAGAGTTACGACGTAACTATCCAATGCTTTACTTCTTTCATTTTAAACACAATAACCTTGTATTAGTGTTTTAAATGAACTTTGTGGGTGTGTTCCCTGTAAACCCTCACGAGACTTCACTCGTCCACTTGGGACACCAAGTGGTTTAAAAGGCTTGTTGCATATGCTAAATGCAACAGTGATTCCTACGAATGTGAGTTAGGTTTGTTTTTCATTTTTCTTTTTTTCTTTTTAGAATTACGCTTGTCGGTAGTGTGATTTCTGGGATTGAAGTTTGCCCATGGATACTTATACAAAGGAACGACTCTTTTTCGTGGGCCTTCTTTCTTTTTGGAGCAAAATTTCAGGGAAGTTCTCGCTCTAATTCTACTTTTCTCTTCACCTTTATTTAACGCTTAGTACAAAAGGGACTTTGTACAATTCAAGTGGGGGGACGCGAGTAGAATTATCTCTTGAACTTTATTTTGCCCTCGTTTTTCTAGTTTATTTTGAAAAATTATGCCATTTTTAAAATTTTGACATGTTTTTCTTAACCTAACTAGATTAGACCTTAGCCGAGCACATACAACCCTTGATATTATATGGTGAGATTAGCCTTATATGTTTCCAATATTTTACCCCAAATCCACCAAATTATGAGTGTGCCGGTAGCTTGTAAACTTTAGAACTTGGCCTTTGCATCACTTCGAGACCATAGACGAGGTATGTTGAGTTAGCTAGATGTATTTGGACTTTTCAGTTTAAAAAGGCAATATTATAGGATTATCACCCAAATAGCCTACCAATGTGTGTCTATCGATTAGTCACCTCGACTTCTCGACCCTCATGTGAAACCCTTTTGTTGCACTCACCTTTAGTGCAAGATACCCCTAGATACACCCATCTGAGCCATTCCTTTCATTTTGTTAGCACAATATACTGTTTCGATATACCTATACACCTTAGCCTACCCTGTAGTCTTTATTTGTGATTGGGAAGTCATCCTTTGCCTAAGTTCAAGGTTCAAGTGGAAAGGTTCGGAAATCACGCTTTCGTCGACGACATATTCTTGAAGATCATTGAAGACCCCCCGAATTCCCATTGTTCATCTCAAGTGGGGGGATATTATGTTTAGTTGTTATATTTATGTTGAAAAAAAATGATTAAAAAAAAAGTTATTTAGTTTATTGTGAAGTGCAATGTTATAAGTACTATGTTATGAGCTTTATATAGATTTAGTATCGAGGAGGCCACCTCGGTCACATTCGAAGATAGGAGTTGGTTAGTGTGCCAACAGTTGAAGAAAAGGTAGTGTGCCCATCACGACGTCCTCTAATGACACATCTACCTAGTATTTCATGATCCGGTTTCTTAACTTCAAAGCTTGAACTTTGGGCGGATGGTATGTGGTGATGACTTGGTTATAGATTTAGACTACTTGCTTGATTTTTATTTTACAGCATTTATATATCCTATGTCTTATCCTACCCTTTAGTCATGAAGCATGTCTAGGTGATGCAGCGAGCAATCTTTGGTGTCTTGGCCATGGATTTGGTCATGTATCATTGATTTTGTCCACTTCGCCGTGACATGTTAGTAATGACGAGTCACCCCTTAACCTTTGTCGTGTCTACCCATATTGCCTTCAAAAATTGTTTAGCCCTTAACTCTAGTGGTGGAGATTTGTGTAACCGCCAAGCTTATGATAGAATACATGCTATGACTGTGCGATTGAGTGATCACCCCGAAATTGACACTTAGAATAGTTGAGAGATTTGAGTGTTTCGTTCCCATTTTGTGAGGTGTTCGGCTTTGTTTTATTCTAGCATAAGGGGTTTGTAAACTTATATTTTCCAGGTTATGAGAGATATCTTTTTAGGAATCTTTCTAATAAGGTCTACTTGAGGGCAAGTAGAGTTCAAGTGGGGGGATATTTGATAACATCAAATAATCCTGAATATTAAGTGTCAATTTCCCCCAGTAATGCTTGTAATTTATATCATTTATATGGATTTACGCTTGTTTTCCATTATATTCCGTTTTCAGGTAAATTACGAGCATTGGAGCTAAAGAGACGCAGAATTGGAGAATTATCAAAGATTTATCATAGTATGCTCACTTTGAAGAAGTTACGACGTAACTTATCTCTCACATTACGCCGTAACTAAAGCGTGACTCAGAAAGCCAACTCATCAGAAGATTACGGCGTAACTCTCCCAAAAGATTACAACGTAACTATATTAGGTCAAATGAGGTTCCGCGCCGCTGATAACTACGCCGTTTGCTTAAACTACGGCGTAACCAAGAATTATTGAAGATACGGCGTAACTACTTCTAAGGTTACGCCGTAACCAGCAGATCTAGTGCAATTTACGAAGAAATAGAGGATTACGGCGTAACTATTTTATTGGTTACGCCAGTAACCCGATCCGCCTATAAATACCCCACGATTTCCAACATTTCAAAGCATCCCATTTCACACACCACAACCAAAGAATGTGGGAAGAAGCCAAAGGCAGGTCTAGAGGAGCATACGGAGCTGTCTCAAAGGGAGAAATCACTCCCCTACGATAAGCATTAGCATTTTATCTTTTCTTTAATTTCGATTCATGTATTTCGTAACATTAATTATTGAATTGATTTGTATGGTTAATATGAGCGGCTAAGCACCTCTTGGTGCTGGCCTAGTTATGATTCCTTAATTGTTATGTTTGCGTTTATATTACTTCCGTATAATTATTTCTAAGTGTATGCATGCATAGTTTATTGGTAGCTACCCTTGTTTCGGTCGTTTTGAATGGCGGTAGAGGCTAGTTGCTTAGGAGATATGACCAACTAACCCTAAGTGAGTAGACTAAGACTGGAAAGGTAAGATATGACCAACTAACGACCCTTTCTACATGTGCGATTTGACCAACTGATCACCTACCGTTTGGATGAACTTAAGAATTAGGGGGTGAGTGTTTAAGTTGCTAACGCCCGGGCACTCACTATTATAAGTCTAGCATGTAGCGGTACTTAATGACTCGGATTAGGGGACCAGGAACAACGGACTTATGAGGGGACACGACTTCTCCGGTGGCATCTTTGCTGATAGGTTATGGCGAATTGACCAAATGATGTCCTCTCGACTTTGACCCCACCTGAAGTAATTGGAAGTAATTAGACGTAGACATTACTAGCTAGGATGCTTAACTAGGTTAGCACCACTCTCCTTTATTGATCACAACCTTTGCCTTTACTTGCTTTATTAGTTAATTAATTAAATCATCTTAAAATCTGTGACACCTAGACTTAGTATTAATCCAACACACATAGCTCTTGGGACGACATCGGTTTTACCAAATACTACATTACACACGACCGGGTACACTGCCCGTTAGTGCATTAAGGTAGACCATAGGTATAACGAAACATTATAAATATTAAAACCTGGTCAGTAAAACCTGCATCATTACTCTATGTTTTCCATTAGTTTTAACCTTGAAAATACTTTGACCCACGAGAAATGTTCATGTATATACCATATATGTATATTTACGAAACTAAGAAATTTAATTGAAATCGTATATGTAAAAAATGACACATCAATTGATGTACTTAAATGTATTAAGAAAAATATAGTTATTTTCCAAATGCTTATATTGCATATCGAATCATGTTAACTCTCCCTTTCAGAGTTGATTTAGTAGAAAGAAATTTTTCAAAACCAAAAATTTTAAAATCGACAGTGTCAAAGACGTCGTACCAAATTGAATCTAACAATACGAGTAAAGATAATATATAAAAAATGTTCAAATAATGAATTTACTATATATATTCTACATGTAAAAATAAAGTTTTAGAAACATATATTGTTTAATCGAAATGCTTCATCTCCACGATTCGCATTAGGCCTTTGGAAGGCTTGAGACGCCCCTTGTGGGGACACTTTCTCAAGGTAAGGAAGCCCGATCACGTGCCACCGCCATTAGAACAATCTTGTCAAGCGTAACTATGTCATATTTTCGCTTCGTTCGGTCGCGATGGTGACCGAACCTCTAAATGAAAAGAGAGTGTATGTTTTAATGTGTTGTCATATACTTAAATAAAAATGTTTATAAAAGTAAATGATGAAAGAAAGGTTAGAAGGTGTGGGTGATGAGTGAGTGAGAGTAAAACGGATGATATGCGACTGATATGGAGTGAGTGACATAATTTTGTTTTCTTTGAACGGTGATAACGCTACACGCGTCGTTCGGGGTCAAAGGAACTTCCTTTTCTTCTAGCAAGTTTTATAACACCCTAGGCAGTGAACCTAATCGTTGTAGTGTAGTATTAGGGTAAGCCACGGGTATTGATATCGTTCTCTAGGGGAATAGGAATGCTAGTGAGAAGTTACTACGCTAAGGTTGGGGTTGAGGAAGATTATTTTTTATCTTTTTTTATGTTTTTTAGGAAATGGGAAAGTACGAATCTCGGGGTTTGGATTTGGGGGGTTGGTATTGCTACCGATTACTCTACTTATCTAATTATCTAATCTAAGGTGTATGTAGTCTATGTCTAATTATTGTGTGCTCGTATGATAGTTTAAAGATGTGTTTACTTAGGTTTTACTACTCCTTAATTATCTCCTATTGGTGGTTGAATTGTCACGTCCTTATTCTTAATTGCGTTGTGTGTCTAAAGTTGTAGGGTATGCGTTTATCCCTAACTCTTTGAAGTTACCAAAGGGTCTCGTCTACAAAATACCACTAGGGATCATAAAGTCTTACTCTAAGGCCTCTTTGGATAATTTAGCTTACAACCGCTAAAGGTGCTATAACCTAAGGTTCACAAAGATTAATCAAGCATTAAGTACACAACGAATGACCTATCGCATTACTAGATCATTAATCAACTAAGATAAGAGACAACCAATCAATATTCAATAATTAAGTTTCATATTCCCTAAGCAAACACACAAGTAAATTAGCCGGACATGGAGAACATGCAAGCATACACACAAATAATCAAAGACATAATTGAATTAATGAAGTAAAGCACTTATCTTGATGTAAGATAGGGTTTGGAACCCTAAAATACTGTACAAGACAGCCTTGGTTCGGTTTAGGTTTTACTCCAAAATACTACACACTAATACTGAAAAATTCGGATTCTATATATAAGATTACATATGCGATGGCGTCACCTTATGTTTTGTGACGCCGTCGGATCGCCGTCATTAGGGTTTCGTCTTGGCCACGTTAGACTTGCGACGGCGTCACCTTGTGCTTGTGACGCCGTCCTCCTTAGCTTCCGACGCCGTCTGGATCAAATCTAGGCCGTCTGAGTTGCGACGGCCTACTCTTTTATAACTTGACGTCGTCACTTGAAAATAAGAGTTTTGGCTTCGTCCCCGTCACAAAATCCTCCGACGGCGTCGCAGATAAGCCGTGACGCCGTCACCTTGTCCTTCAGAAGCTTTGAGTGTCTCGATTCTTGACTTTGGCCATTTTCTTCGTATATTCGCGCTTTTCGTCCAAATAAGTGCCATTACAGCAATTTGCCTTCAAGAGACCTAAAAGTGAAAAGGAACGATATTAAGTAATAACGGATACAAAAGTGATCAAATAAGGGCTTAAATGACCCCTCAAAAGGTACATTTTAAAACCTTATCAAATATCCCTACACTTGGTATTTGCTTGTCCTCAAGCAAATGTGCTTTTAGCCAATTAATTTATAAGTTAGGGGTCATGAAGCATTGGTTTAAAACAGTCCACAACACATATAAGCCCCAAAAAAGTCATAACAAGCACGGAAATTACATACTAGCACCTCACATGGGGTGTTTGGATACTCACATCTCTCTCGGGTGCATATGAAATATAACAAGTTGGAAATGGAAGATAAACACTCATTAACCGGTCCTAGTACATAGATTACCATAGGCTTGAGAATAGATCAAACCTCCATCGCTTTGGCGTAAGCACCTAAGAAAGACTATCAAAGAGGTCTTTAAAGGGTTGTAATGTTAGGCTTACGGTAGGAAAACAAAGGGTTTGGTGGGATAGGCTATTTAGTGGTGGCAAGTCAAAAATCTCTATGTTGCAAGTATACGAAGAATGACGTTGCTAAGCCAAGACTCGACACTCTAGACTCTAGCTCACTGAAACAAACAAACATAAATTTAAAATGATAGATGTAGGATGGTAGCCCGTATATATATATATATATATATATATATATATATATATATATATATATATATATATATATTCACTCTATTTTTTTCTTTTCTTTTTCTTTTTTTTGATTTTTTATACACTTTTACTCTACCATTCTCTATGGTAACATCAAAATGATAGGGATTTATAGGCACATCCCTACACTTGAGTTTTATTACTCTAACACTAATTTGACCCGAATTGAAAAGATCAAAACACTTGGGGTATGTTATTACGCAAATTAGGAAATTAACGTTCCCTTTCAATCATTTTTTAAACTTTAACTTTTTCCCATGAGTCCCAATCGTCCCAAAACTGTGTACAAAAGATATGACTCGACTTAGCAACTCATGCAAGCAACTAGATAATTGAACTAAGGGTTTAGGGTGATAACAATAATGCACTAAAAGTGAGTGCATACAGGTAGGCTAAGGCGATTTGGGTGTACATTTGGGGGTGGGGTGTAAACAATGCTCTTCATTGATATTCGGGAAAACCAAAACATCACGAGAACCGCGAAAAGGATAGACTCTAAGGGGTTAACTAGGGGTATCGTGTACTAAAGATGAGTACAACGCAAAGGGTGTGGGTATCAAACAAGGGTTATCCTAATGCCTCTTATCATTTAGTTATTCCTAACTACACAAGTGTAGTCTTACTAGCGATCTCGGAATGCATCACAAAACAAGTTCTAGAATCTAATATACTACCGGTTCACACTCTAAGCATTAAAGATGAATGCTTTTAATTCCTACTAATCTAAGGGCGATCCTCACATTTTGGGTGGAATTTAGGTGGTAAAGAGTTTTTGTGCTAGTCATGCAACTTCCTATCCGTGAGACGCTTTTGTTAAGACTAATGGCCCACTCCTATATGTCATGAAAAATTTTAAATTTGGTGCCAAAATTACCCTAACCGACATTTTCTCATGGTTTATTACACAAATACAATTGGACAAAGCAAATAGTCAAGGATAAGCATAGTTTCAAAGTTCCCGTTTTATTTTCCCTCCCTACACTTAAACTGAACATTGTCCCCAATGTTCCCCGAAAGTATCAAAGTTATGATAATGGAAGGTAATGAAAAACAAAAGAAACTAGTACTCCCCTGATTAGCTCGGTAGGATCCGTGTGTGAAGTAGTGGTTAAATCCTTTCCAAGAAAAATGTATGCGTGAAAAGCTCCTTCCAATCTTTTGTTTCTTCTTCTTGATAAATAAAACATGCACATTCAAAAGAAAAAAACGAAACCTTTGCGTAAAATCGGCGGTAATAATATATATAAGACTCTACAAAACTAAGATATAATGCTTGTAGAATGGATGTTTACAGAATTTCTGGAAAATTAAGACCTGGAAAATTCCAAAAATTTATAAGTATCTCAGAAAACGAGAAAAAAAGTAATCTGTTGTTTTTACTCCTTCCTGACGCCGTCAGTTGCAATCTGACGCCGTCAGTTATCCCGACAAAACCGGTCTGCGATTTTCTCGAAAAAATTCTGGAAAATTTACATCTTTAGAATCTGGAAAAATTTCTGCAAAACATCCATTATGACTCGATACAAGCATTTGACTCGAACAAACACACATGTATATCTTTTAAATAATTGTAATTCTCATGTTCACGTTCGTTGAAAACGTGTGTAATCCTCCCTACACTTATCCTTTATGTAGAATACCTTTATATTTAATTAAGACGAGGTTAAAGACAAAATAAAGCATTTTTACAAATTCAAACATGAGAATAAACAATCAATAAAATATATACGACACACAATTAAAAATTAAAAACAAATACACATGGGTTGCCTCCCAAGAAGCGCTTGTTTTTGTTCGAGTCACGAGCTTGACTCTACCCTTATTTAACGGATAAAGGGGAGGTTTTCCCTACACTTAAGTTTAAGTGCGGGTGATAGTAGCGATACACACCCTTAGGGTGGAAATTTTCTACGTGAGGAGAGGGTGATGGGTGATTTATATGCTCAAAGGAGTGTGCTTCATTCATTATAACTTTACCTAAGTCTATTGGTGTAGTGGGTGAATCAAATCTCTCTCCTAAAAATGGATCATCTTCTATCAACTTCAAAAGATTCTTAGTTAAGGATCCATCTTGACCTAATAAACCCGGTTTAAACCCATAGTGTTTCTTGTTATCAACCATGAATGGGTGATATAAGTGTGTAAGGTCATGGGTTACTCCTACATTAGCTTCCACTCTACATGGCTTAGAGTCTACCACCTTTATCAAGCAACTACCCGGATCATTTATTTTGATGGGTGGATTGGGGCCTAATTCAATTCTAAGATTCACATCTAAAGACGGAAAATTGGGTAAGGTTTTTGGTTGAGGCTCCGTTTTATCAAAATTAGGAACTTCCCTAGGACTAAGAGAGAGGTCATGACAACAAGCATCTAAACCTACATTCTCTAGTGGCGTTTGGTCCAAAGGTTCTATATCAATCGGGGTTCCTATAGTCTCTTCTACTTCTCCCGGTTATAGGCGATGCGTGTTCTTCAAATGATGGTAGAGCTTGTGGGCTTGGAGTTTCCACCTCATTCTCCATTATATCTAGACCTCCTAAATGTTCATCATGTGTTTTAGTACGATCTGACCCAAATACACTCCTAAGCATCTCAAATCCTTCTTTAGCCATTTCAAATTCTTGGTCCGATTCATAAGAATTATTCTCAAAAATTTGATCACTATGTTCTATTTTCCTAAAGGATTCCTCACGCGTGTCATATGCTTTGAAATCTATCCCACGCATGCAACTAGGCAGTTCAACTATAACCATCTCACAATCTTGTTCGGGTTTAGGTTCCATGTTCTTAAAACTAGGTCTTTTTGATCATGGTGCCTAAGATCATTCAATTGATGGTTTATGCATAGGAGGCGTTTCTTAAAAATTCTCCAGATGGTCTCGCTAAAAGGAGTTGATTCTGACAACGATTATTGAATAAAAGCCACACAAACACAAAATATATCAAATCCATCCAACCTTACACCCGTCTCCTTTTGGATATCTCTAAGTTCACTCACAAATTCATTAGAACAATTAAAACCAAACCAATCTGCGAAATTCAATTGTTCCTCATTTGTTAATGATTCAAATGCAACTTCACTTGCCATAGCGACAAATGAAAAGGGTTTTACGAATACAAACACAAAGAAGGGGGGATAGACTACAAGGAAGCTAGTAAAAAGAAAACATTTACTTGATAGGAATCAAGAAAAGAAACCTAAACGAGGTGGACTACTAACTAGCTATTCTATTCCCCGACAGCGACGCCAAAAACTTGATAACGCTACACGCGTCGTTCGGGGTCAAAGGAACTTCCTTTTCTTCGAGCAAGTTTTATAACACCCTAGGCAGTGAACCTAATCATTGTAGTGTAGTATTAGGGTAAGCCACGGGTATTGATATCGTTCTCTAGGGGAATAGGAATGCTAGTGAGAAGTTACTACGCTAAGGTTGGGGTTGAGGAAGATTATTTTTTATCTTTTTTATGTTTTTTTAGGAAATGGAAAAGTACGAATCTCGGGGTTTGGATTTGGGGGTTGGTATTGCTACCGATTACTCTACTTATCTAATTATCTAATCTAAGGTGTATGTAGTCTATGTCTAATTATTGTGTGCTCGTATGATAGTTTAAAGATGTGTTTACTTAGGTTTTACTACTCCTTAATTATCTCCTATTGGTGGTTGAATTGTCACGTCCTTATTCTTAATTGCGTTGTGTGTCTAAAGTTGTAGGGTATGCGTTTATCCCTAACTCTTTGAAGTTACCAAAGGGTCTCGTCTACAAAATACCACTAGGGATCATAAACTCTTACTCTAAGGCCTCTTTGGATAATTTAGCTTACAACCGCTAAAGGTGCTATAACCAAAGGTTCACAAAGATTAATCAAGCATTAAGTACACAACGAATGACCTATCGCATTACTAGATCATTAATCAACTAAGATAAGAGACAACCAATCAATATTCAATAATTAAGTTTCATATTCCCTAAGCAAACACACAAGTAAATTAGCCGGACATGGAGAACATGCAAGCATACACACAAATAATCAAAGACATAATTGAATTAATGAAGTAAAGCACTTATCTTGATGTAAGATAGGGTTTGGAACCCTAAAATACTGTACAAGACAGCCTTGGTTCGGTTTAGGTTTTTACTCCAAAAGACTACACACTAATCCTGAAAAATTCGGATTCTATATATAAGATTACATATGCGACGGCGTCACCTTATGTTTTGTGACGCCGGCGGATCGCCGTCATTAGGGTTTCGTCTTGGCCACGTTAGACTTGCGACGGCATCACCTTGTGCTTGTGACGCCGTCCTCCTTAGCTTCCGACCGCCCTGGATCAAATCTAGGCCGTCTGAGTTGCGACGGCCTACTCTTTTATAACTTGACGCCGTCACTTGAAAATAAGAGTTTTGGCTTCTGTCCCGTCACAAAATCCTCCGACGGCGTCGCAGATAAGCCGTGACGCCGTCACCTTGTCTTTCAGCAGCTTTGAGTGTCTCGATTCTTGACTTTGGCCATTTTCTTCGTATATTCGCGCCTTTTCGTCCAAATAAGTGCCATTACAGCAATTTGCCTTCAAGAGACCTAAAAAGTGAAAAGGAACGATATTACGTAATAACGGATACAAAAGTGATCAAATAAGGGCTTAAATGACCCCTCAAAAAGGTACATTTTAAAACCTTATCAAACGGCAAAAGAGACTTCCCCTTGTAAAAGAGAACAATTACAAAGGATTAGAAACCTAATTACTCCAAGACATATGCGTCTTAGAAGCTCGGGACTTTAACCAATTAAACGACGTTAAGACAATCAAATCAAAAATGTCACTTCTAATCGGATTGTTGTTGAACACCACTGAGTTCCGGAAACGCCAAAGGATCCAAATATAAGCTATAACAATCTCCTCGAACTTTATCTTCTTCTCAATTGATCTTGAGGAATCAACCAGACCGTCATACCACTTTTGTATGCTAACCCCAACTGAAATCGTTACGTCACACCATCTTGATATTTTTCTCCAAACTTCATTAGCCACTTCATAACCCCGAGAACAATGTATGCTTGTTTCAACACCGTAATTGCAAATAGGGCAATTAAAAGTATATATCTCGCATCCTCGTTTAGATAAGCTGAATCGAAGTGGAAGTCTATCCAAATGAAGTCTCCAAATGAGGATATTAGCTCGTCTAGGCTCCAATTTTCTCCAGCGTGTTGTAGTTAACACATGAATCATATTATTGTCATCAATAAATTTCATTGTAGTACCAACCGAGAACACTTCCTCTGCATCCAGATTCAACGCAAATGAGTCATGATAATCCTGCAATTGTTGATCACTAAATAATGCCATTAAATCGTGGAACTGGTGTTGCTCTTTACCACATCTCAATTCTCTACGCCATTGCCAATGCCATGCACCATTCACAAATCTTGATCTAACCATGAAATATGGAACCATGTCAAGCTTGTACAACCTATTGAACTTATCTCGGAGACTTTGATTTCCTACAGAAACATCCAATCAAAAAGAAAGTATCATTACCGTCACCAATCTTCTTCTCCAAGAAATTTCAAGTAATAATCTGCTTTGCATTCATATCTCGTATTAACCCTACAAGTTTTGCCCACGTACCATTCGTCTTGCGAATACTATATTGACTCATACCTGCTTAATCGCCATGTATACATTTGATTATCTTAACCCACATAGCCATTGGTTCATTTACTAAATGCCATCACCACTTTTGTACCAACGATTGATTAAAAGCCAAAAGGCCTCCAATGTCTAACCCACCGTTTTCCATAGACATCAAAACAGAATTCCATTTAACCCAATGTAACATGTGATTCACACAATCTCCACCCCAAAAAAATTAGTTCGAATCTGTTAAAGCCTTTGTATTACACCTAATGGGGCTGGGAATAATGACATGTAGTAAATGCTTAGGCTTCCAAGATCGGATTTAACTAATGTAAGTCGACCTCCAATAGATAGACAATTTGCTTTCCATTTTGACAGCTTACCTATAAATTTATCAATAACCGGTTCCCATTATTTAATTTGATTCATTTGCACCCCAACTGGTAAGCCAAGATATATAAAAGGTAGCTTACTCTACCTACAACCATATAATTGAACTATAAACAAAGGAATCAGATGGCAATACGAGAATTGATGGTGCTTTTGTTTGTTATGCTTTTATTGTATCTCATTGTACAAGAATATGTAATACGTTTTACAACAGAATTACAAGAATATAGCCTACATTCTAGGACTCCATAATGTTTACAATCCTTTCCTTCTTATCTACAATACTTTCCTTTTTATCCAATGCTCTCGTCAACACTCCCCCTCAAGGTGGAGAATGTATATCCATCATTCCCAGCTTGTCAAGAGAGCATTGAAACACTCTCCCACGTTCACTGTCAACATATCGGCTAGTGATCTTCGAGCTTACATGTGGCATTTCGATAGTTTTTCGCTCCAAATGATCTTTTAAGAAATGTCTGTCGATTTCTACATGTTTAGTCCTGTCATGTTGAACCGGGTTGTTAGCTATTTTACAAACACCGTTGTCACAATGGAGTTTAATCGGGCTAACTACAGATATGCCAATATCTCGAAAAATTCGCTTTATCCATAATAATTCACACACGCCATGCACCATTCCCGATATTCAACTCGATCTAGACACCACCTTTTGTTTTTTACTTCTCCATGTGACCAGATTTCCTCCAACAAAAGTAAAGTACCCAGAAGTTGACTTACCATCTGTCCGATCACCAGCCCGTTTTTGGTACCTCTCCCGATTAGTCGGTGCTTGATCTGGAAGTATTTCCAACCGATGGTTCATTTCAATTGGGGTGTCTATGGGCTTGCAATCCAACATCCCAGTTTCAGCTAAAAAATCAAGTATATACTTCCGTTGACAAAATGGTAATTCCACTCTTTGACCTTGACACTTCAATACCCAAAAAATACTTTAATGGGCCTAAATCTTTCAACTCGAATTCTGTAGTAAGAAGAGATTGAAGATTCGCTATTTCATCATTATCATTCCCAGTTACCACCATATCATCCATATATACTATGAGAGATGTAATTTTCTGGTGTACATTTTTAACAAACAACGTATGGTCTGCATCACTTTGTTTGTATCCAATCTTCTTCATGAAAGCTGAGAATCTACCAAACCATGCACGGGGCGACTGCTTTAAACCATACAATGGCTTTTTTAGCTTACAAACTTTCCCACTACAATTTATGCCGGGAGGAGCCTCCAAGTATACTTCTTCTTCTAAGTATCCGTTTAAGAATGCGTTTTTTACATCAAATTATTTTAAAGGCCAGTTTTCATTTGCGGCAATGGAAATCAAAATCCTGATAGTGTTCATTTTTGCCACCGGAGCAAAAGTATCTCCGTAATCGATGCCGTATTTTTGCGTATATCCCTTAGTAACGAGCCTTGCCTTGTACCGATCAATGTTTCCATTAGCGTCCAATTTTACCGTGAAAATCCATCTGCAACCCACCAACTTCTTTCCTTGAGGTAACATTACGAGATCCCAGGTATGATTTTTCATTAGTGCCTCAATCTCCTCCATTATCGCTTTCTTCCAATTTTTGTCTTTCATTGCTTCGTGTACGTCTCGTGGAATTGATACAGTTGATAACTTGTTGATGACAGCCACGTGTGATCTTGCGAGGCGATGATATGACACGTAATTTCCGATCGGGTATTTCGCCTTTGCATTTAAATCAGCTTGATATTGAGTTTTTGGAATCCCTCGTGTACTCCTAACAGGAAACCGATGTTCCTGTTCAGCGGCTGGAACGGAATTTTGGGCCTCAGGTTCAACGCCAGATACAGGATCTTGGGCCTGGGCTTCGTTTTCCTGTACAACATCAAACATAAAGTTTTAATTATTTGTTAGTTCAGGCCCATCACCATCATAACTGGATTCGGACTCAGTTTCGGGCTCCGTTTCTGGCCCAGCTGGGTTTTCGTTTTGATCATTTCCGTCTTTGTTCGAAATCCTCCTACGCAGCGAATTCAACCACCTCAGGTACATGAGAATTTACTTCTCCGTTTCTCTCTCCCTGAAGTGAATTCTCACCCCCATAAAACTTCACATTTTTGTGAAATGACACATCGCGCGACACATAGATCTTCTGATCGAGTGGATTGTAACACCTATAACCTTTTTTTTTATTTGCATTCCCTATGAACATGCACCTTATTGCCCTCGGTTCGAGTTTCCCGGTGTTTTGGTGGACATACGCTATACAACCAAATATTTGTGGTTCAAGTCCTAGGTTAATGGGTTGTTTTACAAGTTCTTGTAACTTTTGTAAAGGTGTTGCAAACTCGAGTACACGAGATGGCATCCTATTCATGAGGTATGCAGCTGACCTAACGGCTTCTCCCCATAAATTTCGTGGCACATTCATGTCAAACAAGGAGGCGCGTACAATTTCAAGTAATTGTCTGTTTCTTCTTTCAGCCAATCCATTTTGTTGGGGAGTTCTAGCACAAGAGGTTTGCTGTCGGATAGATTTCTCTTGGCAAAAACGAGTCATTTCATGACTTATGTATTCACCACCATTATCCAATTGCAATATTTGGATATCTACCCTATATTCAGTCTTGATATGATGGCATAGTTCTTTAAATGCAAATAGTACATCACTCTTATTTTTTAACAAAGAAACCCAAACCATTCTAGTACACTCATCAATAAATGTCACAAAGTAACGAGCACCACTAGGTGTGAGAATCGGGGCAGGCCCCCATACATCTGAATGTATTTTGATAAGTGGATCAGAAACTTTATTATTGCTAGAAACATACGAAATCCTTGTGTTCTTAGCTAACTCACAAATACCACATTTAAATTCACTTTCAACTAAATTTAAAAACAAATTTGGTTTTAGTTTTCTGAGATAACCAAAATATAAATGCCCTAAACGACGGTGCCATAACATCGCCATAGACTTATTCGCCTCCTTTATTCCCGTATGAAACGCCTGACTCTTATAATCATCCTCCAGGTAATACAATCTCCCCCGCCTAGTACCATAACCAAGAGTCTTGTGTGTTGCTATGTCCTGAAACACACAGTAATTTGGCCAAAAAATTACATAACAATTCAGGTCTTCTGTGATTTGACTAACTGATAGCAGGTTAGATGATAAAGATGGAACTACAAGCACTGAATCAAGATTCATAGAACTCGACACTTGTACTCTTCCTTCACATGTAACTTTTTCTGATTCCCCACTTGCTGTTTGGATTACAGTGTGCTTAGGGGCACATGATGATGTTAAAAGGTGTTTATCATTTATCATGTGATCTGTGGCACCTGAGTCTATGATCCAGTTATTAATTTTAGTTTGTGTTTTACAAAACATACCTGAGCCAGACGTGGTGGTGTGTGCCGCCATTGGAGTATCCTGAGTTGAGGTCGCAACTGTCGCTTGACTGAGTTTTTTCCTTGGTTTTTTCGTGAAATCCCACCACTCCGGATACCCTATGATTTCATAGCATCTTTGCTTCGAGTGACCCTCTTCTCCGCAATGTGTACACGTAAAAGGGTTCTTCTTTCCGGCTGTATTTTTTCCTCTTTGAGGACCATTACGCGAGACCATGTGCACTACGCTGTCGGGCTCAACTCTAGGCTCCTCCATGGTTTTTCTTTGGTGTAGTCTCTTGAATGTAAGCGTAACTCGATTCAGTGCTTAGTGGTGGGTCCGTTCTTAAGATTTTCGCTTCTAGCTTGACTAAATTCGCATCTAGTCCCGCCTAAAATATGTGTACGGAGATGTAATCGTCTTGTTCACTGAAACGGTTTCATCGACGGTTTCCTCCTGTGTAGTGATTCGAGTATCAATTTCTTGAAAGATGCTCACCAATTCATTGTAGTATGTTGGCGGTGCCGTCCCATCCCGACGGGTGTTGAATGATCGCCGGTTAAGTTCGAATAGTTGAGTTTCGTCGCTTCCGTCAAAGAAGGTTTTGCCGATTGCGTCCCAGATTTCGCCGCCGCAACCTGATGAACCGGCGATTAGGAAGGAGTCATCGAGTCAATCAGCCAGCTTTTGACTCGATTGTTGTCTATCAGCCAAGCTTCAAGCGCTTTTTCATCGCCATCCGTGGGCTTCGGAGTTTTTCCGGTGATAAAGCCGGATTTATTTCGTGCCCCGATGCGCATCTCCATTAATTGAGACCACAGTGGGTAGTTCGTGTCATCAAGGGTGATACCAGTCGGAAACAGGGCGTCCTGGACATTCTGGACGATCACCGGGTTTTGGGTTGACGCATCTCCCTTGTCACCAGCCATTCGGTACGTGGTTTGCAGGTTCAAAGAATTTTTTTGTAGGCTCTGAAACCATATAAACAAAGGAATCAGATGGCAATACGAGAATTGATGGTGCTTTTGTTTGTTATTCTTTTATTGTATCTCATTGTACAAGAATATATAATACGTTTTACAACAGAATTACAAGAATATAGCCTACATTCTAGGACTCCATAATGTTTACAATCCTTTCCTTCTTATCTACAATACTTTCCTTTTTATCCAATGCTCTCGTCAACATGAACAACCCAATGAACTTCCGCTTTATCTCCTAAACCATAAAGGCTTGATTTTTGCATGTTTATCTTCAAACTTGATTGTAAGAAAAAGTCATGCAAAAGAGAAGATATATTACCAAGATTTGTTGGGCTCCACTCAGTAATGAAAACACATGACCGACATACAATAAATGAGTGACGCAATTTTGTTAAGTGAGGACTCTAGCTTTAACTTGTGCAAGCTTGAGTTAAAGTTCCAACTTCAACTATTATAAGTTTCAACTTTAATTCTAGCTAGTTTCACTGATATACCAATATCTATACTACTTATAATGATGGATGACCCTCTCTCTTATAAATTTTTAAGATTTCTATATATAGATTTAAAGCAAATACAACTACTTAAGATATATGTACAATTACTTTATGCATAAACACCTACACATATTGACCGGTCATCATTTGTAATTAATGTCATATTAAAACACCCATTTGATAAAAAGTATAATTTATAAAACACAATGTACAAACTATTTGAAGCACAAATACAACTAAAAAATACTATTCAACACATACAATTAATACACTATTTTAATTTACCCCTTCACTAAAATATGCAACCATTTAACCACAATGTACAATCTAATCAAACTACTAAGCCAAACATTTAGAAATAAAGCCATTAGGCTGCCCGTAGTGGTCGGTCGACTGGTTCGGTCGCAGCTGCGCCGTCCAAGTCGCCACAATTGCAACATGAGGGTCGAAATGGGTCAGTCGGCTCCAAAATTGACTAAGGGTGATTGTCTTTGAAGGAAAGAATCAAGATTTTGTTTGTGGTAGCTTCGGTTAACAGGAGATGAATTATTTCCATGGTTATAACTAAAGTTATTGTCATTTGTAATTTAATTGTTTAATAAAAGTATGGCTGTATAACATTACATTATCAGAAAATATAGTTATAGAGTACCCGTCGCCGCATCGCACGGGTACCCTGCTAATGGTTCAATCATTATTAGACTTTGAGCTAAACCATTAAAAAAATAAGTATCATATACCAATTGTTAAATAGTCTTATTTGAAATACAAATTATTCACAAATTTTTTAATAATATTAAAAAAGAATATGTTAATACAAATATCGTCATTAAACGTTATTTATATTTTTGATCTTTACCTAAGTTTTGTTAACGACAAAAGTAAATTTAATTTGTATAAAAGCTTAAAGCTTGTCAAGTTTAATAGATATTAAAACAAGCTTTTTCAAACAATATATTCATCATTCAAGCATTTACATTTATGATTGGTAACATCTTGATATGACTCTAATCATTATGTATGATAGTAGTTTTTAGAATGTGTTAGGTTCTTAAAACCAAACACTACTTATGTACTTGCATATTTCTAAGAATAGAAATACAACTTATGACATCATGTAATGCATCATGGAAATCATTAGAAGATTTCATTAGATATTTTGTGTGGATTTGTACTCTTCATATCTTGCACAATCTCACTTAGATAGAGTTGACTTTAGCAAAGATTTGATATCTTGATGTCGTGGCGGTACCAAAATGGTACACGGGCGGAACCCTTTTAAGGGTTCCGCGGTCCGTGGACGCTCATGTCCACTTTGGCTATAAATAGCAATGCCAAGCCAAGTAGTTTTTCATCCCTTTCTAACATACTCTCATACATATCTTCTCTCTAACCTTTCTAACTCGGTTTCATATCATATTAGTGATCTCTTTTGTAGCAAAGAAGATCAAGTCATATTCAAGCTTCAACGAGAAGTTGGAAGTCTTGTTTGTTTAGTGTTGTATGATCTAGTGTTGATTCATACTTCATTGTTGTATCAAACCATCATAATCTTGTGAGTGTGAGTGGTTAGTATTTTAGTCCTCAAAATACATTGTGTGTGGGAGTGGTTGTACCCTTGGAAAGAACTCGACATCTAGCTTAGTGTCGGAAATAGTGTGAGCGAAGTGTAAAGGTTTTCTCCGCCGGTGAAAGGAGCTTGTTGACTAGTGAAGTTAAACTCTCGAGTGTGAGACTCGAGGAGTGGAGTAGGGCAAGGAAAAAGAGTCCTTGTAGACCGAACCACTATAAACAACTTGTTGTGGTTTGATCATTTCTTTCCTTATTTACTTCTTACATATTGCTTGCATATTTCATTAACATATCTAAGATCAATATCAATTGATCTTTACAATAAGTTTCAAAACAAAGTTTTTAATTGGTAAACTATTCAACCCCCCCCCCTTCTAGTTTTCTACAATTGGTACCAGAGACTCGTTGCTCAAGAATTTCTAAAATAACTTGTATTTTATAAACTTGAAACGATCTATGGATTCTGAAAACTTTAAAGAAGGGCAATCTATGCAAAGACCACCACTCTTTGAAACCAATGGATTTATCTATTGGAAAAACCGTTTTGAAACATATGTAAAATCAAAAGATATAGATCTTTGGTTTATTATTGTTAAAGGGGATTTTAGTTCTACAACAAAGGATATTTCCGTTGATGAACAAAAGAAACTAGTTGCTAAAAATAATGAAGCTAAAATGATGCTTTATAATGCTTTACCTAGAAAAGAATATGAAAGAATTTTTATGTGTGAAACCGCCAAAGATATTTGGGAATCTTTAATTGTTACACATCAAGGTAATTCACAAGTCAAGGATAACAAAATTGATCTTCTTGTTCAACAATATGAACAATTTGTTATTCCGGAAGATGAAACCATTGATTGTGGCTTTGCTCGCTTTAACACTATTATTACATCACTTAAAGCACTTGATGAATCTTTTCGTAGTAAGAACTTTGTCGGGAAATTTCTTAGAGCACTCCATCCCAAATGGAGAGCTAAAGTGACCGCCATTGAAGAATCAAAAGATCTCTCAATAATGTCACTAGACGAGTTGATCGGTAACCTCAAAGTACGCGAAATGGTGATGGAGAAAGATTCGGAGATCATCAAAGGAAAAAGGGAGAAGATCAAATCCGTTGCTCTAAAAGCAAAAGCGGAATCAAGTGATGATGACGAATCTTGCTCCGTAGCGAAGATGAGGAATATGCCATGGCCGTTAGAGATTTTAAGAAGTTCTTTAGAAGAAGAGGAAAGTTCGTAAGACAACCTCGAGAAGAAGAAGCCATTCGAAAGGATCGGGATGACAAGAAGGGAAAAGGTGAAAGAAAATGTTTTAGATGTGGTGATGCAAGTCACCTCATAGGAGAATGTCCCAAGCCACCTAAAAGCAAAACTCAACGAGCTTTTGTAAGTGGTGCTTGGAGTGATAGTGAAGACGATGAAGAATCAAGCAAGGAAGAAATCGCTCTAATGGCACATGAGTCAAATGAGGTACTTTCCGACTCTTCTTATTCTTCTATTGATGATGACACTTTGCAAAAACAATATAATCAATTGTGTGAGCTAAGTCTAAAATTCATAACTAAAAATAAATTTTTAAAACCAAAAAGGAATTTTTGGAAAATGAAGTTTATGAGTTAAAAGAAAAAGCAAAACGACTAGAAAAAGGAAAAGCAAATGACGATGATTGTAAATCATGTCAAGAGCTTAAACTTGAAATAGAAAAACTAAAGCTCACACAAGATGTTTTAATAGAAAACAATTCTAAATTTAAAAGGTTTAACAAGAACATCGCTCTTGCCGATGAAATAGTTAAAATTCATAAAACACCGGGAGACATGAATGGGCTAGGTTTTAATGAAGTATTAATTCCAAAGAGTCAAAATAAAACGGCCGAAAAGGACGAACATTCTGTCAAAATTGCTGCAGTACAACACGGACAAGACGGAACCAAAATAAGGGTTCCGTCCGTTGTGCAAAATGGTGCCGTGGGTACTTCAGCAGAATGTTCGCATACGGACCGCATCTTGAATTTGTTAAAATAACAAAGAAAACCAATAATAGTATTAAACTAAAACCAGCCGTTATTTCAGAGTAGGACTTGTCAATAATTAATTTAGATCAAAAACTACTCAACAACGATATAAAACTCCTTTTGCCAAACGCCCCTTTCCTAAGAGCAACCACAACGTACAACCCAACTACCAACACAATGGTTGGAATCAAAACTTTCCTAGACCATATCAAACTCCAGATTACATGCCATGGAACTCTTACCCATCGTTTCCATACATGAATCAAATAAATGGTATGTGTAACCCAAATGGACCCATGAGATATTGGGGACCAAATGCTTGAGTTATTTGCTTCTTAGGTATGCTTGAAAGTTGGATTGGAACCGGATGAATGGATAAAAGATAGTGGTTGCTCACGACACATGACGGGCAACAAAAGTCTCTTCTCATCATACCAAGAGTATGACGGAGGTAATGTCACCTTTGGTAGCAATCTCAAAAGCAAAATTATTGGCAAAGGTACGATCGCTCATAACTCCCTAACTATTGAAAATGTTGCTCATGTGGATAGGTTAGGATTTAATCTACTTAGTATTAGCCAACTATGTGATAAAAAGTATAAAGTGCTATTTGATGAAAATGGTAGTAAAATACTAAAAGATGGTATCACCATAGCTAAAGGAGTTAGGAAAAATAACATATATGTCATGAAAATAGATAAAACATATAATGACAAACTTTGCCTAACAACATTAGATGATAGCTCATCTCTTTGGCATAGACATTTAGGTCACGCTAATATGAGACTTATACAAAACCTATCTTCAAAAGAATTGGTTAGGAATTTACCAAAACTTAAATATGACCAACACTTTTGACGCTTGCAAAATTGGTAAACAAACACATAGTAGTCACAAATCTAAAAATATGGTGTCCACATCTAAGTGTCTAGAATTATTACATATGGACTTGTTTGGACCATCCGCTATAAGAAGCTATGGAGGCAACTTATACACTTTGGTCATAGTAGATGATTATTCAAGGTTTACTTGGACGTTGTTTTGAAAACCAAAAATGAAGCTTTTGATAAATTTGAAATACTTAGCAAGAAAATTCAAAATCTTCTAGGTATCAAAATTGTGTCGATCCGTCGGATCATGGTCGGGACTTTGACAACGAAACTCAATTTGGAAACTTTTGTGATACAAATGGTATAACACATAACTTTTCCGCTCCACGAACACCTCAATCTAATGGAGTAGTAGAACGTAAAAATAGAACAATTCAAGAAATGAGTAGAACAATGCTTAATGAACAAAACATTCCTCAAAAGTTTTGGTGTAACGCCGTTGACACTTCTACATATATTTTGAATAGAGTCTTAATACGTCCTTTCTTAAACAAAACACCATATGAACTCTATAAAGGTAAAAAGCCAACGTTAGGATATTTTAGAGTCTTTGGTTGTAAATGCTTTATTCTTAATACTAAGGATTATCTCACCAAGTTTGACCCAAAGTCTTATGAAGGTGTATTTCTTGGTTACTCTCAAACTAGTAAAGCTTACATTGTCCTAAACAAAGAAACAATGATAGTTGAGGAATCGTTGAACATAACATTCGACGAAAGTCCACCTCCCTCTAAGACATCACCTTTGGTAGATGATGACTTAGTTGAAAGTCAAATGATAGAAGGTCAAGAAATAATTAATAATAACAAGGAAGATGAACCATTAAATAAAGAAATTGTCAACATCAAAGAATCTAAAAGTCATCCTTTAGAAAAAGTCATAGGACAACTCAATCAAAGAACCTTAAGGTCACAAGCCCAAAATCAAAGTAATTATTTTTGCTTTGTATCCACCATTGAACCAAAACCCATAAATGAAGCAATAAAAGATGAATCATGGGTTATTGCCATGCAAGAAGAATTAAACCAATTAGTTAGAAATGATGTTTGGAAATTAGTTCCAAAACCTAAAGATCAAACTATAATTGGAACAAAATGGGTTTTTCGAAATAAGATGGATGAAAATGGGATAGTATCTAGAAACAAAGCTAGGCTTGTAGCGCAAGGTTATAATCAACAAGAGGGAATTGATTATGATGAAACTTATGCACCGGTAGCTAGGCTTGAGTCTATTAGAATATTGCTTGCTTATGCATGTGCCTATGATTTTAAATTATTTCAAATGGATGTTAAAAGTGCCTTTCTTAATGGGTTTATTAACGAAGAAGTGTATGTTGCTCAACCTCCAGGTTTCACCGACTTTGAGAAACCACATCATGTCTTCAAACTCAAGAAAGCATTGTATGGTCTTAAGCAAGCACCAAAAGCTTGGTACGACCGACTTAAGACTTTCCTTATTGATAACAAATATACTATGGGATTAGTAGATAATACTCTTTTTACCAAGAAAAAGGAATCACATATTATCATTGTTCAAATATACGTTGATGACATTATATTCGGATCAACTTGTCAAGAATTATGTGATGATTTCTCTAAAATCATGCACGACGAGTTTGAAATGAGTATGATGGGTGAGTTAAATTTCTTTCTAGGACTTCAAATAAAACAACTAGAAGATGGCATATTTTTTAACCAATCTAAATATATAAAAGACATGCTTAGGAAATTTGGTCTTGAAGATTCCAAACCAACTAAAACTCCCATGTCCTCGGACACTAAACTAACCAAGGATGAGGAAGGTGAATCCGTAGATAACACTAAATATAGAGGAATGATTGGTAGCCTACTCTATCTTACGGCTAGTAGACCCGACATTATGTTTAGTGTTTGTCTATGTGCTCGCTTTCAAGAAAACCCAAAGGCATCACACTTAGAAGCTTTAAAAAGGATTTTTAGATACATTAAGGGAACAACGTGTTTAGGATTATGGTATCCCAAAGGAACGGGTGTAGAAACCATAGTGTATGCCGACTCGGATCATGCCGGTGACTATGTCGATAGAAAAAGTACAAGTGGTATTTGCACTTTTGTTGGACATTGTCTTACCTCATGGTTTGCAAAGAAGCAAACGGCCTTGGCCATTTCAACTACTGAAGCCGATGCGTCTCACCGGAAAGGCATGTCAACCAGCTCTTTGGATGAAGCAAGCTCTCGTAGATTATGGAATTCATCTCAACGACATTGTGATACTTTGCGACAACAAAGGAGCCATCGATCTCAGCAAGAATCCCGTTCAACATGCTCGTACAAAACATATTGAAATCCGCCATCACTTTCTTAGCGACAATGTTCAAAAAGGAAACATTTCAATCGAGAAAGTATCCTCCGAAGACAACATTGCCGACATCTTAACTAAGCCTCTTAAACGAGAACCTTTTAATCTTCTTAGACTTGGTTTAGGGTTAATGGAACCAAACATGTAGGATAAACATAGCCCAAAACATTAGAATAGTCAAAACTAAACAAATTTGTCTTGTACACTCTTGTAGCCACGCACCAAACGATAACAAAGACGGAACCAAATTTTTGGTACCGTCGGTCCGTGGTGTCTACAGAAGCAAAACCGCTATATACAAATCATCCTCTTCCTCAAAACCCACTTTACCAAAACGTGTATAACTTAAACCAAGCTCATTATTGTCATCTTCCAACTCATTAATCACTGAAGATAACATCATTGTAAGTATCCTAACTACATTTCATCTCTTAATTCGGAGTCTAGGATTCTTATTTATGCACAAAACTATCACAAATCATTACATGGGGTTCTATGTATGCTTTTATACCAAATATGAATTCAATTGGCAAATTGCATAACTAGTCATTGAAATTAGGTACTACATTATCATATTGCATAAACAAATCATGCTTCCCACTAATTGATAGATAATGAATATAAGGCCCTATTCAAACAACCAAACACCCCATGTCAAAAATTTTGAAAAGCTTCTCACTTGTAGGAAAACAATTTTTTCATTGCTAATACAAATAGAAACGTTAAATTTTCATCACTTGCATGCTCTTGAATACTAAAGGTATTGCATAACTAATATGCATTCCGGGTATATTCAAATGAAGCCACATTGAATTAGGAGCATTTGGGTTATCTCATGGTATTTGCCAAACACCCCACTAAAACCATCTTTGTGCATAAAATGAGTCGAGATAACCGCAACTCCAAATTGTTTTCATATAGGCACACACTAGAACCAAAACGTTAAAACTTATTCTCATTTTTAACATATTAACTCTTGTCCTTAGGAATAACCATGGTAGCCGCAAGATTCTATGATCACAAAGACACCCTTAACTACATTCCCAAACACCACAAAACCAAAGGACTTACCAAAGAACAAGTAGAAATATTTAGGGGTCTAGAATCAAGGTATTTCCATGAGGGTAGAACCATTCACTCATCCTTCCTTGAAAACACCAATCTTCGTGAAGAACTAGCCACCATTCAATTCGATTGTCTTCTTGACATCGATGAACCAATTTGTCCTAGGTTTGTGTTAGAATTCTATGCTAGTGTGACCGGCTTTAGTGATGAAGACGATGATGAATTTTGTCTTAGGTTTAGAATTAATCAAAACGACTACACCATCACCTTAGCCAACTTTGCTCAAGTGCTAGGAATTCCCAACCGAGGAACTTGTCTCTACTCGGATAAATGGTCACTCACCGCTCTTGATGCTATCAATGACCGCTCTCTACCCTACCAAACCCGTTTGGCCGACAAGGATGTCATCCGTGAACACCTTTTAACCCAAAAAGTGACACAACCCGAGTTACCCGAAAGGGAAAAGAAGTAAACCGAGATCCATATGGAATGGAGCTAAATGAACTTAAGCCGAATTTAAGAAATGGGAGGAGCTACTTAGAGCCAACGTCATTAGCACCATAGGAAATAGGGATCACATTAACGCTTGCCTTTGTCATATGCTCTACAACTTGTCCACCCGTCAACCATTCAATTTAGCCTACTACATAGCTAGGAGAATGATTGATATTCCAACTCAAGGATCGGTTGCTCTTCCATACGGGATGCTCCTCACCCGTCTCTATAGAAACTTTGCACCAATTCCACCAACACCAAAGGGGATGCACCTTCACTATGAGCTCATCCCTCACATCTTTGTACCTTTGAGTGATGCACGAGTTGCTAAGACAAAAGGCAAGAGAGCAAAACCTCCAACTCCATCATCATCATCATCAAATAGCTCAGAGGATGGTCTTCCAAGCTCTCGTCTTCCGCCTCATGAGTATTATGCGTCTCTTCCCAAAATAGAGAATGAATCAACGGAGTTCAAGCAAACTAAGGGAATGTTCAAGTGCCTTGGTAGGATGATGAACAAGATTTACAAGAAGTTGGACAAATAAGGGTACTTTTAAGGAGCGTTTGGAACAATACATTATCATTAATGTTTGATACAATTTGGTTGTTTTATTATGTAGGATGATAATATAACCTGAAACAATGGTGAATGCTAACAATTTCAAGGGGGATAGCGCATGTATGCTATCAAATTTTACCCATTTTCACTATAATGTGAAAATCAATAAGCCTTGCTCAAAATACATGTTCCACTATGTTTATATATATATTATCTGCTTTTCCTAACTAGAAATGGTTAGTATAACATGTTTTGAGAAGAATTTCAGGTTTCGGAAAAGTCCCCGACACCTAAAAACGAACTCTGTCCATTTTTCTGCACTTCACGGATCAGACGGCACCATAATTTTGGTACCGTCCGTTATGTAAATTGGTACCGCCGTACATGCAGAGCGGACCAGACGGCATCCTTTTTAGGGTTCCGGCCGTGTATGATTTTGGTGTCGTGGATCCTTCAGGTAACTTTCTGAATTTCGACTATTTCGTGATTCCAAATTACCATCCAATGCTTATAAATCAATCCTAACTTGCTTATACCCTTATTAGAACTAGTATAATTCACTTAAGTATATAAGAAATCCATTTCCCACCAAAATTCAAAAATTTGAAAAATCCACCCAAGGAGCCCTTTTGCATAAAGAAAGGAACCAAATTTTTGGTACCTTCAAATCCGTGGGTGATCTGAATATTAGGAAATTCCACTCACTAGAACACATTTATTGCAAATCTTTTCTTCTTCACTCCATCTCTCTTGAATGGCTTGACTTGGGTGATATGACTAGCATTCAACCCACTTCCAAATCATTAGGAACCTCATCTCTTCAATGGCTTAACATCAAATCAAACACATTTCTCCATGATTTTTCACTTCTATAAATTGAGAGGTTTTACCATGATCATCCTCACACCTTCTTCATTCTTACTATCATCTAGCAAAGACAAACCAAAGTCAAAAATGACAAAATCATCTCCAAAACCTGTCAAGAAGACCGCTAGAATTAGTGTGAGGCCTTGTTGCTTCGTTCACCTTAGCTCCTCATCCGAGTCTTCTCCACTCACTATCTTATCTCCCATCCGAGATGATACAAACCTCACCTTAGCCACACCTACTCAATCACACATTGTGATCACCACTCCACCACCAACAAAAACACCAACTTCACCTCCACCGGCACCCATCCAAACATCCAAAACACCCTCACCACCTTCACCAAGGTCTCCAACTCTCATTCCCATGGAGTTGTTTTCCACTCCACCAACCTCCCAGAATCCTTTCTTGGAGGACTTGGATGACTTGCCTCCTAGGCCAAATCATCCACCACCATTGCCATCCTTTGGCTCTATTGAGCGGATGGCTCATAAGTCACCTCGGTCATCTCTTGACCCAAACGCCCCATTAGGGCCTAAACCTCTTCTCTTCCACCCCATTCACAAAGACATTCATGGTCCTTTGTATGGGGATCATTCACTCCCACATCAATGTCCCATCATCTTGAGGACATTGAGGAGTGTATGTGGGATGCCAATCCCACTAGAGAGGAGATTCAAACCGAACTCCACAACCTCCACCAATTCAAAGGCATGGTGGACTCTCACTTGAGTGAGACAATGCAAATGCAAAGTGCTTTGCTTGCTTCCATCATGACCACCCCAAACATTTCCACCAACACCAACACATCCACCATTCCACCACCACAACCTCCCCAAACATTCTACCCTCCAAGGCATGGTTGCTCAACTTGTGAGCAAACGGGCCAAACCGTGGAAAGGACCCGGGTTATGGTCCATGACTTCCAAGAAGAAATGAGGTTCATCCTCAACCACATCCTTGAGCGTCTCAACGCTCTTTCCCATCCACCATCACTTTAGGATGGTTTTAGACTAGTCTTTACTTTCTTAGGATAATTTTTCTTGTACTAAAAACACATCATTGTGTTCTCTTTTCATGATCTTTACTCATGAAAAATTTTAACTAATGAATGTTGTTTATTATATTGTTGGTGTCATTACATAGTGTTTGGAAATGCTTGTGAATGATCATTATTCCTAACATTTGTTTTGTAGCTTTATTTTCACAATCCATGAATCTTCCCATTAAAGCACCCAATTAAGGGGGAGCTTTGAACAAGGGGGAGATAATAGCTCGGGCTCATTACATTCCGCATAGCCTCTTCTTTTTGTTGAGACAAAAATGGGGAGAAAATATAGAACTTTGAAATTATTTATACTTGACTTTTCCTAAAAAAGTCAAACTGCATACTTTGACTTTCTGAAAAAGTCAACATCATGCATCAACTAGTGAATACTTTGACTTTCATAAATAGTCAAACATCATACACTTGCATTACCATTCTCTTTTCAAGTTCTAAAACTAATATTTTTATAACTCTTGTACAAACTTTGTATCTTTTATAAAAATAAAATTTATATTTTGTCATCAACAAAAAGGGGGAGATTGTTAATACAAATATCGTCATTAAACGTTATTTATATTTTTGATCTTTACCTAAGTTTTGTTAACGACAAAAGTAAATTTAATTTGTATAAAAGCTTAAAGCTTGTCAAGTTTAATAGATATTAAAACAAGCTTTTTCAAACAATATATTCATCATTCAAGCATTTACATTTATGATTGGTAACATCTTGATATGACTCTAATCATTATGTATGATAGTAGTTTTTAGAATGTGTTAGGTTCTTAAAACCAAACACTACTTATGTACTTGCATATTTCTAAGAATAGAAATACAACTTATGACATCATGTAATACATCATGGAAATCATTAGAAGATTTCATTAGATATTTTGTGTGGATTTGTACTCTTCATATCTTGCACAATCTCACTTAGATAGAGTTGACTTTAGAAAAGATTTGATATCTTGACTGTCAGCGGTACCAAAATGGTACACGGGCGGAACCCTTTTAAGGGTTCCGCGGTCCGTGGACGCTCCTGTCCACTTTGGCTATAAATAGCAATGTCAAGCCAAGTAGTTTTTCATCCCTTTCTAATATACTCTCATACATATCTTCTCTCTAACCTTTCTAACTCAGTTTCATATCATATTAGTGATCTCTTTTGTAGCAAAGAAGATCAAGTCATATTTAAGCTTCAACGAGAAGTTGGAAGTCTTGTTTGTTTAGTGTTGTATGATCTAGTGTTGATTCATACTTCATTGTTGTATCAAACCATCATAATCTTGTGAGTGTGAGTGGTTAGTATTTTAGTCCTCAAAATACATTGTGTGTGGGAGTGGTTGTACCCTTGGAAAGAACTCGACATCTAGCTTAGTGTCGGAAATAGTGTAAGTTTAAGTGTAAAGGTTTCCTCCGCCGGTGAAAGGAGCTTGTTGACTAGTGAAGTTAAACTCTCGAGTGTGAGACTCGAGGAGTGGAGTAGGGCAAGGAAAAAGAGTCCTTGTAGACCGAACCACTATAAACAACTTGTTGTGGTTTGATCATTTCTTTCCTTATTTACTTCTTACATATTGCTTGCATATTTCATTAACATATCTAAGATCAATATCAATTGATCTTTACAATAAGTTTCAAAACAAAGTTTTTAATTGGTAAACTATTCAACCCCCCATTCTAGTTTTCTATAGAATAGTCCATAAAATTTTCCCTTACTATATGCTTTAGAGTATCAGGTGATGTTGGTGTTATATGATTATTTTATAAGAAAAATATATTGTCATATAAGCTTTTAACTATATTACAGTCATAACCTATAACGAGAGGCGTAGCCAAGAATTGGTTTATGGGGGGTCAAAAGTTTTTTGAAGGACATCAACAAGTGCTAAAAAAAATCATAATATATAACTATGTAAAATGTTGCAACAAATTTGTTTATTTAGCGCTTTAGTTATACACGACGCTCATCCACATCATTAAAATCATCTAAAAGTGAATCAAGTATCATATATTTGCTCCCAAAAAAAAAATCAATTATCATATAGTACTCGTATTTATATAAGAATTAATATGAGATGATTGGTTAATTTGTATAACAATTATGATTCCTAATGGGCTAGTACAAGTATAACTATCAATTTATATGATAGGCCAAAAAACAACACTATACCATTGCCTATAACTCTGCATAAAAACATCATCCTCATCACTTAAGCTATTTAACACCCTCATGACCCAAAAAATTATCATTTTATTTATTAAATAAAATAACACATAAAAATAAAATAAAAATACTACATAATTAAAAAAATCACAATTAAATCAAAATTTAAACACTTTAAAACTAAGGTCAAAGAAACTAACACACAAGGATTAAAGATAAAATAATAGAATTTAAAAGGATAAAAAAAATATTCTATCACCTTCTTTGTTAGTTCTTCTTTCTCCTCAGTCGCTAAAAAAATAAAAAATAAATAAAAATAAAAGTACGTATACAAACACTACATACGTATAAGCATAATCCAACACAAAAATTAAGAAAAAAGAAAGAAAGAAACAACCTATAACTTGACTAGGGAAGGTGGCGTCAGGCCTTATAACGCAACCACCGGTATGGTGATAGTGGCTCGTGCCATAGGCTAGCGTTTTCAACTATAATGCACCCTTACCGGATGCTTGATTATCTTTGATAAATTGTTTTGTTTGTAAAATGAGAAACACGTAAGTTCATACACTAATTATACACAAATAGTTAATTAGCTATAAGCAACATCTAAAATAAATAATATAGTTAATTAGCTATAAACAAGATCCAATTAGGTAAAATTTAAGTGAGATGGGTTTATGGTTTTGATTTGTATTAACAATGTTGTGAACACGATGTGATCTTAATTATGTAAAAAGCCCTTTTTAAAGATTAATTTTGAAAACCCTAATTAGATTAATTGATTAGAGATTATGAAACCATAAACTCTAGGATGAGGATGATGAAAATTAAAACAAGTTAGTGTAAAAACTTACAATGGTGTACTAGAGAGGAATACTTGAGGGTATGGAGTCCAACGAGGATGAAATCAGTAGTTTAGTCGTTTTTTGTGTTATGTGAGGAGAGGGTAAAAGATCAGTGGTGATTTTGAAAGCGTATAGCTGTGTTCTCTTCCACGGTTCCCCCGGATCCCTTGTATTTGGGATCCGACTAGTACAACTAGGGGATCCGGCTACTGTGGACAGAAAAAGGGTTGTTTGGCATTATTTTTTTAGTAGGCTTGTAAGCTAGCTTACTAAAAAATAGTTTAGAGGTATCAAATGAAAGGTTGTTTTTGGTCGACGGGTTTTGATAAGTTACTTATCGAGAGTTCATATGTGACGACGGCGTTAGTTTGACGAATCAAAAGGAATACTATTCCCGATTATGAATAAGACGGAAAAGTGACGAAAGAGACTTTTAAAGAGACTAGCAATTAATAAACAAAGAGAACTATGATATCAATAAACTCATGTAAGCTATCTAATGAAAAGTAAAACATACCTTTATGCTTATTGGTTTGGCATAATAACAAAAATACTTCATGAGCTCTTAAAGTAATCCTTTGTATTTGGCGTAAGTAAGTTGTGATTACTTTTAGATCATTTCTTGAAGGTTGACTTCATTATTCTTTGAATAGAAATGAAGGTTTTGGAGAGATCCTAGCATGAAGATTTCTTGAAATAAAAAAAATGTTGGGATGATCTATCAATGTCCAACAAAATGATTTAAAAAAAATGACTTGAAAAATCCTTCTTTATAGTTTTCAAACATACACGGATCGTATCAAGTTTTTAAAGTACAACATACTCTAAGAAACTTGGTAACGAAGCTCTGATGCCAATTGTGAAAAACTAGAAAGGGGGGTTGAATAGTTTTACCAATTAAAACTTCGTTTTAAAATATTTGTCAATCTATTTAGTTGTTTATGTTGGACGTTGATAGATAGATATATAAACGTGTAATGAAAGATAAAGAGTAAGAAGCACATAACCACGACACGAGTATTTATAGTGGTTCGGCTACAAGGACACCTTCCTTGCCCTACTCCACTCCCCGAGTCACCTACTCGAGAGTTCGTAAACACTACACGAAACCAATCTCCTTATGGCGGAGAAGCCTTCACAACGTCGCCTACTCTTTTTCCGGTACTAGGCTAACCACCGGGTTCTTTCACTCCAAGGTGAACCACACCTAACACAACGTCGCCTACCCTTTATTAGGTCTACTCTAAGCACCTAGTTCCATTACTATGGAGGAACTACTACAAATCACAACACAACACCTAATCTCAAGGAGATCCACTCCTTGTTACAACACCATCAAGGATATAACCATCCTTGGAAATAAACAAATACTTATATGTATAACGATGCACCTCATCGATTATACGACCTAGGCATTCTTCCCTAATGCCACTTGATTTGATTCTTAGGCATCCATCACTAATGCCTTCGTCTTGACACCTTTAGCATTCTTCACTAATGCTTTTGACACGAACGTTTAGCACCTTTCACTAATGCTTTCGTCTTGACTCTTTCGGCATCATTCACTAATGCCTTCAACACAACATCTACTGAGGAAGAAAGAACTATCAACAAGAGAACCTCAGTTGTCTTGATGATGACGAAGTATGGCAACTCATGGACTTGAGCTTGCTCGACTTCAAGAAGTGGTGATCTCGCCTTTAAGAGGAACCTAGAGAATCACACAAAAACAAAAGACAAACCACATAGAAAGATCCCTTAGGATCAGTGGTTAGAGAGGTAAAATACTTGGAGAAAGTATGTGTGAAAGTGGTGAGCCAAAAGGAAGAAATGGCTCACTATTTATAGAGGAGAAAGTTCACTGTTCCCCGGATCCCACGGATCCCCCCTACAAGGGATCCGGCTAGCGTAAAGCTAGGGATCCGTGGGACGCTCCTCTTTGCCCATGGGTATTTTTGGTTATGGGTTATGGGTTGATCCATGGGTTTCTTTCTAGATACAATGTATCTCTAGAATACAATGAACCTAGTTAAGTGGTTTGGACAAAACCATGGGTTATGGGTCAATACCATTTGTTATTTTTTATCCATTTTAGTATATACTTGTTTTTACCCATTTTAGTATATACTTAGTTAAGTATATGTTAGCCCAATATGTAAACACTAGTTGTTGTACATATGTATCTCTAAATCATAAAATCACTTATACTTGTTTTAGTGTTTTATGTGAAAACGTAAGTGTGTTAGAAAACTATTGGCTCAAACAGTTTACGTATTTTATTTGTTTCGTTAAAATGATTTTACGTTTGTTATCGACAAAACATTAGAAGATCGTAAAATATAAATAAACGTTTTTATGGCTTATTTGTATTAACAATCTCCCCCTTTTTGTTGATGACAAAACATAAAATTATTTTAAGGAAAAACTAAAATTGGTAAAAGTTTGAATTGGAGTTTTTACTCTCTTCTCCTCCTTTTTGTCGAAACAAAAAGAGCGTCGAAAAGAAACTAACATAAAGTTTTAAGAAAAACATGTAAAAAGAAAAGATGTAAAGTGAGTAAGTGACGGGAATGGTTCTCGTCTTAACTCCCCCTTGACGAGTCCATCCTTTTGTGAGGGCGTCAAGCACATAAGAATAAGTAAGCTAATGTATTGCAATTATGTTTGCAATTGGTTCGTCCTTGTGACGAAAAATGCTCCCCCTTGAAGATTTCAACTTTGCAATGGGGTGTCATGAAAAGTAATCCAAATAAGGATCAAGTTGCAAATAGATTTGCAATGTATGGTTTGACACAAAGCTCCCCCTAGCTTTATGGTGTCAAAATCTTCATGTGTATTTTGAAAATCTACAAAATAAAGGTTAAAAAACAAGAGTATAGTGCATAATTTCCTGCAAGTAAGACTCAAGTTTGTAGTAATTTGTGTTTCTGGACCACGGATCCTACGGTTCCCTTTGTGGAGGGATCCGTCTAGGCCATTTCTAGGGATCCGGCTGTCTGGTGACAGTTTCTTCAGCAATGAAGATATGCCAAACAATGCTAATAATGAGGTGAGATATGTATATAATTAGCAAGCATAAACACAAAGTAACATGGCATATAATTAATCATTCAATAAAACCAAGAGATAATCAAACAAATCTTTAAAACTAAGAGAATGATCTAGCCATGCAAGTACTACCAATGCTAATGAGTTACCGAAACTCAAGATTCAACTAAAAGCTTAATGATGATCAAGGATGAGATAGGTTTCCTAAACGTTCTAAGTTTGAGCTTGTGACAATGATGCTCATTGTTGTTTAGACTTGTTGACCTCTTTGAAACGTTCGAGGAGGTGATAAAACATGAAACGTTGTTCTTCACGTAGTTCATGTATTAATCTTTCAACATGTTGACAATGATAGCAATCCTTGTCATGGTTTTGAGCTTCTTGAAGTGGAGGTTCAAGTGAAGTGGGTTGAAGATCCTCAAAAGAAGGAATTGGTGGAGGCTCATTGAGTGGTGGCTCAACAATGTTTGAGGGTGGAGGTAAGGAAGTGTCAACTTCCATGTGGTCGGGTGGTTGACTTTGATGTCTCCTCATAATCCAAAATGGACTATTGGGGGGGGGATAAGAGAGGTTGATATTGGTGCAAGTGTTGATTCAACACTTTGTTGCACAACCTTTTAAAGTGAATTTGTTGGTAGTGGTGGAAGATGAGATGGCCAAGGAGGTAAGTCCTCTAAGTTGTGAGAGTGTGGAGATGATTGTGAGGTGGCTCTAGGCACCAATGATGTTGGTTGAGTTGAAGAGGGTATGTTTGGTTTACTAGAGTTTGGTGATGATATCCTTGTGGGAAAAATCCTCTTGGGTATTAGTTTGATTGGTTTCTTTGGTGTAGGGGAAATCCTAGCATTAGTGGATTTAACCAGAGATGATTCGGTTGAGGAAACTTCGTGTATGACCCTAGTAGGTTTCTTTGGTGGTTCTTGGGTGGATGAGTTAGCACTAGGAGCTTTTCTCATGATGAAATGACTAAGGAATATGTTTGTAATTGCTGAGAATTGTGTTGAGTTTGATTACTAAGATGTTCTATCAATATGACTTATAAAGAGAAGAATTTGGTAAGTGCATTTAAGACTTAAGCCACTAAGATTCTTAAAAATGTGATGATTAACATGCACAAGATTGAAGGTCAGAATTTCAATGATCTAGGAACTTAATAAAGATGAGATGGAGTGTTTAAGTAAGCAAGATGAGCTTGAAATGATTGTTTTGGCTAGATTTGACATAATCTGTCACCCAGATCCCATGGTTCCCTCCTTTGAGGGATCCGGTTAGGCTAATCCTAGGGATTCGGATCTCAGCAGTTATGAAAGGTTAGAAATGAAGTTTCTAAGAGCTGAAACCTATATCATTTTGGGTGTTTCAGTCCTCCTAAGTATCTAAGATGAGGGTGTACTTGAATGATCAAGAATAATGAATGTTATAGCAAATGATTGCTTTTTATGGAAGGAAAATGGGACTAAATGACTACCAATAGTTGTTCAAGGATAACACTAAGAGTTTTGGTGGTGTCAAGTCATAATAAATGATCCTAGAGATCAGATTTTAGCTTGAGATGGAATTTGAAAAATCCTTAAAAATCACAAGAATTGAAAAACTAATTTTTGACCCACTTTGAGATAAAGATGACTAAAAACAATTTCCTAAAATTGTTTAATATGTCCACCTAAGTGTTTTGAAAGATGAAAAACAATTTGTGAGTATTGAAGCTGAAATATGGTGAGTTTTGACGATAAATTAAGAGACATTTTGACTAAGGTCTTATGTAAGCTATAAGTGAGTCTAAGGTTTTCTCATCCTTGAAGTAGACTTAGTTGAGTTCTAATATCTTATGTTTAGCTAATGTGATGTTATCTAGTAAGCTATCTTGATGTAAGGGATGCTGTATTGCTGATCTGATGCCACGGATCCCACGGTTCTCTCAAAGGAGGGATCTGTCTAGGCTAATCCTAGGGATCCGGCATCTGCAGATCAGAACCCCTACAGAATAATGTGCAGATTTTGCACACTAAATAACTATTAAATTAAACACCAAGTACAAGCATGTCATCACATAACAACACTCATTGATAATGGTAGAAGCAACAATATCCAAATTACCACAAACAAAAAAGTGCTAAAACATAATCATCCACACATAAGTCAAGTGTTAAAAATAAGCATATTCCTATTGTCTCTTTCGTCAATTCTTTCTTTTCCTTTTTGACGACTTTGTGAGATGGTAAGCAAGATTTTGAATCATGCCCCTCAATTGTTTGAACGCCAGCTTATGAAATTTTGAGATATTTTCAGAAAATAGTCGAGATGAACATCAAGAATACAGATGATTATG
Organism: Chrysanthemum makinoi; assembly: GCA_910596185.1. Lineage (NCBI taxonomy): Eukaryota > Viridiplantae > Streptophyta > Magnoliopsida > Asterales > Asteraceae > Chrysanthemum > Chrysanthemum makinoi. The sequence goes on along the minus strand of OU343222.1, from coordinate 62,994,512 downwards.
AATCTATCGAGTTATTTTCAGAGGATAATCAAGAAATCTCAGAGTTGAGATAGGATTTCAACATAGATAACATGTACCATCTATTAAACCAGTTGATAAATTGATACATAAATAGAGGAAATGAATGCTAGTGTGATCTTTATTAGTGGATTATCATTTTTATGTTAGAATACAACTATGATATAAACCTAAGTAGGAGAGTACTTATATGTAATCCTGAGTACTTTAGAGGATAGCTTTAGTTACAACAACAGTAGTTCGTGAGGACACGAACAGTCCAAGTGGGGGAGAGTTGTAACATCCGGATTTTTATAGAAAATAATAGCGGAATTATCTAAATTCCTATTGGTTACATCTAGTACTTTATTAGAATAAATATAGAAGCCCCACCTTAATGGTATTAATAATATAGCAAGTGGGGACTTGATATGTAAATGAGATGTGATTTAGTTTGCAAGACATTCTACTACAAGGGACTAATTGTGTTCAAGTGACAAAGTAGTAAGGAATGACTAAAATGCCCTTAGACCTTATCCATTTATAATACTTATGCAAAGTCAGTTTAGGAAGATGATATACTCCCTCCATACCCACGTTATACACATAAAAAAAAAGAGTTGGATATCAATATTTCTTCAAGATGAAGAATCCTCCAATTCTTAGCTAATTCCATCAAGAAAAGCAAGGACTAATTAAGGGAAATCAAGGGTTAATATGATTATGATTAATTAAGAGCTTCAAGTGGTTATTGCGTTCTTCCCTAAAATTCAAGGTATGTCAAATTATGTGTTATATCTTGTATTTGAATCAAAGGAGATATGGGGTCACGTTATATAAGTGTTTTACATAGTTATTACATGAATTCAAGAATTACGGATTCTTGGCCTTGCGTATAATGATTAGGATTTTGATGGGATTATGTTAAAATACTATTATGACGTGTTTTTTATAATTTAGAAGTTAACCCAAACACCCCTTAATGAGATTGGTGTGTTATATGACGTTAAACAAGTTGCTGAAATTTTCAGCAAGGGTTAGTCGTGTTAGAAATAGCGTATAAAATTGATAGAAGCTCGGATTGAATCATGGCCAGACTTTCTAGAAAGCCTAAGGTGTCTACTTCAGCTGTTATTCATAAAGTTTTTGCTCATTTAGTAGTTAAGTTGGTCTAAAACGTAATTTGGTACAGCAAGGGCTGATCCTGAAATGTGCAGCAAACCGAACTTTAAAAATTCATACCGGATAGACCGTAGCTCCGTTTGGAGCGTTCCATACCTTTTCGGAAAGGGAAAATATTATAATTTCATGGAAAAATAGCCTCATTACCTGTATCAGTAGTTAAGTGAGTCAAAAAGATGCATTTATAGGCTGCTGCAGAAAATCAGCAAACACTTTCTTAAGTGTTTTGATGATTATGACATGATATTATGTTTTTGCAAGTCACGGGTGATTATATGCTATAATAGCTTATGTTCTCATCCTATATGATTATAATTCATGTTATGAAAGTATAGAACCATGTGATAATACTTGGTTAGCTTAGCTCGAGTTCGCGAGCATAGTAGTTTATGTTTGGCGAGATTTATGCCATAACTAGTTTATGAGTTTATACATTATAGTTAGTTTATGTGTGCTTAGTTGCATTTATAGTTGCATTATCATGTTATATTCATGCCTAGTTGTTATGTGTTAACATTATACGTGTACATCTATCATGATATATGTGTTCAAGGCATATTCAGAATCATTCATCTTGCGTTATACGGCCCAGGTGAGTAACGGATTTTCAGTTAACATGTTTAGTAGATTAAGCGTGTTTTATATATGCCTTACTATATCTCAAGTACTATGCAAGTTAGTATCATGTTGACCCGTGTGGTCATATAAGTATCATGTTGACCCGTGAGGTCATATTAGTATCATGTTGAACCGTGAGGTCATATTAGTATCATGTTGACCCGTGAGGTCATATTAGTATCATGTTGACCCGTGTGGTTATATTAGTATCATGTTGACCCGTTGGGTCATATTAAGTAGTATGTTGACATGTTTGGTCATGTTAGTATCATGTTGACCCGTGTGGTCATATTAGTATCATGTTGACCCGTTTGGTCATATTAAGTAGTATGTTGACATGTTTGGTCATATTAGTATCATGTTGACCCCTTTGGTCATATTAAGTATCAAGTTGACCCGTTGGGTCATATTAAGTATCATGTTGACATGTTTTGTCATATTAAGTATCATATTGACCCGTTGGTCATATTAAGCATCAAGTTGACTCAAGTTGACCCGTTGGTCATATTAAGCATCAAGTTGACCCAAGTTGACCCGTTTGGTCATATTAAGCATCAAGTTCACCCGTTTGGTCGTACTAACTATCATGTTGACCTGTTTGGTCATATTAAGTATCATATTGACCAGTTTTGTCATATTAAGTATCATGTTGACCCGTTTGGTCATATTAACTATCATGTTGACATGTTTGGTCATATTCATCATCATGTTGACTTGTTTGGTCATATTCATCGTCATGCTGACCTGTTTAGCAATATTCAGTATTAAGTAGACCCGATTGTTTTTACTAAGTAATATGTCGTGGTCAACCCTAATATTATTTATAGCGCAGACTCAGTTATATGTTATAGTTGGTCTCAACATTATGTTTATAGTAGTTCTGCTTTATATTATAGTTTAGCTTTATATTATAGTTCAACTGTAGTATCAAGTTATAACTCAGCCTTGGTTTATGTTATAGTACAATTTTAGTATTATATCTTAGTTTGACCTCGTAACCATATTATTGCTTAGTTTCTATATTTAGCTTAGTCTCATTTCCAGCCCAGCTTAGTATCATGTTATAGTCAAGCGTAAGTATTTAGTTTAACCTTAAATTATATATGAATGTTATATGTGTTTAGTAATGTGTGCAAAATGCTTTATGCACTTCTGGCATGCGATGCGTTTATATATATGTATGTCAAATTCTATTAGGTATATGCTTATGCAGTTTTTAAGGCGCGCCAAGTGCTTTATGCACTAAATAAGTCAGAATGGTACTTTATGCATTACTCAATGTATTTAGTACTATCAGTATATAGTCAGTTATGTGATCACACATGTGTTCCACACAAAGTTGGAACTTAGACCTCCTTAGTGGAGAATCGAGCCTTAGAATAGTGAATGTTCCAAAATCGGAACTCAGACATCTTATATGGATGATTATTGATTAACATACTTATATGGCTCGTCAGTTATGTATTCAGTCAGGTATAGTATTATAAGTACTCAGTCAGTATGTGCTTATGCACTCAGTCAGTATGTGCTTTACGCACTCATTATGTGTTTATGTGCTCAGTTAGTTATGCACTAAGTATGTGCTTAGTTATGCAGTCAGCTATGCACTCGGTATGCTTATGTACTCGATCAGTAACATGGTGTATCATGTTTTTAATCAGTCAGTGTCGTGCTTATGCAGTTAGTTAATATTATGATTCATGTAATCAGAATAGTATTATATTTACTTATTCAGCATCATGCTTATGTTCAGTTTATGATTTAATACAGTTCCGTTATCTCACTAAGTCTTATAGACTTACCGTTCTCAGTTTATATTTTTGTAGGTATGCAAGATGAGACAATGTACATGCTAAATGGGGCGTAATAGGTTAAAATGGTGTAGCTCGCGGGTTAGGTAACGAGCTTCTCATTTCCATCATTTGTTATCAGTTTGGAATGCCCATAAATCAAGAACCAGCTTCTTTACCAAGTTTAAAGAGTCACCGTTATGTATTTTTGTAAAGTTTAGTATTTCAATGGGACGTTTGGAATAAGCCAGTATGATGTAGAAAATACGCTTCCGCTAGTTTTATCAATGTATACAGTTTACATATTTTTAAATTAAAAAAAAAAATCTGGGCGTTTCAAGTTGGTATCAGAGCGATGGTTTGAGAGATTTAAGTATCCACCATTAGTAGGGGATGCTTAGACTTGAACCTTTTCTCGGTAATTGCATTTAGAGTTAAATTGCATCGCACGTTTATACGTTTATCAGTTATTCAATCATGTTATTCAGTATATAGTTCATGTTTATTAGACAATCAATGCATGTTTAGCGATGCATACCCGTTTATGTGATCAGCAGCATATATAAGATTATATGAGTGTACAGATATAGTCGTGTAGTGCATGATGCATTTTCAGATATCATATAAAGTTTCAGATCGTAAATCAGATACTCACGATATTGTAAGCATATAGAATTAGTATGCATTATCAATATAGCAGTATATTGTCAGTATTTACATCAGATTATGTGCAGTAGATGATATGTTTTGCTTCAGTGACTTGGGGTAGATTGTGAAAGCGATGAGTTCATGATTATATGTTGTGATTATTATGACGCCTGATCAACGGGATAATATTCATATGATATGGCATGAACTTATCAAGATCATGAGATACCTCGGGGAGCTTGCTAAACCGTTATGTGTTAAATGCATCATGAATATTTCATTATATCATGTATAGTAGCATTTTCAGACATAGTCATTATAAAGGGCATAATTTACATACACCAACATGTTCAGAATAGATTCAACACTCAGAAAAAGATTATGATTTAGAAATGCTACCGAATATGACAGAATAGATATGAAATATGGGTTTCAGCATTTCTGGATTTGAGCAGTTTACAGGAAAAAGGGGCAAAAGAATTGAAATGAAAACGTGTCAGCACGGATACGGATAATTCAATAAGAGATATTCCTCATCAGAGTTATGAAACAGAGTTTCAGGATATGACATTTTAGTGAATATTATGCGAATTCAGGTAAATAAATCCTTTCTTTTAACGCCAACTTATGAAATTTTGAGATATTTTCAGAAAATAGTCGAGATGAACATCAAGAATACAGATGATTATGAATCTATCGAGTTATTTTCAGAGGATAATCAAGAAATCTCAGAGTTGAGATAGGATTTCAACATAGATAACAGGTACCATCTATTAAACCTGTTGATAAATTGATACATAAATAGAGGAAATGAATGCTAGTGTGATCCTTATTAGTGGATTATCATTTTTATGTTAGAATACAACTATGATATAAACCTAAGTGGGAGAGTACTTATATGTAATCCTGAGTACTTTAGACGATAGCTTTAGTTACAACAACAGTAGTTCATGAGGACACGAACAGTCCAAGTGGGGGAGAGTTGTAACATCCTGATTTTTATAGAAAATAATAGCGGAATTATCTAAATTCCTATTGGTTACATCTAGTATTTTATTAGAATAAATATAGAAGCCCCACCTTAATGGTATTAATAATATAGCAAGTGGGGACTCGATCAGTAACATGGTGTATCATGTTTTTAATCAGTCAGTGTCGTGCTTATGCAGTTAGTTAATATTATGATTCATGTAGTCATAATAGTATTATATTTACTTATTCAGCATCATGCTTATGTTCAGTTTATGATTTAATGCAGTTCCGTTATCTCACTAAGTCTTATAGACTTACCGTTCTCAGTTTATATTTTTGTAGGTATGCAAGATGAGACAATGTACATGCTAAATGGGGCGTAATAGGTTAAAATGGTGTAGCTCGCGGGTTAGGTAACGAGCTTCTCATTTCCATCATTTGTTATCAGTTTGGAATGCCTCTAAATCAAGAACCAACTTATTTACCAAGTTTAAAGAGTCACCGTTATGTATTTTTGTAAAGTTTAGTATTTCAATAGGACGTTTGGAATAAGCCCGTATGATGTAGAAAATACGCTTCCGCTAGTTTTATCAATGTATACAGTTTACGGATTCTTAAAAAAAAAAAAAATCTGGGCATTTCAGGTGGTGAGGTATGGTGAGGCATGAATGCCACCACCCTTACTAAAAATAGTGATAGTAAAGGTGTGTTTGGTAGCGAGCATAAATGGAGCAATTAGCATTTAGCATTTAGCGTTTTTGAAAAAAGATTGTTTGGAATGATTAGCAATTAGCAATTATAAGCAAGAAAACGCTAAACGCTAAATGCTCTTTGAATAAGCATTTAGCATTTAGCATTATGCCATTTTACACAATAAAATTACAGCTACAGCTATTCTACCAAACACTTTTATAAATTAAACTGCTACTGCTACTGCTAACTGCTTATTGCTAACTGCTACTGCTAACTGCTACTGCTAGTTTCATCAAACACACCCTAAAAGTCAGGCTTTTAAGCATAAAAGGTATATTATTTTTTAGTTCTTATTTCTCGAGTCTTTTAAGCATTTTATCCTTATATCATTTGCATGCATAAAAACCATTATATCATGTGCATCAAAAACTTATATCAAAGATATATATGCAATTATTCACATTTGGAAGGATTTATATGCAATTTCCCCTAAGTATGATATATTGCAAGGGATCATGTGTCTGTTGAAAGCCAAAAATCCAACAATAATTCGTAGTTCAAATTAATATAGTTACGTACAAATATATGTGAATGTTCTAGAGAAAAAGAATGTTAAATTAGCGTTAAAAATGAGTTGATTAATTATACCAAATTGTCCAATTGCTTCGACCTTGCTCTTCAATATTTCTTGGAAACCTTTGAATGCAAAGCCATGCAAGGAGCCAAGGAGGCACTAAAGTCTTCACAAATTTCAACAATATTGTTCTTTTGAAAACTGAGACGCAATGGGTTTGGCCACAATACAATGCGATATTGTAGTCTGATCTATCCAAGTTCATAGTTCTTCAGAATAACGACATCACCATTCACCATCATTCAATCGATGCTTGAACCTCACTATCAAATTGATTGCAATATAATGTTTCTTTTATAGCAAGAAGTTAATAAAGCTATACGTAGATTAAAATAAATTGCTTAAAACGTAAATGTGCGTACATATAAGTGTTATGATTCATCATTGTCCGTCCATAACAATCATCTCCATATTGATCAAATGAGGTTTTTTTTTGGATTGGTTACATTCATGCAAGAAACGGTACGTATGTACTCCAGGATTATGTATTTCAAAGATTTTAGTTTGTTAGCTTTTATGTGAACCGTTAGTATGCTCCAAATTATTTTTGAAACCACGCGCACATCTTGTGGATTGAAATCTGAATACTTTAGGCTAAAAAAAGCCCACATATGGACTCCACCTCGGTATGAACACTTTGAAGAAGTAAAAATCAGTATTTCAAACAAATAAATCAACCAAGTACAATCTAAACGGAGTTCGATTACATTTTCATGTGTATCACTAATATAGTAATTAATCTCAAAATTGGTTCCCATAATTTCTTGATAAAACTCATTATGTCAAAGCACTCAACATGTTACTCGGCCTGAAACTATACCAAAACAATTAGATAATGAAAGTTCATTTAGAAACTTACCCAAACAATTAAGATGAGTGGAGATTCTACAATGTGATATTCAGTTATTCATTCATAGACATATTTTCGTGTGTTACCCAGTTATTTTCCTCTAATATTCTTCATTCATGTTTCTAAGGCATATTCAAACCTTCAAAAATCATTCTTAGATAAATCAATATAAGGATTTCATGGATAGCTTTTAGCCTACAAAATAATATGCAAGAACATAAGGATAATCGACATAGAAGAATGAAATGTTAATTGCGAAATTGATAGACGAAAAAAGACAAAGAAAGGTAAAGATGAATAGGCAAGAAAAACGTTATACCTTTGCTTTGAATAATGAATATGCACAACTCAACACCTACTAATTTCATGCATATAAGTATCCTAGAAGGGTACCCGCGCAATGCGGCGGCGGGTACCCGATGACTATTTTGTAGCGAACAAATGTTTTTCATTTTTACGTCTAATTCAAATAAGTTTCTCTCTTTTCAACTCCGCTTCTTCCCGACTACTAAAGAATAACCAGCCGAATGTTTATATACCAATTGTAGCACTCAAATAAATCAGCCAACCAATTAGCAAATTAGCAAGCCCAACCCCTCATAAACCGGATAGACACTCTACTGCCCAATAATACATCTTAATCCCATATTCACATTACTTATTTCACAACCCTAATACACATTTTTTTCATCAGCCACCATCACAACATCTTTCACTTATTTCACGCGACCACTTACCACAACGAGATGGAAAAAAATAAGAGAAGGGGGGAAGACGACGGTGGTGGCCGTGGTGATACGTTCACCTCAAAACAACCCATACCTGAATCTTTATATTCAAGATGTACCACGCGTGAGGGGTTCTCACAGCGCGTGCATTGCATAGAAATGACCACGAGGGTCAGATTTATCGTTTTGAGGTGGTGATGTGATGAGATGGTGGTGACAGTGGCGGTGGTGGCGCGTGGGTGGCGCTGTGGTGGGAGCCGAGGGCTCAAAATCTCCAGAAATGATGTAGGTTAACTGATCTATCGAATCGGCAAGAAAAAGATTTCGCCGGAAAATTTGCCGGCACTGGTGGTGGCCGGACGACGGCGGTGGTTGCCGGAGAAAAGGGTGGCCGGCGAGGGTAGAGAGAAGAGAGAGGGAGTGTGTATTTTTATGTGTAGTATCTTTCCATAATAAGTAACTTTAAAAATCTGAATTTTAAGCCTTCTAATTTTAGAATGCCTAAATGCATTATAAAGTAGTATAAATAACAAACAAAGTTCATGTAACAAATAGAAGAATATAAATCAAAAGGCATAAAGAGATTCAAAGCATGATTTTATTACCTCTTCAGTTGGAGAATTGAAACAAAACTTACAAATGTAGAAAAATGAGTTATGTCTAAACTTAAAGGCAAAAATGCATATATATATCCCTCTCAAAATGAATAATTGCATATATATCTTTTGTACAAGTTTTTTATGCACATAATACAATGATTTTTATGCATACTTTGGATATATATATGCAATTTTGCATTTTCAGAAGAATATATATGCAAAAGCCCCAAAATTAAATAACAAAAAATTAAAATTTTGAAATGTCAAGATAAGGACAGTAAGTATATAATTGCATAATTATATTTCAAAATATCCGTCAAATGAGGAAACAAAATTACAGTCAAGGAATCAAATTAAGTTTGATACCGGGTGCAATATATCTTTTCCAAAATTTAAAGACATTCATGCGGCTTTTTAAAAATTCAAACGCAACTCCTTAACTAAATCATGACTTATTCAAACAAATTTCTTTGCCACGTGTTAAGTTCTCAAACAAATATATTTTTAGAAAAACTTTAATAGGGTGCTTACAAAAAACTCAGTTTTATTAGTTTAAATAGACACTTACGGTCTGAAAACCGAACAAACCAAAACCGGACCAGACTAAAAACCGATTTGACTCAAAACACCGGATCGAGGACCAGACCGAAATATTCGGTCCATGTCCGGGTCGGTCCGGTCCAACAAAGCATAATGTCCGGTTGTGCGTAAGACCGAGTTGAACTGGCCCGAGAACCGAAAATGATTAAAAGGATAGATCGAGGACCGGACCGAAATACATTTTGTTTGGCCGGTCGGTCCGGTTCAAATCGGTTTCTCGTTCAATCAGATATGCGCTCTATAATGCTCGGCCCTACAAATCATGTCCAAACTCATGTTATGAAAGTCGACACAAGAACATGCTTCACATGGCATTGCATTATTCGCCTATTGAACTATACAATCATCCTCGTTAGCTTGGTTTAGATATTTCATATGCTTTGTGATTATTTTGTGTCTTAAGTTAGATCTACTCTCTAGTCTCTACCAATCATTCTACCATCATTTTATATAGTCATCATATTTGAACTATTTTTTCAGCTTTGTTGAAGTTTTAATAAATCATACTCTTTGTTGCACACATAGGAAAAACTATTATGTATAAATTTTCATTTATGTTTATAGAATACTTTATACGATTTCATGTATATCACACATAACAAATGACTAATTTCTTTTCACTTTCTTTAAGCTATTACAATTTTATTTTTTTTAGTAAATCACATCGTTGGTTCTTAATTTCATGTCCTATAACGCATACTATATATGCATTTATTAGAAAGGGGGAATTTCATATATACCCAAAGAAACTTCAAAAATTACATATTTCCCCAAAACACAAGTTTCTAATGCATGATGTACAATGCTATTAAAAATGCTTTGGGGAAATATGTAATTATTGAAGTTTGGGTGGGGATGTATGTAAATGCCCCTATTAGAAACTACGTACGCCGAGTGAGTGAATGATCACTGATAAATGATAATCATAATCTTTATTAGATATAAAAAACTTAAACCCATATATCTTAATGTTGATATTCAAGTAGAGAAAAAAACAAATTAATTAAGTTCTTTCACTAATTTCTAGCCATCTATTTTTATCAATTTACAAATTTCAATATATATTTTTGCTGCATCACACCGGCGTCTTGCTAGTAATTTTGTTTATCATCGCTACATTACACGAGCATCTCCCTCCATGCTAGTAAATTTGTGTCTAGAATGAATTGATTAGTTGTTATATCTCTACCAATGGCTTGTATTTTAATGGTACAATTTAATGTATGAGAAGCTCTCCAATCGAATGGTTGTAAGTTTAAGTCTTCCTTAGAACATGTGAGATACTTAGTTGTCGTTTTAAAAAAAATGATATCTATTCTACATATAAAGCATGCATGTATTTCTTGAAACTTAAAAAACATAAAAGTTAGAGCAATAGGTGTAGTGAAGCAAGTTTTCTCTTTATTTGGGTCTCCTAAGGTGCTATATCACCTTAACACTCGCACTTCAAAATACTTCCTCTATCATAACACAAAACAAACTCTTCATTTGGTTCTCACGCACTCCCAATTTTATTTTCTTTTTTATTTTACAAATAAAGTAAAATTCATTCATTAAAATTAAATTACAATACGAAATATTAAAAACATAAAAATAATGATACGAAAAAAAACGATACGAAAAAAACATACAACATAGAAAAATAATACGAAACTTAAGAAATACATTTTATTTCGATGAATATTTCTTCATTATTTCTTCTTGTTTCCTCTGGAGTAAGCTGCTTTGGCCGGTGTGGTTGCTTCGGGATCAAGCATGAGAAACTCCAACTCTCTACACTTCAGGTACCCTAGTTCTTTCTGTCTCTTCGCCGCGTACGCGGTTGTGTCTGCATCAGTTTTGCGTCTATAATCGGAAGATAAAAGTCCTGAAAAAGACTCCGTTTGACTCCCCCGGCGCTCGATGTCTCCACCGACTTGTTTTTTTTTATGGATCAAGGTTTGCCCGGTGGACGAGATCTCGAATCAGGGCCGAATTGATCCTCGAGATTCTCCAGATCAATCGGGTTCTCCACGTCCCATTTGAGGTATTGTTTCAAAACCTGTCATGCGTGAACATATTAAAAGTTTCTCCCACCAAAGCATTGACTAAAATTGGTTTTTGCATTCTCGGTAGACCAGCATCATTTTCCCCGCTTCTACGTTTTAAATGTTTGTAAATAGCGTTGAAGTTTTGGCAATCACCGTTAAGCCTGCTCCATTTCTCCGATAACATATTCTTATTACAAGGTTCACGTTTTGTAGCCGTGTTCAAATCCTCCATATTCTGGTTCTAAAACGCTTCGTCAAAACGATCATTTCCGATCTCGGCGTTCTATGAAACTTCACCCAAGTTTCCGCTAGCAACGTTTCTTCGTCGCGTCTCCAGCGGGTATTCGCTCGTGTCACTTCCTCCACGTCATCCTCGTCGTCCGCTTCCAAATTCACCACGGGTGGTTTTTTGTTTTTTTACGTTTTTGCGATTTTTTTCCCTTTACGTCGTGCATCCTTTGAGTCTTGTGATGGGGGTTGTGGTACTTTGAATTGTGATTGTGATGGTTGTGATTGAAAGAATTGTGGCTGGGATTAAAAAAATTGTGGTTGTGATGATTATGGTTGTATTTCTTGGATATGCAAAATGTTGAAATCCTTAGGGTTGGTTTTGATGATACACAAGTTGTTGTTGATAACTTTTAGCGGGTGTCATTTACGTATCAATGGTGGAATCGCTTGCGAGGAAGAATTTGAGTTTTGTGACGATGGGGTTAACGGATTCGATGGTTTGAAGAAGTCGAGTATTGTTGTGGGTTAGAGTTGAGAAGCGAAGTAAAATACCAGCCATTTGGACTTTGAGATATATATATATATATATATATATATATATATATATATATATATATATATATATATATATATATATATATATATATATATATATATATATTGAGATATTGAAAGTAATGTTTTTTGGTAGAGAATTGTATGAAAATTGTTGTAAAAATGGTGTGTTATTTATAGTGTGTGAAGTGGTATTAATTAAAAATAAAAGAAAAAGTAACGGATAGAATTTTAAATAAATGCAATGGCTAAAATATTAAAACTGTTGGATTTAAAAAGGTTTTTTTGTCGTTATGTACTTCGTTCAAACGGCAAAAACCAAACGAACTCCAAACGGCGAGATGGAGCAGTGTGGTGGCGAGGCTCGACGGAGATGCCACGTAGGAACGGCGAAGGCTTCAAATCACCACACCGTTTGCTCTTGGGGCAATGTTAAATCTTCAAAATAAGATTTCAAACTCAAATTTTCATATAAAATTTCAAACAATGTTTTCTTAATGAAATAGTTGCCTTAACAATTATGACCAATTTTTTTAGAACAATGCATGACAACTTTTGACATTTATGCTATTGTAGTTTCTAAAAAAAAGATAAATCTTTTTGATTTAATCTTAACAATAACAATTTCTAAAATTTCATCCATAAATTCTATTATATAAGATATCATATTACAATTTTTTTTAGAACGACAACTATTTATCTCACACAATATACACCACAATCTATCTCACATGTCCATAACAAGATTTGAACCCACAACCATTTGGTTAGGGAGCTTCTCACATACATGTGATACCATTGGGATACAAGCCATTTGGTTTCATAGTTGATGAAAATGAATAACCACGCAAATATAAAAGCTTGCCCTAGTTACAATGCACGAGTATTCATCTAATATATCTACAATATATCTTTACTATCTAAAATGAAAAAATGGTCAAAGTAAAAAAGTGAAAACTTGAAAATTGAATATTGAAAGTCAAGTAAACTAATATAGCAACAAGGTTTAAGAACATTATTGTGAACTGTGTAATATTCCTTTGAATTCCGAGTCAATAAACTAATATGGTAAATATATCATGCCAAGTAAGTAACAAATTAGATATAAAATAAGTGAACTCTTTACATAATTAAATTATATAACTTAGAAAAATGTTCAAAGGAAGCCACACTAAACATAATGCCTTCGAAGGCTAAAAGATGTGTAGAAGAAACAAAAAGGGATCATAATACATCATATTATTATTAAAAGAAATGAAATAAAAAAAGAAACATAAACAATAATTAATGTAATCATTTGAGCATTTAATGAATAAAAGTAAAAGCTTGATATAATTATTTTGGTGTATTTAGAAGACCCCATTTTAAAATGTCAAAAATAAAAATCTTAACTACATAAAAAGGGAAAATGGTCAAAAGGTGAATTGTTGATTTTGTTAAATGTTGAAAAAATTAAATTGTTGAATGAGTTATGGTTCACGAAACATGCATAACAACACATAATCAATACCATATATATAAACATAAACATTATTGTGAAACGATTTAATATGCTAAATGATATACGTATTGATTGAATGTTTAAAAATGAAAGAATGAAATGTTGAAACTCATATTCAATGAAATGTTGAAACTCATACACAATATATCTTCCATCAATAATTTGTTTTGTGCTTGGCATATCTTCCATATGAAATTGATAGCCAAATATTTTTCATACGAGAATTTATTTAAAAGAAAGTTGGTAGGTTAGATTGGAATATATAATCTCATTTGTGATGTTGCAATATGTGACGTCCGCTAAAATATTGAATTTATTTCAATTTAGTATTTTTGTATACGTCGATGATTTTTAATCACGACTAATTTTGTATACATCGATAATTTATAACCACGACTAGAAACTATGCATAAACAACAGTAGCAGAACTCACATGAACCGTCGCACTAGACACAAATCAACGCATCAAACTTATGTTGAAAACTAAATTGCTACCACTGAAATGGTGTCTGCAACTAGGCACCACCGCCGCTAGGCACCGCCGCCACTAGGCGAGTACTTCGGTTATAAACTATTAATGTTGAAAAGTTGAAAAATGAAATGTTGAAATGCATTGCAGTCAACCACTATTGCAGGCAACTATTAACTAGCCACGCGTTTGAAAAATAGTCTTTATTTGAAAATTTCAAAGACCTCGAAATCAAAATAAAGATATTGCAAAGGGTGAAAATCATGGAAAGTCGTACAATTAATTTTTCAATTAGTGTGTTACCATTTTCTATATGGTCTTATAATGGGCTGAGAGAAGAAATTTGTTAACCGACAATTATCAATTAGTGACTTACCATTTTGCATTTACTACTTGGAGCAATAATTACGGAAAATGAGTAGTATAAATTATCCTTCTCTTCTCCATCATTTTCATCAACTCTTGTTATAATGTCTAAAACAAAAAAGAAGACATTTCGGCAACAAGTCCAAAAGAAAACTATTAATACACATTGGAACCGGGTTGACCCAGGACGCTTCTAACCTTGCAGGTTGATCCGGTATAAATTGACCCTTTTTTAACCAGAACGGTTCAACTGGTTGTACCACCCGGGTCGAACCGGGTTTCAAAATATTATTTTTAATCCCTAAACCCTCAAACTTTTATTATTTTTCGTTTATAACCCGTAAACTATTTTTATCACTAAAATTATCTGACGCTATAAAATCACGTTGTTGTGCATGGGTACTCGTCTAGAGTTGAATTATCACATGTTACAACAGTTTGCAATTACATTTTAATCTTTTTACATTCTATTTTGAACGTTATACGAAACACTTACCACTATATCGCATATCGTTAATTGTCTGCTGCTAGGAACCGCTGCCGCTAGGCGCGGGTACTCGTCTATAAAAAGAAAATGTTTATACTTAAAACTCTTAAAATGAAAAATGTCAAATTACTAATATGCTCTTGTGTCTTGCCTAAAATATTGTTTTATAATTTTGTTTCTAAAACTAATGTTGTTTAGAAATTAACCAAATCTTTACGGTGTTTTTTCTTTTATACATGCTCATCTCAATTCCGATTCATATTTCAATCCTAACCTTTAAAGTTGAAATTGGTATGATGTTATTGTCATTTCAAATGATGCTAAAAACTTACAAACATTACATGAAACACTTAGGGGTTGTTTATTTTTTTCTTAGCTAAGGATGTGTGGGTCCCATGTATGTCCAAGCATCTTAGAGCATTGGGTGTGGGCTTGTTGTGGCTCGCCATCATCTTAGGTGGAGGTGACATGGCACCTTGTCGTGGCTCTTCACCACACCCCCTTGTCATGGCTCTTCATGCAAACCTCTTCGTCACCACAACAAGGGTAAGTTTTGAATTTTTTTTTTTTTTTTTTTTTTGTAAATATGTAATGTTTTACTTAGTGGTGGGTCCCAAATGAAGAGGTTGAGGTTTGTTATGAGGGAAAGGGGGTTTGTTGTTGTTAGTTGTGGATGTTTGTTATTTTGCGCTGAGGTGGCCGTGATATACACCATTTAAGGGATTTTTATGGGCCCTACTTAAAAAAGTAATAATATTAAATGTTAAGTGGGTCAAATCACTTCACTAAGTGGAAAAAGAAAGAGCCCCTTATTCACAATATCTCAACTATAACTATTTACCGCTACATGTGTATACCATCTCACAATTATACATGGGTCAGTTAGGGTGTGTTTGATTGTTGCTTAATGACATCACTCAGCGCTGATTCCTAAAAGCTTAATCACTTAGCATGTTTGATAATTATAAAACTTGACACTGAATGACAAATATTGCGTTGAGCGATTTGCATGGTAAGGCATACTAAACGATTCAGTGAACTACATATTTACCAAAATACCTTTAGAATCTCACATCTCCCTTCACGTAGATCTCCATTGCCGCCTATTCAACTTAAAAGAACCATATGGTTACCACACTTTTATCCTCTATATCCTTTATATATTAAAATAACCTTTGATTTGATTGGGCTATGTATATGGTTATATGCTTAGAGCATCTCCATTCATAACACAAGTTATAGTTTAACATCGTTCACGTCAGCGCCACATCAGCTTTAACATCCTCAAAAAACACCCACAACAATAACATCCCAAGTTAAACTTTAACATTTCATATTTTCAATGTCAACCCCTAAACTAAAACAAACACTTAATTTATTAAAAAAACGTATCACATTTAACATTAAAACACAAAGTACATTAAACGGTAAACACGAATTACATTAACATACTAAAACTACAACGAATACTGATGAAAATAAAACTACTAAAACTTAAAAAAATTAATCATCTGAGACCCAACCCTCAGAACTTGAAGGGGAATTAAACTCGCCATTAACGAGCCGAGTCTCAATTATGTCAAAATAGTTATCTTGAAGATACTAAGCTTCCCTTGCTTCTTGCTCACGACGAGCAGCTTCCTCGCTTGCTTGCTCTTCCATAATCTCCCTATAGTTTTCAAGATCTTGTTCAAGTTGACGAAGGGAAGCCTCACTTAACCCGAATGGGTTGTTTTCAAGATCCACCTGTGGAGTGTTGACATGTGGAGTTGGAACAATTGGATTGTTCACATGTGGAGAGTTTAAAAATACATTTTCCGGTTGGAAAACCGGAAAGACAGATTCAGGTGGTGTTGAGTAAACTTCAAACTATGGTAGAGTTGGAAAACTGATTTCCGGCAACTGAGTTGGAGTTGGAAAGTTGGTTTCAGGCAACTTTTCTGGACTTGGGAATTGCTGAGAAAAATCTTTGCGAGACATTTTTTGTGTGTGTGAGTTGTGCGTGTTGTGTGTTCTAAACAACTCTGGTAGAGTTGTATATATAGGCAAAGTTGATTTTGAGTTTGAATAAATCCCGCTCATATTTGATTTTTAATTTTCAAATTTGAATTTGAATTTATCCCGCCCAGAATTAACCAGTATAATTTAAATTTGAATTTGAATAGGTTGAGGGAGTGTAACTGAAAATTTATTTGAAATGGTTTATGGGGTGAAATGGATTTTTTTTAACGCCCGTTAAGGGATTAACTTTTTCCCCAATAACGGCGTTATAACGCCGGGCTTCCATTGGCTAACGCCATATAACGCCGGAGAAGGGAAGGTTAACGCCGGAGGTGGCGTTATTAATGTAGGCATACTAAACGACTCAGTGAACTACATATTTACCAAAATACCTTTAGAATCTCACATCTCCCTTCACGTAGATCTCCACCGCCGCCTATTCAACTTAAAAGAACCATATGGTTACCACACTTTTATCCTCTATATCCTTTATATATTAAAATTAAATGTTGCAAAAATCGGTCAACTCGGCCGATTAATCGTTAATCGGCCGAGTACCTTGTCGATTTTTGAAAATCGGTCGAAAAATCGGCCTAGGAAAAAAATCGACACTAAGCAGTCAAAAAATCGGTCGAATCGGTCAAAAATCGGTCGAATCGGTCAAAATCGGCATAATCGGTAAAAAGTCGGTCGAATCGGGCAAATCGGTCATTTTAAAAAAACAAATAATTTAGGCATTCTACTTAATTTGGGGATCGTACATTTCACTTATAACACACAATGGACATCATAATCAGAATTGGAGCATTTTATTGAGGTTTGGAAACATAGCAGGCTTGGAATCGGTTAAGATTTTTAGTTTGGTTTTCATAAATACCAAAAAATTGCAGAAAATGTCAATCCAATTAATCACGACTTGACCGATTACTCGCTGCAAGATGGTCGACCGCCCAACTACCGATTCACGATTTTTGCAACATATAAAATAACCTTTGATTTGATTGGGCTATGTATTTGGTTATATGCTTATATATATCCGATAGTAAAATGTTATGAATTATATGTATAATATTAACAGTTCATATCCATTTTGTATATTATGAGTTTTATAAATGTTTGTTAAAAAATAGAGTTTTATAAATGAACATTATTTATAAATTTATAAATCAACGTATTTTGAGATTAGCATGTCATCATGTTGGAGGTTAAAATATTCATTTTCTTTTATTCAAAAATCGCACTCAAATATTTATCAAACAATTGTTTTTATTCAAAACCATTTTCGTTCAGCATCTGTGAATTATTCACCATCTTTACTTTATTCGGCACTAGGGATGAGCATTTCGAACCGAATCCCGGAATCGAACCGGAACTGTACCGGTACCGTACCGAAACGGTACCGATTTTTTAAATACGGTACGGTACCGGGACTATGAAATAAGGTGAAAAAAAAATCGGGACCACTAATTCGGTACGGGACCGGTACCAAATCGGGAAATTCCCGAAAAAAAGCGGGGGAAAACCAATTTCCCGGTACCAGTACCGATATCCGAATCTCGTTCGGTACGGTACCGGTACCTCTAATTTATGCTCGGAAAAAAATCGGTACCAATAATTCGGTACGGGATTGGTACGAGACCGGTACCGTGCTCATCCCTATTCGGCACTAAATAATGCAGTTTTATCACCCACTCCTTTACTTTTGATTACAAAACAAATAAAGTAGTACAGTAAAACAGGCGGCAAATATTATAATTTAAAAAAAAAAAAATCCGAAAATACAGCTCAGAAACCAACAACAGTTAGCCAGCATGTCCACGTCATTTAACCTAACCACAGTTAACCTCCCACTCACTCCACTCCACCACTCTCCTCTTATAAATACCCAAACCCTAATTTATTTCAAAATCACACACACACACTTATCTTCATCTCTAGGCGTCTTAATAAACGCCTTTTGATTCCTAGTGTTTGTTTTTTCAAATTTTATAAATAGTAAGTTTCATTTCCAATCATTAACCAGCGAAAATGAGAGAATGCATCTCGATTCACATCGGTCAGGCCGGTATTCAAGTCGGTAATGCTTGCTGGGAACTCTACTGTCTCGAACACGGCATTCAGGTATATATCTATAACTATTTCCTTATATATTTATATTTTAGATGTTGTGATTTGTATTAGTATGTTAGATCTGATTGATTTAGTGAAATTACTCGTGAATTTGATGTTATTACTTAGATCTAAGTTGTATGATTTTAGTTTTTATTGATCTATTGCTAATTATCTTCGTATGTACGATTAATTTATGTTTGTAATGTAGATCTGATTGACATAAGTGAATTCAGATCTGAGTTGTATGATTATAATTTGTGGTGATCTGGTGCGTTATTAGCATGATTTGATCGATTTGTAGTGAAATTAGTTGCGGATATGTTATACGTTAGATCTGAGATATAGTAGCGGTTAGTGTGTGATTAGTACCGGAAAGTTGCGGATCTTTGAATTTTCTTAGTATGTTGTATATGCCCGCAATTTACGTTAGTTATGATAATGAATGTAAATTTAGATTAGTATAGGATTTGTGTAGTTGATTTGGCAATAACTGGCTTTATTGCTTTTTTGGCGACATTAGGATGTTGTAATTGTTGAACCTAGGATTTTTTAGAGAACATTTTAGTAACTGCTTCACCAATCTACGCGCCATTGTATGTTAGTTTGTTTTGTATATGACTGTTATTTGACGTACGCCTTTGGCGGATTTGTATATCTAGTCTATGAAATGTAAAGCTTGTAACGGTATATCGTAATTGATACTAGTTTTAAGTTTTGAATCTTCTATTGCTTGTTGAGAGATCAAACTTGTTACATAGGGAAATATTTATTGTTGCACGTGTATTTGAATCAAGATATAGCTTAGTTGGTATTATGTTTTAGCAAGCATCACACTGTTTGTAGAACAGTAGCTATCATTTTACTTTGTAACTTGTCTATAACAAGCTTCTGATTGCTCTATGTTTTGATGTTCTTTTTCAGCCTGATGGCCAAATGCCCAGTGACAAGACAGTTGGAGGAGGTGATGATGCTTTCAACACCTTTTTCAGTGAAACTGGTGCTGGAAAGCATGTCCCTCGTGCCGTCTTTGTTGATCTGGAGCCAACTGTTATTGATGAAGTGCGGACTGGTACTTACCGCCAGCTGTTCCATCCTGAACAGTTGATCAGTGGCAAAGAAGACGCCGCCAACAATTTTGCCCGTGGTCATTACACAAGTAATAATTCATCTTGTACCATACAGTTTCAATTCGTTATCTTTTGTTGTGAACAATTGTATTGATATTATGACCTTTATGTTTCAGTTGGGAAAGAGATTGTTGATCTCTGCCTGGACCGTATCAGAAAGCTCGCTGACAACTGTACTGGTCTTCAGGGTTTCCTTGTTTTCAACGCTGTTGGTGGTGGTACTGGCTCTGGTTTGGGTTCCTTGCTTTTGGAACGGCTATCAGTTGACTATGGAAAGAAATCTAAGCTTGGTTTCACTGTCTACCCATCCCCACAGGTCTCAACATCTGTTGTTGAGCCTTACAACAGTGTCCTATCAACCCACTCTCTCTTGGAACACACTGATGTTGCCATTCTTCTTGACAACGAAGCCATTTATGATATCTGCAGGCGATCACTTGACATTGAGCGTCCTACCTACACTAACCTCAATCGCCTTGTCTCTCAGGTAATACAATGTTCACCTATATGTTTTTTTTAATACTTTTTGAACATCTATTTTCAGTTGACTTACCCTTGTATGTTTTTATCTTCAGGTTATTTCGTCATTGACTGCATCTTTGAGGTTCGATGGTGCCTTGAACGTTGATGTGACTGAATTCCAGACCAACTTGGTTCCATACCCAAGGATCCATTTCATGCTTTCATCTTATGCACCAGTCATTTCAGCTGAGAAGGCGTATCATGAGCAACTATCTGTTGCTGAGATCACCAACAGTGCCTTCGAGCCATCCTCTATGATGGCCAAGTGTGACCCTCGTCACGGTAAATACATGGCTTGCTGTCTCATGTACCGTGGTGATGTTGTCCCCAAGGACGTGAACGCCGCTGTTGCTACCATCAAGACCAAGAGAACCATCCAGTTTGTCGACTGGTGTCCTACTGGTTTCAAGTGTGGTATTAACTACCAGCCACCAACTGTGGTGCCCGGAGGTGACCTTGCTAAGGTTCAGAGGGCTGTTTGCATGATCTCTAACTCGACCAGTGTAGCTGAGGTGTTCTCACGTATTGATCACAAGTTTGATCTTATGTATGCGAAGCGTGCTTTTGTGCATTGGTATGTTGGTGAGGGTATGGAGGAAGGAGAATTCTCAGAGGCTCGTGAGGATCTTGCTGCTTTGGAGAAGGATTATGAGGAGGTTGGTGCCGAGGGTGCTGAGGATGATGGTGATGAAGGAGATGAGTACTAGAAAATTATCTCTTGTGTGGTTGTGTTTGTTTGTGTTATGGTGTTTGGATTGTTATGGATGATTGCTGTGTTTCCTATCTGAATTAACTACTTTTTTCTATCTGGTGTAAACCCAAAATCACTTCTTTGATGTGCTTGCAATGAATTCAGTTGAGTCTACTTTCAGAAGTGTTTCCAATGCATTGATTTACTTCGCTGCAAAGTGTTTTAGACAAAGTTTATACACGAGTTAATTGCATTTTTAGTCTTTGGGCTTGTTTGGCAGGCATTTATTTGAAGCTTTTTTTTTTTGGAGCTGGTAAGCTTTTTGTTACAAAAATATCTTTAAGAAAAAGTAGCTCTGTTTGGATACATCAACTTCAAGTTTTTATTTTAAGCAAGTAGCTCCAAAATGAAAAGTTGATTCATAAAGCTTTTTAAATCTTTAGGAGCTGTTAGAACATAAAATTACTGTTAACAACTTATAATTACACTTAACAGCTACTTTACCAAACACTTTTATTAAAAAAAAGATACAGCTTGTAGCTCATGTTAACATCTTTGCAGTTTACAGCTTACAACTAATTTTGCCAAACATATCCTTTGTGGTTTGGCCAAATTGCAGGATTTGGTTTATAAAATTTTGAAAGCGTAGTGATAGTTTTCATTTTCAAATTTGGGTTGCAATTTTTTATCTTTATCAGCGTGAAATTACCAAATTACCTTCTTCTTTTTCTGAAGAAGACAAAGGGTATTTTAGTCATTTACAAAAAATGTACTTCAAAATAGAGACTATTGCTGCACTTTCAAAATTTTGAGGACCAAACTTGCAATTTAGCCAAACCACAAAGACCAAAATTGCAATCATCTCTTTATTTAATAAGGTCATCTAATCACATGAGGGTGGGTATGATTAATTGATTATAGTTTTGTTTTAGCTGAAAAGATTAATTTGATGCAAACAGTACTCGTTTAAAACTTTCAATACTAGCCCACACAAATTGACATTAATCTGCCTAAAAGCATACCTATATAAGTTTAGTTGGACTTGGTTTGAGTAAGGGCAGAGCTGAGCATCGGGTCAAAACCGACCAAAACCGAACCGAAAACCGATTTTGTGGAAGGTATGAACCGAGAACCAAACCGAAGTGACTCGGTTCGGTTCAGTTTATGTGTGTTTTTTCTCGGTTTTGGCTCAAATTGAGCCAAACCGAAACGAAAATCAGAAATATATAGAGCCGAAAATCGAACCGAATATGGTCGGTTCAGTTTCGGCCGGACCGGTTCGGCTCGGTTTTTCGGTTCGGCTCTGTTTCGGTCTGTTTTGCTCAGCCATAAGTAAGGGTGTGTTTCTTTTTTGCTTAATCATTTTAACGGAGAAGTTCCTTGTTCTTCCTGTAGAGTTTTATCAGTTCATCTTTGTGTAAATCTACATATGATTTAAGGTTTATTTATTTATTTATTTTTTTAATCTTCGATTCAAATTGTTATATAAGAGCATGTTCTTGGTTGAAATTGATATGATAATAAGGTATTTCTTCATCTTTACCCCATTAAATTCCACCATTAATTTTTTTGATTCTTTTATGTTGAATTTGTTACTGATTTTGGCTCACAGGTAAAGAGAAAGTATATATCGATTTTATAAAAACAAGGGTAAATTGGACATTTTGTTTTTTAATATTAGTCATTAAGTATGAAAAAACTCAAAAAGAAACAAGTATATGTACAAGTGATCCTTAATCCAAATAACACTATTAATCTAAACATAAATTATTTCCAAGCAGAAAAAAAAAAAAAAAAAAAAAAAAAGCGCCCCTAAGTTTAAAAAAATCTATTATAATTACCACTACAAGTCTACAACTATCCAATATTTTGGAAATTAGCTGGTAGCGGTGACCACAAACTTGAGCCCCTTCACCTTAACGTCAACTCATTTAGATCAAATGTTTGTAGCAAGACGACCATAATGTTAACAAAAACATATCAAATAATTTTTTTTTTTAATTTAAAAAAAAAAAAAAAAAATCACACACAAACACACCAAATTCATTCGGTTGACCAGCTAACCAAATATTTCAATTTTTAAAAGGCGCGTCCTAAATGGAGAGATCTGCCAAACCATTTGGTCACCATTACTAGTGGTCATAGTACTCCCTATCTAAACTCTATCAAAAGTTCAAACTAATTCTAAGCTAATGAAGTGATGGTAAATCCCATTGACATCAGTAACACTCCTCGTTTTTATGCAAAACTATACGAAGTTTATTTTGTGAAGTACTTAGACTAGAGTTTCCCATCACCTTCTACTCAAGCATTACATCACCATTTACTTCCCTCACTTTCCATCACCTTTCACGCGTAATGGTCACCGCTCCTCTCACATTTCATTATAACAACCACTTTGTATAAGACTAGAATGAGTGGTCACATTCCTTCACTTTCCACATCAGCGGCAGCTCAGCTTTCTCTCTCACTTCACTCCCTCTCACCTTTCACACACAGTGGTCACACAAATCCCCCACCTTTCATTAAAATACTCAATTTATACAAATATACACTAACACACACTTTCAAACCAAATAAAAAACAATAAAATACCCACTTTTAGGCACAAGAACCAATACCTCTATCTCCTTTTTTTCTTGTATCTCACGCCTGAAGATGGACTAACACTCTGTTCTCGAGTAAAATTTTCAAAGAAAGGTAATGGAAAGGACATGAAGGTGAAGAAGGGGAAGAGATTATAAAGAAAGTTGTTATTTTATTTTGTGTTCTCGAGTCATAACCAAAGGAAAAGAAAGGGCATAGCATGTTTACGAATATACCCTTTCAACCATAAATATATTAATTAAATCACCAAATTCCTTAAACGGGTCATTGCGTATCCAATAAATGCATATCTCAGTTGTATGAAAATTCATTCCAAAATCCAAAATAACAAGATAGGGTGCTAGTTAATTTCCACTTTCACTAATTTGAGTTATTAGCTTTTTAAACGATTATTCATGGTTAGCTGTTAAAACTGCGATGATGATATAAAGATACACATAATAATATTATTTCAGCAAAATTAATAAATTATGCAAAGAAAACACTACCACCAAAAATTTTCGTGAAAGAGTCAAAGGTTGTGGGGTGATGTAGGGTGCAGACTGCAGAGTGTGGGAGGATAAAGTGTTTTGTAGGGTCAAAGTTGTAATTTTACAAAACTATTAAGATTTGCTAAACGTTTTCCTCACAAATCTGCCCGAATTTGGACGGATCATAATGGAAACAAAATACATTGATGGTCCCTCCCTCTCCCCTTCCACTGCTCCTTCCTTCCATTAAAAAAAAACTCAAGAACACCTATTTTTTCTATTTCCTTTCTTGTTCCTTTCCTTTCTTTTAAAATATAATCTTGAGAACACAATGTAAGGGAATGAGGGTGGCGAGTGAGGTAGGGTTTTGGAGTGAGTGGTCACCCACTACTCCGTCTAGTCTAAATATATTTCACAAAATACCTCACACACACTCACAAATCAAATATATACACATTTAGGAGGCACACTTTCACATTGTGCAACAGAGGCCAGCAGTCTCACCTCTATTGCCCCTTTTTTGCATTGTTCACGCGTGAGTGTAAATGTCAGGTTAATAATGGTGTCACGAGTGAATTTGTCCCTCATACGTTACTATTACCTTCACCTTTCATTAAACCATCATCTCCACCTTAGTTGCTACATCAAATTTTCAACACATCATCTTACCTTCACCTTTCATTAAACCTTCATTAAAATTATAATTCTACATTAAATTAAAAAAAAAAAAAAAAAAAAAAAAATCCATTAATAATGAAAAACTTAAACTAATAATCTAAGTTAGATTTCATCCCAATTTTCCGCTCAGCTTCAACACTTTTTCTCATCTAATTACGGTCAAATGATCATCGGGAGAAAGATAGAACAATATATCATTTTTTTTCTTGTTGGAATTCGAACATTTGTTGTTGTAGCTCGTATTTCTGTTGCTTCATCTCTTGTTCCTTTTGCTTCATCTCCAGTTCCTTTTGCTTCATCTTGACATAAACATCACTTGTTGTTTGGTTGAGAAAAGAGAAGTAGTGGTGTTTGCCTCTTATTTCTTCAACATATTCACAAAACCTTCATCCCCACTAGCTGACGAGGGTGACTATGATGCTGACTAGCTATGTCCCTACCCATTGGTCGAACTTCTCGCACTTCCTCTTCATATTCATCTTCATCCACTGCGTTGTTGAGATTAAAGCCACCTTGTGCTGACTCTGATGCGATGAACGACATTAACTTCGACGTTTTTGTCCGTTTACTTTTACTTTTTGTGCAATTTTTCAAATGTCGGTATTTCCATCTCCTGCCATTTTTTACAATCCTTTAAAATTCTTCACGCATGATGAAGGTTGAATGCTTTTTCAAGGACTTATTCATCATTGGCTCCGATCTCGCTTCTTCTAGCCATATTACCATAACTAGAACAAAATTGAGCAATTTTAGAATGCATACTTTACCGTTTTCCTGCGATGGAATCATAGGTACGAACGCCAGTTACCCTATTTTTTGCTTAAGGTAACCTAATATCTCTGTCTAAAATCCATCCACTTTCTTTGAATTCCCTTTGGCGCTATCGGACGAACGAACCTATTCTAGGAAAAATGCAATTTTTTTTACCGTGCTCCATGAAATGTTACGTACCTCTTCGGCCACGGGTTGTTTAGACGTCTTTTTGACAACTTCTTCTTAAGGGGCGTGGGACTTCTTCGACGTGAGAGTCATCACAAACGAGGTTAGATGGAGAACATTGAGGGTCATAACTTGGCATAGGCTTAATCATCAACAGTGAATGGATGAATGGGGTGAGATTGGTTCAGAGTTGGTGATGAAACATCACGGTACGCTTGTGGTGATGTAAGATCGTGACACATTTGTGGTTGATATATATTTTTTTACGATTGAAACATTTGTGGTTAATACATTGTTTCTTTGTTGTTTTATTTGTTGTGGAGGTACGAATGGTGGGCTACGGTATTGTGGTGGTTGTGTTCCGTATACAGAAGTTTGAGCTTGAAAATGAACAGATAGCAGTTACCAAGTTGGAAATTGGTATTGGCTGTGTTTATATTTATCCATTAGGTGAAGACATTAACCGAACCAACCCCAAATCTCCACCTTTGCGCCATCTCTTTCCCCCGTCATGGCCTTCACGCGTCAACCGAGGTCTTCACATGCGGTGGGAAGGCACCATAACACCCGATCTTAAAGTGCAAGGTGCAATTGAGGTTATAGGTTAAGTTATAAGTGTGTCACGTCAACTTTTACTTATAATATTACTGTAAAACAAAACTCAAAAACAACTTCTCCCGAAATAACTCAAGTTATAAGTACACATGGGTCTTATATATTAGTTAAACTGATTAAAGTAAGACTAAAATACACCGTTGGTCCCTAAACTTGTCAATGCGCTTCGCGATGGGACAAACCTGGGCATTATCATCGCCGGAGGTCCAAAACATGGGCTTTATATACCAAACTCGTCCTTTGACCACTAACGCCGATGTCAACGTCTACTTTATGTTAGTTAGTAGAGGGTATTATAGTCCATACACATTTATACCACACCTTAGTTAATTCTGAGAAAAGCTTCCGTATACCATCTTGATCGTTTCCCTCCCTCGTCACACACACTTTAACAATGGCAGACAAGGAGCTTACTTTTACAGATGTAACTGATGAGATGGTAAAATATGTGAAGGCAAAATATGGGGATACTTGGTTACAAGAAGATGAAATGTCTGATGAAATGTTTGATGATTTATGCAGATTTGCAAAAGAAGCGGAAGTGATGAAAGGTTAGTCGGGTTTTTTGAATTTGTGTGATTGGCATTTTAAGGGATGAGCATAAATAACTCTATTTTATTTGACAGAAATCCGAGCAGTTTCAGAATCTGCCAAAAAAAGGGATTATAGCAAGCTAAAGGTATCTGACGATATGATTGATTATGCCATGGCTACTTATGGTAATAAGTGGGATATAGGAGATGACATTGCTGATGTGATACTTGAAGACTTGCGGGAAAAATATAGGAATAAGGAGTCTGCGAAAGGTTAGAGTTAATGCTTGCAAGCTAAGAAAGTTGTAATGGGTGAACTCTGATTTCTTTCTGTTTTGTCTATCTTTCCAGATACTAACGTGAAAAGAAATGAAGTTGATGTCATCATTATTTCAGACACATCTAATGATGAGTGTGGGAACATGTCTTCTAAGACCACTACTTTAAAGGTTCCACTTCCCAAGCTTCCAAGGCTTCAGCTCCCAATGTTGTACTTGGTCTTGTAGCGGCTGTGGGATGCTCCAACACAAATAGGAATGAGTGGTATGTGCCTCCCCCTAAGGACCTCAAGTCTCCCCCATGAATATCAAGTCTCCCATCAAGAAGTTCACCTGTTATTTTTAGTTGTTGATGTAATGAAGATGTATATTTTTTGGCTGATGATGGTTACTGAAAACGATACTTGTTAACATGTATATTTTGCCTGATATGGTGTAATTAGGTGGTGGTGTATGTATATTTTGGATTTCTTGTTTTCATTTTGTAGTTTGCAGTTGCTTATGCAGTTTAGGTGGGTGTTTGGGAAAACCCATTTTAACTTATAAGGTCAACATAAACCAAAATATTAGAGGAACCACACCGAATTGTTAGTATTTAAAATCTCTTTTGTTTGACTTATAAAGTCAACAGATTCAAATTGTAACCAAAATTCAATTATTATAACAAAAGAAGCACACACATATCAGTTAAGCTACATTTAGACTGAAAGACAACATAGCATTTCTTGCTAGGAATTCACTGCATTAAATGACTAGTAGGTGATCCATTTGGTCTGTCAGTTGCAGTTGGTTCAAGTGGTGTTTGTCTTGGGCGTTCTCCATTTGGTCTTTTAGTTGCAGGTGGTTCACGTGGTGTTTGGCTTGGGCGCTCTCCACTTGCTATTTCAGCTGTAGGTGGTTCACTTTCTTCTTCATCACTGCCCAAGGATGCACCAACACTAGTAGGTGCAGAAATATGTAGACCCATCACATGTCCACCACTATCTCCTGTGGTTTTGTTTTCCCTTGTAACACCATCTATACCAGTATAAGATGTGTTTCCCCTTATCTCAAGGCACACTGGACAAACATACCACATGAAATCTCTATAAGGTGGACGCCTTGCAAAAAAGGTCAATCCAACCCTGTTTTCACTTTCAACCCAACAGTCAATGCATACCATTTGACAACCATTTTCTGCATCCATGGTGATAATATGTTGGTATGATAAAGAATTTATGAGTTAATATGTATTATATAAGTAGATAGGAGTTGTGGTTTTTGAACAAGTAGATAGGAGTAAAGACATCATAAAATCTAAAAATCTACCCAACATACGCAGTTTAGGGGGTCTTTGGAATAACCACTTCTGACTTATAAAGTCAACAAAAAATCAAACATGATATTGTTCAAATTACAAATGGCTAGAAGAGTATAAGCCTACAACCTTCGAACACCAGCTCAACGTCTTTTATCTAGCACATATGGATGTCTTGGATATAACTCCTCCACAGACACTCCATAGTAAGCTGCCTCAAACTCTGCATCTTCAAGCCAATTTTTCCTCTCCCTTTCCTCATCAGTTCTTTTGTACATTCTCTCCTCTTCCAAAAACTGCTGGAATGCTTCTTTATCCAACCTTGACTGGTCTTCATCTTCCTCCAAAATTGTGTGTTCTTCTTCTTGCTCATAAAGAGCTTCAAGAAACTCTTGTTCCATAGTCTTCCTTATATCGTCTTTATCCATCCACTGCAAAAGTAATACATTTGCACATCAACTAGAATGTAAACACACAAGAACAATCGTTATGCAAATGAAAATTAAATGAATACTTGTTGCCTTCTGCCATCACAATGCCTTTTTCTACCTCGAACCTTTGTTTCCTTTGTTGGGTTTGGTACTTGATCCTTGTGACAGCTAGACTTATTATGTCCAACAGTTTGACAATTGGAGCATTTTATCTGTTTACGAGATCTAGATTTACCCATTTTGACACAATTTCACTTAATTGAGGCTTTATGTTTATGAATTCAAATTTGGGGTAAAATGTGAGAAAAAAGTGCTTCCTATAACTTAATGCAAATGTGATGACAGGATAGGGGACTAAAACCTTAGTCCCCTATACTCTTAAACTGTTTAAGCAAGGACCATAGTTCTACCAACACCCAATACAATCAAAACCGATATAACAACTATCTAAGACGAACACAACAATTAACAACAAAATTAACAAATTATAACACTAGAACATAACATATAGATTCATTAATTTCATATTAAACATTAAATATTCATTGCATATTTTTTCAAAAAAAAAGGAAAACATAACCACTTCATTTCCCTTCTCAACACTTTGTCTTCCTAAGATCATCAAGGAAGTTGTTCCTGTCGCACACCTGTGAGTGTGTTTGACAGATTATCCTCCTTATCTCCAATGCCTTCAAGACATTAGCCTTTTGCTTCTTGCGAAGATCCTCAAGAAACTTGTAGTTCATCACTGTAGTTCGAAAGCCTTCGAGCTCTGAGATGTATTATTGGGTTTCCTTCATACCAAGAATCAAGTCAGTCAAAGTGTTTTGGAGGCCATTAGCAATTTTTATGTCCTTATCGTTTTCTCTCTGATAAAAGAGAGAAATCGAGTCAAACATGTAGTCAGACTTCGAAGCTTTTGCGAGCTCTTGAAGAAGTGGGAAGTCAGCCATTGGGAGGTTGTTGAGATTTTGTTAGAATCTGTTTTTTTTATTGTTGGTATGCAAATGGTATAGGTTATTAACCCATAAATACCAAAACCAACCGGACGCTCCAAATTCAGGGACTAATTGAAAAGTTAGTAAAAAGAGAAATAGTCAAGTTTGTGTGAGTAAAAATACGCGGGAATTTTAAGTGCAAAAAACGGCTAACTGACCAAATTCAGGGACCAAGTGTGACATTTGAAACCTACAACTTGACTTTTGCCTTTCTTGATACGCTTAAATGGGGAGTGGAACCAAGAAACCAACAGCGAAATGTGGTGTTGTAATCAAAGAGGAATAAGGGGTTGTAGCTAAAAAAAGGGAGAAAATTAAAGGAAAAGGAAAAGGAAAGCTTGTTGAGGAAGAGGATGTTTTGCACAAAAAAATGGGAAGGAAGTTGTTCAAGAATTTAAGCGAGGTTTAGAAGGGAAAGGGAAGGCTAAAATGGTTGAGTTTGCAGGGTTTGATGTTGAGAACTTTCCTGGTTTTGATGCGAAGAGGAAGGCTAAAAGGGTTGGTGGTGGTGCTGCTGATGTTTCGAGCGGTGTTAAGACACCCTTTAGGAGCAAAGAAAAGATTACAAACTGCGTCCTAGCACTGTTCGCCCAAAGGCCATCCTAGGTGATGTTTCAGTGATGAATACCATGTCATGTGTTTAATTCCATTCAGCTGTAATAGTACAGTACCTAACTTATATGTTTGTTGTTTGTATACTTGTTTTTGCAGACAAGGTAGCAGTAGCATCATCACTTTAAGGTTCATGTTTTGTGGGTTCAACAGTTTATGGATATCGATCAGAGATGTGTAGATCATTTGAAGGTTCAACAGTTGAACGTTTAGAAGTTGTACCAAATTCATCTTTTATATTTTGTGAAATGTCAGTATAACCATGTCTCAGACAATGACTCCGTAGTATCAGTTATTTTCTAGTTTCATCAAACATTGAACATATAGTTGACTGTTATAAGTTAACTTGCTAAGTTGTTGGTTATGTATAAATTTGTTTCTTTGTCCTGGGTAAAATTCTGTGAGATCATACATTGTTTAGCAGTTGACTTTTATAAAGTCCTACTTAAGTGGTCAGGTATAATGGTATAATTCGTTCAACCAATAACCCCTTTATGTGTTGGTGGAATAGTCTTGGGCTAGAATTAACTAAGGTGTGGTATAAATATGTATGGACTATAGTACCCTCCACTAACTAACATAAAGCAGACGTTGACATCGGCGTTAATGGTCAAGGGATGAGTTTGGCATATAAAGCCCATGTTTTGGACCTCCGGCGATGATAATGGCCAGGTTTGTCCCATCGCGAAGCGCATTGACAAGTTTAGGGACCAACGGTGTATTTTAGTCTTA
The DNA here is from genome assembly GCA_910596185.1 of Chrysanthemum makinoi. Lineage (NCBI taxonomy): Eukaryota > Viridiplantae > Streptophyta > Magnoliopsida > Asterales > Asteraceae > Chrysanthemum > Chrysanthemum makinoi. The sequence continues at coordinate 62,962,919 of OU343222.1, read as the reverse complement.
AAGTAATTTATAGTTAAACAATGTTATTAAAGCACAAGGTATAGGGGGCCATTAGTGTGACAAATGCATGCCATTCGTGTGTCAACCTTACCAGAGCATCGTGCCATTCGTGAGCCAAACATTTTGAGCCAATGCAATGGCTCAAGACGTTTGCATTTTTTATTATTTTTTTGTATTGTGAGTGAGTGAATATTTTTAGTGGGGTGGGACCCAATAACATGTTAGTGGTGTGTTATGAGGGAGAGTGTTTTAGTTATTGGTATGTTATTGGGAGATGTATAATGTGATGCTGATATGGCATACCAATAACGTGTTATTTGTATCTCCCTCACCTTGTGCTTTTAGTAAAATGGATATGTAAATGATACTCTTTGTTGTAAATTATTAATCCCATGAATATTTAATAGGCCAAATGATGTCAAAATTTTCATACTTTTATGGGCCAAGACTGGCCATTTTTAGCGGGCCAAAAATGGTCAACTTCTTATTCCTAGTTTTCATTATGTTAGCTCAAATAAAAAGGAAGCATTTATTTATGTTAATTTAGTATCTAAACACATCGCATGTACATGAGTGATTTCAGAAAAGCGATTCTTCATCGTGAATAAAAGAGCTTATATGTCTTCCTTGGAACTTTAAAGAGCTAAGAGTTCACATATTAAATCCAACACTTTATATACTATACTATCTATACCAGAGTTTACGTTTTTAATAATCATTATTGATGATAATAATTTTTAACGATTACACATTTTTAATAATGGGTTGTAAATGATTTAAAAATTGTATATAATTTAATGGAAACATCTGCATTTGAATTTTAATAATAGGATGTATTGAATTTTAAGTCTTCCTTTTATAGTAAATGTGTAGGCTTAATTTTTACAGACTTCCTTTTTAGGAAAGGCTTAAATTCATTATAATATACAGTAGTAAAGATAACAAGAAATTTTCAAACCAAAAGAACAATAGAAGTTCAAAGATAGAACCAGAGACGTCATTATGTGACTTAGAGGGAGAGAACTGAGAATGATGATTTGATTTAAACGATAAGAAAAACAGATTAAGTATAATATTTGTGTATAAGGTAAAAAAAATACAAACCCAAAACTTAATGTATCTTTCGTTTATTTGTTAGGCCATTAGTAACAAAACAAGTTTTACTATAATACTTTTGTTTTTTAAGTAACTACTACGTATATGATAACAATTTAGAATTACCAACAATCATTATGTGTCATAATTCATTTATATATGTCTTTTGGATAATATAATGATGTGGTCTATTTTTTAAAAATGGTGAATACGTTAAGTGAGCGATTTGATGTTATGTTGGGTTTTCAAAATAATGACGTGATCTATTACAATATATATTTTTATCAAACTTAATATATTTTTCTATATAATAGTTAGCTATTCTTTAAAGTTAATTTCAATATAAAATTATTCATAAAATTATTGTTAACAAAAACTTATACTCGAAAAATATGACTTGTCAAAAAAAATAATTACAATGTATCCGTCGTCGTAACGCACAAATACCTGCAAGTATACTCGTAATATGTATATACCTAGTCAACAAATATTACTCCTTTACATAAAGTATATCACTTTGTCCCAAATTTTTTAAAAAAATACACAATTTGATGCTATTATTACAAATCTTTTTAGTAGTCAAGGTTTGTATTTCTTTATGTTTGTATCACACTATCACCTACTTGATCTAATTTCTTTATCTATAATATATATTAAGAGTGCATACCTTTTTTTTTAAACTTAAAAATAAATAATGTGTTATATTCAAATTACCTCTTTAGTAAAAATAATAATGAAAACTATCACCAAATTAATTATTTAATATTGTTTAATCCTCAAACTTGCATCACTTTTCGTTTATATAACCTATATTTTTTTTTATTCGCAATGACTATACATTAAACAAGTAAATGTTGCATTAAGAGTCACACCAAAACCTTAATTTCGCATGTGTAATTATTTGTGGCTATACACAATCGCTTTGCGCCTATATTCGTCTAGTGTTTGTAACTAGCTATCAGGAGATAATAATTTCCTCTCTTGTTAGTAGTCAAGGTTATGTATTAATATTGCTGCGTATTTGCTTTTCGCATAATATTGAAATCGTAAATAAATTTAATTGTAGGGTATCTGTTGTCGGAATACGCGATTATCCAGCTAGTTACCTATAATATTTACCTTTTTAGAAAGAGAATAAATGTCACAATTTTTTTCTCTTTGTATAATTGTAATATACCTTATCTTTGCTTGACCTTCTCTTTGTAGCCTAGCGATATGATACCTTATATTGTGTAAAATGATAGTTGTTGTTTCAAATCTAGTTACGGCAAGTGAGATTGATCGGTAATGTATACATCGTTAGCTGGTTGGCTTTTAAAAAGGAATAACTGTGAAATATGACATTTCGTTGTGTTTTAAATAGTCGTCAAAAAAGAAAGATTCTTTATAATAGTGGCAAAAACAAATTTCTTTTGGCATAAAGTATAACATTATACGTTTATTTTTGGTATTGAGTCTTGTGTGAATTTATGATAACCGACCATCTACCATAAATAGTATGAGTTATATTTCTATATTTGTAACTTTCTTGCAAAATGTCTAATTGAAAGACTCTAAGATAATCAAACAACTACCCAATTTAGGAGAAAAATAGTTTTCTATATTCGACTCAGGTGCAAATGTCCAAGGCAAATGAGTACGACATGTCTCCCTCTAAAGCTTGTGCATGAAACTAAACGCGTAAATTTGTGGGTCCGAAGTTTTAGCAACGCCAATGAAGACATTACGTTTAAATGTTCTGGTATTTTTCTATATTGGAGGTGCTTCCCGCATATCCAGTTTTGATTTGCACGTAACATTCTGTAAACGGTCGTTGTACCGTGTATCAAATGTTGTTTATTATTACTACATCTATCTTGTTTGCGAATCATCTACTTTTGTACCTGCTATGTTGGCTGATTCCATTGGAAAGTAAGCTAAATGTCTAAATGCACGCAATTTGCATTTGTTTAAGTTGATCCAAATCTTGATCAATACTAGCTTGTGCTTTATTTATAAATGATAATGAAGAATCATATATCTTTTCATTCTTTTGAATCCTAAAATTATTTTATGTATATGGTATATTGGATTTGATTGCTCATATAATCTCAATTTCTAATAATTGTGGCGAAAGTCAAATTTTGCTTTTTAACACTTTTTGGTATTTAGATGCACGGTTCTTATTGTTCGCTAGTCTTTGCTTGACCTTTTAAATGACTCTTTTATCCTTTCATTCTCTCTAAAAGAAACACAAATATACTAACAACATATCGACAAAACTGAAGATGTAAAAGTACGTCGACGCTAATACAAGGGTATGTTTGGCGCGGAGTTCAGCGTTGTAATCTTTAATGCTCGTTGACAAGCACGAAGTAGCCTTATCTATTTTTCTGGAATGCTTATTTCCAACGCTTCATGAAGTAACATTTAGAAGCGTTGAATATTTAAGAGTTGTTAAAAAAAAAAACTACTACTACTCAAAGTTACTGGTTACAGTTACTGCTCACTGCTTTCAAACACACCCTAAAACTAATATGACCATAACTGAATTTAAAATTGACTTTTGCTAACAACAACCCTAAAGGCTGTGATTAATAGAATATGCTTTATTACACTAAGTTGTAAGTTTGATAATGTATCAACATTTAAAAAAATATATATATATATCACTTTCATCGGGATTTTCATCTAAAAACAATAATTTTTCACTCTTATCGTAATTTTTATCTAAAAACAATCATTTATGTCTTATTGGAATTTTCATCTAAAAACAATCATTTATATGTGATATCATAATAGATTCATTTGCTTAACATCAACTCTTACACCGTGTTCTGAAGAAATAAATAATAAAAGTAAAGTAAATAAAAAGAGAGAGAAAAATTGACTTTCAACACAAAAATAAGGTGAAAGTTTTATAAGACAAAATCCTTCATTTTTCTTTCATTTACTTTTTGGAAAATGATCCTCTCAAGTTGAGATAATCAACTTGACTCAAGTTGGACATTTATGAGCTATTTGATTTGATCCAATGGCCCAAATCAAAACAACTTCTTTTGATTTGAGGATCTTCTTCCTTTACTTTTACTCTCACTTTTAAAAAAAAGTTAAAAACTTAGGGGGTGCTTGGTAAGATGTTTTTTAGGGTGAGTAATGGTAAATGTAATGAAAAATAATTTTTGGTGTTATATAATAAAATTACCCATTACTCAATAGTGGGTAATAGATCATTACCCAATAAATTGGGATGAATGATTTTTTCTCCTTTTCCCTTTCCCCACTATTATCATTATCTTTACCTTTCCCTTTTTCGAGTTTGAACCAAACACACTCTTAAAAACACAAGTAAAAGCACTTTTATTTTCTTTCTTTTCATTTACTCAGCTTGAAAACATGGTGTTAAATCTATTAACCATTTAAACTCACACCCAACGGATGAAACGTACAACCTACTACTGTGCTAAAACCAAACATGGACATCAAAATGCAAACATCCGAAAATACAAAGAAACACCTCTCAATCACCAAACTCACCCAACACAATGTCTAACGCAAATTGTCTCTTTGTTTTCATTGTTCGAATATATAACGGATGAGTCCTTAACTTCAGGTCACTAATTTGTTGGCACATGCACAAAAGATAAACTCAAATCATAACTAAACACCTAGAGTAACCGAATAACTAGGAAGGGTAACTATTTCATTATTAAAAATATTTATAGAGGTGATAGTTGTTGGGTGTTAAAATATTTTGGGTTTTTTTAATTCATATGTTATGATTAGATTGTATGCTTTTTTACATGAGTTGGAGGGTGAGAGCAGTCGCATTGGAACCAAAGTCGTGCCATGTCCACATAATCGAAAGCTAAATTGACTCGTGCTTTATCATACTATCTGAAAACGACCTCCATTTCCCCTGATTCTTATTTTATATTTATATTCACACACACTCGTATGGTAAAATTGTGGTTTTTCAATAGGTCGAATTCGTTAAGAAAAAATAAAACACAAATAATCAAGGTATATGTTCAAATCTTATTTAAACGAGTGTGGGAACCCGCGCGATGCAGCGGTATTGCTTTTGTAGCCGTGAATTTGGATAGGGACTATTTTTGCCAAATTGCTATAAAGGACTTACTTTGCAGCGACACTTAAACCTTAAGGACTATTTTTGCCAACTTGAACTTACTTTGCAACGACACTTAAACCTCAGGGACTATTTTCGCCAACTTTTGAAAGTTGGCAATTAATGCTTGCATTTGCAAGCACTGTTGCTCGCCTTTTAGTTAATACGAGTGTGGGAACCCGCGCGATGCAGCGGAATTGCTTTTGTAGCCGTGAATTTGGATAGGGACTATTTTTGCCAAATTGCTATAGATAGCAATTAATTATACAGGACTTACTTTGCAACGACACTTAAACTTTAGGGACTATTTGTGCCAAATTGCTATAGATAGCAATTAATGCTAGAGGACTTACTTTGTGACGACACATAAACCTCAGGGGCTATTTTTGCCAACTTACGAAAGTTAGCATTTAATGCACAAAAGATGTGCTCGCTCTATAGTTATATATAGTAATATATAATTTCGTTAATCATAATGGCGAGATTCTAATTCAGAACATCCACAATGTATAATTGTGTATATATACGTACGTACTTATATAAACTTTTTCCTTTGGTCATAGCCTTTTCACTAACTTTCATCTTTCAAAAACCTTCTACAATGAAAAAAAAAAGAAAATAAAAAACTTTCCAAAAGCTTTTCCAAACTAGAAATATGTTAACAAAATGTGTAAAATGAATGTTTAACAAGATATTACTCAGCTGGTAGGGGATCTAATAAAAAGACATATTTTATAAAAAGTGTAGAAAGCCACTCATAAGGTGACATGTGTCCACCACTTCAAATTATATAAAAAAATTCGTCAGGGGTAAATTAGTCATTTTTTACGTTTTTTACATTTCACCCTCAAAATTCAAATGCATATAACTTTTAAACGACAAACTTTTAGAAAAAACCGATTTCACCATAATTTCTAAAATTTTATTCTCTTTAATTTGGTATAAATCTTGTTAAAAATTTCGAAACTTTTTTTTTTATATATATCAAATGGATGTTAATTTTCTTGATTTTTTTGAGCATTTTCGGCCATATTTTTTACCCACATAAATGTCGATTCGTGAAAAACTTAAACCATGAAAGTTATAGATTTTGGTTTACTCTTTACACAGGTTTTTGAATCACTCCAATATGATGTTATATGAGTAAGATATCACTCGTTAAAGATGAAGTTTTACTCATATTTGTTGCACATAAGGTGTTTGATGAAATGTCTAGCTTAAATTTTTAGTGTTAAATTTGCGTTAAATGCTCTAATTTTTGTACCACAACACATTATTCATCATTTTATTAATGTAAGATTCAAAAAGCAATATTTTTTAATCGTTAACATTTTTAAAAAATGTAAGTTTGGTTCATCAGTTAGTATTTGTTCATCAATTAATTATGTTCATCATTAGTATTGTTCATCAATCAGTCATTGTTCATCAGTTAATCTTGTTCAATACTGATGAGGTGATGAACAAGACATACTTCTGTTCATCATAACGGGATTTTGTTCATTAACTGTCTTTTTAGCCATTTTACTTGTGTTCATCAATAGCATCAAGCGTTTTATTCTTGTTCATCAGTAGCCATGTTCGTTTTACTTATGTTAATCAAAAAACAAGAAGATATGATAAGTTGAAATGTATATGTATACTTTGTTGGTGTACCAAAATACATTTAAAGTTGATATTGTCCATCAGTTGTTGTAGTTCATCAGTTAGTTTGTTCATCAGTTTCTTAAAAAAATTGTAATGTTCATCAATTTATCAGTTTTTCAAAAAAATAATAATAATGTTCATCAGTTGTCTAAAAAAATCATAATGTTCATCAGTTATAGTCACATTGTTTATCAGTTCATCAGTTGGTTGTTTGTTCATCAGTTAGTCTGTTCATCACTTAATCTTTGTTCATCAGTTAAAAAAAACTAAAAGCAAAAAAATAACACAAGATGTATTGTAATACACCAATTAGTGCATTTAAATGTACTTTTATAAGATAAATTTCTTTTAGTCATTTAAACTAGTTGTGATTGATGAATTCTGTTGCGAACCGTAAGGATGTAATTATGATAGTGTAGTAATTATGTTGTTCATCAGTACATTTAGTTTCTTCATCAATGTTTTAGATAACACATAGAATAATGCTGATGAACATCAGTGTTCATCAATTGTTTTAGGGATAAATGTTTGTTCATCAATGCTCATCTGCAATTGTGTCTGTTCATCAATATTTTAGGTAGCGCAATAAGGTTTCACATAGAAAAACATTGATGAACATCAATGTTCATCAGTGTTTTATTTATATTATTTCTGTTCATCAGTGTTTGAAAAGTACGTTCATCAGTGTTTTTGTTTTGTTCATTAATAAATATTGATGAACAAAATAATTTAACAAAAACATCACTTTTTGAATTCTACATTAATAAAATGATTAAAGGTGTGTTATTGCACAAAAATTAGTGCATTTAACTCAATTTTAACACTAAAAATCTAAGCTAGTCATTTCATCAAACACCTTGTGTGCAACAAATATGAGTAAAATGTCATATTTAACGTGTGATATCTTACTCAAAAGAAGGAGGAAGGAAGCTTTTACATGATTCTTTAAGCCTTGGAAAGCTTGGTTTCATTTTAGAAGTCATTTGATGTTTTTCTTTCTAATCGGTTCCATAAGTTTTGTAAGTCTTTAAAGCTATTTTCAATATTTTATAAATTTTTTGAGTATCCTATATATGTGATATAAACCATTTTTCAAGTTAAAAATCGAAACAAAAAGAATTTCCTTCTTTTTTTTTTTTTACCGAGAGCACCTAAAACACCCATGTGTATTTCTTTTTATTGTTCATCAGTTTGTGTTGTTCATCAGTTACAAACTGATGAACAACACAAACTGATGAACAATAATAACTGATGAACAATATTGTTCATCAGTTATGGTCACAGTATTCATCAGTTTATCACTGATGAACAATACAAACTGATGAACAATACAAGCTGATGTACAGTATTGTTCATCGGTTAGTGTTGTTCATCAGTTAATCTTGTTCATCGAAATGTTCATCAGTTATGGTCACATTGTTCATCAGTTAGTTATTGTTCATCAGTTAATAAAAAGCTAAAAATAACAAAAGATGTATTGTGGTACACCAATTAGTGCATTTAAATGTACTTTTATAAGAAAAATTTCTTTTAAGCATTTTATCAAACACTTTGTGTGCACTAAATATGACTAAGACGTCATCTTTAACGTGCGATATCTCACTCATATCGTATCGGATTTGAGTGCTTCAAAATCCTGGGTAAAGAATGGCCAAAAGGCTACAACTTTCATGTTGTAAGTTTTGCATAATTCGGTCTCTAAACTAGAAAAAATTAAAGCCGAAAATGCCGAAAATTTCAAGAAAATCAACACCCACTTAAAAACTTGAAAAAAAAAGTTGCGATTCATATATCAAAAAACATATCAAATTAAAGAGAATAAAATTTTAAAAATTATGGTGAAATCGGTTTTTTGTAAAGTTTTGTCGTTTGAAAGTTATTTACGTTTGAAATTTGAGGTGAAATTAAAAAAACGGGTCAAATGACCAATATACCCTCTAACCGAAATATTAAATTAGAAAGAGAAGAAGTGGATGGGGGACACATGCCGCTACTTTATAGGCTTTCTAGACTTTTTATTTTGTTCTCCTTTTCAAATGATCGCACCTCTTACTCAGCTTATATAAGTAACTTCAAACACTTAAAATTCTACAATTCATTTTGCTAAAAGTTTTCAACAAAGCTACTAATTATGCCTACAAATGAACCTAATGATTTGATTGGTTGATTTAAAAAATTGATTGGTGGAAATTTAGAGATATAAAGTAGTTAATGTAATTGTACAAGTGATTTATGCATTAGGTATATATTTAGGCTTGTTTTATAAGTCTAAATAGCATAACTCATGATTTAAATAGTTTACCAGAAATAGTGAAAAGTTTATAAATCAATTTTATAATATAAATGGCGCAACCCGTTTTTTCTAACTAGCAGGGTACTCGCTGTACATGTGCGATGCGACAACGAGTACCCTGTAATAATTACTTCAAGCAAAGACATATAACCTTAAAGAAATAAAAATTGACGGACAACGTGTGATTAACAAGAGGCAATTTCATATAAGTACCCAAAAGATGTAGATGTTTCTTTTGGACATATATGAAATTCTTTCCCGTTAAAAGATATCCAGAGTTGGTTCTTAATACATTTTTTGATTCACATCACTTATTACTAATGTATATATAAGTTAATTCAAGTGAAATACAAAGGGATTTGATTATGCAATATGCTAACACAATAATCAAATAATTAGTTTTTTGAATGTCTGATAAATGAGATTATTAATGAGATTATTTAGATGCTTAATATAAAATGACTAAAATAATATGTTATCGTATTGTTGAACTAATCAAATTTAACATAAATGAGTATATTTTTCTATGACTCGTAACAATTTAGTTAACTATAACAAATACTCTTACATTATTAGGGGGCGTTTGGCTCGTTGTAATCTAGCGTAAGTGAATGTAATTGTAATCTGATTACATTACGTAGGTTGTTTGGTTTGCAGATTGGAAAGAAATATAATTCAGATTATATTACGCAGGCTGTTTGGTTTTCGTTGTAATTATAATTTATTACATAAGAAGTTTGATGTAAAGTTTGAATTCCGTTGTAATTTAGAAATTTTCACTTTAATGCATTATTATTATTATTATTATTATTATTATTATTATTATTATTATTATTATTATTATTGTTATTATTAGTATTAGTATTATTATTAAAATATTATTATTATTATTATTATTATTATTATTATTATTATTATTATTATTATTATAGTATTAATTATTTACTTTTAAAAAATCTAACATTTTTTTTTCTCTTATGAAACATCACTTCATTATTATTATTATTATTTTGAATTATAATCACAACATATTACATTTTAGTCACATTACAATTAATTCATATTATAACTACAACCTTTGTCAAATTGAAATTCTTACACATTACAATTCACTCAAATTACATTACAATTCGATTGACAAATTACAATTCTTTAAAAAAAAATTATGCGAACCAAACGCCCAAACGTTTATAGCTTAATATGGTAAACGTATATGGAAACATAAACTATTAACAACCTAAAGGTGTCTCATAATAAATGTCAAATTTATATTTCAACTAATCAAAATAATGTTACTGAGTAAGAATGATATTGATGGATGGATAATGTAGTTAGTGTGGTTTTCTTAAACTTTGTAAAGTTTGAAAATAGACATTTATTATGAAACAAGGTGTATATGAACACAAAGACATGACAAAAATCCTTTATCATATATTTGTGATTAATATTTCCTTTTTTTTTTTCTTTTTGAACAGCATAATTTTATTAAAAAAAAAGATTGCAAGAAGTTAGGCTAAGAGAAAAATTACATATAAATAGCATTTGACGGGTCTTTTAACCACGCAATCCAATTAACATTAATATTCCTACATATGTTACTTACCTAAAGCCAAGTTTGAGAAACAATGTTGTCGAAGATCATTCCTTTTAAAGGCTTCTTCAAAGAAAATAAGATCGCATCCCTGTAATTCCATATATGCCACCACATGGAGAAAAACGAGGCTTTAAACGCTAGCTTTTGGAGGTTGTTGAACCGTTGTTCGTTGAATCACATCTCCTAAGAAATAGTATCGAGCAAATTAGGGATATGGATGTTCCACCATCGACCAAGCAGCCAAAGCAAGTCCAAAGCCATCGAACAACCAAAGAAAAGATGATTGCGATATTCCACCTCGCTCCCACAATTCGGGCACATCATACAAGGAATGTCCAAGCCTCTATCGGAAAGATTAATCCTTGTAGGGAGCTTATCTAGAAACATAAGCCAAGCAAAATATTAAGCTTAATAGGGAGCAACTTGGACCATCTCGTAGAAGAGGAAGAGGTAACAAGCAAATGCTTATCAATCTCTTCTCTAGCCGACTTCACAGAAAAATTACCATGACCATTTAACGTCCACGACCAATGATCACTAGTAGAGGACAAAACCATTGAGGAAAGCAACTCCTGAAAATGAAACTCTTATTTTTGTTAACCTTATTCTTTCTCTTGACCTTATTTCTTGTTGACCTTATTTTTTTGTTTTCAGCACAGAATTTCTACTCTTGACACTCACCAAAAACATATGAGACACGTTATAATGAACCATTAGACACATCGTGACTTTGTTAGTTTTATATTATCATATGTATTTCATTATGTAAACTTTTGTTCATAGATTCTTTAGTCTTCAGTTTTGTCATAGGGCAAAAACCATCGCCTTAACTCTCATGAAACATTTGAGGTCGGGTTGTCTGTCACACTAACAGTATATAGAAAATAACTATTATTGCACATGGAATAAAAACATTGTATCCTATTCGTGTCCAAAACAACTAGTCAACTTGATATGAAAGCAAAAGTGATCTATTTTGTCCACCATATTAAGTCATAGTCGACTCACTATTACATACCAATGTTATACTCGTTGATGGACAAAGGATGATACCAACTTGATATGACTGCAAAGCGATCTATTTTGTCCACCATGTCAAGTCATGCACTTATTACACACCAATGTTATACTCGTCGATGTACAAAAAATGATAGTTAATGTTAGGGGTGTGCACGGTTCGGTTTGTGTCGGTTTTTGGTTAAATCCGAAACCGAACCATAATGTTCGGTTTTTGTAGAACCCAAAACCGAAACCGTTTGGTTTTTTACGGTTCGGTTTTTTCGGTTTGTTATCGGTTTCGGTTCGGTTTTTTCGGTTTCTAACCGTTAATATTTGGGTATGGCCAAATTATACCAATGAACATGTTTTACGTACAAAATTAGTTTTTTTTTTTTTAGTCTAAGCATAATATTGTTTATTGCGTAATTCTACATTTACAAACATATAAATGAGAAATACACATACAAGTGAAACATATATGTATTATAATCATTATCGAATACTTATTGATATATTCACACAAAATACTCGACACGACAAACACACGTATAAAAATAAACGTTAAGAAAAATATATTATAAATCCACTCACAAAATGAATATAAATTTATAAATTTGATTTATTTAGTTATTTAATCATATTATATTAATTAGATATTATTATATAATAAAACCGGTTTGGTTTTTGCGGTTTGGTTTTTGGACGAAAACCGAAACCGAACCGCAATTTTCGGTTTTTGAAAAAGTAAAAACCGAACCATCGGTTTTTAGTTTCGGTCGGTATTTTTGGTTCGGTTTTTTGGGTTTTCAGTTCGGTTTCGGTTTGTTTTGCTCACCCCTAGTTAATGTCGATAAATTTTACTGGTAATAGTTACACCACACATCAAAACATTATATGCACTGTGTAATGCTGAGACTCTAAGGTACAAATTTGTAATCTGACTCATTCAGACGAGGTTAGATGTTTGGCCCAAGAAATGTGTTTATTTTTTTATGACATTAAGAGGCGGTAAGAGACAGCTAGTATTAAGAGCGTTTGTTATGTTTTTTTTCTGACCGTTAAGAGATAGTAAAAATCATAAAACTTTTATTGAACTAGATGAGTGAGAGAGTGTCTTAACATTTTTTTTTTAATTTTTTTTTTAAACAAACAAAAAAGTTGTAGTTTGTAGTTCTCAGTCTCACTACCATCTATGAGCCTACAGCTTACAACTGTCGGCTATCAGCTTGCAACTACCAAGTTTACAGCTAGTTTTGACAAATATATTCGTCTTTTCAGCTAAATATCTAGAAATATACATCGTTTTGTGTTGGATTTAGCTTACACGCTTTTAAATAAGATATAAATTATAGAGTAGCCTAATATGGTATTGGGTTTAGGCAGCATCTAGTAATGATCTATCATATATGATAAATTGTCCGAGTCCTTATATTTATGATCAAAAAACAACCTTAATCAATAAAAGTTGACAGGATCATAAGGTGTACATGTAGTGATAAGTAGTACTTCACAGATATATAAAGTTATAATGTGTAAATTTTGATATGTTTTAATGCCTCTTATATAAAACATATTATTAGCTCTATCATTAGCTTCAAAACAACTAAACAAGTGTAACTAAATCAATTTTTTTGATAAGGCGGAAAAATATATATCAAAGTCAATTTTCAGAAACGATTACAACACTTACGAAACTTAAGGATGAGATTTATGAAACCATATAATCACAAAGAGTGATAATGCTTATGTTGATTTTTGCAAATACTAAAAGTAACTATATCAAAACACTAAAAGAAAATTTTTACTCCTTAAAATTTTTAGAAACTTGTACGAAATAGATATATATGCAATTATTTACTTTCAAGCGATATATATTCAATTGTCTCTAAATTCTTAAAATGTTAAAATCACATTTTCTAAACAAAATTTAAACTAAAAAGAAAGGATTCATTACATTTTACACCCGATTGGTAGGTTATTAAAATCCTCACGGGTCTACCCATTGCCTTCTCAAAGTCGCAAACAAACTAAAGAATATGCACAAATCTTGTTAGAAAAAGACCATTTGAACATCATTTCGAATGCTTGCAAGTATATACACACACACACATTACATATGTACGTCTAAAAAATGCGAATAGCCAATATTTTGACATTCTTGCTTTTAAAGTTCACATGCTTTTAGAATCATTTAGTTTCATTGTGGTCCTAATACACTTTTATTTCTGGCCGAAGATGGGGTAATTTAAGAGCACAAGATACCATCCAAGTTATAAACGTAAGTGACGTAACACAATTTCATAACATCATACAAAACAAACTCTTAAAACTGGGATTATAGATACACCCAAGCCAACAAACGGAAACAAAAATACAAACACAAAGCTGTATAACGAAAATAAAAACCTATAACGCATACGCCATTATGGCTCAATAATCTATAACTCATTGTAGGGTGTTGTGACTCCAAACCATAAGTACCCAGAAATGCCTATAACACCGGCAGATCGTGTACTCTTAAGAACTAAAAAGAAATACATAGTAGAACTTAATTTAACCAATCTTTGTGAACTATAATTATGTTCATACTTGTTTTATTTAGTTTCATTGTGGTCCTAATACACTTTTATTTCTAGCTGAAGATGGGGTAATTTAAGAGCACAAGATACCATCCAAGTTATAAATGTAAGTGATCGTAACACAATTTCATAACATCATACAAAACAGACTCTCTTAAAACCGGGGTTATAGATACACCCAAGCCAACAAACGGAAACAAAAATACAAGCACAAAGCTGTATAACGAAAATAAAAACCTATAACGGATAAGCCATCATGGCTCAATAATCTATAATTCGTTGTAGGGTGTTGTGACTCCAAACCATAAGTACCCAGAACTATAATTAGTAGAACTTAATTTAACCAATCTCTGTGAACTATAATTATGTTCATACTTGTTTAATTTTTGGATTTAATTAAATCAGTGACACACAAAAACTGAAGCCCCATTTATATTCTTATTCTTTAAAGTGTCACACCTACCACTCTAACACCAAATAATAATTTGGAGCATGTGTCAAAAAGTAAGTAGTAGACTACTTTGTAAACTAAAGTTGGAAATTATTGGGGCCAAAATAATATTTATACAAAGAGTCTAATATACTCTTTCAAAGAATATTTTCACCATTCGGAATGTCAAAATTTTACAAGTTTTTGTCCCGAAGTTTTGTAAAGATTGCTTTATCTTGTAATATTGGCATAATGTTGTGTAAATTGGTGATTGCTTTATGTTACAATACTAGCATAATACTCTTGTAAATGCATTGTATATAATTAATGGTAAATAACATTATCATTTATAATTAATGGCATGTGAGACAGTAACCTACCTTTTTATTTCTAAATTTTTATAAGTTCAGTGTACATGCATTGTATAAGGAAACGAGCCACTTTTTTTTTTTTTTTTTTTCTTTTTTTTAATTAAATGCATATTTCTAAAAAATATTTAGACTTTAGCCTTCTGTCAGAATTAGGATTACAAACTAAGTTCTGTCCTTATGGATTATGATAAAATAAAACAAACAAACTTTAGCCTTCTGTCAAAAAAGTGATAAGTTGGGTTTCATATTATATTATCCAATCACTTAAAAATAAAACAAACATTGACTAACAAAAAAACAAAAACCTTTTTATTATACTTTAGAATTATCTATTGAAAAGATAAAAGTAAAAGCTATGCACTGGTAATAAATGACTACAAAATTAAAGTTTGACTCTGAATATGAATACTCTAAATTTAGACATGAGTAAGGGAGGGAGGAGTGGAACCCTACTACTCTAATACCTTGAGGGTGTCACATCACCTCTATCCAATAAAAACCTTCCAACTCAAAACTACCCCAATACTACCCTAACACTACCCTAACTAGTGGGAGTGGTACCCTAGTACCCGAATTCATTTTTTTTTTTTTTTTTTAATACATAAAATCACATACAATATTTATAATAAAAACATACCATTTCATTAAAAATAAAAAACATTACATAATACTTTAAAAAAAAAACATAACATAATACTTAAAAATAACTAGATTAAA
Organism: Chrysanthemum makinoi; assembly: GCA_910596185.1. Lineage (NCBI taxonomy): Eukaryota > Viridiplantae > Streptophyta > Magnoliopsida > Asterales > Asteraceae > Chrysanthemum > Chrysanthemum makinoi. Next base: position 62,947,089 of record OU343222.1, on the reverse strand, counting down.
ATAAAAAAAGCCATTAATCATCGAGATGCGGCAAGTCTTCACGTGCTACGTGCTCCGTGAGATCATATCGAAGACGGTCATCGAGAAATTCGTCTAGTAACTCCGCTACCACACTGTCGTCGAACACTGGCTGGACCGGCGGATCCATTATATGAACAGGTGAGATTGCCCTCCCCTCGCGTTTTATAATCATATTGTGCAAAATAACACACGTATGAACCTGATTGGCAATCTTCGCTTTGGTCATAGCTCTGAGTGGTCGATCAAGAAATGACCAAGACTTTTACGTGACGTTCTTTGAGACATGCATAAATATTCATCATACTCATCGGGCGGATTGCCGGTTGCGAGTTGCCTAACAGCCGATGTGATTTTTTGTCTCGCCGTGAAACTTTTTTGAAATCGCGCGTCATAGCCTTCTTGAAAATATGGGTATCTCGCTTCAATGTCACCCACTATTTGCAAAAACATGGTTTTCTCCATTCAAAATTTTTTTTTAAAGTAATTGTCGTTGTACTTTGGTGTTTCAACGAACCATTCATTCTCTAAAGTTTCAAGACCTATATCCCGATGACGATTTACGCTAGTTCGGCTAGAGCTTGCCGTGTCTTCATAATACTGAGCCGCTAGTTGAAGCATATTTTGCAACGAGCTACCCGTGGATAGCTCGTCGGACGAAGAAGGAACAACGTAATCGGAAGAATCGGTAGACATTTTTTTTGGAGAGATTAGTGTGTGTTTTTTTTTAAATGTAAGGGTAATTATTTTTTTTGAGAGATGAGTGTAGGTGTTAAATAGGAAGATTTTTTTTTATTTGGGCCAACGTTTAAATTTGCAACGTCACAAAACGCTCCCCAACGTTTAAATTTGCAACGTTCGAATGCGGCTTCCCAACTCGAATTAGTAGCTCGATTGTGATACCCGCACTACACGGAATGGTGTAGCCGAGCGGGTTCAAGAGCTCGCCCATCAACCCGAGCTCCAGTCCGTCACCTCTAACTACCATTTAGCTGAGACCAAGAGACGTGGCGAACCATTCTTTGCATTAATGTGCCTTTTAATTAAGTAAATATTTGTTTATATCTTTCACTTTAACATTTGTATGCAATGTAAATACTGTTTACTCAGGCCAAGTGTAACCTTGACGTATCGAAATCTCCGCACGTACTATTACTACTCTTTCGGCATCACATCATTTTATTTTCCACTCACTCTTTTGATTCACATTTTTCGTGTCATCTTCACTCGTTTAATTAACATCATTAAATTCCCTGTATAAAACACACAATTTTAGAATTGGCATTAAATGCAATTCTATATTAAGTGTGAAAATGGTCAAAGTCTTATGAGCTTTATATAGTCAAAAGTAGGTAGTTATTTTTGGTGTGGCAAGCACAACCCAAGATGATTCATATGTTGTTTCTACTAGCATTGAGTCATTAACACTAACATATCTTTACAATACTTTTAGTGATAAGTAATGTGTGAAAATATTATTTTCAAAATTACGAAGTTCATGAAACTATGCAATTGTTGATTAGTGAAAAAGTGTTGATCAAATTTACATATCTATACTACTATATAAAGAGTTTAGGACATTCTAAATATAGAAGTTTTAAAATTTTTAAGACAAAAAATATTTCTAAGAAAAGTAACCCACTAAACTTGTAACAAAAAGTACAATTAATATAACACTTGTTACAAAACAATAATGCATAAATCATCTAACTTGTAACATTCATGTATATTAATGTCAGAATTAATGAAATCATTAAAATACTCTCACTCAAATATAGTACAAAACAATAATACATAAATCACCTAATTTTTCTTTTTTATTAAAACACTCACTAATGAAATTTACTAATCATTAATAATAAAATTAAAATAACCTATCACTCAAAAGTACAATTAATATATGAAATGGTACAAAACAATAATGCATAAATTATTTTATCATATATATCTTTTAAACATCCACTAAATAATAATATTATTAAAATACTCTTTACTCAAAAGTACACTTAATATATCACATAATATTATTAAAATACTCTTATATTTCTTCTTTAAAACAACTACTAAATAAAATTTACAAATTATTAATAATAAAAATCAATCTTTTATGTAGTCAGAATTTCGGACACCACCTTTTTCGACCACGCAACGGACCAACATTTACCACCACAACTTAGCAATATAGACACCACTATATATAGTGCTAAAACCGCTATTTTAAAAACCTTATATGTTTAAACGATATATAATATTATATGCCCTAAACGAACAACTATATCGTTGACAATCGTTTTCGTATCGTCGTTGCATCGTGATATAAGTCTGTCATTTTTTAAAGCAACATTATGCGGTTAAGTTGTTCCATTAAGTTATCGCCATGTGTTAAGTTATCATCATGAAAAACATATACTCGCGTAGGCACCTTGCTATAAAAGTTTTTTATTATGTTACTAAATGCGTAAGTAAGAAAACAAACTAATTTCCAATTAGTAACCTCTGTTGGACATTATTTTTTTTCTTCTTTAAAAGTAATGCATCGGAAAAACGTTGCTATCGCCAAAAAGTAAAATCAAACGGGTACCCGCCGCCGCAACGCGCGGGTACCCGACTAGTTAATCTTTACTACCTTATAATGTATTTAGGACTTTCTATAAAAAGAAGTCTTTAAAAAATAAGCCTACACAATTACTATAAAAATAAGTCTCTTATTTCAAAATAAGTCAGACTACAAAAACTGTATTAATTTTGCTATTAATTGTATTAATTTTGCTATTAATTCAATACATAGCTTTAAAATTCAGCTATCTTTCTGGAAATTAAATATACAATATTGTAACAGCACACATCAATTCATTTATTCGTACAATTATTTAAAAAAAAATGTGTAACCGAATAATATTTGCTCGCTGCAAATTATAGTTACTGGGTACCTGCCACCGCATTTGCGCGGGTACCCTGCTAATTGTTTCTAATATATGTGTATATAACCAATGGAGTATTAGTACAATGGTTGGAGCACTTGTGCTTGAGTCAATTGACGCATGTTCAAGTCTCATTCTTGGCATTTGCTTCATATATGTACCTATCTTCGCAAAACTTATAGACACACTGGAGAAACTTTGTGGAATAAGAGCTCAGGGGTCCAAGTCTTGGCTCGTACTCACTCCAGTTGGTGCCTCACTAGGCCAGGAGAGTTGCAGGAGCTATTCTTTATAGGGTGGACAATAGCTAATGCCAAAAGATACCCGGGGTCAGAGTGTTCCCGCTAATCTACACCTTTAATGAAATATATGTGTATTTAGACTCATGAATAGATCATCAATCTGCAAAGAACCAACCTTTCATTTTACTTTCGTCTTAGCTCTAATTATTACTGGTAAATAATTAGAGATAACTTTTAATTTGGTTAAACAATAGTAATTCATATGACTTATTATTACTTATGTAGGCTATGTTTGGTACGGAGCTTTTTAGAGTTTTTTAAGGCGATAAACGGTGAGCAATGAGCTTTTTGGTTTTTAGTGTTTTTTTGGTAAAAGAGCGGTAAACTTTGCTAGTTTTTAAAAAGGCTCATTTTTTCAATGCTTCTTTAAAAAGCAGTGAGCGATAAGCGATGAGCTGTGACTACTGCTCACAACTACTGCTCACAAATAATTGCTACTGCGCACAACTACTTTTAACAAAAACACCCTGTTATAGTGTTCGATATATCGGAAAAAAAGTTATACAAAGTGTTGACCACTTGTACCAATAAACAAGTTATACTATTTTTCTTTTTTTACTTTCATTTGTTATCTCACAAATATTTCTGCTGAAAAAATCATTTGTGCATGAGTGCATCTATCGCTTTCTTTTATAAGATAGCATGGTACCCGCGCAAAGCAGCGGGAAACCAAATATGCAGTTTTTGTCGTATGTTTATCTTTTAGCGGTATGTAATGATAGTCAATATATGACGGTTTATCGGTTTGACAGTTGTGAAAAACAAATGTGTGTCTAAATTTCCATAAAATATATTGATAGAAATATAGATTTTCATAATTATATTCATTTGAACTTAGTAAATTTGAATGTATATGATAAATTTTAGAACTTTAAATTTGTATTATTGTAAGTTTGTAACATTTATTTTAATACTAAAAATTAATTTGTCATTAATGTACATTATAATGTAATTAGTGTAGTGTAGTATTTAATTGTATGAATTACTGAATATAGTAACATGTGTAAGCTTAAAAAATTAAGACTTCTATTTATAAATGTCATAAATGCATTCTAGATAGTTATAGAATAGATATAAATATAAATATAGATTATAGATTATAGATAATAATATGTGTTACGTAAAAGAAAGATAAGAAAAAAAGGCGTACATGAGGATAGAAAATAAGAAAGATAAAATATAATTAATGCTATTGTTATATGTTGTACCAGATAGTCATATGCCGCACTAAGTTTGTAATATGCCATTTTCTTGTTTTTATTTTATAAGTTATAACTTTTTATTGTCATATTGTATATTGTTTTTTGACGTATTTAATGTATTAGACGAGTACCCGCGTTTATTAGCAGCGGTTCTTAGCGGCTGACAATTAACGATATGCGATAGTGTGGCAAGTGTTTCGTTTAACATTCAAAATAGAATGTGAAAAGATCAAAATGTAATTGCAAACGGTTGTAACATACCGTATTGAGATAATTCAAAATCGAACACATACTTATTGAGATAATTCAATTGTACGTATATAAGAAAAACCAACCTTAAAATCATCAACATTCCTTTGATATGTCATTTCTATTTTTCTTCACGACTTTAATACACAAGGTTTACTTATACAATGAGTTGTTTATATAGCCAAGAAGGTGAAAACATCATTACCATATATATACTTCCAGACTGTTGAACATTTTCCTTTATTAATTTTCTTACAAGAAGGTGAAAACTTCTATTCAAATATTTCAATATTTCAATTTGTAGGTTACCAAACGTATGTAGTAAAAATTTCTAAGTTACCAAAGATAAATTTTCCACTTTTTCACATATTGACTTTTCCACAATCCAATGTTGACCATTTTTCCATTTAATGTAGTAAAGATAAAGATATAGACATAAGCAAGTCTCCCATATTAAGTTTCTTCATGCTTGTTTTATTATGCATCCATGCTGTCTTCAATTTACTATTTCACCCACAATTAGTATACTTGTTTCGTGTCAAACTACCATTTACTACTATGTCAACATCCATTTTACTATTGTTTCACAATGCTTGATTGATATGATTTGTTAGGCTAAGTGTAACGGTGACAATCAAGAGACAAACAACACCGTTGCCACATCAAGGTTTTTTTCAGAACAACTTAATTGACCAACTTAGTGTAACAAAAAAACTGATGACACCATAAAAAACATATCCCACATAAATAATTAAATAAAACATTCACTCACACAATCATCCTCCATAACTCGGTCGCATATGCGACCGATTCTCTTCTTTCTACCTCATGCGACGCGTCCCAAGATAATATGTGTAATGGGTCCCGACGCGTCTACAATGACGATCGACCGACTGCTCGACCACCCATTACACATGGTCTTAACTTTTCCCCTCAATATCCTTATTTTTGCTAGATATCATGTTCACACGACTTTTCTTTTCTACTCTAATTCTTCATTCATCTTCTTTTTCACAAGAGTCAAAATTTTATTTTGCTTGTTGCATAAGTCTATCTCCTTTAGGAGTCTTGCCTTTTCTTTCTATAGTATAAATGATAACATCATCTACAAGTAAATTAATATTTTAAATATTGTTTAATACTTGAACTTTTATTATTTTTTGTTTAGAACATATGAATTTTTTTCTCGCATTCACTATAGTCTACAAATTGCCCGTAAATTTGCATCAAAAGTCAAACCAAAATCACAATCTCACAAGTATAATTATTTACCATTATACACTGTCATTTTACGCAAATATTTATCTAGTATTCAATAAGCATGTAATACGCTAAAGTTCAATACTCCTCATACCCTATTCAAAACATACTCCAAAACTGAGTGTTTAACATATGAATAGAAAATGCAGACCACCCATGGGCTAGCATATGAATAAGAAGGCTTTAGAATATACTCACTCCCTTTTAAAATATAAGTTTATTTTAGTATTTTTTTTTATTGTCCTAAATTTAATGTTCATTTTTTATTGTCCTAAAATATAACTTTTGCCACCTTAATTTGAAAGACTAGTATAAGTTGATAGATACATAGATAAATAACATTAGAAGTTAAAGTGGTAAGTGAAGTAAGGTTTATTATGAAAAAAGTTATGTTAGTTTGATACACTTTATAAAAGTTTTTCAAATTAAGGTGGCAAAAGTTTGACTCAAAACTATTTACCAACTTAATTTTGAAAAACTTCATAAAACTTTTATAAAGTAAGTTTGACTCAAAACTATTTACACCACGACCACCAACAATATGTACGTGTTTCCATCTTTGAAAGATTGCTATGAGCGAAAGCAATGTCTTCACATGACGAAATGCTCTTAAGTAATGTTCTCAAATAGCGCGACTCTTATAACTAATTTTCGCTAAACTTCTAATTCTCAAATAGTGAGATTAAAGTTTAATTAATTTATAATCTTACATAAAACAAGCTATTATTTCCGTTTCAAAATTATAATCCACATTTTCATTTGGGCTGGCTCAAAATAATTGTTTACTATTCATTTTAATCAATCAAAAAGACTTTGGTGGATAGCTTGCTCTTGCCTAAAACCTTGTTAATCCACAAAGAATGTGTGAGTTGGCGGGAACTCCCTAACATCGGGTGCCTTTGGCATCAACCATTGTCCACCTCACAAGGAATAGTTCCGCCAACTCTCCTGACCAAGTAGGGCACCAACTGGAGCGAGTAAGAGACGAGACTCGAACTCTTGACCTTTTATCTATAAAATCTCATGAGTTTTTCAGAGGTGGGTATCAACTAAGCCAAAGTCCTTTGATCCTAAAACCTTGTTAATGATCAAACCCTAACTTGGTATTCTTCCTTGTGTGTGAAAAGTGAGATAGAGTGATGAAAATGGAGTTTCATGAGCTTTCCAAATGATTAAGATATATTGATATTATTTAACTTTTACGAGTTAGGCAAGATTAGTCTTTGATCATACTAACACCCAAAATCTGACGGTTTTTCCATCTGAATTGCACTATTTATTAACTGGGAAGCTTTAAATATAATAAAATGAATTACCGTGAAAGTTTGGGTGTTACTATATAGGTAGATAGATAACACTAGAAGTTGAAACGATCAAAATGAAAAAAGGTTTATTATGAAAATAATTCCGTTAGTTTGATACTGCGACCACCAACAATATGCACGTGTTTCCATCTTTGAAAGATTGCTACGAGCGAAAGCAATATCATCACATGACGAAATGCTCTTACGTAATGTTCTCAAATAACGCGACAATTATAACTAATTTTCGCTAAACTTCTTAATTAATGTTCTTAAATAGAGATATTATAATTTTATATAAACCAAACTACTTTACCTGTCTTAAAATTATAGTCCATATTTTTATTTGTAATGTCTCATAATAATTGTCTACTATTCATTTTAACCAGTTGGATAAAAAGTTTAGTGGATAAAATTGATATTTAATTGGATGAATTATGTAATCGTGTCACGTTTATTAATTTTAACGGTTTTTTTCTCATGACAATAATTTTGAAAAAAAAAAAGTACAAGCTAAGTGCATAATACAAACTAAATTTCACATGAAAAGCTTGTAATGCCACCCCCCTAACCGTTAATACCTTAAAAAAACGACACTTTCGGTTAAACACATTTTACTAGGTTCAATAAGATAATGTATAACATTTTAATAATCCAGAAACAATTAATATTCTACTTTTTCCATTATTTAATGTTTATGTTATATTAATTCAGTGCATTAAATTAGTGGTACCCATACCAAACACTTTAACACACTATAAATAGGGAGGGACACTGTTGTAGTGTTTCTCTAAATGAAATATCACATTCAAACAACAATAACATAATTCTCTCCAACTCAATTTTTGTTGCATAGTTTGCCATTCTTCTTCCCTTTGTTCAAACACGGGTAAAAGATGACAAACTCGAGTTTCGCCATCGCAGAAAGCGGGTACCTTCCTAGCGAGAAATTTGATGATGACGGCAAAATAAAACGAACCGGTTAGTCTAATATGCTAAAATATCGAAAACCATGGTTATTTTATTATTATTATTTTTTTTGAAATGCATGATCCTTACTATGTTTTTTGTTTTTTGTTTTAGGGACTTGGGAGAGCGCAACTGCGCATATAATAACAGCAGTAATTGGGTCAGGCGTGTTGTCATTAGCATGGTGTTTTGCTCAACTAGGATGGATTGCAGGATCAATAACTCTAGTATTGTTTTCTGTCATCACTATGTATAACTCGATTTTGTTGACGGATTGCTATCGATCTCCTGATCCTGTTACGGGTACAAGAAACTACACTTACATGGATGCCGTAAAAGCAAATCTTGGTAAATTTATTCTCCAAAAGGAACTTTATTTTTGTACATTAATTCGTTTCATTTACACTTTAAGAAACTTTGAACTATTTATTACCAAAAAGTCTAGTACTACGTATGTGTTTGATTCTTTTTTTTTTTTTGAAAGGCTAGATTAGACTAAAAGCCTCTGAGAAAAAGGCGAAAAGCATAGTACATCGGACAGAAATACAAGAAAATAAGCTAGCTAAACAAATCAATATTTGTGCTTGTTCAACATTGTCACCAAAAAATTTGGTCTATAATTTTATTCTTATAAGCCATACACATTTTATAAAACTAGTACTCCCTCATTTTTTTTTATTGTACATCTAGATTTTTTGGTTTATCTCAAATTTTTTTTGACTATTTTTAAGTTTGCTACATTATATTTAATCAAATCTTTTATTAGTACCAATAGCTTGTGTTCTAATGATATTTTTCGTTGTTGTGTGAGAAACTCTTCAAACAAATGGTTTTGACTTTAAGTCATGCTTACGACATGGCGAGATAATTTGTGATGTACATATTGTGAAATAGTTAGTTGTTGTAAAAAAAAGGGTGAATTACATATATCCCCATTAAAACTCTATTAATTGCATATTTACCCAATGAAATTTCAAAATAACAAATATACCCAATTATGTAAATTAAACTCTCATATTTACCCATTTTATTTATTTTACCAAAAATAATTTTACATATGACTATTATATCCTTTTCTTATCAATCCCCGTAAAACATTCATATCATGAGAATTGGTTACAGTTTACAAGTATGTTTGTTTAAATTCAACTACTGTTTGTAACTTTCATATAATCATTCATTTGTCTAATGTCAAAAAAAAAAAAAAAAAAAAAAATCCTCTTTTTTTATCCAGTAGTGTCGACCTAAGTTCAAAAAAAAAAAAAAAAAAAAAAAGTAGTGTCGACCTTTTTCTATAACCACATGGGCCACATATGCATAGCCTCAAAATACAAACACGTGATTAGATTATTTTATGATCATCAATTGAAATTCATAAAACAAACGAGAGGAAGAAAAAAAAAGAATGTGTTGTTCATTTAACAATTAAATTTATATGCAACTGATGAGCAAAGTAACAAAACTGATCGGCAACAATCATGGTGATATTTATATTGTGTAGTTAACTGTAATTGATGAATTGATTTAAAAGAGGAATAGGTTAAGAGGGTATAATTGTCATATGTAAAAATGTTTTTAGTAAAATAAATAAAATGAGTAAATATGAGAGTTTAATTTACATAACTGGGTATATTTGATATTTTGAAGTTTCATTGGGTAAATATGCGATTAATAAAGTTTTAATGAGGATATATGCAATTCTCCCTAAAAAAATATGGAGCATTTTATTTACGAAACTAAATTAAATTATCCACTTAACGTCAAACGTTAAATGACTTTAAATGCATTCACATTTATTGATATTAAAATAGAATTTACATAGTGGTAGAAGTCCTGCGTCGCTAGACTTTTAAATCAAATGTTAAAATTGTCTTTTATTGGTTTCAATAAAATCAAAGCTGTAATTACTCTCACTTTCTCAAAATTTATGTCCGTTTTGATTTTTAATTTTGTAATTTTGACCTTAATTATAGACTTTCGTGTTATATAATACTTGATAGAAAAATATAATAATGAATATACATTTAAAACGCAATAAATTTATATATTTTGCATCAAGTGTTATATAACATGGAAAAAAATAATTAATGTCAAAATTGCCAAAAATAGACTTAAATTTTTGAGACAATGTAGTATATATTTTGTTGTTCTATCTAAAAAAATAAGAATTTTGAACCAAAAGTGAATAATACTAATAAACTAAGATATCATATCACAACATAGAAGATAAAAGTACTAAATATGGAAAACTATATCATTAATTTGTTATCTGTTTAAAGTTTACGTTTCGAGCATTTATGAGTAAATATAGATATGTACAAAAAGATGAAGACTCTTTACCGACCATTAAGTAATTGTCGGTTTAAATTGGTCCTACAACAAAAACACATTCCTTTTTAGATAACTAAATACAAGTATAACATTAGAGTTCATTTAATAATATAATTTCCAAAATTAAAGTAGAGTAAATAACAAGATTGTGTAATGTGTAATTAACAAGATTTGTGTACAATAATTTCTAGATTTGTTTTTTTTACTATTCAGCTTTTTGTGACTTACTAGTAGCTTTTTAATGAAAATTTTGCCGTTAAAAAAAAATATATACGAGTACTCTATAGTAGTCTAATGCTATTACAAGGTGATATTTATGTGGAGTGCAGATTTTATATGGATTAAATGCATCTATTTATATTTTCCATTGTGTTTAATGAATACTATATTTGTAAAAATAAAGTAATGTATACAATCTAAGTAATAAAAGTTTAACAAAATTATGTATTAATAGAATCATTCTCTAAATGTCATGTTTTATAATAACTTTATTCTCATAAATTTTTAGCAACCATAGTAATATATTTTTGTTGCGTAAAAGGTAAAATATACTTTTAACATTAAATTTTAGTTTTATACTGTAACATTTATGTTTTTTTGGCGATACAGTGAATTTGGTTTCAAACGACTTCGGTACCAAAAGACATAGATTGTCAGTTATATTGAATTTGATTACTTCTCGTTTGATCCTAACTCTATAATGTAAATAATTTTACACATTTTAATCGAAAAATATGGTTAGTATCAAAATATGTACCCACAGTTCTCATTATTCTTGTTTATGTAACAGGAACACTTCAATACAAGCTTTGCGGCATAGCTCAGTATGGCGTTCTCACTGGAATAACCATTGGATACACCACCACAACCGCCATAAGCATGGCGTAAGTTCACAACGATATCCTTTATTATCTTTCATAACTTCATATATCTCGGTTTTAAACTGTCTATTTTATGTTGTCAGTGCAATAAGCAAATCCAACTGTTTCCATAAAAAAGGCCACCAAGCAGATTGTAAAGTGAGCAACAACAGTTATATGGTGATTTTTGCGGTCATTCAAATCATCCTAAGCCAAGTCCCTAACTTCCATAAATTATCCCCGCTATCAGTCATTGCTGCTATCATGTCATTCAGCTATTCGTTAATTGGCATTGGTCTCTCAATCGCCAAAATTGCAGGTCCGTGATAACTTGTCTATACTCGTTAGCGTTAAACATTATATCAATCGATTTCTTTTTCTTTTTGGTGTTAATTTTCATATATGTTTTTTACGTTTACAGGTGGAGGACTTGGTAAGACATCTCTAACAGGAATACCAATTAGCAAGGACTTTTCAGGCACTGAAAAAATGTGGAAAACTTTCTCGGCTCTCGGAGATGTAGCTTTTGCATATTCGTTTTGTTTTGTCCTCATTGAGATTCAGGCAAGTCGTATTACATTTTCAAGAAACTGACATTTTTGTGCCGTTAATATGAAGAGTTAGTTCTAAGCTATCTTTGTTAATAAATTGCAGGATACACTGAGATCATCTCCACCAGAAAACAAACAAATGAAGAAGGCTACAGCCACTGGAATTATGGCATCAACTATGTTTTATTTGTTGTGTGGAGTGCTTGGATATGCAGCATTTGGAAATGATGCACCTGGAAACTTCCTGACTGGATTCGGGTTTTATGATCCATTTTGGCTCGTCGATATTGCGAATGTTTGCATAGTTATTCATCTTCTTGGTGCTTATCAGGTAAATACCTTCAGCAACAATACTCATCGTCACAAAATGGTAATTAACCTAATAGTAGTTTTTTTGCAATAACTTTTTCCAGGTATTGGCACAACCGTTTTTTGGGTTTGTTGAAACCTGGAGCAAAAGGAAATGGCCACAAAACAAGCTTGTAACAAAGGAATTCTCGCTGTGGGGATTCGATGTCAACGTGTTAAGATTTGCTTGGAGAACCAGTTACGTGATAGTGACGACCATAATTGCAATGATCTTCCCATTCTTCAACGACTTTGTGGGCTTACTTGGTGCTGGTACATTTTGGCCGTTATCAGTTTATTTCCCAATAGAGATGTACATTGCACAAGCAAAGATCCGCAGGTTCTCCTTCACATGGATTTGGATGCAAATACTAAGTCTCGCCTGCTTGATTGTCTCGCTAGTTGCTGCAGTTGGGTCAACCCGCGGTCTCATAACTTCTGTCCAATCTTTCAAGCCCTTTAAATCTGTATCGTAACCAACCCAAATGTGTTCGGTTTTTTATGTTCTAATAGACGTTAATTTGTAAGGTGGGTTTAATTTAAGTTACTAAAGGTTATTTTCGTTGTACAAGTAGGAATCTGTATTTACAAGTGTCTGAAATCTGAATGAAAGAAACCTCGTTATAACGAGAGTTCTTGGTTACATTTACAGAACTTCTGGGGAATGTGATAGAAATATAATGACGAAAAGTCTAGCTATTGACGTGTTTAATATGTATATGTAGGTTTGAACCATTAGTTTAGCCTTGGTGCAGTTTCTGAGATTCGCTGGTCTTCTAGAAGCTCATATGGATCGACATATTTTGGTAGGTATACTTGTCTTGTGGTAGCATCATGGACAAATTTTGGCCCAAAGTACTGCAAAATGCAAACATGTTAAGAACGATAGAATTATAGGCCAAATTTTAGAAAAAAAGAGTAATTACTTATTAAACATTCCTGCTTTCGCCTTTTCCTTGCAAACAAACAAGAAAAAAAAGGAGGAAAACAGTTTCTTTTACGCAGTAACTCACACTTTGCAAAATTAAGCGATGATGGACAAAAAGCGCCTTTTAAAATGGTCATTTGACAATATATTTACAGGATAAGAATTTGTTTAACATATTTTGCAAGTTATAAACTTTCGTGTCATGGTTCAAAAGGTCCATCACTCGTATAAAGCTTTAAGATTAGCAAAGAACATTATTTAGCATCAAACTATAGTGATGGAGAGCATGTACAGTTTCTCAATCATGTATAATAAGATATTTTTCAGGAGACATATTTTACTAAATTGAATACAAGGCATATTTTGGGTCGTCTTACGGGCACTTTATAGGCCATTGAATGCTTCCACCACTATAATGTCTCTCAAACACCACTCTTTTTTCTTACACCACTAATATGTTAATCAAGGCTCTTCTTTCTTCTGTTCTATGGAATCTAATTGTTCTTATCGCCTATTAATGAATCATACATAAGTGCAGGTCCAATCCTATTCCGAGCTATAAATCGCTTTCTTCTTGGGTCAACACACCTATAATTTGATTCTGTTTTCTGGTTTTTGTTCTACTTTCCAGTTTTGTTTTCTTTTGTGCACACGTCTTGCACTTATTTTCTTCTCTTTTTAGTTATTTGTTTTACTTATCCTTTTATATTGGAGTATTACATTTCATTTTTCTGTTCAAGTACAACAGTTCTTATATCGCTATTTTCGATTAAATATATGTCAATCATATTCTTTAAGCATTAAGACCGTGTTCTTTACATATTCATAAAACACATTGTTCAATTCAACTCAGAGGGTCAAAATTGTTTAAATTCAATAACTCGGAGCTTTCATACAGAACACTATCATTCCATTCAAAGTGAGAAGTATATGGGCGTGCTTGGTTAGGGGGTTAAGGGGGGTGGGGAATGGGTAAGGTATTCAAAAGGGCCCACCTTACTCATAATATAGTGCTTGGTTAGGGAGGGGTAAGGGATTGATTACCCCGTAATGGGTAATGAACCATTATAGAATAAATTGAGGGGTAAGGGATTGATTACCCACCTCACTCATTCCTTTGCATTCCCTTTCCCTTTCCTTTTCCCTTTCCCTTTCCCCACTTTGAACCAAGCGGGCCCTTGTTCTATATTATTCACAGAACCTTCTCAGCCAGCCATTAAGATTCATTTTCATAAACAATCATCAATTAATGGCTGCTGGAAGCAAGCAGAAAGTTCCGTATCAACTAAAATACGAAATGATTTTATAGAGGTGGAGATGATTTCAGCCCATTTACATGGAAAAGGGTCCACCCAAGTTGTATTTAGCTAGAAAAATCTTAAAAGTCAAATGAGCCGAAGGGTTGAAAATTCACTACTGCCTTGTGTGTATTCATCTGCTTACATCCACATAAATAATTTTATTAAAGCAACTTCATTATTGCAGGTAATTATGTTTAAAACATGGATACAGATCATGGTGCATCATGCATGACTAATGCATTCGCTGATTCAAAGATTACTACTAGTTATAATTTAGGAGGTGCATTGAATATATTACTGTATGTGTGTGAACAAGCCCAAGGCCAAACCATTATAAGAAATAAGTTGAGCTCTGATTTATCATTTAAATATGTCAGATAGATACACTAAATCTTATGTTGCTAACTACAGCTATTAGATAAAATAATTAGTTTGTGTCGCCTCGTTTTACTCTCTTGCGTCAAGAAACTTAAATGTAACTTTTATGTCAGGCTTTAAATTTTAATACATAGAAATGCACTTACATACAGACAAGTGTAAGAAGTACACATGCTCCCTATTATCAGCAGTTGATGACATTGATTGGGTCTATAGTATTCTTTATCGTCGTTGGGTATTTGTGAAATAATCAGACAGTTTACACTAACTTAGCTAATCAATGGCTAAAAGGACAGATAATACCATCAAGGCAGGATGAATGAACTCAAACATATAAAAGTTCAAACCATGAATAACAAAATCACTCCCAAGAGACAGAGTAAAATGAACTGCTACACTGTATCCTTCTTTATATTGATGTTAATCATTTTAACTTCTACCAACCCGCATTATCTAGCATGTAAGTTGTAACTAACCACCACTACAGAATCATATCATTATATCATACTCACACAATCAAGATTTCTTTCTTCTAACAGCCGCTAGAGTTACAGTTACCAGTGAGTTAAGTGCATTGACCATCACATATCAGTCAACATAGTATGTAACGAAAATCAGGAAGCACTTAGCAAAGTTGCATAAGTATACAGATCAAGAAGCTTACAAGGTAAACAGCAGAGAAGGATGCCACCGTTACGAGGATCAGTGGCCAAAATGCCAAGAAATATGTCCCTCCAAGGGTTAGCAAAACTTTAGCACGTGGAATCAAACCCTGACATGTATAACATAAAGAATAACCAACATACTCTAAATATAAAGGTATCAACACAAGAAGAATACTGAGGTACTTGCATAAATACAAGTTACACAAATCCTTTTTTTGACAAAATATTGGGATTGCAAACATACACACTCACAAACACACATCATCATGATATACATACACACATATCAATATGTAAGACATTACCAAAACTTCCCAAACCAAACACATCATCACCTTTCAAAGGGGTTGTTAAAGCAAAATCCATTTTATATAAAAGATAAAGAAGGTAAGAAATTTAGCAACCTCAAGGCCTTCACTGTTCAAGGCTGTAGATCGCTCCCTTTGATTGAGTAGGCTTTTCTCAAGATCTGTTGATACAGCATTTCTATTTGAAAAACCTCCATCTTCTTCCTTATATGTTATATTCTCGTCTTTCAAGGTGCTCCAACTTTCCTCTAATAATGAAGTCGGAGTCATACCCCGTCGCTTTAGTTCTTTCATAAACAACGACTCTGTAGGTTCTTCACCTGTAGGCAGTAAAAATATCAAATAACCATGCTGAATACAGCGGAGAATTACCCTTGAAAACATAGATGAGCGGATAAAAAGTAATAGATTGGTATACTTCATCTAGTAGAATAATTCACAACGTTGTCAAATATTTACAGCCAAAAATTAACATAAGCGATAAGGTGGTCCAGTACATAATAATGGGTCATGATTCATGAACTTCAAATGCCACCAACTAAGTCGGGAATCACCAACTCTTCCATGCCCATGGGATGGATACTAGTTGTAAAAACGACATATAACACAGGTACGGGGTTGTTTTTCGGAACCCAGATTAGGTTCAGTGCAGATAATGAGGAATAACCGGATAACCAAACAACCTACTTCCTACTTACCCCTTGTATCTATATCTCATTTTAGTAAATACCTTACATTTAACTACTCCACATTCAACAACTTATTAATTTATATAGTGTGGTCCTATCTGTATTATGACTTTCCATTATACGTTCCAACACTTGGATTCAATCATTCAAACTGCTATTACATATTCAAACATGTACACCACCACTCATAACCACTAGCGGAGACAGGAGGAGGGCAGGGTGGCCACGTGCCCCCCTAGCGAAAAAAAATTGTAGTGAAAATTTCAAAATATCAGGCTATTTTTTGTAATTTGCCCCCTACAGAACCAATTGGTAGTGTACTTATAAAAATTATCAAAGTTTGCCCCCTCGACCATAACTTTTTGGCTCCGCCCCTGCAGTCATAACTACAAAAAACAAAACAGAGCAGGAAGATACGGTGGTGCTAATTCAGGTATATCATAAATACAGTAACGTAGTACAAGGCTGATATGGAAGAAAGTTGAATAATATAAGCGGCAACATAACGTACTACTCAAATGACCCAAAACACATAATAGTTCGTACAATAGTTGAAATTCAATGACAAAGTACAGTAGGCAAATTGTCATGCAAAACGCACGTCATTCTGCGGTTCTGCCAATCCAAATATTTAACTAATACTACAAATAAACTCGCAACACTAGCCAACTACAAATTATTTATATCGCCATAATACGTTTCATTATCGCGAAACCTCTAAAACCTGATTTCTCAATAACGAACACTACAATTTTATATAACCTAACAATTCCTAAGCGTAAACACGCGAAATCGCTTACGTCTCAATTCGCGCGGCATAAAAACACATCTTCAACCGAAATTAACTAACTAACTAACAGAATATCCATAAAATCAGTAATAATTTATAATTATGATACCTTTGCTATCATTATTATCATCAGTAGTATCCTGAGCCTTACACTTAACAGCAACAACACACCGTCTACCAGACCTAAATTTCAAAAAACCGTTATTACCGTTACAAATTAACCGTTTTCCGTTACGTGGAGAACATGATGAAGATGATGATGATAACGGATATAATCCTGATTTCAGTATGTGAATAGAAGCCATTGTGTGTGTGTGAATTAGGTTTTTGAAAATTAAATAAAACAGAGATAGTAATGATGAAATGAAAGCAAGTGGCAATGAAGTTTGTTTGTAAGAGAAGGTTTGTGTGGCGTATGTTAGTGGGTATGTTGAGAGTGTGGTAACGTACGCCGGGTGTGTTTTTGTTTGAGTGTATGTGGTTGGTTTGTGTTTCGTGGATGGATGAAACACCGTTTGGATCTTTCTTTGCTTTCTAGATATTGTTCTCCGTTCTCTCTCGAAATTACTATTTATATTTATATTATTGTTATTTTGGGAAATACGGTACTTTAGGCTTTAGGGTGTCTTTGATTAAAAACATTTAATTTTTTTATTAAAAAACTGAATTTGTTTACAGTGTGTAATATTAAAAAATAAAATGAAAAAAAATGAAAAAGAAACATAAATAGTTGTTTTCGTGAGTAGCATTTAAAGAGAAAAAGAAAATGAATGTTAATGTGATTTTATTAACTATTAAAATAAAATATTCTTCCCAATTTTAAAGAAAAAGTATTTACTTTACATTTCTTTACTTTTTCTTTAAAAACAAAACTTAAGAACACAATGTTAGTTACTACGTATATTTTTGTAAACAATTTTCAAAAAAAGTAAGGGTGCGTTTAGTTGGCCAAAAATATCTCAATTTTCTAAAAAAAAATTCATGTGTAAATGAAAAAATTGAAAATATGTTTAGTCACGCATTTTTTCAAAAATTTTCAAAAAATATGAAATTCCCATTTTTTAAATTTTAATTAAGAAATTGAAAAACTCATTCTATCATTCTTAATTTTTTTTCTCATTTTTTTATCAAACTCCTAAAAAAAACACATACATCATTCTACGCATAATCTCTCGTGTCATCCTCCACCACCCACCGTCGTCGTCACCGCCCGCCGTCGCAGCCACCGTCGCAATTTGATATAATCTTTTTATCATTTTAATAAAAAGGAAAAATATAACTCCAACTAAACGAGTTTTCAAAATTCTCAACTTTTCTCTAGAGAAGAAAAACTATTATCTTCTCAAGGAATTTAGAAACGAAAAAGAGGAAAAAAATTTCACAACTAAACGGCACCGAAAATTCTTACTTTTTAAGTATTAACTAGAAAAATAAAAACCTCATGTGACGTTTATTTGGTGAAAAATTTCTCATTTTTCTATGAAAGTTTTCAAATGAAAAGGGAAAAATTGAAAATCCGTTTAGTTGCACTTTTTTCGACAATTTTCAAAAAAATGAAATACTCATTCTCTAAATTTTAACTATAAATTTGAAAAGCGTATTCTACTCTTCTCACTTTTTTCATTCGCATTTTTTTATACAACTGTTTTTATCCGTTTTTATACGTTTGTGTCCGTTTTATACGTTTTCATTCGTTTTCATCCACTTGTATACGTTTTCATCCGTATTTATCCATTTACATCCGTTTTCGTCCGTTTTGTACATTTCCATCCGTTTTTATACGTTTTTGCCAACTGTTGTACGTTTTCATCAGCTTTCGTTCGTTTTGCATACGTTTTCGTTTATTTTTATACGTTCTTATAAAATAAAACGGTTGATATAAGATACCAGGTTACCAGATAATATAAATGATTGTCAATAAAAGTTTATCAACTCACGTAAACTTTTGATCTAGTGGTATGTGAGTTGGCCATCAACATAAAGGTTCTGGGTTCAAACTTTGTTAGAGGCATTTGTGAAATAAGTGATATAGGGTGCGAAAAATTTTGTTGTTCAAAAAAAGAAAAAAAAAAATGATATAGTTATTTAAGTGAACAGAAATACAAAATAATGATTCTTCCGTAAATATATATTTTATTATTATTATTATTATTATTATTATTATTTTGTTAGTCGAGTGAGTTTTTAGGATGGATACACGTGATTTAATTCAAATAATATTTGTGACCGATTTTAATTTGATTAGAGCTATTTAAAAAGTCATGACATTTGTTTTTGTTACATTATACCATTGTGTTTTGTTAAACTTTATATAATAATAGTTTATTATTATTATTATTATCTAAAGAAAATTGCTACTTTTTTTTACAAATTGTTCATACTTATTTTCAATGTTTTAAAAACCGGGTTTTTAATCGACCCGGTCGAGTCACCGGGCACCAGTTCGACCGCCGGGTCAACCGGTTTTCCATTTATTATTTTTTTATTTTTTCCGACCGGGTCAACCGTTTGATCACCGGTCAACCGGTTCGACCTCCGGGTCAACGGTTTCATTAAAAAATTGAAAAAACCAAACTTTTTCATGACCGGGTTGACCGGTCACTCAAAACCGGCGGGTATAACCGGTTAACCCGGTTTTAAAAACCCGGGTTTTTTTTACCCGTTTTTTGGCCGGGTACCGGTCCGACCGGTTGAACCGGCGGGGTCAACCCGGGTTTGAAAACATTGCTTATTTTCCTACTCACAAAAATCTGACAAGTTTATCATTCTACACACAACATTCTGACAAGTGTTAGAACTGACGGTTTGGATGCAGAGAAATAATGAGTGAGAAAAAATATATAATATTATTGTGCGTATGAGGATTAGTAAGATGATATTGTAGGAGGCTTTAGCAATGCTCTTATCAAAAAGCTTGTGTAAAAATAATATTTCTTATTTGCGAAAAGCTCTTTACTTAAATGTTTATGGGTTCAAGTCTGCTAATGATATGTAGGATAAATGTGTGATCTATATATTGTGAGAAACTCCTTTCGTCTCAAAATTATAGTTCATATTTCGTTTTTAGAAAATCTCAAAATAATTGTCCACTTTCATTTCTAAGTAACAAGTATAGATTTAGTTGTGGAATATTTTATTTGAGTGATTGAAAATTAAAATAACACCACTTTTATTAAATTATGTAATTTTTATGTCTTGATAATAATTTTGAGATGGAGAGAGTAATTACTTGACGTGTAAAAAATACTCTAATAAACAAAAAATAGTTTAGCATTATTGATTATATATATAATAGAACGGCGACCTGAATTCTATATTATTTTATTCCTCTGGGCTTATTAAATATTTAGCCAGTTAGTTAGCCCGGCTTTCAGGTTTTCAGTCCATTACCCATATGTTCTTCAGCCTGTTGTCCTCACCGCCTCAAAACAGGTATCAACCAGTGTTGGTCTCGAGCTTTTGGTGTCGGTTCCCGCCTGTTGGTACGTAGTTCGTGTTGTTTGACGAATAAATTTGTGAGCAGTTACATGCTTGTGATTCGTTGTGGCTAATCTGATTCTTATATGCGGATGCTTTAACATAGTTTCAATTAGTAACGGCCTTTTTTGCTTTAGTTTCATGTGCATGATGCCTGAGTTGATATTCCTGTGATTCTTGAAGTTTACTTTCATTTTTTATTGTGTAGGTTGTGATTCATAGGGTTTGTGGCTTCAATGTGTGAGGAGTTATATCTCAAGCTATGATTCTTACACAAATGATTGTTCATGTGAATCCTGGTAATAAGCTATACTATTATGTCATGTTTTAATTAATCCTTTATGTTTACCCATTTTACCCGTGAAGCATGCTGGATTAACATGAGGACGCTGCAACAATGCACAATAGAAAAAAGGAATGCAAGAAGGTCTGGTCTAACAGAAAATGATTTGAATATTGAGTGTTATTTTACTTTATAAATGTTTTTTCATTTACGTAATTGAAGTTCTGGTAAATCAGAAGCACATGAGGGGGACCAGGAAGTGGAGAAGGTTGCGGCAGTGCTCATAAGCAGAGGCGTACAACCATTTATGCATTGACATATTTGAAGGGCGTGTTGAAAACTAGAAGGGGGTTGAATAGTTTTACCGATTAAAACTTCGTTTTAAAGTATTTTGATCGACCTATGTCAATCTATTTGGATATGTGTTGGATATTGATAGATACGCATATAGATAAGTAATGCAAAGATAAAGAGTAAAGGAACACAAAACCACGACACGAGTATTTATAGTGGTTCGGCTACTAGGACACCTTCCTTGCCCTACTCCACTCTCCGAGTACCCCAATCGAGAGTTTGTAAGCACTACACAACACAAACCCATTAATGTGGCGGAGAAGTCTTCACAACGTCGTCTACTCTTTATCCGGTACAAGGCTAGACACCGAGTTCTTCCACTAGGTAGAACCAAGCCTATCACAATGTCGCCTACCCTTTTATCCGGTACAAGGCTAAATACCGAATTCCATTACAAAAGAAAAACTACTACCCAACATTACATTACTATACAACTACCCAAATAAAACACACTTTAATGTCGCCTACCCTTTTATCCGGTACAAGACTAAATACCGAATTCCATTACAAAAGAAAAACTACTACCCAACATTACATTACTATACAACTACCCAAATAAAACACACTTTTTTTTGTTTGAAAAAAGTGAAAAAATAATTCTTTAGATAATAGGAACCACCACTTTTGACTTCCACCAACTTTTGACCTCTTCATTTAAACTAGTGACTTCTTTGTTGACAACAAGCCACAAAATCAACGCCGTAACTTTTTTTTTGAAAGGTGAATTTCTTATAAAGTGTTTCGTGTCGCGATTCGACAGCGGAAGGTCTAAACTACGTTGTCTAAACCGGGTCCGCGCTAGAGAGCTTCCTCGAAGCGGAAATGCCTATTTCAAATACCCGATGGGGGGAAAACCCCCTACTAATCCGCCCGAAGACACGACAATTAATAGGAGTAAACCCTTGCCTTTTCCAAGATTCGAACCTGGGGTTACCAGGCCAACCCCTTCATTAAAGGACTACCTTGAAGGAAAATCCCTCATTCAAACCCCTTGCAGGATTTGAACTCAAGACCTCCCTCCCCCAAAAGCCCCTAAGGACTCCAAGGTGGCCAACACCGTAACTCGCACGATGAAAAACAAAGATAACGAATGAATAATTAAATCAGCGCCGGTACATCCTTTTCATAATTAAATATGGCTAATAATTGAAATGTCTAAACTTCATTGAGCATGGTTGGTAAAAGTAGATATTATTGTTGTTGGTGTTGAAAAAGACTAAAATTGTAGTTTTTTATTAGTCGTGCTAGTGTTGTTGAAAAAAATTAAAATCAATTAATTTGTGAAAAATAATCTCCATAATCTTTTAAAAGCGGGTTTTGGTAACTTAATTTTTAGAAACTTATTTTTTTTAAATAATTCACAATTTTAGTTTGTCAAACAAAGATAATTACCAAAGCTTACTTTCTAAAAAAATAATCTTTAATAATCTTCCGTGCCAAACATGATCTCAGGAACGAAACCAAGATCAAATATGACCGAATGCATAATTTTTTAAGTATACTAACAACGTAACACTAAAAACACATTTCGATAAACCGAATGTACTTAAAATGTGTTTAAAAAAATCAATGTTTTTTTTTTCTTTTTCCAAAGTTAACATTATTTCGAAATAATATATGGGTGTCTCGGAACCCAACGAAAACCCCTTCGATCCCTGCATACACACATTCTCTTCTTTCATAAGTTCTTTTGAGACGTCTTTCATGTATTATGATCACACATTTAAGAAGATCCCTGCATACACATTCTCTTCTTTCAACGAAAACCCCTTCGATCCCTGCATACACACATTCTCTTCTTTCACAAGTTCTTTTGAGTACGTCTTTCATGTATTATGATCACACATTTAAGAAGATTACACTGTATGTAAAAAGAAAAGAAAGTTTAGATAAAATATGTATTGCAAATTTGCAAAAGGTAATATTTCTTTTAGAAAATTATCAAAAAGATTAATTTCTGTTTGATTATAATAAGTTATTTTTAACTGGATAATCGCAAATCTCGTATTATTTTCATGATTAATTTATATATATACTAGCTAAAAGACCCGTGAAATTCACGGGTATTTCAAAGAGATGTCACAAAAATATATAATAACTTGCATATTACGAAGTTAGACGTTAGAAAAAACCATGCCATTATACGCAATTGTATGTAAAATAGAAAGTTGGGTACCAATGAATATACATGGTTCATCAAACAAAATAGTAAAACAACAAAAAAAACAAAAAGCTTCATAAGAACATATTTTAGTTTTTGTTTCTGATGAACTCAATTTTATTATGAGGATCTATCAATAAATCAAACCAATATGGACTTCATTTAGATTGTTGCCTATTCATAACATTGTTATATCACCAACCTCATAGCATGACACATTCCCTTTGTAAAGTTCATGCCATCCTTCCTTTTTGCACATTCTACTTGTAATGTCCCATCTTCCCTTTTGGGTCATCTACTGAAATGCATCATGTGTTTTCGTAAACATGAATCTCCATTCAAAACTCCATATATGTCATATATGTTACTCTAAGCATTAGTATCCTATCAAGCTCTATATGTTGTCTTTGTTATACGTTAATCTTCAAATAAAAAAGTTATTTTTTTATTAAACTTGAATTCATCTCAATTTCTATGAAAAACTTGCATTTTCTTTTTAAATCTTTTGTACCTGAAATTGATTCTAAGGCATATTAAACAACCTTACTGAGTTGGTGCAAGATCGAGTGGCAAGGCCACAATGAAAAGATGAAAGACTGACAAATTTTCGTAGGTTGGAGTTAAACCTTATAATTTCGTTTTCCGACACTATAACGGGGATCAAAGGAACTTTCAACTTAGTGATAAAATAGTATACATAATTTTTCTAAAAAAGAACGATAATCGTCATAAGGACGACACTCAAGCCATCTACCAAACAACCAATGGAACTGATCGAGATATACCTTCTTTGGCCAACTTATCAGCATCATTATTACGCTCTCGCTTAATATGTGTAACCAATCTATTATAACCCACAGATAGGAAAGCATCAATCTCGTGAAAGTGATGAAGCAACCTCTGTGGCCTCTCATCTGTACGATTAACCCAAGACACTGCATTTAGAGAATCACTTTCAATAAACGGACCTCAATTCCTCCTTCTCTATAATCATGTTACATGTTTTTTTAATGGCCATCACCTTAGCAACATTCGAATCCAAAACACCCACTGGTATTGAAAAAATAGCTAAAACAACCCTCTCAAATTTTCATAACAAACCCCAATAACTGCATGAATGAAAATACATATGCGCATCATACCATCAAGTATTTAGGTCTTTGGCTAAACGGAATCTTATTTCATCTATAATCATCACATGCTTTAAATAACTAAATTACAAACAAACAAAATCAACTAACCTTCAAATATAAGTTTTCTTTGCTCGACAGAACTTGTGTTATATATAAGTGGGAATTTTACCGGAACATTATTAATTTGTTAGAAATGCATTTATGATATATATAATATAATGTCAAACAAACACATCAATCTCACACAATTATCTATGAGAGATTTTGAAAGCACAATCTTTGTTGGGACCTTAACTTACTTACAGGTACTGTTAGACAAAAGCTCATTTGATTTTACTTTGGAGTAACCCATTTACATGAATGTTTAAGCGAAAACAATGAAATAAGGTTCCATTTAGCCAAAGACCTAAATACTTGATGGTATGATGCTCAAATGTATTTTCATCATGCATAAGCTCATAAGACGAATTAACAAAAAATGATAGTGCGGTCTAATTAAGCTACCCTAAGACTCCCTAGAAAACAGTTATCAATAAATGAATAAAAAATACCATGGTGACATAAAAAGATTATATGATCAAACACATAATAAGCAACTGTGACAGTCATGATTCCATGCTTCCCTCATGCCTCATTACCCATCAATAATATCCTGCCACCTCATTTCATGCCTCTCTCATTCATCACTATACTTTTTTAGTGGCAGCCATGACTCCCTAATGCCTCACCCAACGGTCCAAAAATAACGTCTTTCTCCTCCATGCTTCAACGGCATAAATTGTCGAGCATCACCATGCCTCTCTCATGCCGCAATGGTGCCGGCGATGTTCATCTTCGGCATGCACCATGCCGAAACCCATACCGAGCCCACTGCCACCCCCTTAACTGAAGAGCCGATCTTTTGAAGCTTACCTATTGGACGTTTTGGACCAATTATGACGTCAAGGTCCAATTAATGACCCGTTTCCACTTCTCTTCTTGCAACATTATTATGAAAATAAATGTATTTGAAAAACATGACTCATAAGTTTCAGGGGCCATTAGTTGTACAAGTCTTTAAATAACTTTATCAATTTATTTCACAAAAAATGTAGATTGACGGAAACATCCTGACCCAGGGTGCTTTTTGGCACCAACCATTGTCCACCCCACAAGGAATAGCTCCGACAACTCTTCTAGCTTAGTGGGGCACCAACTGGAGTGAGCACGAGCAGTACCTATATGAAACAAATGCCAATGATGAGACTTGAACTTGGGTCTATTGAATCAAGCACATGAGCTTCAACCATTGGACTAATGCTCCATTGGTCTTTATCAATTTATTGACTTAATGATGAAATAAATTTTTTTGATTAGAAATAGTTGACTCGTGCTTGTGTTAATATTTGTTTACCTTTACTACAGTTTTCATTGACGGTTTCACCTTCATTCAAAAAGCTGACGAAAATTAAGGATTAAACTAAGAGTATAGAGTTAGTATAAATAATCAAAAAGCTGAATGGAGAAAGGAAGCATGAAAAAAAAAAAAAAATCAATTAGATAAAACACATGACTTGTAAGCAACTACATAAAAAGGACTTTATGATTGATAATAGAATCAAAGTGATATTAACTTGAAGGTTTAGACATTGCCATGTTCACGACATTGTGGGCTTAGTCTTGAAAAGGTCATTAGGAAGAGTGACAACGTATTTGGGCGAGACAATCAAGCCTATATTTGAATTCGTATAAAAATTTAGCAATTGAAGATTGAGACACTAAACGTTTGATTTTAATGATTAAATGTGCGGAAGACCAAAAAAGCTAGGCACTTCAGTTGTAGCAATTTCCATGTTTAAGTGCCCATATTTTGGAGACAATGTAACACACACAAATCATGGTCAAAATGGTCCTTATTTAACCTTGGTGGCGTTGCACACAAGATCGGTTGGTAAATGTCACAACAAAATTTATAAACATCGTCATAAATAGTTTCTAAGAAATAAAACAAAATCATAGTTTAAATAAGATGTGGCATCAAAAAAGCCAAGAGTATCCAACAAACATATATCCAAATAATTCGTATGATTTATAAGCATTATAGAAACAATTTCTTAAAAGAAATTAAACAAATATATAAGACGGTGTTGACATGATGAAACCTTGTAAAATTATTCGAACAAAAATCAACTTCGGCACACACGTAAATAGTTCAAAAAGGAAGATTCAAGCATAAAGTAAGAAACATAAATAAAAGCTTTAGGGGTTCATTCTTTTTCGATCTTAGATATAATTGTGACGTTGACGAAATATGTATTACAAAATTTAAAGTTACAGAATTACCACATAGCTTCAACTCCACATTCCAACATTTTCAAAAAAATAAATAAAAAAAGATTGAAATCAAATACATAAACCGAACCTTGAATTTTTTATTTTTTATTTTTTTTAATTATTTTTTTTAACCTGGGTTTCCGACTCGACGTTGTAAGCCAACTAATCCCAGGGGACTACCCTTTTGGATAGCCCGGAGTCGACGCAGGTGAACCTTCCTGGCCAAATGGGATTAATTTTCTCCCTAGGGTTCGAGCCAAAACCTCTAAACACTTTCGTCCTAAAAGACTAAACCCTTACCACTGAGTCACCCCATTGGCTATCGTCACAATTCTTGACCATTATATTGAAATTAAAACCAAGACCCATTGGTTTCGGCACAATACTCCATTGAAGTTGAGTTTTCTCTGGCTCGTACATCTGCAAGATCTAAAGAGGACCTTCATTTAGCTGATGTTTGACCCTGGGGACTCACATATTTTATTTAATCCACGGGTTGCATCCATGATCTAAGGATACGGACACGGAAGATGGTGTATCTTGGATAGAGGTGGCAAAATATGCCCAAAAGCAAAAAAGATGGGTTAAATGGGCAGATTTTTAAAAGAGTCGGCCCATTTAGGCCCCTCCTTTTTTTTTGAAATGGGCACATGTAGCTCATTGAAAATTTAAATGGTCACTAACAGGCACATTTTTTTCTCAATTGTAGAACATTAAGATCGTTTTAAAGAACTATTTTTTTTATATAATATATTTAAGTTTTTTAATATAAATAAGATATTACGTTAAGGAATTTATTTAGCCGTTTTAGGCCATTTATTAAGCGATTTGTTTAACATGTGCCCGTTTAAGCTCGTGCCCATTCTAGCCCGTGCCCGTTTAGTCCGTGCCCGTGTCCGCCCGGCCTGCTCGTTTTGCCACCTCTAAATCCTGGACAACACTCGGATAATATATAAAACAAATTGCATGCTTCGCCATTGGGATATGAGCAATAGTGGGTAGGTATTGATAAGTTTATTACGTGATAATTGTAGTTTAGATTGTAACAAACATTATATTAGTGGTATTTATGAGAAAGCTTTGGGGTAGGT
Source organism: Chrysanthemum makinoi (assembly GCA_910596185.1). Taxonomy (NCBI): domain Eukaryota; kingdom Viridiplantae; phylum Streptophyta; class Magnoliopsida; order Asterales; family Asteraceae; genus Chrysanthemum; species Chrysanthemum makinoi. Next base: position 62,918,906 of record OU343222.1, on the reverse strand, counting down.
TTCTAAAGATAAAACGTTGAAAGTTGCATGCATTTCCATCTAAAAAAGGGTTTTGGCCGTACAATGGCAACGTACTTTTTCAAATGTACCGATCTAGTACGCGTACTATTTTTTGTTCCACTTAATGTAACGAACTTTCAACTTTTGTTCCATTCTACCCAAAAGATGACCGGAAAAAGTTTGGAAATCGGCTATGCATCATACCTGACATTTTTTATTAAGGGTTTTGACTGTATAATAGCAACGTACTTTTACAAATGTACCGATCTAGTACGTGTACTATTTTTTGTCCCACTTAATATAACGTACTTTTATTTTCACACTCTTTTGCCCGTTTTTGTTCGTTTTTGCTCATTTTCACACGTTTTTGCATGTTTTCCATCCGTTCTCACACGTTTTTATTTGTTTTTACACATTTTCATTCGTTTTTACATGTTTTCGCCTGTTTTTGCACATTTTCGTCCATTTTTGCACGTTTTCATTCGGTTTTGCATGTTTTTGCACGATTTCGTTTGTTTTCGCCCGTTTTCGTCTGTTATCGCATGTTTTTGCTGTTTTTGCATGTTTCCCCGCTGCTCTATTTTTGCATGTTTTGCAAGCACATTTTCATCGCCGCACGTTATCGTCCATTTTGCCGTTTTCGTCCATTTTGTTCGTTTTCTCCCGTTTTACACGTTTTGTTCGTTTTACACTTTTTATTAGTTTTTACATGTTTTTGCACATGTTTGTCCGTTTGTGCAAAAACGTGCGAAAATGTGCAAAAACATATTAAAACGGGCAAAAACGGACGAAAACATGCAAAAACAGACAAAAACGTGTAAAAATATATGAAAGATGAAAAAGATGAAAACGCGTCTGTAAAACGCTTAAAAACGTACAAAGCAATTTAAACGCAAAACATAAAAATATCAAAAAGGCGAAAATATGCAAAATTGCGAAAGCGTGCAAAAGACGCGTAAAATGTAAAACATGCAAAACGGACAAAAACGCGGCAAAAATGTGTAAAACGCATGAAAACGCGGCAAAAACGAAAATATAAATGTGTAAAAACTTGTGAAAACATGTAAAACGAATGAATATGCGTAAAAACGAACAAAAATGTGTAAGAACGGACGAAATCATGCAAAAACGTGTGAAAATGTGCAAAAACGGACGAAAACGGACAAAAACGGACGAAACATGCAAAAACGGGTAAAAACGTTCTAAAACATGACAAAACAGACGAAAACCTGCGATAACGGGCGAAACAAACGAAAACGTGCAAAAACATGCAAAAACGGATGAAAACGTGCAAAAGTCCTTATAAGTCCTTATAATAGTCCCTATGGTTTGCCCAAAATAACAGTCCAAGTCCCTTCGTTTTTATTTTTGCGCCATAAGTCCTTATAATGAAGTTTGGTAACACCATCAGTCCCTATCTCTAACGATCGTTAGCTTTCTCCGTTAACTCCCACATGCGCCTTACATGTGCCGTCAATTTCTAACGATCGTTAGCGTTTTTCGCGTTTTTCGTCCGTTTTTCACGCGTTCGTCGCTTTTTCACGCTCGTTTTTCCGCCGTTTTTCATCGCGTTTTCACCGTTTTTCGTCAATTTTTGCGTTGTCCGTTTTAGTTTTGGCGTTTTTGTTCATTTTTCGCGTTTTCGTCGTTTTGCACGTTTTTATCCGTTTTGCACATTTTCATCCTGTTTTGCAGCGTTTTCGCGTTTTTCCGCGCTTTTCGTTCGTTTTCCGCGTTTTTCGTCGGAGTTTTTCACGTTTTCATCCGTTTTTGCCGTTTTTGCGTTTTCATCCGTTTTTGCGTTTTTGCGCCGTTTTCCGTTTCGTTAGTTTTTCGGTTTCGCCGCGCGTTTTACGTCGCGTTTTGGACGTTTTCGTCGTTTTGCTCTTTTCATCCGTTTTGCATGTTTTCATTTGTTTTGCACGTTTTCTTTGTTTTCACATTTTCGTCTGTTTTCGCATGTTTTCTTCATTTTTTCAAGTTTCATTCGTTTTTTCTCGTTTTTTCACGTTTTCATCTCTTCATTCATGTTTCCGTCGTTTTTGCGAAATGCCGTTTTCGCGCATCGCTTTTGCCGCGTTTCGCGTTTTTGCGTTTTCGTCTGTTTTGCACATTTTTGCTGTTTTGCATGTTTTCGTTTGTTTTGCTCAGTTTTGCATATTTTGCTTTCGTTTTCATCCATTTTTGCATGTTTTATTTCGGATGAAAACGTGTAAAAACAGATGAAACACGCAAAAGCATTTAGCAAACGCAAGATAACGTAAAAAAGCGAATGCTTCTTAAAAACGAAACAACGTAAAAACATACATGAAAACGAGCAAAATGAACAAAAACGTGAAAACAAAACGTCGATGAAAACGGATGAACATGAAAAACGGAAAAACGTGCAAAAACAAATGAAAACATGCAAGACGGACGAAAACGTGCAAAACGAGCAAAACGTGGAAAACAAACAAAACATGCAAAACAAACAAAACGTGAAAAACAGAGAGGAAAGGTGCAAAGCGGGCGATCGAAGCGTGTAAAAACATGTGCAACAACGGACGAAAACGTGCAAAAGCGGCGAAAACATGAAAACCGGACGATAACGGGAAAAACGGACGAAAACGTGAAAAAACGGATGAAGACGCGTGCAAACGACAGCGTGAAAAAGCGGATGAAAACATGAATGCACGGGGAAAAGCGTGAAAAAGCGGGCAAAAACGGATAAAAGCGTGGAAAGCGGACGAAAGCGTGAAAAAAACGAACAAAAAACGTGAAAAACCGCACAAAACGCGCATAATAGCCCAGCGTGCACTAAAAGCGGACAGCGTGAAGGCGAAAGCGTGAAAAAGCGGACGAAAGCGTGACGCGTGAAAAACCGACGAAAACGTGGAAAAAAGCGGGCAAGAAAAAGGTGCAAAAACGCTAACGATCGTTAGAAATGGACGGCACATGTAACGCACATGTGGGAGTTAACGGAGAAAGCTAACGACCGTTAGAGATAGGGACTGATGGTGTTACCAAACTTCATTATAAGGACTTATGGCGCAAAAATAAAAACGAAGGGACTTGGACTGTTATTTTGGGCAAACCATAGGGACGAACGGTGTAATTTACTCTATATTTAATATTCAACCATTAAATACAACGTTGTTAAATAATAAGATTTTTCGCTTTTAACCGAAAATTTTAAAAAGGTCATAAAGTTTAGAGTAAACTACACCATTCGTCCTTGTGGTATACGTTGACCATCAAGTTTCGTCCTTTGACCAAAAAAATTGCACTGTTGGTCCTTAAGTGCGAAACGTTCTCGGCGTTGGTCCTCACCCTAACTGGCGTGACTAACGCGTTAAACCTATTTAAGTCGAGGTATTTTTGTCTTTTCCCACCCTCACCACTTTTGTCTTTTCCCACCCACTTCATCTTCATGAAGTCATCACCATCTTCATCATCTAGATCCAAATTAGAAAATCCAAAAATCATGAACAACAAATCCAAAAATCATCAATCCTTTGCTATCCTAAAATCCGAAATCCAAAAATCACAAATCTATGAAATCAATAGCTTTACAAACCTTTAATTCCCCTAGAATCAAAAACCTTAAAATCAAGAACCTTAATGGTGAACCCATCAATAAAAAAAACCAAACCCACCAATCAAACAAACACCTTTCTGTTAATCTTTACCACATATGAGACAATCTTGATGATGATGAGGGAGGCGGCGTGGTGATGGTGGTGGTTGTGGTGGCTAACTCGATCCAAACAAACCCCAGTCACCAAACCTAACGCGACCACTTATCAAAACCTTAATCAAACACACCCTTGGCTCCTCTTGATGGTGATGGCAACAGGGGAGGTGGGTGGTGGCGTATGTGGCGGTTGGTGGTGAGGCTGGTGGTCATGAAAACACAATCAAACACTCATCTTACCTTCATCTTGTCTTCTTTTAACATTCAATTTTTTCCCAACCACTTCACATCTCATATGTAAACTCAACACATGAAAAACACAACATAAAAAGATTTTTGTCATTACTAGGATCTTGGATCTTCTTTTGTAAACTCACATCTCATATGTAAACTCCACTAGGGATATCTTCTTTTGTTCGTCTTAGGATCTTGGATCTAAGCTCGAATAAATTCTTCTGTGATCTTGGTTTCTTGAAATACTTTCCTAATCTAGAAAAACTATCACTTGCTAATAACATGTTTATTGGCAAAGTACCACGCTTCATTAGCGCTCTTTTAGGAATCTAAGGTTTTTCAATGTTTGGACAATAGTTTCTTGGAAGGCCCGATCTGGAGATGACCCAGTTGGAATCTACGGTATCGGGCTTCCAAAACGCTTACGTCTTCTTTGAAACAAATTCAAGTGCTTCAAATGCGAGTTCAAATGATCTAGCTCCGACCAGCTCGTCTAATGCGACGCTCAGAAACGTAAGGGTAAGGATAGGAAAAGAAAGTGGTCCGTTGGATCCTCGGGTTTTAGCTGGGATAGTGGCTGGAGTTATTTGTGGGACGGTATTTTCGGTTCTGTGTAACTTGGTTGTGAATATGATTAAAGGGAAAAAGGATGAACACGGGTTTTAGCCGGGATAGTGGTGGAGTTACAATGCTATTTACAAATTGAAGTATTAATTAGTTGAACCATTGACTCTATGTTCTTATTGATATATCTAACAAATTACATAAATGCGACTATTTGTATTGATATATCAAACATACAACACTACTATTGTTGCCTTGTGGTAGATTTGTTCTGGAATTGAAACTGTTATTTTGTGGAATTGAAGTTAAGTGTAATAGTTAAAAAAAAAGAAAAGAAAAGAAAGTTAAGTGTAAAATGACCATTATACCCTTCACTTAAAAGGCTTAACGCGCAATTAGTCACACCCGGTTAGAGTGAGGGACCAACAACAGTAACGTTTCGCAGTTAAGGACCAACGGTGCAATTTTTTTGGTCAAAGGACGAAACTTGATGGTAAACGTATACCACAAGGACGAATGGTGTAGTTTACTCTAAAGTTTATACATCCAATACCCTTTTTAGGGTCATGGAGTTCGTCCACCACCTATTTTTCCTACTTCTCTTATTATTTGTTTTATTGACAGGACAAAATTATAAATAATCAATCTATTTTTTGCTAAAAGCGGCTTTCGCTCGGCTAGGTCAAAGTAGTTGCTTTTGCCCAACCGGGTCTCATCAAATTGCATACTTTTGTGTGACCGGGTCTCTTTTGTGTTGTTTGATGTTGTTTAAGATGTCGTTTGTTTTTTCTCAATAAGCATTTTTTTATTTTTTTCACTTCTTTTGTCTGCAGGAAGGCAGAGATTTATGTTTGTTTTTTTGCAGACATAAGTGCTTCTTTTCACTTATTTCCTCTTCTAGCTTTCAGATATTATCTTTCACTTATTACCTCTTCTTTCACAAACCTTACATCTCTTTTACGTTTCGTCCGTTTTTTACGTTTTCATCATTTTTTTTACGTTTTCGTCCGTTTTATTTACGTTTTCGCCCGTTTTTTACGTTTTCGTCCCTTTTTTACGTTTTCGCCCGTTTTCTTAAGTTTTCGTCCATTTTATTACGTTTGCGTTCGATTTTATATGTTTTCGTCCGTTTATTTACGTTTTCATCCGTTTTTTATGTTTTTGTCCGGTTACTTACGTTTTTGTCAATTTTCTTTCGTTTTCACATTTTTTTTACGTTTTCATCCCTTTTTTTACGTTTTCGATCGTATTTTTACGATTTCGTCTATTTTTTTTACGTTTTCGTATGTTTTTTACGTTTTCGTCTATTTTCTTACGTTTTGTCTGTTTTTACGTTTGCGCTTTTTTTTTACGTTTTCGTCCGTCTTTTATGTTTTCGTCCGTTTTTTTACGTTTTCGTCATTTTTTTTACGTTTTCGCCAGTTTTCTTACGTTTTTGTCCATTTTCGTCCGTTTCCTTACGTTTGTGCCACCTTTTGTTTTTTTTACTTTTTCGTCCTTTTCCACGTTTTCATCCGTTTTTACGTTTTCATCCGTTGACTTACGTTTTCGTCCGTTTTTTATGTTTTCGTTCATTTTTTACATTTCTTCCGTTTATAACGTTTTAGTCCGTTTTTTTATATTTTCGTCTTTTTATTTTACGTTTTCATCCGTTTTCACATGATTTATAAGTTTTTTTGTACATTATTCTATGTTATCTTACGTAACAAAACGTAAGATAATGTAAGAAAACTGATGAAAATGAAAGGAAACAGACAAAAACATAAAAAAAAAAAAAACAGTTGAAAACGTAAAAAAAGTTAATAAGACGGAAAAAACAGATGAAAACGTAAAAAAGCGGACGAAAACGTAAGAAAATGGACTAAAATGTGAAATAACGGACGAAAACGTTAAAAAACATACGAAAACATAAAAAATGGATGATAATGTAAAAAAAAAGCCGAAAGCGTAAAAAACAGTCGAAAACGTTAAAAACATGACAAAACGTTAAAAAAGAGATGAAACGTAAAGAAACAGACGAAAACGTAAAAAACGGACGAAAGCGGACTAAAATGCAAAAAACCCGACGAAAACATAAAAAAACGGACTAATACGTTAAAAAAAAACAAGCAAAAAACTATAAAATATGGTCGAAAACTTAAAAAACAGCAGACGAAAATGTAAAAAACGGTCGAAAACGTAAAAAAAAATACCAAAACGTAAGAAAACCATTGATCCATTTGACCCATATAACAAAAGGATTTATAGCAAAAAAACAAAAACAAAACAAAACAAAAAAACTTTAATAACACAAAAAACAAACAGTTTTTTTGCATGAAGATGAAAACTTTAAATGTGCATCTTCTTTTGCAAACATAATTTAAAAATGAAGAGGTAAAAACTCTGAAAAAACAAACTACACCTAAAAAACAAATCATGATAATTCATATACTAATATGCACTAGTATATTGTGTCTTAGTTAGAAACAAATATTTGTTGATAAACCACTCACATATCCATAGGTTTAACACTTAACATTTAACTAAAATATTCAAAATATATGCGAGAAAAAGTTATTGATCACTCCTAAATCCTAAGGTTGTAGATGAATCATAGATCAAGTTTCAATGCTTACGCTAAAAGTTTGGTACGTTTGTTTTGACACGAAAACGTATACAGATTTATAAAATATCTGAGTTATGCCTATAGTAATACTTTTATGCTGAAGGAATTAATGGTTTCGGATTATGAGACAATGTATTCTATTATCATGTACGAAATGAATCTTCATAGTTGGTGTTGATACAAAAGTTGGGCGTTCATTGTTTGGGCTCCGTTTCTCGTACCAATTGATGATTGCTGCTTGAGACCTGCGCACTAAGTAAACAGAAAACACCGTTAGGCATATCGTGGGATTGTCTCCCACGATTATCCTCCGGCGTGAGAGTAAGTAATCGGTTTTAGGGTTATGGAGAGCTAGGGTTTTAGATCGTACCTTTAATGAGGGATAGAGTTCCCTTTATATACGCACAAAATCCTTGTTGGTTTCGTTTTCCCAAACCTTCGGCGTATCCCGCCAAAGTCGGTTGGTAAACGATTATCTCCAAAGTTAGGAGATATCCGATATCTTATTCCATAAATAAGTTATGGGTTTGGTCCGTTATGAGCCCAAACGCTTATCGGTGTAGCCCAGTTCGTGATGGGCTTTCTAGTATCGGTCTTTGGTCGTGTTCGTGACCCGAATATAGACTATACGTCATCATGTCCCCCCAGTCTAGTATGCACAGTAACTAACTGCGGATGCTAGACTAATAACTGTATCGAAACTTGTCTTAGCGTAGCGGAGAAGCTAAAAAATATACGGTGAATCAAATCGAGATATTTCAAATGAATGCCTCGGAAGTGGGGAAAGTAAGCGCCCCTTGTCACCTCAACATATCCTGGCCACTAATTCGAAGTTAGTGGGATCCACGTGTCGTACATCGTGCGGATGAGAAAACTTATATAACCACCAAACTTCCTTTCACTGTGATTATCACAGTAAAAAACATTTCCACCATTAACACAACTTCCAACTTTTCCAGCAAGAACACCGTAAAATTCTAAAGGTAACCGCGCGTGCGCGTGCAAAAAACGATACTATGGTGAAGGTGTTATCTGACTTCACATCCGAGATAACCAAGGGCGAACTTCTAGAGTTCACCTCGGATTATTTTATTCCTCTTGGCGTGCATCCGGTTGTCCGGATGCGCGAGCGCGGACTTCCCAGAAGGAAAATAGGTATACAGCGTTTTTGGTCAATTGCGAATCAGCGTGTGCCCATATCCCTATTTCGTGCGGCGTATTAAATTATTACGATCGCACCTATCCGGTACCTTTGCATCGGTGCGGCTAAAATTAACCGAGGTTAATCAGCGCGCATCGGTGGTTAACCCTACTATCCATCTATTCCGCGCTTTTATCATACGGACGTGGTCACACGGTGGGTATCCTTCGCTAAGCTGCTACTGGAAACTTGGTGTTATAGAAAAACTAGACGCTTAGAAATTTGAGGAGTCATTCTTTTGGGTAGATGACTAATGCTTCCGTGGCGTTATAATTTCTTCACCGGGTACATTGCCGAAGGATGGCGCCTTCCTGGACTATATAGCGAAGATGCGGGCCGATAACGCCAACCGCATCCCCATTAGTTCCTATCCTGAGGAATTTTTGGTACATATGGGTATTAGTCGTAACTACTTTGGTATGCCGGATGAGATACCAATCTTCTTAGGCGTGATGGCCGGGTAGGTGTTCGATCCTTTCGCATCCCCTTTTTTAATTAATGTAAGCGCGTTCTTTCCCTTTTGCACATTATGTAACATCTTTATTTGTTGTCTTCTTGCTAGAGATGGATCTTTTCACGCTTGTGTAGGGCAAGGCCACGCCAGTCGGCGATGAGCGCCGATCTGCTGTAGGAAGGAGAAGAGCTTATTCTAGAGGCCACCGCAGGCGCACTCTGAAATGAACTGGAGAGAGGGGACCAGTTCATCAGTTGCGGTGGAGGCGACCCCATCCAAAGTGTTCCGAGCCCGGGCTCCCTCCCCGCTCCGCAAGTGAATGCGGACCGGAGGTACGGAAGAAGATGAGGAGGAGGAGGAGAGCTAAGTTGAAGCGCAAAAGAGCAGTGGTGGTGAGGCGGCAGTCTAGGAAGAAGAGCGCCATGTCGTTTTAATGTGGAATCGTCCTCGATAACGTCCTCCCCCATCACGATGTGACTCGTCTCGATAAGTTTGTTACCTTTTTTTTTTTTTTATTGCTGCTTCCTTCCGTATGTAGATAACTAATAATCTCTTTCTATTCGCATGCAGTGTGGAGCGTACAGGAGAGTCGCCTCCACGGGCTAGTCTGTTGTCGAATCTTACGGGCAAAAGAGCCATGGTAGTCTTTGAGCCATTGGCGGTGGGGACGCGCCAATGGAGCGGCTTGTTGAGGAGTTGGCGCTGCTGCGCGCATCAAGCCTCGCCAGAGTAAGGCCGAAGAACAAGGTTACTTGAGAGGCGGTCGAGCGCACATAAGGAATGGCCAGATTAATGCGTTCTTTGGAAGCGCATTGGCTAGTGCTAAAGAAGAGGCGAGGTTTAGGTGCATCGCCCACAAGCTTGCGAGAGGAGAAGATGGCTCTGTTAGGGCGGATAAATCGTGAGCGCCACTGTTCAATATAAGTCATCCGCGTCAGGGCTGAAGTACTGGAGAAGGGGTAAGGATGGCTGCTCGAGGAGTTGGGGAGCTTGCGTCAGCTGTGAAGGGCATCCGGAGACGCCAAGAAATGAAGCTGCGTAAGCTCGTTTGGAATATGATGAGAATTATATCCTCATCTCATTTTTGCCATTCTTTGCCGGGTGGCTCATCGACCATGGTCTGGCGCATACTTCTGCTCTTAGCACCCTTGAGTCCAAGGAGGTAGTGGACGCATTTGGTGGGGTGGTCCAATATGCCTTGGCGAGAGGGAAGTCGGAGGTCGTGGAGGCGCCGCAAGAAGTCGACTTGCTGAAGGTACCTGCTGAAAAGGTACTGGTTATGATCGCTGATCCTATGATAACCTAGTGGCTGCTATGAATAGGATGAAGGCCTTAGAGATTCCCATGATTCTTGAAATGGAGCGCGACGGGATTATCCCATAGGTGTTATTATGGAAGGGTTGACCTTAGCGCGCCATCGTCTGATAATGCGAAGCGCTCGGACTATTTTTGAAGCCCGATGACTCTCACTTCAAGTGTTCTGTTTGCTCGCCCGTGGACATTCTGAATCCCTTTGCTTTAGAGAAAGAAATGCCCTGAAGGAAGTGTTGAAGCGCATGCTACGGACTTGCTAAAAGGAAGGTGTGAAAGGTAAAGCGATTTTGTGCGGGGTTGGTGCAGCTCATCTCCCAAGGTCCGACGGGGTGCCGGAGTGTTGCCACTGTATCTCGCCAAGACTTCGGACTTGTTGAAGAGCTAAGCGAGATTGGAGATGCTGCAAGCCGCGTGGGGACTTCATCACTGGAGCGGTCTAAGAGTATATAGATAGGATCTTGTGTTTATGAACATCCTTTTGTAATAACTTATAGTCATTAATAAAAATCTCCTTTTGTTAAGTGCGTGTTAATATTATTGCAACTTGTAATGTGCGTACTTATCTGTTTGTCTTTGCGTAAAAGACGCGTGTTCGTTGTCTCAGTATCCAATTTGTACACAAGCGCGAATAATATGAGAAATTCATAGTCATGTATGAAGATCATAGTATACTTAAAACATAATTTCTAAGTAATTGTGTCATAGTCGTGTATGATGTGATATCTGCATCTTGTAAATATCATCTTAAAGAGTCAAGTGTGTTGATTCCTTATTTTGTTAAACGCGCACCGTATGCATAGTTGCGCGTCCGTCGTGGGATGCGCACCGAACTTATTCCAACGTCTTGTGAATAAGGTGTTTAACAAGGATACATGATCCGATGTTGATGGGTTTGCAACCTCTGAGCTGTGCGCCGTATTCTTCAGGCTTCCGTCTGTTCTTGGGGCAATACACCCTTGCTTATGAACTCCATTATTGGGGTCATCCACGTAGGACCTTCTTCTTTTATTACCGTTGATATTTCCATCTCCGAGATGGATTTGCTCTTCAAAGTCTCCACCAACACTTGTTTTGACAAGTGTGCAAAGCTTGTGGATGAAATTTTGCTTAGTGCATCCGCCTTTCGATTTTCCCCTCTAGGCACCTCGCTTGATGGTAAACTGCAAAGTCTTGGATTAGTGCCTTGGTTTTGTCGAGGTATTGGATCATGTTCTCCTCTTGTACGTATTCCCAACACATGGTTGGCTACTAGTCGGGAATCCACATTTGCTTCCGTGTTGCGTACACCCATTCGAGCTGCAATGCGTAATCCGGATATTGGGCTTCATACTGCCTCATTGTTTGTCATTGTGAACTCAAAACGCAGATGCGTAAGTGAATTCTAGTCCTTCGGGACTTGTGAGGATGAGGCCACGCTCACGATCTGTCGACGCATGAAGAACCATCCGTGAACAAGATCCATGGATCTTGTAGTTCCTTTTTGCTTGTGCGGGTGTATCCTCGGTGTGCGGCTTTTCAATGATGAAGTCGCTAGTATCCGCCCTTTTAACTGCGGTCGCGTGGCTGTAAGAAATGTTGTGTTCACCTAGCAACACGCTCCATACGTAGTCGTCTGATGCGTCGGGTTTGGAGATGATCTGCTTGATGGGTTGATCCGTAATTACCGCAATTGGATGTTCTTGGAAATACCTGATCTTTTGGCGGAATACCATTGCTAGAACAAGCTTTTCCATGGCGCTATAGTTGATCTCCGTCTTCTTGAGCGCCTTGCTTACAAAGTACACGGTGTCTGACTGAGTTCCTATCGGTTAGTAATATCTTACTGACTACTCCATGAGTCGCGGATAGGTACATGATTAACTCTTCCCCGACGGGGTGCGGCGTGAGGGCGCGCCAAGTGTTGTTTAAGCTGTAGAAAGGCTTCTTCGCCTCCGTAGTCGGTGAAATCTCCTTTTCATGCACTTCTTAAGTGTTTTGAAGAGAGGGAGTGACTTGTCTGCTGATTTGGACAAGAATCGATTTAGACCGGCTAGTTTTCCATTGAGAGATTGGACTTCCTTCAACGTCGCGGTGAGGAAGTTCAATGACGACAGTCTTTTCTGGGCATGGTTTAATGCCATCGGCTCTATCGGTATCCGAAACATGCCTTCTGTAGCGCCAAATGTGCATTTTTTAGGATTTAGTTTCATGTTGATATCTTTGAGAGTCCCAAATGTTTCCTCGATGTCGCGCACCAATTCCTCTTCAGTATGGATATTTATGACCAAGTCGTCAACGTAAACCTCGAGATTGCGGCCCACCTGTTTTTCGAATGCCTTATCCACTAACCGCTGGTAGGTGGCGCTTGCATTCTTTAAGCCAAAGGGCATCTTGGTATAGCAGTAGACGCCTTGGCATGTATGAAAGGCCGTTTCTTCTTCGTCTTCCTTGGCCATCTAGATTTGGTGATATCCTTTGTATGCTTCGAGGAAGCATTTGAGTGGGTAACCGCACAAAGACTCTACCTTCCAGTCTATCTCCGGTAGTGGATAACAGTCTTGTGGGCATGCCTTGTTGAGATATGTGAAGTCTACACACATCCGCCACTCTTAGTCACTCTTCTTCACCATGATTGGGTTGGAAAGCCATCATGGTAGTCGCTCTCGCATGATACCGCCTTCACATGTTTGTGTACCTCTGCCGGGATTGCTTGCGCTACGCCTCGGAGCTTGGCCACGCCTGGCGTATCGGTGAGTATCCTTGTCGGATTCTCAACTTGTGTTATGTGATTGGCGAGGTACCCGATCATGTGCTTTGGCTCCCATGCAAAGATATCCGGTTCTTTGCAAGAGTGCGCACACGCCGCTTGCCATTGTCCGTCCGTGATCCTCCGTCGATACTTCTGATGCTGGTAATCGGGATGAATTGCAACATTCAGGTTTGGAATTTTGGTTGCGCTGATGCGGAATGGCGCCGCCTCGCATGTCGTGTTACATTCTCTATGTGGTACGCTGGCGTTGTAGAGAGTAAGAATGCCACCTTCCACTAGGAATTTGAGCATCCCATGCACCATAGATGGTAATCTAGCGCGCATATGGTGATATCCTGGACTTCGATAATGCCATTGTATGGCGAAGGGATTTAATCACCATAAATTCATCGAGCGTCGGAGTGTCCTTTATCGCCTACATCGACTAGTAGGCGATATACGCCCATAGGCCATATCTTCTCCCCTGGTAAAACCGTTAAGCGGCTGCATAGCGGGGCTTAGCGATTGCGTATCTCAGTCGCAATCGTTTGAAACAATGTTCGTACATGATATCTGCGGATGCTCCACCATCGGCGTACATGCGGTGGATATCGTGACCCCTGCATTAATTTCAATGGTGAGCGGCTCCACCGCTGCGTTGTCCGATCAAGGTTGTGAAGGAGATTTCACTTCCACGGGAAAATTTACGGTGACTTTTGCTGGTTACTGTGCCATGATTGTATCATGTAGATTGTGTCGACCTTGTCTTTGGGTGCCTCTTTCTTGTTTCCGATCTTACGCCTATCTTTTCCTCCTTGATGTTTTTGACCAAATGGTCCAATCTGCCTTCTTTAACTAGTTTATCAATAAGTTGGCGCGGCCGACGCATTCATTGGCGGTGTGGCCCTTACGTGCGTGATAGTCACATTATCCATTCCCCAGCGCCGATCTTCCGAAGGTCGCATAGGTGGGGGTCTTGGAAAATTCGCCTTCGCGAATATCTCCTTTAGGGTCTTTGTGAGTGGGGTATACTTGTCGTTATCTCGTCCACTCCCTTGGGCTGCGGTAACTCTGATACGGTTACTACTTACTCGGTCGACGGATTGTCTCGAGGTTGTTCCTATGACACGTAGTTGGAGTAACCTTTCTTGCTATCCGGCCCGCTTCTCCTGGATGAAGGACCTTGTGCGTTTCATGAGTTCATCAAAGGTTTTGGGGGATCTTGTCGTTCAACCTTTTGATGAGTTCTGGGTTATTGATCCCATTCATGAACCACGAGATCTTCAACACTTTGAACGCCTTAACTGTATGCACTCATCTTTCGCTCCACATAAGCGCTTGTGGATTCCCCGCCTTTGTTTTACCCGGCGAGTTCGATAGGGTTTTAGCGCACTTCTTCCTTTGAGTGAAGTTCAGGTAGGAATGCTTTCCGCGACTCTTGAAGCCATTGATGCTTCTGCGTGGAAGCTTCTTTGAACCAATTTCGCGCATTTCAACCAGGTGTGGAATTGACCATGTGGCACCACACGGGTTGTGGCCAATTTTCAATTGTAGCGGCTGATTCGAAAAATTTTAGGTGATCGTCCGGATCACCTGTTCCATCATAAGTTTTCACGTTGGCGGGCATGCGCCTTCTCTTGTTTTCACGAGAAGTCGCCGATGCGCCGAGTGATCGCATCCACTTTTGGCGGCGCCATGGGAGGGACATGTCCTCCTCCTCTTGATCACGATAGTTCTTCCTAGACTTCCGGTGTCGGTTTATTTGTCCCCGTCATCCAGGAATTACCGGAGGATGAGTTTTCTCTCTTTGGCGCTGCGGCGACTATCCTCCGAGTTTCCGCTTGAAGGGCTTTCACTTGGGGAGCACCTTCGCCCAAGTCTATCCTGAATTCTGCGGCCACCAAGCCTGGTGTGGACATTGGTACGCCGTTCATCCTCCTCGCTTCCTTCCGAATCTTTGTGAATTAGATGTATCATCATCCTCAAATCTCCTCCCAATTCTGTTAAACATTGGTGGTCGGCGGCTGTCCCTCCCGCGCTTCTCCTTCTGACGGCGCGATGGGGATGTTTCGTATTTTGAGTCGAAGTTTAGTCGGGCATCCAGGCTCTGACTTGACCTTTTCTTTGCTTCCTCTTGCATGAGAGCGGCCAAAGTTTCATAATTTTGCTATACAAAGTCTCCTGGTGCTAGCTCCGGTGCGACTCCTTCTAGAGCAAGAGTGCCTGTTTCTACCACTGCGCCCTTGTTCCTATCGGGTGCATCTGGTGCCTTTGTGAGGTCAGCTTCTAGCACTGAGTGGAGAGGAGTAGCAAAAGGGTCGCGCAGCCGGTCTAGCTACTTGGTGGTGGTTGTAGTGGCTTGGGTTGTCCCCCGAGCGTTGCTCCGTAGGGAGGACTAGGTGCGGGCCTAATCCTCGATTTTTAGCAACACCGGTTGTCCCAGTAGTGCCGCTTAGAAGGCGATCCGCTTTGCGACTTCTTTCTGTAAGGTCCGCTTGCGATCGCTGATTTCCGTGCTTCGTCATTCTAGTTCTTAGTTCTTAGTGATGGTCCCACGGATGGCGTCACTTGTTGATACAAAAGTTGGGCGTTCTTTGTTTGGGCTCTGGTTCTCGTACCAATTGATGATTCTTTGCTTGAGACCTGCGCACTAAGTAAACAGAAAACACCGCTAGACTTATCGTGGGATTGTCTCCCACGATTATCCTCCGGCGTGAGAATAAAATGTCGGTTTTAGGGTTATGGAGAGTTAGGGTTTTAGATCGCATCTTTAATGAGGGATAGGGTTCCTTTATATACGCACGAAATCCTTGTTGGTTTCGTGTTCCTAACCTTCGGCGTATCCCGCCAAAGTCGGTAGGTAAACGATTATCTCCAAAGTTAGGAGATATCCGATATCTTATTCCATAAATAAGTTATGGGTTTGGGCCGTTATGAGCCCCAACGCTTATCGGCGTAGCCCAGTTCGTGCTGAGCTTTCTAGTATCGGTCTTTGGTCGTGTTCGTGACCCGAATATAGACTATACATCATCAGTTGGTTTTAGGTCAAAAGGATCATGCACCTTTTCACGTCAAATTAAATAGTGGTTAATTATAATTCAATGTATGTCGGACTTTTTTCATGTGAAAGACTTATGAGACATACAATACAAAACTTACTAATATAGAAACTATATTAGCCTTTGAACTTGCTCATTTGGAATTCATCGTGCCTAAAATTTAGGTGGCACGACAGATCCTTTTTCGTGCTTATGTCAATTATCTCTTGCAATTTCGTGTTAGCATATGTTAAGATGGTCTCTAGTCTATCATTCGTAGGGAAACGAAATTCAAAGCATCACAGAATGCGTTCATAAAAAGGCATACCTTTAATGTTACGTACATCAATTGATAAACATTTCTATGATTATTTTTTTAAGAAAAAAATGGACAAAATTATATACCCGCTACAATTGTTTTGACAACACTTACATGCACATAGCACTCTTAGGCCGAAGGTCCCTTGGCAATGAACATCATTCATGAAATGCTTAGTACCAAGGTTTTCAAGATCGTGATCCTACTCAAGATCATTTTCGTTTTTGCAAGATCGAAATTATAAGATCCAAAAGACATTCAAACCGACATGTTAAAAAATCCATTGTCGCGTACGCTAAAAATCAACTGGTTGTAAGAGCTCCACATAGAGGAGAAAACCTTTGGTCCCAAAATCTCATCCAACCACTTGTAATTTAAGATTTGGGAACATTTTCAGTCATCTGTTTATACATGCTCCTTTTATAAGTTTTTCTCTTCTTATAATGCTTTGCTTAGGCATAGCTTGAAACAACTGGAAGGTGAACGAGGAGCGCGAAGTACGAGTCAGATCCTTTGAATATAATGTTCGAATAAAATTCTCAACGTTTTTAAGTATTTAAACATAAGCTCCAGTGTATGCTCGTTAATAGTTGGTCTAAATATCTTGTGTATTGCTCTTGTTTCTCTACGCGTTGATTCGGCATATGATTTTGGAGATGCCACCTTTTCTTTGAAGTTTTCACGATGTGGCAAGACTGATCACACTACAACAATTAGGAGGACGGGCGAGGAGACTTTTGACGGGGACGCCTATGTCCTGGCCGAAAGTCGCTAAACGATAAAAACCCTGCTGAGCTGGCACACAAACTCGCTGACCGTTTACTAAATTTTCAACGCACACTTTTGGCGAGGACATGTCCCCGCCGAAAGTAGATTTGATATTTGGCGAAATTTGACCAAAGTTGTAACTCTTAATTGTTCCCGGTTTTTTTCCCGCCACTACTTTTAGCGGGGATATGTCCTCGCCAAAAGGTTAGTAATGTGTATCTAACCTTTTGGCAGGGACATGTCCCTGCTAAAAATGTTATCCAATTTTCCCTCCTTGCAGATACTTTATTCCGCCAAAATTTTCTACTAATGATAATAGCTTTTGGCGGGGACATGTGTTGGTGCCAATTTATCCCGCCAAATTGCAACTTTATCCAGCCAAATTTTTACTTATATATAACCTAACATATCATCCTCAATTCGGCAAAACACGAATAACCCAATCGTTAATTCCCATAAAACACACATAACAATGGCTGGTTACACGCCGGAAGAGGAGTGGTCAAAGGTTTTATCGAACCTACCACTCTTTGATAAAGTTCTTAATACATATGGCGATGAAATTATTTCTAAATATGGTTCTTATAAGAACATTAGCCCGTGGATGAGAGATATCATTATGAAATGGTTGAGGAAAAAGCCATACTACAGATAGATGTTGGCCGATGCTGATAGTGAAAGAATGGAGGCAAAAGTCGATGAACTCGGAATGAGGATAACAAATCTTGAAGCTTTATTTGAACATTTCATCAAGCAAAAGAATGCAAGGGAGGAAAAAGGTGGTGCAGGTTCTAGCAAAGTGGGAAGTAGTAGCAAAAAAAAAAGTGAATGAATGGGCGATGTTTGTTATGGTCTATGTCGTGTGTTTCGTTTTTGTGTCGAGTTGTTTTGTTTTAGTTGTTTCGTTTGCTTATCGAGTTGTTTTGTTTGCTTGTCTAGTAGTTGCGTTTGAGTCTATATGAAATGTATGTGGTTGAGAACTCTTGCGTGTTTTGAATAAAAGGTTTGCTTTCGTGTTTGTTAATTGTGATATTGTCCTTCAGTTCCAGACTTTATGCATATGTAATTTAGTGTTGGAAAATTGCATATTTGAAATACCCTGCTGTTTAAAGGGGTGTTTGGATATGGATTTAACAAGCAGATGATTAGTGTCAAAAATCAAGTGTAAAATATATACGAATTAAATTACAAAGCAGATTACATTACAAATAGAATTACATTACAAGCATATGATTGGGTTTTTTAAAGGGGTGTTTGGATATGTTTAAAGGGTTCTTTATGCGTATGTAATTTAGTATTGAAAATTTGCATATTTGAAAAACCATGTTGTTTAAAGGGGTGTTTGGATATAGATTTAACAAGCCGATGATTAATGTCAAATACCAAGTGTAAAATACATACGAATTACATTACAAAGTGGATTACATTAAAAATCGAAGTACATTACAAGCAGATGATTGAGTTTGTTTAAACGGGTGTTTGGATATGTAAAATACATAATAATTACATTACAAATCGATAAACATTCAAACATTAAAGCGTACAAATTACGTCGTTACAAGTTAATCGATAAAAGTTTAGACATTAATTAAAGCATACGAAATTACATTACAAATCAACAAATGTCCAACATTAAAGCGTAAGAATTACATTACATATCGATAAAAGTTCAAATATTAAAGCATACGAATTACATTGCAGATCGATAAAAGTTTAAGCATTAGAGCATACGAATTACTAATTGGATTACGCGTATAGTTTTGGATCATTTGCGGATAGATAGGTTAGGTATAGTTTTGTAGATAATTATGTGATCACGATTTTTGAACCGTTTTGATGAATTTGGATACATATGATTATGTTTAGCAAATTTGGATATATGTGATATTATATTTATCGAATTTGGCGATGTTGTAGCATAAAACATGTTCTATTAACAGGTTGTTATTGTGCAGATTTTTTTCGGAAAAAATCTGGAAATTACCCAATTTGCAGAAATAAGCTGCAAAATGGGTTAGAGGCTTTTGGCGGGGACACGTCAGCGCCAATATATAGGTTAAACAGTTTAATATGGTTTAAACTTTTAGCGGGGACATGTCCCCACCATAAGTGATGATCTCAACAGTGGATACCACTTTTAGCTGGGATCTGTCCCTTCCAAAAGTGATAATCTCAACAGTGGATAACCTTTTTAGCAGGGACATGTCCCCGCCATAAATGATGATCTCAACAGTGATACCACTTTTAGCGGGGACCTGTCCCCGCCAAAAGTGATTATCTCAATAGTGGATAACCTTTTTAGCGAGGACATGTCCCCGCCAAAAGTAGTGATTAATTAACTTAATCATTGTCTTAGTGATCTTTTGAGTTAATTTAATAACCTTTTGGCGGGGACATGTCCCCGCCAAAAGAGATGACACGTTGGACAATCTTTGACCAAATCAAAGGCTGCGGGTCCCAAAAGTCCCCGCCAAAAGACTAACTTTGTCCTCGCCAAAAGTATTAGCGACTTGGTGTTAGCGGAGACGCTTCGGCGGGGACTTGTCCTCGCTGAAAGTTATTAGAGGGGACATGTCCTCGCCGAAAGCGTCAAAATGTCCCCTCCAATTGCAATCAATGTGGTAGTGTGAAAGATCGAAGGGTGAAGTGTGTAACATGTCATAACCATATTTTTTCCCAAGTTATGGTGTTTAGTCATATTTAATCAATGTGAAGTGTCTTTTATAATCACTAAAGTTTTTTTTGAACGACAATAGAAATAGCAACTAGCAAGGAGCTTGACGAATTTACAAGAGATGGATAGAGCATTACAAGGGTCATTAAACCACGCTATCCAATTCAAAGGCTTCTTGCATCGACTAACTATCCAACTAAAAGATAAGATCTTTATGTCATTGAAAAGAAGGTTCTTTTATGGTTTCTTCGGTGAGAATGACATTGTTTCTAAAATGCCATGAGGACCAAATTGTAAGTATTGAAAATGTAAGCTCTTGAACGTTACAAATAACAGCTTAACGAATCATATTGTTGAGATGGGATTAAAAGGGAATATTGTAACCATCATTTGGAAAATATACATGTTCAAATGTCCTCTTGAATATTGTCAAATGTCTAAACAAGATAATTAGTGAAAAAGCAAGCTATTTAGTGACAAACTTATTCCATCTAATTTGAAGAACCATACTATAAAAAGTCAAAACCATGGTGGAAAAACTCAATTCCTGAGTAGGGTTTGAGCTTTGGCAGTGTTGAAAACATAATGGTTTATAAGCACTTTCATTTTCTTATATATATTTTTTTGAAATTGATGAACTCACTTTGTTAAATAAGCTTATTACAAACAATCTCAAACGTTATCAATTTGATGTAAACCATCTCAACCAAGACACCAATTTGCGTGACACACTTTACGATTATACATATATACTAAAGAAGGGAAGAAACGATGTTGTACCTTTGGAATAAAATATTCGAAAATTGTCCGGGCTTTGTTTTTAGATTAGATAAAGCCGAAAAATTTTGTGTTAATGCTCTTAAACTTTCCAGAATCCTCTCACACATAGATGTCTCATATCATCAAAATAGAAGACCTAGGGGTTTTTTATGGCCCGCGATTATACTTAATCAGAATAGAGCCTTTAACAAATTGTCTACAAATTTTAGGGGGTTTTGAACTTTATGAAAAGGGTTATCTAGACAAAACATGAAGAACATGTACATGTTGGTCTTTGATTGTGTTTTTCTTTTGTTGGATTTTGTGTTTCGATTGTGTTTTGTTTTTTGGTTTTGTTTTTGGCTGAGTTGGCAGTCGTACGGGTTCTCACATGTATCGTGGCCTTGTTAGACCTGTAACTTGAATAGCAGACATGTATAAAGAATATATATATATATATATATATATATATATATATATATATATATATATATATATATATATATATATATATATAATATATATATATATGTAAAGTTTGATGGAACTTAAATGAAGCTTTTAAGTTTATCTTTTTATATGTTGAGCATATGTAAAGGATATATTAACGAGACAACAGTGATTTGTATGCTCAATATGATAAGCTCAAAAACTACAATAGACTGATCTTTTCCACATTAAAACAAGCCCATAAGCCCAAAAAATAAGCGCTCTTTTTGGATTTGCAATTTTACTAATGCGAGCTTATATTTAACTTTTCCAGGTAAGATAGCTATCACTTATATTATTGTTATATTAATATGTTTCAGGAACTGACATTAAGGGTGTGTTGGGATTAGCTTATTTTACACTACACTTGATTAGGTGGTGCACTAGGAGATTTGCGTATGTGTTCTTGGAAGACTTGCCACGAAAGACTGAAAGACGCGTTACAGTGGCGGTAATCTATTGTATTTTGCAAAAACTTAAATGGGTTAAAACATGAAATGGGTATTTGATATTTTTTTTTGTTCAATTCAGTTTGTAAGTCCGGGATATGGATGTTTAACTTTTAATTTTTTTGTTTGGCATGACCCATGGTACCTATAAGTAAATACCCGTGTATTGAATTGATATGTATAATTTCTAGATAGATTTAGATATATATTAATGACGTATGAAATTGTTGACTTGGCATGAATTTAAAGCACAAATTCCATACTACTCATCAATGTTTGGATGTCCCAAAACCAAAACACGCCTGTTTGAAATCTTAGTCCTCATAAGGGGATAGCAACCGTTGTTCATAAGATGTAGACTCAGTCATGTCCATATCAATAAATAATCAGTTTACAAACGAGATATCGTCAAGTGTCAATTAGAACACCCATGATGGTGCTATTCAGTTCAGAGTGTCTACAAGGTATGTGAACATTGCGTATAACAAAACGGAACACACACCCATAGAATGAAAAGACACCCGCCCCCGCAGCAGCATGCGGGCTACACCCACCTCGTTTAACACAAAATTTGATGTAATACTACTCTATTATATATACCACAATCAAATATTATTATATTACATTTTAATCTTTTACTTCTTTTTTCTTTTATTTGTATCTTTCTAATGTCCTAACTATAATATGATATAATAAAATAAAAAACAATTTAGTGTAGAAATTTGATGTCATACTTCAGAGATGAACTTACATTTGATGCAATTATATTTCATAATATAACACCCTGAAACCGGGCCTAAGCCTTTTATTACAAGAATGCAATTTGACTAAGTTGACTACGACTTTTACAAGTTTTAAGGAGTCACGGGATTGGTTGGTCATACTCGGTAGTCAAACTATAAGTATTAAACATTATGTAAATGGTTATAGGAAATAAGACATGTCATAAATACAAGAGAAATGTACTTAAGGGACCTAAGTTGCCAATTAGGCAAACTTTCCTCCTACAATAATCAGGATACTTCTACTAGTATCATTAGATTTTTAGGAATGAGTGGGTGTGTTGTGTGTGACGTGAAAGAAAAGGAGGGAAAAGACAAGATGGTTTTGGTGATCAATTGATGAAGGATTAAAGCTTTAGCGCATGTGATCCATCACTAACCATGTCCATATGCAAGTAAGTAACCCTTAATTGAGGTTAATTAGAGAATTGAAAGTTAGGGTTCATATACCTAATTTGGGGAAATTGGGTAAATGATGTTTTTAAGTTAATTAAAGATGTTATGATGATTATGGGTTAAGTTTTATTAAGTTAGTAATTTATTGATTGATCATCATATAATCAAGATATGATTATATAATGATTAGAGGTGTGTAAGAAATAGGATATGGTTATATAAACCATTGTCATAATTATTTAATTATGATTATTAAGTGTTATGATAATTGACCTAGGATGTGAAGAATAGGCTAATGATGGTATTGATGATGATGATTCTAATTGATATCACTATCTTGGAATCAAGGTAAGTAAACCGATTATGATGTGATGTTGTAATGATTTTATACATTACATGTTATGTGACTTGTTATGTTAAGGTATTTAAGTGATTGAATGTATGTGCTTATGTGTATGTGTGTTTGAGACTAATTTGGCATAACTAGTCATGAAAGTTATCAAGGATTTGGATTAGGCTAAGATGTGTTGATGAAATAACCTATAAGGATTATTGGTGCATTAAGTGAGTTAAGGTATGTGTTAATATTTAATGATTGTAATGGTTTAATGAGTTATGATGGGTTATGTATGAATGATTATAATATTATATTATGATCGTTTTACTTACTAAGCCTTGCGCTTACGGTTTAAGTGTCTAACATTTTGTAGGTTTAAACATGAAGAAAAGGTAATGCTTGGAAATAAGGCTTAAGGATTCTAATGAGGAAGTTAAGAAGGTTGGTAAGAAAGTAGGAGCTTAGGTAGATACCGAGCTCAAGTCAATGTTGTACCCCCGGAAGTCTAAAATGGTTTGTAAGTGTGTCGTGAAGTGTCAAAGTATATTTCATGGTCTTTGAAGTAATTGGGTTGTCAAACGGTATGTTATAGCCTGGTCTTAGTGTTTATGGTCATGTTTAAAGAGGTGTTTGGAATAACGTGTATTTATACCCATTTTGGGTTGTAAATGGGTTAATGATTATGAACATAATTTAATTTGTAAAGTTAATTCTTTTTTAAAGGTTTGAAGTAATTCGGAAGTGGTAAAGGTTGTGTGTATTGAAAATGGGTCAAAACGGGTATTTTACATAATACCCGTCATTTTGTAAAGTACCATTCGGAAGGTCAATTGGTTAATGTTTATGCATGAAAATGATATATATGAGGTCTTAATAAATTCTGGAAATTTTGGTGTCTTTCCGAGTAATAGATGTCATTTTCCGGAAAAATGGGTCAAAAGTGCATAAAAGGGATATGCAGAAAAAGGGGTGTTTGGGACAAGGTCCTTTTTAACCCATTTTGGGTCAAACAGGTCAAGAATGTTTGGAAAAAACAATGTATATGGTAAAGTGTTTGTAAAGTGGTTAAAATAGTTGGAGAACTAGTTAGAGAACTAGTTGGAGAACTAGTCGAAGTCAATTTTCGAAAAATCATATCTTTTTAACCGTAAGTCATCAAGGGGTCTTGCCACCCGTCATTTCAAAGGTAATTGAGTCTAGTTACATGTAAAAATACTTTCAAGGGTCGGTTTGTTACAAAATTATATCAATTCAACGATTAGCAACCGCATGTCAGTTTTAAGTCAAGTCGTTTCCGCGTAAAAGTTTAAATTTTCATGTTTTAAGTCGTGTTACAACTTGGTATCAGAGCTTTGGTTTAAGTGAATTAGGTTTCCACTTTAGGTTGCCTAGACTTAAACCACTATTAGATGTGTTAAACATAAGAGTAGTAATGTGTAGAAGTAAATGTTTAAGTATTGAAGCAAATTATGAGATAGGTTATATGAACTTAAGTAGATAATGATGAATGTGATTTATAATGTTAGCATGTATGTGATATAAGTCCGTAGAGGACTTGAAATGTTTAAATGATAATCGATGTGAACTTGGTTAGTGCCGGTAATCGCTTTGTGATTATAAGAATGTATTTTAAGAGTGGTGGTAATGGAATGTGATTAAAAGGGTAAATGGTATTAAAGATGGGATAATAGTTAATTAAAGTATTTGATGCTTAAAGTATGAAATGTAGTAATGATGAGTGTGCTGAATTATAATGTGATGGTAAAATGAGAATTGCCACACTAATTATTAAGCATCTATTAATACGAAAAGTAAATAATGGGATTAAAGAAACGATGACAAGTAATGATGAGATGAAAGTGGTATAGCTAATGTGCTAAAACTAAAAGAGATGAGTTAAGAATGTAAGGATATGTTGCCTAACTAAACACGAAGAGATCGTGTTAATATATAAAGTGTATATAAACGATAAATGCAAGTTAATGAAGGTGTTATTGAACTAACCTATGTAAAGTTAGATGTAAAAAAAATTGAATAACCTAAAAGATGTAAGAGTAAAGATGTGGAAAATAGTTAACGCACATTAAAGAATGTAAGTTGTAATGAGAAATGTAAACACATAATACATGTATAAGTATGATAAGCAGGTTTCATATACTTTATGATGCTTGCTTTAACTAAATAGCATGAATGGAATAATGTATGTATTAAAATACTAATGGCTTGGATCCAAGTTAAATGTGAAAGGTTAAAGATGGCTAATGATGGCATCCTTCGGGTTGGCCTAGCTAATGATGTTAATGATGGTATCCTTCAGGATGTCCAAGCTAATGATGTTAATGATGGTATCCTTCGGAAGGACCAAGCTAATGATGTTAATAATGGTATCCTTTAGGATGATCAAGTTAATGATGGTATCCTTCGGGATGACCAAGCTAATGATGTTAATCAAGGTATCCTTCAGGATGACCAAATTAATGATGTTAATGATGGTATCCTTTGGGATGATCGGGATGACCAAGCTAATGATGTTAATGAAGGTATCCTTCGGGATGACCAAATTAATGATATTAATGATGGTATCCTCCGGGATGACCAAGCTTGAAATGATAAGGTGAGATGGATCCAAGCTAGAAAAGAGAAAAGTTAAAAGTGAAATATTTAATTTACAAACAATGAATGTGAGATGAGAAAGAGAAACTAAAGTTAAAATGTGTAACGAATAGGTGTGAATGTTATGTCGAAAGTGTATAAGTAGGACGATTTATGATTTCCTTGATTAAATGGATTGGGATGCCTTTTCATTTAATTAAAGAAATTGTGAATCTCCGAACCATGAGTTTATGTTTCTTGATTTACATAGACTGGGACGCCTTTCCATGTAAATGAGGAAATATAAATGAGTGGGCTTATATGTTCTCGACATGGCGTGAGTAAGGTAAAAAGGGTAGAAAACGAATGTCTAGAATTAGTTAGAAGTTTTACGAACTAAGATAAGCGGGGTAGAATTAGAATGCGACTTGTAAATTGAGACATTGAGTGAAACCAACCACTTGGAGTTTAAAGTATAACTCAAAAAGATTAAGAAATTGGTAATGATGTTATAACATTCCTTGAGGCGTGGTTCAAAATATGAGTAATGATAGTAACGGATGCTAATTATTATTATTACCCTTATGTGTAAATGTGAAGGTGTAAGTTAAGTTTGACTTTTTGAAGTCAAAGTGTTAAAAGTTCTTATGAGACTCATAATATTTGACGATAAATTGTAGAAAGAAGTAGAGAAAATGAGACACTGTAATGAAAATGTTAACTGTTGTTCCCGTTTCACAATCGTTTAAAAACAATAAAAACAACTAATTGTGAACAATGACTGAAAAGATGCAAGTAAAGATAAATTTTAATAAGATAAACACACTGAGTAATTTTCAACCTTTATATTCTTTATTAAAACGAATAAAAAAGAATACATTACCCAAGTACTTGTGGAACAGTACTTGGGATTGAAATGACAAGTTTGGTATGACTCCTCACTAAGCTTAGGCTAAGTCTAAGCACAACTACACATGAACCACTGAGGTATCTCAAGGACATAGTTGTATTTGGAGGAGTGAAAGATTGCTTGTGTGTGTGATTTACAATTAATGCACAAGCTTAAAACTTACACTCCATCTCTTATGCTATTTATACAAGTATGTTTTTAACTCTATCCTAGATGACAAACTGACAGGTTACAGAAGACAAAATACTTATGTATTTTGTCTTTGTTTACATTTGCTATTTAGATTAAGTGACAAGGCTGCTTTCTTCTTGTCAGTGATGACACTAAGCCTGATAGTTAACGATTCAGAGAAAGTTTGACTTTGGTTGATAAGGACTTCGTCTTATCTGTTCAAACTTATCCCGCCTTGTCCCGCTCATTCTTCAGTCTTCATAGCCTTCAGTCTTCATCTTCAGTTTGTCTTCAGTGGTAGAAGTTGGTGAGGAGTTTCGGGATTCAGTGAGTTATTGTCATCACTCACTGAATCCACCATCTTCTTCTTGACTCAGTCTTCACCCCTTAAGTTCCGCCTTACTGAGTGGAGAGACTTCTTCTTTGTCTCTTACTGAGTATCCCGAAGACAGCTCACTGAGTGACTATGCGCTCAGTGACTTGTTAGTGTTTAAAGGACTAAACACTTAGGGTATTTTCTATTCAAATCCTAGAATAAAGGGGTTTGGGTATTCACTGAACCCAACAGTCTCTTCCTATTTGGATATACAAATAGCCTAAGTGTTTGATCAGTGCAAGTGAGCAAATGGCTTCTTCTTACACTGAATGTACTAATGAAACATAATAAGGAACACTGAATATTTTGACAAAACATACATCGTTTATTGATCAGATTACAAGGTTCCTATCACTAATACAAAATACAAAATGATAAATTTGCTAGTGATGTCAATCAAGGTGGATTCCTAGTGCTTCTAGCTTTGGTTTCTTTGAGAGGAGGGTTTTTTTGTCAGGGTGCTCTCTTATCTTGGCATTCAGGTCAGTGTAGAACCTGATGTTTTCAGGAGTTTTGATTTGAGAGGCCCTTTGGTAAGTAACTTGCCATTGTAGCTACGCCTACCTGATCAATGTCACTCCATCTTTGGAATGCTGGGTTCCCATAGACATCAATAAAGAAAAGTCCTCTTTCAGGCTTTTCTATGACTAAGCAATTCACAAACTTTACCCCTTCAGGAAGCTCCCTGTTGTAGTCAAAGCCAGGCACCTTGGCTTCAGGCTCAGATTCAACCCTTTTCCTTTTACCTTGGGATGACTGAGGTTGAGATCCTTGAGCCGCAGTAAGAGCTGGTTGTATCCCAAGTTGTGCTGTTGCTTCCCTTAATCTTTAATAACGCTTGCTGAGGAACTTCATCAGTTCTTTGACCACTGCATTTTGCTTCTTCTCGATGATAGGACCAAGCTCATCAAGTTCAGTGATCCCAAAGTCAGTGAACTTTAAGAGATCATGAACCTCAAAATACCTTTTATCATCCCCCCTGTAAACATTCATTGCCAGTGGTTTGGATCTGGGGATGATTTTCACATCAGTGATTTTCTCAGCGGCCCTTCTGCTTGTCATGGTCCAGTGGTAGTGATCAATCCTTTCTTGCCTGATTGCAACATTTCTCTTGTTTTTTTCTTCCATTTTATTTTTAAAGGCAGCTAATTCAACATCCTCAGCTGCTTTGAACTTTTGGCCTGCTTGTCCTTTTTCAAGAATTTTAGGATTGATCCCCAACTTCTCAGCTTCCTCAAATACGACCTGGACCAGGGCTTCTCTGCTTTTCTTTTCCCCCTCAGCCTGTTTCTTTTGCTTGCCTTCCTTTGCAAGATAGGCACTGAGCTGTTCAGGAGTAAGCAGGTACCTGATGCCACCAATTTCATAGGGGATCTTTTCAGGCTCTTTTGTGGTCATTATGGCTTTGCCTTTATCCTGAGCTAATGAAGAAGATGTTACCAGTGGAGGTGTGGTTGTGATTATTGGTGTTGTTGTTGCGGTTGACATTGTTACTGAGGTTGTTGCTGTTGTTGCTGTTGGTGGGACTGATGAGATTGGTGTTTCTGATATAGGTTGAGCTGGCTCCCCCTCAATATGAGAAGGAGTCTCTTCAGTAGCTTTCTCCCCTTCAACTGTTGCTGCAACTTCAGTGAGAGCAAGAGTTGTTTTAGATACTGAAGGAGAGGGAGCTGCTTGACCTTTAAAGGCTTGATATATCTCCGAGACCATCGATTTGATATCAGATGTATCTTGTTGAAGACTTGTGACCTTTTCAGCAAGATTGGCCTGTGATAATTCCAGTCTTTGTCATTCTAGGCCCGAGATTCCAGGCAATAGAAGAAGATGATTTAGCCAGATCAGTAACCTTTGCATCCAGTAAACCCAGGGTGGATTGAAGAGACTGTACTGAAGAGTGAAGACCCTGAACATTTGCAGAGTTGAGCATGTTGATCAGTTCCGTGAGACGGGATGAATTCTTCATGTAGACCTTAGTAGCCTTGAGCAATTTGGAGTTGAGTGCTGGGTTTTCTTTGACAGAGTCCCTAATTTCATCCAGTTTGGTGTGAGACTCTTGAAAGTATTTAAGGAATTTTGTCAGGTTGTCATCCAGTCTGTGTAGATGTTCATACATGAGATCCCTGTGCTCATCAGTGTTTGCATTGGCAATAACCATTTCAGCTTTTAGATCTGCATAGCTGGTAGCTGCTTCAACATGCTGATTCCAGAGGGTATCAGTAACACCAAAATATAGTCTCCTTGTAGCCCTTTTAATCCACATTACCAGCTTCTTTTTAGTGAGTGGAATGGAGTTGTCATACTGCTTCCATTCATCAGATGTTGAAGAGTCTGAGGAAGCAGAGGAGTCGTCATGAAAGGGTGACTCCTCAGGCTTCTTTGGATCAGGCTGAGGTTCTTGTTCTTTTTGTTGAACCTCAGCGTCTATTTCTTCTCCAACAAAAAGGATTTCATCTTCACTGTCAGCAAGCTCTTCATCAAAAAAGAGTATTTCATTAACCTCATCA
Organism: Chrysanthemum makinoi; assembly: GCA_910596185.1. NCBI lineage: Eukaryota > Viridiplantae > Streptophyta > Magnoliopsida > Asterales > Asteraceae > Chrysanthemum > Chrysanthemum makinoi. The sequence continues at coordinate 62,889,569 of OU343222.1, read as the reverse complement.
ACAGTAAGTAAATTAGTGGTGGTGATGGGTTCCGTATCAGCGGGTGGTTTTTGTCCCTCTGAGTCTTTGTCCCCCTGTGACCCCTCAGACACTGATGGGTTTTTCCCAGTGCCTTCGCCGGAGTCAAGATTTTGTGAGTTCCGTATCGGCGGGTTGTTTCTTTCCCTCCGAGTCTTTGTCCCTCTGTGCTCCTTCAAGCACTGGTGGGTGTTTCCCAGTGCCATCCTTAGAAGCAGTGGCAGTGATATCCCTATCAGTGGGTTGTTCTTTTCCCTCTGAGTCTTTGGGATCAGTAGTTGTGCCCTCGGACAAAAGCTTTGATTTGCAAATGTCCTCATCAGGCTTTGTGGAAGGTGCTCCCCTACCAGCGGGTTGTATGTTTCCCTCTAGATCTTGGGGAGTAGTCTGTGGGACCAAGGGCACTGACTGTAATGTATCAGTGTCCTTTCGTTGTCATCGGGGTGGATGTTGCTTGGTCTCCCTTGGGTGGCTTGTCAGTATAACATATTGGATTTCACAAACACATCAAACCATGATCAAAAGTAGGCGTATACTATAAGGTTTTAGAGAGAGAAAGAGTTAGAGGTTTGGGAACTTAGTGAGAGAATGTAAAAGTATTATTATGAGCTATGGGAGGCATACAGTGGGTAAAGACCCGTCCGTCATCCACGGTGTTACTTAACTAAATACTAACTAACATAAAACAACTACGATTACGAGCTTTCTAACGATTACATATACTTGAGGTGACCGACACTTTAATAACTTGATTTACTAAATCCTAACAATCTCCCCCTAAGGGAGGTCACCTCAAATTACATTGAATACAAACAGATATTACATTAAGATTGTTCTTGGATTCTTGTTAAAGTTCTTTGCTCAGAAGCCCGTAGTCTTTGATTCTTCATTTTCGCGTGTTTGGTTAATCCAAGTGAAGATCTTTAACTGATCCACGTGATAATGAGTTTTGAGCCAGCTTTGAGATCATCAGCTACCATAAATCTCTGACTCTTCCTTTGTGGTGTTGTGACTTTTGGACCGACATGCTCACATTCTGGATCATGATATCTTCGCATCAGAGTAGCGGAAGCTTTAGTTGATTCATGATATTTGCAGCAGAGTAGCAAAAGCATGGAGTGAGAATATCAAAGTCGTTGATGCTTTTATCACGATTACTTTAGAGATGAATGTGTTGTGTGAGCATGCGGCTATGGATTGACTTCTCCATTATGATTAGCTGCAAACGTCGGGTATACCTGCATACAACAGTTAGCAATAAAACACACTAAAGTTTCTTTGATCACTTTCGTTCAATTGAGGTACACGGCCCACGGTTCCCCGTTGATCGGTTACAAGTCTGCTTGTGATCAGGTATAATTCGAAGAATCTCCTTGACAGGGTTTCGCATGCTCTAGGCTGTTCTCAAACCGGAACGTTTCAAAGACAACACGGGTGAGTGAACCAGCGAATTTGAGATTCGATTGATGAAAAGAGATTTGAAAAACAATCGATCTTGCTCAATAAAGTGTTTTTTGCAATACAATGAGGGTTTTTGAGAAAAATCAATTATCAATCATAAACACCTTTTATATTTGAAATATAATTACACAGTCGATGTGCTAAAGAAAAGAATTTTTAAGCACAACGACCGGTTTTTCAAAGGTATCCGTCAATCCATAACCTGAACCAGGATTGATTCATAATTTTGAATCGCCCCATTGTTTCTGTTCAATTGTCACATGGTTGATCTATTGGATAGATCTCACATGCCACCTACCAAGAGCTTGTTTGATGTTGGCTCTAGAAGGCTTTCCATCTTCATTTTGAATATGTTTGCATATCACTAAGATGTTCTGGCAATACCACAAGGATAATGCGTAGACTCATAAGATACAATCTCTCTATCCACATTGTGTGAAACATAGAGTCTTCATTTACAGTGTCCTAAAGAGATTTATTTGATGATCTCGTGGCTCTAGACTCAATTGTGCACATTTGGTTCCTATGCCGGAGACTAGGGAGAGGGTCTCCTTCTTCAATATCAACAATCTCTAAGAGAAAGTCGATAGATTATGTAGGTTCCCTGTGAGAATGAAACAAGCCATTTTAAGAGGAACTTGAGTAGCTTGGGAAGTTGTAGTGCAGTGCGTCACTGGGTCCATGACATCTTGTCTTCAATACCGGTGTTACCTTGGTAACAACCAGTAGCATATGTATTGAACCCGGTTTCTGCCCTAAGGTTGAATTAATGGAGGGCTATTTATTTTCACCCTTTTCTAATTCTATTATTTTTCATTCTTCAACCCCTTCAGTGCTTACCGAGACTTTATAACTAGAACCTTGTTGGGTTTATTCCATTTCTAGCTCTTTCTCAGTCCGCACTCTTCCCATATCTCACTTTTCTTCTTTTTTCATCATACCTAAGGACTCTACACTATCTAGTGGATTGTCCCTGGGTAGATCCCTCCGGCTCTGGCGGGATCGTGGGAACGAATACCTAACCTAACCATCCTTATATCACCATACATAAAGTAAATTTGGTCGGTCTATTTGGTATTGTTCAGCTGCCATTGGAACCAATTGAAAACCATTTGAAAATCAATCCAGATACTTGTGATATATTATCAAAGCATTTTGTACCTGAATTGTTTTTGATATTTTTTAATAAAGAGCTCCCCCTCAACATGTGCATCATGTATTTGTAATCGTTTTGGCACACGGAGGCAAGAGGAAGAATTCACTTCTTTGATTAACATTTTCTGAAAGATATCAACATCACTTTCATACTTTGTTAAGGATAATTTTGGAAAGGATGTGTTTTCAAAAAGTTGCTCCCCCTCAATATGTGCATAGAGATTTGAAAGTGTTTTGCACATATTAGGGAGAATCTGCACGTTGAAACAAACCAATCACGTTTTAATCATTTTTTGTTTGAAATAGATGCTCCCCCCTCAACGTGTGCACGGAAAATTTAAAATCGTTTGGCACATGTGGGGAGGAGAGCTTGTAAATCACTTTAAAACCATTTATCGAATTATCAGTTTAAATCCAATTTAAATCACAAATTCTCCCCCGATCACAATTTTCAAATCATTTGAGATTTGTGATCTCTGTAGATTTAAATTGATTTTGAAAACATTTTAGGAGAATTGTGACTTGCTTTTGAAAAATATTTCAACTGATGAGGATCAAAGCTGAGACTTTAGACTCCAAGAACATGCTTGAGTATCTTTTGAAAACATGACATAAACCTTGGTTTGAACCAGTTGTATGACAAATAACCTTTTGATTTAAATGAAATCATTCTCCCCCTCAATCAATGACGTAAGTTGTTGGTTGATAGATAGAGATTTTGACAAATGTCAAGTCCAGATGATTTTCAAAAATTGAGACCGAGTTATTTTTATTAGTTTTCATTAAGATAACAAATATTTTTCAGAAGAATCATTAGAAGGAGAAATATTTGTGAGAGAAACATTTGTCTTTTTAGTGACAAACATTTTTTTTTTAAAATCAGAGTATGAGATGTGAAAAATAAGATAAAGCATGGCTCTGTTCTTTCTTAAAAAAAACGGGTTATAGACTGAAATGACTATAAACCTTTGTTTCACTCTCTCAATTTTTTTTATGTACATTTGAACAACATCTAAAGACCCGTGTCACTCTTTGAATGACAGCACAAAGACCGTAGATATTATAGAATCAAGAAAAACATGACAAAATGACAATATTTTTGAAATTTTTGAAAGTTTTATATTTTTCTATTTGCTTTATGTTGGTTTTATAATTTTGTATTTTGATTTTGAATAACTATTTACAAGAGATGGATGAAGAAAAACCTTTTACTCCTCTTCTTCCTCTTGAAGACGTTTAAGTGTTTCCGGTTGTAGACTCTTTAGACCAAGTCGTGGGAGGATAAACTCAAAACGTTCTCTAGGAAGAACTTTGGTGAAGATGTCTGCTAACTGGTATTCAATCCTTACAAAGTAAAGTTCCACCACACCGTTTTCCACTTGCTCCCTGATGAAATGATGTCGAATTTCGATATGCTTTGCTCTTGAATGTTGAACGTTGTTGCAAGAGAGAGTAATGGCAATTTTGTTATCACAATACAGAGGGATTTTCTTGAATTCAAAGCCATAGTCAGATAATTGGGATCTCATCCATAGGATTTGAGCACAACAAGATGACATGGCTATGTATTCAGCCTCTGTAGAGGATATATATGTACTCATTTGTTTCTTTGAAGACCAGCTCACAAGCTTATCACCCAAAAACTGAGCACCTCGGCGTGCTTCGGCGTGTATCTTGACATCCTGCATGATCGGCATCTGCATAGAACATTAGTGACATACCGGTGTCTTTCGGGTACCAAAGTCCCATATTGATGGTTTCTTGGAGATACCGAAAGACCCGTTTAACCACTTCAAGGTGCTTTTTGGTAGGCTTAGCCTGGTATCTAGCACACATGCATACATCGAACAGAATATCTGGTCTACTGGCTGTAAGGTACATCAGGGATCCAATTATACTACGATATTTCGTTTGATCTACCATGATCCCTGAGTGGTCCTTATCTAGTTTAGTACGCTCTATCATGGGAGTGTCAACAGGGTCACAAGAATCAAATCCAAATTTCTTTAACATCTCATTTGCATATTTAGATTGATTTATAAAAATGCCTTCGAGACTTTGTGAAATTTGTAATCCCAAGAAAAATGACATTTGTCCCATCATTGACATTTGAAATTTGGAGCCCATCTACTTAGAAAAATGGTCACATTCATTGGGGTCAGTCGAGGCATAAATAATATCATCAACATAGATTTGAACGTGAATTAAATGTTTGCCTGACTTTCTGGTGAACAATGTCGGATCAATTGCTCCTTTGAATCCATAGATAGAAGAAACTATGATAGCGTATCATACCATGCCCTTGGAGCTTGCTTTAAACCGTAAAGAGCCTTCTTCAAGCGATAGACATGAGTAGGATGCTCTGGATTCACAAAACCTTCAGGTTGGCTGACGTATACAACTTCTTTAAGATCTCTGTTAAGAAAAGCCGTCTTTACATCCATCTGAAAGACTACCATATTCTTACTAGCAGCATTAGCTAGGAAAATTATGATTGCCTGGATACGTGCAACTGGAGCAAATGATTCTTCAAAGTCAATACCCTCCTCTTGACGGTATCCTTTTGCAACCAATCAAGCCTTGTTCTTTAATAAATCACCATGATCATCAAGTTTTACTTTGAAGATCCACTTTAGAGCAATGATCATAGAACAGTTAGGATCAGGTACTAATTCCCATACATCTAGTCGATCAAACTCATGAATTTCTTCTTGCATGGCATTGAACCAGCTGTCTTCATTCATGGCAGTTTTGACGTCTTTTGGTTCGTTCTTAGACAGTACGGAGTTGAAGAAGCACCATAAGGCATCAGTTGCAAGTTGTTTACGAGTGGTTACTGGACGAGAGGGATTTCCAATGATGTTGTCCAATGGATGATCATGTGTCCATTTTCTAAGGTGTTCGTGTGGTTGTTGTTGAGGAACTGAAGTAGCAGAGTCATTTTCTCCTGATGAAGATGGTTCTGACGATGGTTCAGGAGCAAATATGTTCTCAAACGGGGCATCTTCAGGAGTAGCAAAGGGATTATCTCCATCACAGGTGCCAGACACAATTCCATGATGTACACTTGATGATTGATGATTTGTTGATGAGACAAAGTGATCAGAAGCAGGCGCTTCTTGACTTAATGACATAGAAACTGAAGGATTAACTTCATTGACAAGGATAGGAGCAGCCTCTATTGATGGATTTGACATATCATTAGAAATTGGCTTATAGTGTTCATCAAACATTGGATCAAACAATTTCTTCAAATCATCTTGTGAAGGAGGTACATAAGGAGTTCTTTGGTGAGGGATTTGGTACAAGAGTAGAACTGATGGGACTACTTGATGAAGGTTGAGATCGGGTCGGCGGATTGTCCGGAGCCATTTTCCTGACAGCTCATCGAACGTAACGTGAATATTTTCCATGATATCTCGAGTTCTTTTGTTGTAGATTCGGTAACCCTTCTTGTTTGATGCATAACCTACAAAACTCAATGTCGCCTTAGCTCTTAGCTTACCTAAATCTTGACCGTCATTCGTTGGATAGCACAACGCACCAAACACACGAAGATAGGAGAGATCAGGTTTTCGTTTATGGACAAGTTCGTATGGAGTTTTTCCATGAGATGTGTGTATGAGGGAACGATTTTGGGTGTAGCAAGCGGTGGCAATGGCTTCAGCCCAGAGAAACATTGGAACCTTTGAATAAATTAGCATTGTTCTTGCGGCTTCCACAAGAGTTCGAATTAGATCTTTCAACTACACCGTTGTTGAGGAGTTAGTGGAACACTTCTTTGATGGTGATTCCAACACTTTCATAAAATTGACTTAAGTCTTTGTTGTGAACTCGTGCCATTGTGTTAGAACAATTCTAACCGTATTGTTAAGGCGAACTGAAGCTTGCTTGATAAGTTTGATAATGACATTTGGAGTTTCATCCTTTGTCCTCAAAAACTTTACCCAAGTAAATCGAGAATAGTCATCAACAATGACTAAAATATATTTCTTCCCATTTATCGTTTGCACTCTCATTGGTCCGCACAAATCCATATGAAGGGTATGTAGAACTTCCATTACTGAGTTTGTGGGTTTGGGTTTGTGGGCATATTTCTTGCTTTTTCCCAATTGACATCTTTGAACAAAGATGATCTTTTTCATACTTTAATCTAGGTAAGCCCCTTACAAGATCCTTTCAGGAAAGATTATTAATGGTGCCGAAGTTCAAGTGATTGAGACGACGATGCCATAACCATGATTTAGTCTTTGAAGCCTTTGACAACAAGCAGAGTGGAGAAGACTTCATCATGTCTTCGATAGAGATGGTGTATAGATTTGAACCACGAGTTCCTCTTAACAGTTCCACACCATCAAGTTTTCTAACGAAACAAGTATGTTTTCTAAATGCCACTTCTAGATCGGAATCACAAAATTGACCAATAGAAAACAAGTTATGACCAAGACCTTCAACATAATATACCCTGGAGATTACACTATCGCCAACAACATAGTCTCCATAACCCATAATTGCTCCAAAATGGTCATTCCCGAATCTAACAGTCCCGATGAATTTACTCACGAAGTTCATGAGCCGCGGCGATCTCGTCATATGCTTGGAGCCTGAGTCCGGTACCACAGAACTATTTGAACGATCTGCAGTTGAACACAGACAAGAATGGATAACTGGATAATTGGGATCCCCATGCAAGAATGGGTTCCATTTGGTTAGTAACAGTGATTGGAATACCCACATCGGAATTAGAAACAATGGAATCATCAGGAATAGATGCAGTGCTAGTGTCCGTATTTGACCTATTCAAAGTATGTTCACTTCTTAAAGGAATAGTTCTGCAAGTTGGCATCCATTTTCTAATGGGCATTGACTTAGCAAATTTAGGGCAAAACTCATTAAGATTAAACTTACGGCCAGTAGGTATCCATTTATAACCTATATTACTAAATTTTCTTCCTGTTGGTTTCCAATGTTTTCTAACTTTCTTTCGCCTTTGCCTTTTAGCCTTCTTAGCTTGATTTTTGACATTAACAATTTTAACTGGGCATTTAACAGCATTAATCAAATCATTCACACCACATTCATGATTAGTAACAAAAATTAAGCAGTCATCATTACAAGGTTTGCAGATAGTAGCAAAATTCGAATTAATTACAGTACGCTTATAGCTAATACTAGAATCAACACGATTCGTTTTATTCAACTCAAACTTAGTGTTCCTAGGGTGGTCTTCTACTCTCTTCCAATGCACATTCTTAGCTTGCGAGGTCCTATCTTGCTTTGTATTTCCTGGAGGCTTTGACCCACTTGCTTTTATGTCACTGATTACTCCTGTAGAGGGAATTATGGGAACATTAGTTGGTTGAGCTACTTCTTGCATTCCTGAACTAGACACGTGCAGGGATCTGAACTACTTGAAGGCACTTTAGAGTTCACTTTCTTAATACTGGGCACATAATGGGTTGCATACTTGGAACTAGGCATAGAACAAGGCATCACAGCTTTATCTTTTGCACCTAAGGATTTAGGACATGTTGCTATTAAACATTCTAACAGCTCCTGAGATCGTTTGGCCTGAATTCAAGCAAACCTAATTTCTCTATCAAGTGGCTTATTTATGAAATCCTCTTCTACAATCTCACGGAGACATTCTAGACTATCCTTAAGGTGAGCGAAATAGTTATGAAACACAAGTTCGTTATTTCTAATATGAGGAGGAATGTATTTAACTTGATCAGATATATTTGCGTCTACAGATGACTTTGATGCAAAATTCTCATTAAAGACAAGTGGCATTTTCCCTTTTCTTGACTCTTCAGATTCTCAATTTCCTTTTGTAAAGACGTTATTTTTCGTTGTTCTTGTCACGAGTGACTTTCATTGAATCATATAACTCTTTAAAGTGTCGTTTAACTTTTTCATTTTCTTCTAGAAAACTCTCATTTTCCTTTTGTAAAACATTAACCAAGTTTTGAAGATGAAAAGTTTGAGAACGAGAATCTAAAGGAGGAGGCATTTGGGAGCAAGTCATGTTGTTCTTTTCACCCTTTAATTGTGAAATTTGGGCTTTCAACTTTCTGATCGTGTTACAATGAGCTTGAATCTGTTCGTCACGTTTGTTTATTTCAAAAAGTGCATCAAACTCTGGAACATTTGAGGATGTCTTGATGTTTGAGGTTTTGACATTTTCTTTGAGATGTTGATATTTTAGTTGCAAATCAAAATGTTCAACTTCTAGCTTAGAAAAGTGTTTTACCAAATTATCGTGATCATCCTGATCAATTTTCTCATTTAGTTCTGAGTTTTTGTTTTCAAGCTCAATGACACGATCATGGGAAACTTTCAAAGCAACAGTTAATTCATGAAATTGAGAAGCAGTAATAGAATGCTTAGTAACAGTATAAAACACATCTTGAGCCACACAACTTAATACTAAGTTCTCTTTTAGGATATGCAAATTATTCCTTTCAATTTCATTATATTTGAGTTCCCGTTCATAATCATTGACTTCAACAATCATTGCATCAAATTCCTTTTCCATTTCTTTAATATCCGAATTTATCCCCTTTTGAAGACTTTCAAATTGACCTTTTAATTGTTTAAAGAAAGGCATGACCTCAGTTAAATAGCATTCTTTAGTTTTCTTAAAACCCCTTTCCCCTTCAGTTATCCCTGTAGGTGTGATTCTCTTCTTACATGTCTTCTCAAAATCAATGAATAGTTGATAAACAACATATAGGCTGATTAAGGTCTTGCTATTAGTGGCAATAGTTCTAGGAACTAAATGCATTGGTGTATTCGGTGGATACACGTAGGCTGAGCACTTTCCTAAGGGGAGTGTTTGTTTCAACAAGTACGTTTGATTTTTGATTATCCATGTCTTTCTTCCAAAAAATTTGTTCTGTGGTTAATTGAGTTTGAGGCTTAAACCTGTTCAGGGAGATCCAATTTTCTTTTGTGTAATCATGGGGTTTGATCGTTATGTTATTCTTTTTACACTTAGGATCTTCTAGTTTCTTATCCATTTTCTCCCTAGAGGCATCTTCTAATTTTCTATCCTCTTCCGTGCTTCCAATACATGAAGGTGTTTGCCTAGGCTTAAGGATCTCATTACCATCATATACAATCTTATGGAAAGCTTTAGCTCTTTTACAATACTCGGGATTTGGTTCCTCTACTAAGGGAATATTGTGCTTATCTCTTAAGACTCTATGCTTAGTGATCATATGAGCAGTCTGAATGGTGTTCCCTTGTACGTACAAGTTATTTTCAAGCTTGTTTTTCAAAGTTTTTAGATTAGAAAAGTCATTCAAAAGTTTTGATTCCTTAGCATTAAATTCTTGTTTAAGCACTTTACATTATCTTGAAGCTCTTGCTTTTGCTTAACAGTTTTAGAAAGCTTTTCTTGTAAGGAGTTTAACTCTTGTTTTAACACTTCTTCTCTAAAACTACTTTTTCTAATAATTTTACGCATTTGGTCATCCATTTCCTGCTCACGGCTAGTTAACTCAAACTTAGCACGTTGTTCATAAATAGCAACTTGTTCTTTATAGGCATTGTTCGAGAGATAAAAATCATCAGGGGCACTCGCAGTGTATTCATCAAAAACATAGTCATCATTGACTGCAGAAGATACATCACTTGGTACAGTCTCACTTTCACTTTGTGTCACATATTGATCATATGGGACAGTATTACTATTACCCTAATTATCAATATCTGATTCATAAGTTTCAAGAGATTGTACTTCGTCATGTATCTTTTGCTCATCCACCTTATCGTATAGTTTTAATAACTCTGAGATGATTGATTCTTTGGATGGACCAGCTTGTTGTGGTGAAGAGACCTTTGGAGAGACCATAGGTGAGATGCTATCCATGAAGATTGTTTGGGCAGTAGGTTCATCATCGACATCATAATCAAATGCATCACAATCTACAACTTGAAAGGCATTTTGATGATTGTGACCTATTTCCTGAATTGGTTGCTCATCCACATCAGCATCATATGTCTTAGCATTCCCTTCTGCAAGAAACAACAACTCCTCTTCATCCAAAGCTGCTCCATTATCCTGAGCTTGCACAAGCAACATCTTGTCTCTAAAGTATTGCATTCGTGGACATTTTGGAGATATGCAGTTCCTCGCAATATGTCCCTCACCACCACAGTTGTAGCATTTGATTGGCTTTGCTTGCCCTTGATTGGCATTTCTTCCACGATTCGATTACCATATCCTCCACATACTCCAGGTATTACCATAACCTTTGCTCCAATCATCCATACCGTCTTCCTTGCACATTCTGAACCACTACCTTACCATCTCAGACAGTAGCTTGATTGTGTGGATTGGATGCTGTTATGAGGTTATTGTTGGTGTGTGGAGTGGAATTCATATTTTGACTAACCATGAGAGACAGTTGATTGATGAAGTTTTCCATGAGTGTGTTTGAGTCGGAGGCTTATATCTTTGGATCGGAATGAGCTTGTAATTACCATTACTAGTGGGTATGACTTGAGAAGCTTTGGTGGTAATTCCAACATTGGTGTAAAAGGCTGTTGAATCATTTGACGAACTTGTTTCTCCCTGTTTAGATTTGAACTGTTCAAGAATCCTTCGTTCTGTTGGAATCACTCCTAAACCTTATTCAAGTGTTAGTTACTCATATGTAATAGTTAGCTTATTATGGCCTTTATGTTTGTTATTAGCCTTAAGCTTATGTAGAAGGCCCATGAGCTTAGGCCCAAGCCCATAGGAGAAAGGAAGGGAACTAGGAGTGTTGCCCTAGCTTCCCTCCTATAAATACCTTATGTAAACCTTCATTTGAAGGTTGGTTGTTCAAGTTTTCTCTCATTACACTCCTACGCGTAAACCGTATTACTATTATCGTGTGTGTGTGTTTGTTTACTTGTTCAATCGCCTCTCTATCTTTCTTATAAGCTTGTGTGGTAAACCTTGTGACCTAACAGTGGTATCAATCGCCTACTAGTTGGGTGAATCGTGTTTGTTTTTGAAGTGGGTTTCGGTCCTACGCGTACATTTGATACTTTGGTTCGCTTAAAAACTTGTTTTTACACTATTTAATCCAAGATTCTTGTACTTTCAATGTTTTAAGGTGTTAAAATACTTGTTTTTGGCAAAAGTTTCAAACTTTATGCGTGGATAGTTGTTTTTAATCTAGTTTTTGAACGAGGGTTCTATCCTACTCGTAAGCTTTTTAGAGGCTTTGGTTCATCAAGTTTCACACTTTTGTGTATTTTGGTGTTATTGAAGCTATTTCATCACACAAAAACTGGTTTAGAAACACTTTTGGACAAAATCAAAATCTCGAGTAAACCTACGCGTCGTAAAACCCTAAAACTACGCGTAAGTATTTCCTTGGTTTGATCTTCATTTTCGTGGTTTATTCCGTGTTTTCTTACTTGGATAAGTCTGAAAATACGTCTACTTTGGATATCTTTTACCTTTGTGATAGTGTAAACGATCATTTGGGCAAAAACCCTAAAATTACGCATAAGCATAAGCTTACGCGTAGAAATCCTACGCCTAAGATTTTTCCTACGCCTAAGCCTAGTCTTACGCATAAGAAAATCCTACGCCTAACTTTCTACGCCTAACTTTTGTCTACGCCTAACTTTAGTGTTTTTCCTACTTACGCGTAAGCTAAATCCTATGCGTAACTCCTTATTGTTACGCGTAACTTTGGTGTTTTTACGCATAAGTGCTACTTGGTTCTTGTCTTTTCTACGCCTAAGGACACTTCATCAACAAAGGTTCATTCGACTACAAAGATCCATTTTTTATCAACACAAGTTTTCAACATGTCTCAACCACCATACTCTAACTATTTCCCTTACACTTATCCTCAACGACAACAACAACTAACTCCACAACATCAACAATGGAATCAACAACAAGCAATTTATCAACAACAATTTAACCAACAACATACTCCACAACTTGCTGCAAATCCACAACCTCAAATGGTTCAACCACCACCAAGTCTTCAAGTTCAACCGTACACAAATGACTTTAATCAACATCCATCAAGGACCATTATGAAGGAACCCACTTGGTTTGCAAAGATGTTTGAAGCTTTAAGCGGCCAACAATCAATTCATGAGGTTGGATCACTTGATAGACCACCAATGCTCACTCCAGGAAACTACGATCAATGGGTGATAAGGTTCTTTAGGTTTTGTGATCTAAAGAAGCCACATGGAAAGTTCTTAAAGAAGGTTATCTTGGAAGGTCCATTTGAGATGCCTCCTGTCATTGTACCCGGAGATCCAAATGCCATTCCACCAAGAGATGAACAAACGAACATTGCTACTTTTGCAGACTTGAATCCTCAAGAACTTCTACACTATGAAGCAGATGAGCTTGCAATGGAATATATCCTCCTTGGATTACCAAACCTAATTCTTCGTAGTGTTGATGCTCAAAAGACTGCAAAGAAAATGTGGGATCATATTAGATCTTCTTATGGAAGGGTCTGTACTCAATCGGGAAGATTTGGAATCCAAAATTTACTTGGCTTATGAACACTTCATGATTGAACACGGAGAGACACTAGAGTCCTATCATCATAGATTTTCGGACATCATCAATGATTTGGATAAACACAACATCATCATGCCAAGAATTGCGGTGAATACTAAGTTCCTAAGTAGTCTTGGTCCTGAATGGGAGAAGTATGTCATTTTTCTCCGTCAAGCGAAAAACATGCATCAGTCAACCTACGGATTGTTGTACGATTACTTGAAGCCTCATGAAAAGGAAGTTGATAGGGAAAGGATTCTCCGTGCTCAAATTGCTCCACCGACACATCCGGAAAATCAACAACTTGCCTTATATGCTCAAAACAGTTATTCTCCTCAACCAACAACTCAACCAACTGCTACAATCACACCACATGATCCGTCACAACCTCCATCTCAACAAACTCAATTGGTTCCATACAACAACAACAATGCTCAATCTGAAGCTAATGAGGAATCTGATCCGTTCGAAGCATTGCAACAAGGATTTGCTATGATTGCTAATGCCTTTAGCCGTTATACCAACAAATCCAACAACCGTATTCGTTCCTCATCTAATACAAGGAATCAAGCTGTTGTGAACAATGGGCGAGTTGAAGTTCAGAATCGTGGTTATGGTCGTCAGATGGGCGGTGGTCAAGGGTTTAATGCTTTGGGTAGGAATAACAATCGAGCTCAAGTGGTGGAGCAGGGAAATGCTCAGAATGGGTTGAATGGTCTTCGATGCTACAACTGCAATGAGAAGGGACACTGGCTAATGCATGCCCAAAGCCAAGGACTAGGGGCGGTGCTTATTTCAAAGAGGCTCTTCTTTTGGCTCTTAAGGATGAAGCTGGTGGATCTCTCACGGACAAAACGAGCTTTTATGGCAAATCAGACTCGGATGATGATATGGAGGACTTGCGGGCCAATGCAGCTGTTATGTTGATGGCTAATATGCATGAGTTACACATGAGTGACACAGGCCAGTGTATGACACTGATGGCTTGTCTCAGGTACCGAACAAACCATATTTATCTCGATCTCATATCTCGCCAACATCGAATCCGGCAAGGCTCGGAATGTTCAAAATGCGCCATCCACATCTCATTCCGGCGATTTTCAACTAGACCCCGTAGTTATATTTGACGATCAAGATGACCAACGGTTTCCCTTGATAATCAAATTGACTCCGTGGTTATACTTGAGGATCTCGGTAATGATCATGTTGAGACTCACGTTGAACACGCCGAACTTTTGCCTCATCCAGTTTTTGCTCGTTTAATACAAGACCAACAGACCATAGTGGAAAAATGTCATGCCATTAATCGGGACTTGAAATGCAAAAATGCACTGTTAACCAAGGATTTTGAATGTTTACAAAAGCAACTCAACTTTTTCAAAACTCAAGAAAAAGCGTGAAAGCGGTTTTGAAGCGGCCTTTGCCAAATCTTATCAAAACGAAAAATATTTAGAAAGGCAGATGCGTGATCTAGCCGCTTCAAAGAATGCTTTGTTGCGAAATAGAACAAGCTGAAACATGAACATAAAAAGCAAATTAACGCTCTCACCTTGGAAAATCAAAAAGCTAAAATGAGTTGTTAACTTGTCAAAAACAGTTCTCTGCATACAAAAAGCATTCAACGAAGCGAATAGATGATCATCTTGAAGAAATCATCGGCTTGCAAAACAAACTTAAAGAGTTTAAAAGTGTTGTTTACAAACATGGCGAGTCGGTCACAGCCATTGAAAAGTTTACTTTAAAACCCAATCCAAATGGATATGGACCGAATCTTGCGGATTACAAACCTAAGCTTTCAACAAAAGCATTCAAACCAAATCCACGAAGTTTCGGTCACGAGAATATAAAGTTGATAATTACATTTATGAGTGTTGTTGAATATCATCGTCAAGAGGAATTAGATGCAGAAGGCGAGAGTCGATCAAAATTAGAAAAAGTTGTTTACAACAAACCTTTTAACTATTCAAAAGCGGTCACTTTCGTCACACCAGCGGATTCTTCTAACACACCAAGGGTTATCATCAAAACACCTGAGTCTTCTAATGTTAATCCCCAACCGGATTATGCACAAATTTATGGTCCTTTACCTTCCATCAGTGAAGTAAACTCAAAACACGAAAATCGAAAAATTCTTCGATATTTTGACATTTTCATGGATGACCTCAAAATTTTACAACATGAGATAGAATATCATTACGAAATCAAAATTGAACATTTTCAATCGCTCTGGCGAGAACAAAGAGACATTTTTAAGAAAAATCTTTTACCTAATGTTAAAAATTTGAAAAATTGTGCATTAGCTTGGGAAAAGGATTTTCATAAGGAACTTGGAGTGATGAAGGTCGTTTTAGAAAACGAAACATCTATTTCTAATACTAAGCGTAAAAAGAAAATGTTGAGAAAAGATGTTGATCGACTCTTGGAAGATGTCATCTGTCCTGATGTCCATAATGTTGTGTTATTGAATTCTTTGTCATATGCATTTGATCATATATCTCTCTGCGATCTTGTTGATTACGTGGTAAATGTTGAGAACACGATAATGTGCTTGGTCGAGTCCTTAAAAGTTGAAAACAAGCGATTGTCAAACGAACTTTCAAATGCAATACGTCGTCTTAATTGGTGTCAAAAAGATATTCACGATCAACAACTTGCTTTTCAACACAAAATCGCCAAGTTGCGTGCAAAATCTTCTGATCCTAAAATTGAGCAACTGGATGATCAAAGCGTGTCTTTTAAGTGTCAAATCTCAAAATATGAACAAGAACTTGTAAAAGTTAAAAGGAATATGGTGTCATATTTGATTTACTCAAAAGACTCGTGATGAAGCATCAAATGAACTTGATCATTATCTTGCACACACTAAAGAAGTTATGCATTTTCTTTGGAAATGTTAGATCACGAAAATCAAGATCGATTCACACTATCCTCAAGTTAAGAGAAATGTTAGGAAAGTATGAACAACTTCCGCCAACCATCATTAAGAGATTAGCCCGAGTAACACTTAGTACTCATGAACCTAGAATCTCTCTTGCCAAATCACAAGTAGCTAGCGTGCTTCCTTCTCTTGAAGCAGGAATAGTTGAGCCTTTTCCAAATGTCCGCACTTCACGACCTAGGAGCACTCAATCGAAGAATAGGAAGTTGCGACCTAAGAAAAGATCAATCAGAAATGCTAAAGTAGAAGAACACCCTAGGACTATGAATAAGACTCACGTTGCCTCCACTATAGATATTGCGTCGGACAAATGTAATAGAAATAGTGATGTAACGAATGCTAAACCGTTAAGTACTTTTGATATTGATCGATGCACCTTGTGTTAATTGTGGTAAAAGTATGAATTCTGATTGTCATGATAAATGTGTTGCTAAAGCTATCATCTCTCGTTTAAGGAATCCTAAGAACGGGAATACCTCTAGGCCCACTAATCTTTCTAAGTGCATGCTTGGTAGACCGCCATCTTTAGATTCTAAGAAGCGCATTCTTGTCCCTGTAGCTCCAGTTTCACCTCCTAGGAATGTAGTACCACCTAGTGCATTCACTAAGACTAAAGCAAATACTAGTTGGAGATGGCGGAAATGGATATATAACACACTAGGATTTAAGTGGATACCTAAAGCTATTGATGTGTGTATATCTACTATAAGTGCTACGGAACCCTCTAACATTTCGGGTTCCACATCTACTTCTATTCCATCTTATTAGATGCATGTAATGCGGTGATCTGAGATCATTCTCGGATTGTTGATAGCGGATGTTCCCGACACATGACAGGCAATCTTAAGCTGTTATCAAACTTTATTGCAAAGTTCATTGGCAGTCGGGTTAGGGAATGATCACTTCACAACTATCATGGGCTACGGAGACTATGTCAATGGGAACATCGAAATTAGCGGGGTTTACTATGTGGAAGGCCTCGGTCATAATCTGTTTTGATGGTCGGTTTTGTGATGGAGATTTGGAGGTTGCTTTCAGGGAGAAAACTTGTTTCATTAAGTGATCTACAAGGAAATGACCTTATATGCGGATCGCGTAATTCTATTCCCTACACTATCTCTATGAAAGACATGGTTGCTTCATCTCCCATATGTTTACTTTCAAAGGCAACATCAACAAAATCCGGGCTATGGCACCGTCGTCTCTCACATCTAAACTTTCAAACCATCACCAACCTTGCTCGACACAAACTAGTTGAAGGACTCCCACGGTTTCGGTATTCTAAAGATCACCTTTGCTCGGCTTGTGAACAAGGCAAAAGCACTCGTGCTCATTTTCCTTCAAAGGTGGAACACGACTCTCAGCATGTGCTTCATCTTCTTCACATGGATTTGTGTGGCCCGATCTTGGCGTGCAAGCGATCAATGGCAAACGCTACATCTTAGTAATTGTTGATGACTATTCACGCTGGACTTGGGTCTACTTTCTTGGAAGCAAAGATCAAGCTCCACAAATGATCATCACCTTTCTCACGAAAATACAAGTTCACTCTGAAACACCGTTCGACTAATCGAGCAGGATAGAGGCGAATTTGTTAATCAAACTCTTCGTGAATTCTATGAGAAAGTGGGAATTGACATCGGACATCTATTGCACGCGTACACGAGAACAAAACGGAGTTGTCGAAAGACGAAACCGAACGTTAGTGGAAGCTGCAAGAACAATGTTAATCAATGCTAAACTTCAGATTACTTGTGGGCAGAAGCTGTATCTACTGCATGCTATACTCAAAACCGTTCTATGATTACAAAACGCAACAACAAAACACCTTTCGAGCTTGTCCATAACAGAAAACCGAATCTAAAACACTTTCATGTATTTGGATCTCTTTGCTATCCGAATAATGATCGTGATGACTTTGGAAAGCTCAAAGCCAAAGTTGACATTGGAGTCTTTATGGGATCTTGTGATAATTCAAAAGGTTTCGAATCGGAATCGTCGTACAAAACAGGTGATGGAAATAATTCATGCTCATTTTGATGAACTTACGGAAATGGCTACGAGTATAACGACTTGGAACCGGACACAACCGCTTAAACTTCCCCAAACCCCATCATCGGTGAACAAAGCCCCGACTTACTCGTCAACAAATGGAAAGGTTATTTGCTCCTTTGTTCGGTGGCGATATTGATGAGCGTGCTCGGTGTATCCATTTGTTTCCATTTGCTCAACACGATAATACTCTTATACGATACACTGCTACAACAACTCTTGTTGAAGATGCACCTACACCATTGACTCCACCACAGCAGTTGAACAAACCGCTTCCAACAATGATGAAGGCTGATGATATTCGAATGAAGTACCCCCACTGCAGATTTTGATCCAAATCGTTCTTCAACCCGTTTGCTAATGAGGCTGCGCACGGATGTCGCGGAATCTTCAACAAGCCATTTGAATCCTCGAAATCTGCACAATGTATACCAACATCAACCCTCCACACATAGATGGACGAAAGACCATCCTCTGGAAAACATTATTGGCAACCCGAATCAACCGGTCGTTACAAGACAGCGTCTTCACACGAGCGGTGAACATTGCATTTATGCACTCAGCGCTGCCAATCGAACCTAAAAACATCAAAGACGCAATGACAAAAGACAACTGGATTGAATCCATGCAAGAAGAACTCAACCAATTCAAGCGTCTTGAAGTATGGGAACTGGTTGAAAGACCAACAGAGGTCTTCGTCATTGGTCTAAAATGGATTTGGAAAAACAAATTGGATCTTTGAAGGAAATGTTATCGAAATAAGTCACGTCTGGTGGCTAAGGGTTATCGTCGGGAAGAGGGTATTGACTTTGAAGAATCTTTTGCTCCGGTTGCTCGTCTTGAGGCATTCGGATATTTCTAGCGTTCGCGGCTCATATGAATATGACGGTCTATCAGATGGATGTCAAAGCTGCGTTTCTCAATGGACAACTTAAAGAAGCGGTTTATGTCGACCAACCGGATGGATTCGTTGATCACGAGTTTCGAATCCGTCTACAAAGCGAACAAAGCTCGTATGGTCTCAAACAAGCTCCTCGGGCATGGTGCGATAAGCTATCATCCTTCCTCATTGCTAATAATTTCACCAAAGGTTCGGTTGACCCAACTCTTTTTATACAATATCACGGGGCACATATCTTAATTGTTCAAATTTCGTGGATGACATCATTTTTGGGTCTACACATAAAAAGTTTTCAATCGCTTTTGCAAAACTAATGAAGAAAAATTTTGAAATGTCCATGATGGGTGAACTCACGTTCTTTCTAGGACTGCAAGTTCATCAATCACCCGGTGGTATTTTCTTGAGTCAGTCCAAATATGCCCTTGAATTGTTAAACAAATTTGGAATGAAAACATGTGACACCTATGCCACACCAATGGCTCATACCAAGAAGCTAGAAGCTGATTTACATGGGAAATTGGTGGACCCTACAAAATACCGTAGTATTATTGGGTCTCTCATGTATCTAACACTAGCGACTGATATTGTCTTTGCCGTTTATCTATGCTCCGTTATCGGTCGCGACCAAGCTGAAACCCACCTCTCTGTGGCTAAAAGAATCCTCCGATACATAAAGGGAACCATTAACTTGGGGATCCGGTATCCGAAGGATTACGGTTTTGAACTAATCGCTTTTGAGGCCGCGACCACGCGGGATGCTTAGACTCACGGAAAAGTACTTGGGAGCTTTACAATTTCTTGGTGATAAAGCTGGTGTCATGGCAATCGAAGAAGCGAGGATTGTACATCGTTGTCCTCAACGAAGCGAGAATATGTAGCCATGTATGCGTGTTGTGCTCAAGTCATCTGGATGAGAACACAACTCAAAGATTATGGTTACGTATTTGAGAATCGATGTACTGCGACAATCGGAGTGCCATTGCAATCTCGTGCAACTTCGGTTCAGCACTTTCGAAATCAAAGCACATCGATCTTGATATCATTTCATCAAGGATCCACGTGGAGCAGTGCTTGTTGAATTATATTTCGTGGGTACTGAATACCAATTGGCAGATCTTCTCACCAAAGCCTTGCCTCCGCTAGGTTTAATGAGTTGGTCCACCGGATTGGTATGAGGTGTTTGACTCAAGAGGAATTGGATGACCTCCTAAAGCAGTCTTAAAAACCTGTCAAACACCAAAATCTCTTTTGTAAATAATTTTTCAAAAACAAAATACAAAAATATAAAATCAGATAAAACAACAAAAATATTCTTCTATCTATTTTCTTTCAACATTGCAAGTACGTTTCTTCCGTCAACACTATAATCTTTCAAAATTCAATATTTTTTCGATCAAGTGTTGAGGGGAGAAAAATAATATTAACCGTTTCAAAACATCGTGTACTTGCATGTTATCATTATCGGTTGTTTCTTTTATCAATGGTGGTAAACTTTTATGGTTAAATGACACTCCTCGGACTAAATTTATAACCTTTCATTATTTCTTAAGTCGAGGGGAGTGTCGTCAAGTTTCTTTCCTAAAATCTTTGTTTGGTAACCAAAATGGAAGTTAAATGGCTTTGTTTGAAAAAGGAAAAGGTGGAGGGACCAAAAGCTGTCAAAATGTTAAAGTTACTTTTAATAAAACACCTCCCACCTACTCATTCACTTCACATTTATTACTTTCAACCTAACATCTACGCCTAAGATTCATTCGAGAATTCCGTTACTTTGATCATCATTTTGTAAGTGGTTTTAATGATCTTAACATGTTTTTAAGCTAAGGTTTTTAATTTCATGCAAATCCTACGGCTAAAATTGTGTTACGCGTGATTATGTGTTCTACGCATAAGCGTATGAACACACAATCATTGTGTGTGTGTTTTTTGTTAAATGGAAAGTGTCAAAACGTTCCAAATACATCAAAGATATCATTTTAACCATCAAAACCCACCCAGAAACACGCATTAATGATTTTTGAAAATTAGGGTTTATGAGTCAAATTGGGTATTTTCAAATGTGAAGTGTTTTGGTCAAAAAGATTGTTGGGTTATGGTCATATGTTGTTAAATTGATGATTTCCATGGTTGTTAACCACCCAAAAACACTAATTGGTTAACAATTTGAAATTAGGGTTTAAAGTTCATGACTTTGGGTAATTTTGATTCTCAGCGAATTAGATGTTAATACTTGGCCTAAAGACTCTAACAACACTCTAGACCTACCAGAATTTATTTGGTGCAAATCCTATGGTTAAAAATCATACGCGTAATTCTTAACCCTTAGGGTTTTGACCTCTGCATATGACTTTCTACGCGTAACTATTAACGAATGATTCATGCCATGTTTTGTTGATAAAATGAAGTTTTGTGTTAATATTGATGATTTGATGAACTTATTTCAGGCTTTGCTACGCATAATATTCAGAATCAAGGTCATTTGAAACTCTACGCATAAGGATTACCCTACGGCGTAGTCAAGTTATCGTAAGAATAATTCTACGCATAACTATTGCAGCGTAAGGTTCTACAATGGGACTACGGCGTATCTGTGAAGGATATGCGTAAGCTTGATGACCTCTACGCATAAGGTCTACTCTTACGAGTAAGCCTTACGCGTAAGGTATATATCCGCCTACGCGTAAGCTCTACGCATAAGGTCCCCTTTTCCTACGCGTAACATTTCTTACGCGTAAGTTAGGATCCTACGCATAAGCTTTCCCTACTGCGTATGTATCATACTGTTTACGCTTAACTTTGCCAATTCTACGCCTAAGCCTTGATTGACCTTCATTATGAATTGTTACGTGTACAAACTTGTTAATAAACTAATCATAACGTCACGAATCCAATAATGTCACTAATAAACTTAAGCGTTTGATATGTTGTGAACAATAAGTGATAACATAAACTTTAAAACTTAAAGTTAACTAACTCACGAAACATTTCACGACGTCATTGGACTATTGGACAAACAAGTGACTTAGGACTCGTAACAATCATTGACCTTTGTACATTCAATAACTAGACAATAAGACCTTCCGTTGACTAACATTATGTCTTTCGATATGTTGGTTCTTTTGGCTAATGTTATTTCGAGATCACGACATGGTGAACAAATGAATGTGGATGCATCGAAGTTCTTACAATTGCGATATCTTCCCAAATGGCTATCTGAGAAAGATTGGAAAGAACAACCTTAGGGTTGACTTTGACACCCTCACATGCTCGGAATCTTCTTGTCTCATTGCATGGATATTCTCGGGAATCATCCCTACGAACATGCTCTCACACTCGCCACGAGTTCGAGGTCTACATTCAACAATTCGGGATTCTATGCGAGAGGATCACTGGTCAAAGTGCAGAGAATGTGACACTTAATCACAAACAAGTCACTATCACTCCTGCTGACTTACGGGCTGTTCTCATCATTCATGACATCGCTCCAACCGACTTCTTTGCTACCCCTCTTGAAGAGGCAGTTCCGAAATTCTTGATAGATATTGGTTATGATGAAGCTTCGGGAATCATTACTAAGCACTCTCACGTGGAGCTGAAGAATATTCCTCAACCATGGAGAACACTCTACATGATCATCACCAAATCGGTCTCAGGTCGTGGCGGTGGCTATGAGCATCCCAAGCTCATGGAACGCAAATTTTCGGTCGTTGATCAACATGAAGGACATTGAAATCGAAGCACTGATATGGGAGGACATGATGCTATTTCACAAGAAGCTTGGCTCCAAGATTCCCTATGTCGGATACACCAAACTGTTGATCCAGAGAGCACTTGGACTTCATCCTGATATCCCCATGAGGCTCAATGACCCGGATAATCACGACATATTGGTGAACCCATACTATCTGTCGAGAATCAAAGAATCGTCAACAAAGAAACAGGTGCGGTATTACGATCACCTTCTACTACCAAATCAAAAAGCTTGAAACATACAAAAGGTATCGGTTAGCGTAAAGAAGGCAAAGTTGGTCATCTTGATGAAAAATCTTACGGTACACCTACTTGGAGGACCGGAAGAGGCGATCTTGGAAGTGTCACAAGTACAGATATTTATAGGAAGCTTCCCTAAAGGAATCCTCCTCGTAAAAGGATTGTTCCCGTAAAGGAAGCTGAACCTATTCCCACACTTGAACCGCAAAGAAAGCTTGTGGGCGAAAGCTCGAAGATACTTGACACAGATGAAGAGATTACCTACTCTGGCGCAAAGGATGACAATCCTTACCAAAACCTCCAAGTCCTCAAGGTGACAAAAAAAGGAAGACTCCTGTACTTGTACCTTATGATGAAAGCTCGGAGAGTGATGAAGAGCCACTGGAAAATGTATACAAGAAGATGATCAAATTCCTTAGACACCAACACAAAGCTGAAGAATTTGCTAATGACCAAATGGGTGGTCAGGAGGATCAAGTGGTGCTACCCACTCTGAACCATCTCTTGATGCGGTTAATCAACCCGATAAGGGAGCTGGTGCCACCACTCTTGTGCAACAACAAAAGCTTGTGGAGGATACTATCGAATATGAGTTTGAGGAACGGGAAACTGAGAAGTCCGAAAAAGATCAAGATGTTGATTATGATACGTTTCTTCTAGATAGTCTTGCGCGATCAAAGGAAGAAACCTCTGAACCTCCGAAGGATCCAGAGTCTCCTCATATCTCTTCATCATCAGATTCGTCTTCTCACTCCTCACCACCACCATCAAAAAGATCAACCAAATCATCATCCAAATCCGTGAAGAAACCATCTAAATCTTGGATTTCTCAAGCTCATGAACGGATTACCAAAGTCAAACAAGTCGAGAAAAGCGTGCTCAACAAAAGCTGAATTTCTTTCTTTGATCACATACAACATCTGTATGACGAGCATGAAAAGATGAAAGGAGAAAGGAAGTTTGTTGAGGAATTCATGAAAAATCACCGTCAAGAGGAACTGAGCGAAATGATCGAAGGCTACACGAAAAAGTACCTTAGATACGTTCCTAAAGTCACAAAGGAGTTGTTCACCAAACAACTTTATCCAAATCTTATGCGGATCGCCAAGCAAACTATTCGATCAACGCCCTTAACCGTCACAATCAATCCAACCGATCCGGTAGTTTTCTCGGATAATGAATTGGTGGCCAAGCTTGTCACACAAATGTCGCACGATCGGGACATTTACTTCGATGAAGGAAAGCTGTTTCAAGCATTCTTTGGACTACCAACTTCAAGAAGCTTGTAGATTGAAGGTGAAAAGTCTAAGCGTCCTAGAGGCGATGAAGACAAGGATAAGGATAAAGACTCGCACCTAAGCGTCGAAGCGATCCGGTGAATCTTCTATGATGCAACCTCCTTCACAACGGCCTTCTGTTCAACAAAAATCTCCTCCTCGTTCTTCTACTAAAAACCTCGGGGCGATTCCGAGTTACCAACCCTGACTCAGAAAACCGATGATCACTTTGAGTATACGGGTGGTGACGATGAAGAGGTCCTTGAGCCCTACAACAACCCACCTCTCCCAAACAAGTTCAGAAACCAGAATCATCATCTAGGCCTTGGAAAAAGAAGAAGAAGAAGGCGCCTCGACGTCGTATCATGGTTAGATGACGATAAAACAGAGGAATTTGAATGGTTTGCTAATCTTGTTAACAACACTCCCTACCACGAAGAAGGTCGAATTTGGTAGACGGATCTACATTGGAGCATGCTAAAATTCTGCAAGAAAAGTTCCATGTGAAGAAAATGATGAAATCTGAGTTGAAGCGAATCAAGAATGAAGCGTTTCAACTTCTAAAAGACAGCTCTGAAAGTGCCCTCGAGGTCGAATATCACCTTGAAAATATTGCTCGAGCTATGTCTAACAACATGGATTGGCTCAACCGGGAAGCAAACATTGACTTCACACAAAGGGACAACCCTCCATACTACACCGATTGGACCAAACCTCTACCAACACTTGGCCAACCAACTGAACCAAGGATTCCTTTCAGATATTTCTTCAACAAAGACTTGGATTTTCTTCTACGCGGTGGCGATGATTCAAGAAAATATGCTACATCGTTGACACTTCCATTCCCATTAGCTGTCTACTCAAACTGCATAGCCATTGAGGAACGTGCCAATCACTTGTTCTCCAACACGGTGGAAGCATACGACCGAGATGCATTGTATGGGATTCATCATCGGCGAACGCCGACGAATCTACTACGAAGCTGTCGGGTTGAAGTCTCAACATGCTATGTATAGTTCTAAAGATATCGTTGCCATCATACACGTTGACCTTTCGTCTAAGTGGGACTACACATTCCTAAAGAAGATCGTAGTCAAGCGACAAGATGAACGGGACTATGCTTTCTCTGAAGGTGACTTTGAGAATTTGTCTCTCAATGACATCGAAGACATGTACCTTGCCAAAGTACAGGGTCGCATGAGACAATTCTCAACTGCGATTACAACGCGAATTTATCAAGTCACTTCTCATCTTCATAAGACGCATTGTCATCAAGGAGCGTGTAGAAGATCTCCAGCTGGCTGTTGAATCTTATCAGACGCGTGTCAACTTCACTCCTCCAAAGCTTGATCTTCCCGATATCAACCGGCTATCTCAATATACACTCATCAGCAAACCTTTCGGCGTTGTTTACCGTAGTGAACTTCAAAGAAACTGCTTAATGGCGTGTAGCGAACTCCACAAGTTCGGGGATCATACTTTGAAGCTGGTTAGGGATGGATTGGCATACAGGTTGAAGGATATACGCCAGAAAATTGGGTCTCCTAAGCTGGAATTCTCGGGGAAAGGAGGGATGTGAGACGGATCATCACAATGATTGATGAGCGGTTGTTTGAAGGGATCGATTCAGACGATTGGAGAGTTATGTCGGTGGTCGACCGGGATTAACATAACCGGCTTTCAGCGCCATGCACACTCACGGGAACATCACTGCACTTCTTGGTACCCCTTGAATTGTTTACTTCATATAATTTTGGATGTTTGATTAATTATGTATATGGCTTGTGCACACATTACAATGTACAACCCGTACTTGTAAATAAAGGACCCTGTAGTACGCTTCAGTGCCACAATCCTTATAAAAGGAGCGAAAGCTTCTTACTTTTGAGTAAAACCTATCAAACCTTTCACTTTTCAAGGTTTTGCTCAAAAGAACAAGTACTTTCCCTTATGATTTTCAAAACCTCAACCGTTTATATCACTCGTTGAGGGGGAGTACTTGAATTAAAACTTTGTTCAAAAATTGTTCACAGTGGTCATTCTTCCCGCAACACTCGAAATGGTCATATTTATTCTCAACTTTTCAAAAATAACATTTTATATGCCATTTTGAGGGGGAGAAAATACGTGATAAGAAATATGTTGTGTAAATGCAAATGAATCTTTGTGCTATAGACTTAACCCATGAATTGACGAGATCTTAACTGTTAGTAACTTCGAAAAGACTTGTCGGGGCGGGTAATAATTTCAAGCTAGTTCGCTAGTGATGTAAATGTGTCTCGCAAAGGACTTGTCGGAGTAGAATGTACCATTCGAGAAACTCTTGGTAGACATGAACTCTGGCGGGTTTGACAACCTTTCGAGGATTGTCTACACCTTCAAGGTAGTTATTAGAGCTAGTTGTCACCTAAAAGTTGACAATGCAACTCTTTAACTATGCCACGTAACCGTGTCTCGCGGGGAATGTCTATCTTGAGTGAATCAATTCAAAATGTGCGCTCTTTCCTCACTGTGCATTTTAACCGTTAAAACTCTTAAGCACATGTGGAGGGAGAGTATTTATGCAAAATCTTATCTCAACAGTGGTACTAAAATGTTTTTCATTCATAAACACTTTGAGAGATTTTTCACATCAGTGGTTTTATGGCAACATAGGTTAGTCATGGAGTTATAAGGTGACTAAGGTTAGGAATAACCGTCCTATGATCCGCCAGAGCGGAGGGATCTACCCAAGGACACCACAAATAGTTAGTATTTAGAAGTCCTTAGGTATGATTGTAAAAAGGAGAAAATGAGAATCGGAGAAAGAAGGAGTTGAAGAATTAAAAGAAATGCAAAGAAAAGGGTGAAAAGAAATAGCCCTCCAGATTATTCAACTTAGGGCGGACACCGGGTTCAATTCATATGCTATTGGTTGTCACTTAGTGACGCCGGTATTGAAGATTAAAAGTCGTCATGGACCCGGTGACGCATGCACTAAACCTTCTTATCCACTCAAGTTTCTCTCAACAGAAGCTTGTTTCATTCTCACTGGGAACCCTACGTAAACTATCGGCTTTCTCTTAGAGATTGCGGGTATTGAAGAAGGAGACCCTCTCCCTAGTCTCCGCTCAGGAAAACCAAAAGCGCACTATTGAGTCTAGAGCCACGAGATTCATCAAAAGATCTCTTAGGTACACTTGACATTTCATCACTTGATATTCAACAATAAGAATTTCGGTGGTACATTATCGAGTCCTTCACAGATCTTAGCAATCTGTCGAGAACATTTATGAGAGGTTCACATTTGTGATCCTCGGTGATTGAATGGAAACTCTGCCGGGGTCAACATCAAACAGCGACCACGGCAGGTCGCTTCGGCAACTCCCGTGGATTGCGCTTAGTGGTCTCAAACGGTCTACAATCGTGAGGTGATGCGTTGGTGTACCTCAGCGACTCATCTGAATCGTAGGTGTACTTCGGTACATCGTGTTATCTCACTTGTGGGACTCCGATTCAGAGCGGCCTTTGTAAGAATTAAAGTTGTGTTTTCACCTGTTAACACTCTCGAAGTTCAAACTTGTAAGTGCGGAATCCGCTTATTACTAACCGTTTAAATGTTTTCTTCTTATGGAAGCTCGGGAGCGGAATGATCGTGCAGATTCTTCTCATGCTCACGCCAACATCATCACTAATGGAAGTTCTATCCAAAAGCAACACAACGGTCAGAATGATTCTTCGTCAATACAGAGAATCTACAAAGTTAAAGACTTAAAGAACTCCATCGATCTTGAATTCCAACGTCAAAAGAGCGTGTGAGCATGTTGAAGAATGGCGTGGAGACACTGTAGCGAAGCGGAACTGAGGAAAATTTGACGCAGACAACAACATACTATCACTTTCATCACAAAGAACAATGATCAAAGAACAAAGTTAAAGATGGCGTCAAAGCATAACCGTTCAAAGTAAACTATCTCTCTACACTGGGGAGATTGTTCAAATCAAGGCAATTCTTCTCACAAGAAAGAAGAATGTCGAGAAGGCGTCAAAGCTACTATTACATCAACGCCTTCACCGTTTTCATCACCAACACTTGAGTGTTTGTTACTCATATGTAATAACACTTGAGGGGGAGATTGTTGGAATCACTCCTAAACCTTATTCAAGTGTTAGTTACTCATATGTAATAGTTAGCTTATTATGGCCTTTATGTTTGTTATTAGCCTTAAGCTTATGTAGAAGGCCCATGAGCTTAGGCCCAAGCCCATAGGAGAAAGGAAGGGAACTAGGAGTGTTGCCCTAGCTTCCCTCCTATAAATACCTTATGTAAACCTTCATTTGAAGGTTGGTTGTTCAAGTTTTCTCTCATTACACTCCTACGCGTAAACCGTATTACTATTATCGTGTGTGTGTGTTTGTTTACTTGTTCAATCGCCTCTCTATCTTTCTTATAAGCTTGTGTGGTAAACCTTGTGACCTAACACGTTCAAACATAGCATGTCTCTCATTCTGAAGAAGGAAAGCATACAGTTGCTCATAGTTGGTGTTCTTTAATCCTTTGGTTAGCTTCACAGAGGTGACAAATTTGTGTCATTCGGGATTCATGCTGTTCACAAACTTTGAGTTCAGCTGAATATTTAGCATGGTCATTTTGATGTTCCTCATGTAATTTACAAGCTTGTGGAATCTCACGTAATATTCATAGACACTTTCTTCTGGTTCCATCTTAAAATGCTCAAATTCATCATACAATTGTGATTCTCTGTCTTCCTTGGTTAATTGAACCAAGAGAAGCATCTTGACATTGTCCCAAACTGCCTTAGCTTTAGTGTTGTGATTGATCAACTTGTAAATGTCCTTAGGTAAACCCTGAAGTATGATGTTAGAAGCCCTGATGTCTGCATCATATCTCTTCTTCTCCTTATCAGTCAGTTCATCATACATTTTAGGTCTGTCCAGTCCTAATATCATCGAGCCATCAGTAGCAGTATCAAGTATGTCTCTGGTTGTCTCAACTTGATACGGTCCTTCATCAATTGACTTGAGAATCTTGACTCCATTTTCTTTTCCCAAACAATACAACCTAATTCGTTTAGCCCATGAGTCATAGTCAGTTCTGTCAAGCATAGGTGGACGAGTATCTGATCCAACTACTTGAACGTCCTCAGCAACAGAAGAGATGATTGTGGGCACGTTGGTAGACATGTTTACAGATATCACGGGATTTTATAACTCTATGATTAAACCGGTAAATAGATTCTTTCACGGGATTTTACTAAATCAAGAGAAAACCGTATTAGAAACAATAATCAACCAAGTCGCTATAATCCTTGAAGACAAGTCGCTAAATCACCAAGTTGCTAAGTAACAACTTGCTAAAGACTCAAATCGCTATGAACCAAGTCGCTAAACACAAGTTGCTATGAACCAAGTCGCTAAACACAATTCGCTAAGGTAACAAATCGCTAAGCTGACAAGTCGCTAAAGAGCAACTCGCTAAGTGGGCAAGTCGCTAAGGAACAACTCGCTAAGAGGCCAAGTCGCTAAATAGCAACTCGCTAGTTACAACAAAGTCAAGTCGCTGAAAATAATGAAGACAGGTTGCTACATTGAACAAGTCGCTAGCCAGAGTGGTACCTCCACTACTTTGTACTATTTGTCGCCTTGTCTCAATAAACAAGTCACTAGAGGTTAAACCGCTACCACTTCAACTACAAGTCGCTGCAAAATAACAAAGCAAGTCGCTACGAAGAAAAGTTATCCGAGAGTCAAGTCGCTAGCTAGAAAAACTTAAATACAACCCTTTTCAATCCAAAACAAGCCCAACCACAGTGATTCAAGCTTTCCAAATCAAAACCCAAGCATATACAATGATTCTAAACACAAAAGTACCATCAAAATTCAAACTTTAACACAAGAAATGATCCAAATGATGCAAAAACCACTAAACTTTTTCAAACCCAAAAACCATATAAAACCACTAGAAATCCAAGGACATGTAAGCGAGATGATCAAACCATGGCTCTTGATACCATTTGTAACATACTGGATTTCACAAACACATCAAACCATGATCAAAAGTAGGCGTATACTATAAGGTTTTAGAGAGAGAAAGAACTTAGTGAGAGAAAGTAAAAGTAT
The DNA here is from genome assembly GCA_910596185.1 of Chrysanthemum makinoi. Taxonomy (NCBI): domain Eukaryota; kingdom Viridiplantae; phylum Streptophyta; class Magnoliopsida; order Asterales; family Asteraceae; genus Chrysanthemum; species Chrysanthemum makinoi. The sequence continues at coordinate 62,859,120 of OU343222.1, read as the reverse complement.
TATTATGAGCTCCAACCCTCTACCTTGGGAGGTAGAGGGTATTTATAGTTTCTTACATAAACGCCACCTACGGGCTGTGGATCAGGCATACAGTGGGTAAAGACCCGTCCATCCTCCACGGTGTTACTTAACTAAATACTAACTATCATAAAACAACTACGACTACGAGCTTTCTAACGATTACATATACTTGAGGTGACTGAAACTTTAATAACTGGATTTACTAAATCTTAACAGTCAGTCTGGGGCTTTCTTTTCCTTTTAGGCTGTGCTTCAGAAGTCTCAGGGCCCTGAGACTTGGGTTTGGTTTTAGTCCCAGTCTGAGACTTCCTCTTTCTCTTTTTAGGAGCAGGGTTTGGAGACACCGAGTCCTTCTGGTTGTTTACAGCAACCATATGGGCCGTCAATTCAATTTCAGTGACAAGGGGTGGGTCTCTTTGAAAATTTGAGGGGCTCAGGATTGCAGGTAAAGCGCAATATTTGTATTCCTGAGGATAATTGCAACCCAGTAACACTTGCAAAGCACATGAGACAAACCTAGGGTATGAAACATATTTTGCCCTAGTTTTGCTCAGTAGCTTAGTTACGAGATCACTGTAAATGATCTCCCCTATGTCGACATTGGTCCCTGTCATCAAGTTGTATGCCATCATCAACTGAATAGATTTAACTTGTTCAGTGGATGAATGGTTCCCGCCGAGAACCTGAATCACAAAAGTGAACAGGATCTTCCAATCCACGGGAAAAGAGTTCTTGGTAACTGGGGTTCTGTCCAAAAATTTTGAATCTAAAACAATTTTACCCAACTCAGCCTTAACGGTGGTTGGGTCAGGGTGAGCAACATATTGTCCCGAATTATAGTCAAGCCCAGTTGATGTACAAAAAGTTTTATAGTCCAGGGTGACTGATTGTTCCCCGTTTAAAATAGCGAATTTGATGAGAAACTCCCTGAGTGGTCTAAGGTATGTCTCATCAGTTGTGGGTGTCGGGTCATAGGTCACTGCAGTTGCCCAGAACTCCCTGAGGAGGTTTTGGTATAGTATTGAAGGGCACTGAACAAAGGCCTGTTTCAGTTGGCAGTTAAGTAAAAATTTCATGATTCCCTTATAGGCTGGGATATCATGTGGGTATTCAAAGTTGCCTATAATGTTATTTGTTTTAAACTCAACGTTTTCTAGACTGCCCACCCACTGAGGTGCAAAATGAAAAGACTGTGTTCTTGCCATTTCCATTGAAAAGATTTTAGGGTTTTTGGATGAAATTTTCTGGACAAGAACAATCAAAGAGGTGAAAGTCTCTTGATTTATGTGATGAAAAACCTTTTGTAAATTGTTTACAGAGAAGATTTTGCTTAAATTGGTTGATGATTAAAGAACACACAATGTTTCTAGGCTGAGAAAAGATTTGACAGAGTTTTGATGCAGAAAACAATTTGTGTGTGTTTTAATGTGTTTTGAGAGGGGTTTTTATAGAGTGGTGAGAGGGTAGATTTTGCACATGTGAGGATTTATAAAGTTTTTATTGAAAACGTTTTATTTACCTCATTTAATGCGACCACTCCACTACCCACAATTTTCTCACTGTTTTCAAGGGAACAGTTGTAGTGCACAGTAAAAGTGCATCTTGCAGGGTTAAAATATCCCAAGGATATTTGTTGTGAGAGGAGGCATTATATGCCAAGTGGGATGAGGTAAGGTTGTGAGGGACCCATCACATGGATGACAGAAGGATAAAGAGACATATATTCCTATATTAAATTGGTATGTTTACCAACCTAGGACATTAAGTAAGTGAAATACTTATAGCATTTAGTTACTCATTCAATGCTCAATATCCAATGTCAGGGACCCTGAATGAGTCTTACTCATTCAGTGAGAAGATGATTTAGGGGTTTTGTTCAGGGATCAGGGACCATTTCAGGGAAAACTTGTTGAGATTAGGATTGATTATCAGGTTGTTGACTTTCAATGTCGACTATTCCTAATTCAGCTTTCAGTCTCCTGAAGGTAGGTTCATCCAAGGGTTTGGTGAAGATATCAGCAAGTTGATACTCAGTAAGGATGAAGTGGAGTTCAATATCTCCTTTCATGATGTGGTTCCTGATAAAATGATATCTGATATCAATATGTTTGGTTCTTTGGTGAAGGACAGGGTTGTTGGAGATTGCAATAGCACTGGTGTTATCACAAAAGATGGGTACCATCTTGTAGTGGATGTCATAGTCACTGAGTTGACTTTTCATCCATAGCACATTTGCACAACACCCTGCAGCTGCTACATATTCAGCTTCAGCTGAAGACATAGCCACTGATTGTTGCTTTTTAGCACTCCAACAAACCAGTTTTCCTCCAAGAAATTGACAGGACCCTGAGGTACTCTTTCTGTCCATGTTGCAGCCTGCATAATCAGAGTCAGAGAATCCTTTGAGGTCAAACCCTGAACATTTTGGATAGTAAAGTCCAAGGCTTGGAGTTCCCTTCAGGTATCTGAGGATTCTTTTGGCTGCAGTGAGATGGGATTCTTTAGGATTGGACTGATATCTAGAAATTAGACATACTAAGAATTGTATGTCAGGTCTGGAAGCAGTTAGATACATCAGTGATCCTACAATCCCCCTGAAATAAGTTTGATTGACTGATTTGCCAGTGAGATCAGGTCCAAGGTTATTTGGAGGGATTAGGGGTGAAAACGAGTCGAGCCGAGCCCGAGCCTGCCAGAGCTCGAGCTCGGCTTGTTTATATATAAAAAGCTCGAGCTCGAGCTCATTTCGAGCCTCACATTTTGAGCTCGAGCTCGGCTCGTGAAATTTTTCACAAGCTCGATCTCGGCTCGGGCTCGACTAATTTATATATGTGTAGAAAAAAACAAGGTTCAAATGGAGCTCGGCTCATTAACACAAGGCTCGAGCTCAGCATGTTAACATAAAGCTTGGCTCGTTTACACGGTTATACGTATAGAAAATATATATACGTACATATTTCTAGGGCTCGTTTAGGCTCGCGAGCCTAAACGAGATTTTTGTATAAAGCTCGGGCTCGAGCTTGATTATTAAATGAGCCCAAACTTAGGCTCAGGGCTCGAGCTCGTTTAGGCTCGACTCGTTCGAGATTTTTACCGATCCGATCCCGAGCTTTCCACGAGTGGCTCGGCTCGTTTCCACCCCTAGGAGGGACCATTGGAGTCTTCACTGAAGCACAGTCAGAGATCTCATATTTCTTCAAGAGATTTTTGGTATATTTCTCCTGACTGATGGTTATTCCTTAATTAGTTTGCCTGATTTGTAGTCTAAGGAAGTAAGTGAGTTCACCCATCATGCTCATTTCAAATTTCTTTGTCATCATTTTTTCAAACTGTTTGCAAAGAGTATAATTTGTTGAGCCAAAGATGATATCATCAACATACACTTGGACTAGTATCACATCTTGTTTTGTCCCATAAATAAACAGTGTGTTGTCTATCTTTCCTCTGACAAACTTGTTTTGAATCAGGAAGGCTGAGAGAGTTTCATACCATGCTCTGGGAGCTTGTTTAAGTCCATATAGGGCTTTGTCAAGCTTGCAGACATAGTCAGGGTATTCACTACTCTCAAAGCCAGGAGGTTGCTGAACATACACATCTTCCTTGAGTTCACCATTTAGAAATGCACTTTTTACATCCATTTGGTAAACTTTGAAGTTCATGTAGGTTGCAAATGCAAGGAAGATCCTGATGGCTTCCATTCTTGCAACAAGAGCAAATGTCTCATCATAGTCAATGCCTTCTTGTTGACTGTAACCTTTGGCTACAAGTCTGGCTTTGTTTTTAATGACATTGCCATTTTCATCAATTTTGTTCCTGAAAACCCACTTCATTCCAATGACAATGACATCCTGAGAACATTTGATCAAGGTCATGACCTTGTTTTTATCAAACCGTTGAAGTTCTTCTTGCATAGCCTGAACTCAGCTAGGATGTTTTAGAGCTTCAGTGACACTTTTGGGTTCTATTTCTGATAGAAAATCAGCATATAGACATTCATTGGCTGAAGATTTTGTTAACTTAGCAACCATACTTCTTGTGAGCATGCCTTCAGTGGGTTCACCAATGATGTTCACAAGCTCAATGTCCTGAGATCTTGTCCACTTACTTTGTGGTCTAGGATCTGAGCATAATGAGGTCACTGGAAACTCAGGAATGGGTTCAGGTGCAGGAGCCACAGAATCATTTAGATCATCTGTAGAGATGCTTTGTTCAGGTTGGGGTTCATGAATTACAGGTTCCTGAACATTTGGTTCAGTATTACCTATCCCAGTAGAGGTTGATTGATGATCAATGAATTCACTTATTGTTGGTTGAGGAAGGTTATGGGGTAAGACATAGTATGAGATATCAACATCAACTTGATATGAGGAATTGATTTCAGTGCTGAACTCATCAGGAGGGTATCTTGATGAGTTATCAATTCCTATTTCCTCCACTGAGGTATTGGTGAATCTGATGCTTTCTGAACTTTCATCAAAGGTGACATGAAAGGTTTCCTCAACTTGTTGTCTTCTGGTGTTGAACACCCTAAAGGCTTTAGAGATCAGTGAGTAACCTAGGAAATACCCATCATTAGCTTTTGCATCAGACTTTCCTAAGTGATCCTTGTGATTGTGGATGAACACAGGACACCCAAACACATGAAAGTAGCTGATGTCAGGAAGTCTTCCTTTGAAGATCTCATATGGGGTTTTGTTATGTCTTTTGACAATGATTGACCTGTTTTGAGTGTAACAGGCTGTCCTGACAGCTTCAGTGGCAGCCTCAATGAGAGTTCTGTTTTTCCTTTCAGCTACCCCATTTTGTTCAGGGGTGTATGGGGATGAAAAGTTTTGGGAAATTCCCTTTTCATCACAGAAACTCTCAAGCTCTTGATTTCTGAACTCAGTACCATTATCAGTTCTGATTTGTTTAACAGTAATGTCCTTCTAATTTTCAATCTTCCTGATGAATGACATTATGGTTTCAGCTGCCTTACTCTTTTTAGAAAGAAAGTATACCCAAGTGTATCTTGAGAACTCATCAACAATGACAAGTGTATACTTCTCATGCTGGATTGATCTTGGACTGACTGGTCCAAAGAGATCCATGTGCAGGAGGTGAAGGCAGCTTTTGATAGAGAAATTTTGTTTTGTTTTGAATGATGCTCTGTGGTGTTTGCCTTTTTCACAGGCTGAGCATGGTCTGTCTTTTGCAAAAACAAGTGATGGTAAACCAAGGACTTTGTTTTGTTTTTCCAAGTTGTTAATGTTTTTGAAGTTTAAGTGAGAGAGTCTTTTGTGCCATAGCCATTTGATAGTTTCAGTGGCTTTGGCAAAGAGACAAGTTCCATTCTGATAGAGAGTTGACATGTCTAACACATATACATCATCTCTCATAGGAGCTATCAAAACAACTTCTTTGTTGGCATTGAAAATAGTACCTTGTTTATCATTAAACTGTATTATGTACTTAGCATCACATAACTGACTAACACTGATGAGATTGTATTTCAGACCATTGACATAAGCTATTCTAGAGAAAACTATTCCATTGCAGTTTACTAAACCATAACCTTCAGTGGGACATGATGAGTTATCACCAAATACTACCTTGGGTCCTGGTTCCTTTACATACTTGTGCAGATACTCCTTAACACCAGTCATGCTTCTTGAACATCCACTATCTAGATGCCAAATAGGCTCCCTGGCGTGTCTCTGCACAAATAGTAAACTGAATTAGTTTCTCTTGCTGACCCACATACTAGTGGGCTTGGGTCTCATGGTCTGTTTGAACTTAGCAATTGATTCATGGTCAGTGGTTGAGTGAAGTGTGCTACCACAGGTTTTGCATTTGCTTACTGAGGAAGACTCAGTGATGCGGGGTTGTTTTGAACTTCTCCTTGCCTGGATGACTCTATCATGCTGAGATGTCTCATGAGCTGGATTTCCACATATATCACAACAAGATTTCATGAGACAGTCATCAGGAAGATGATCATTATAGCCACAATGTGGGCAAAGAGGAAACGGTTTAGCTTTAGGTCTTTGACCCTGCTTGAGGATGAAACATACTGATGACCAGAATTAGTATGAGTTGCTTCAATGAATGAACTTACATACTGTAAGTGGTCAGAAGTTCTATGATCTTCCTTTTTGCAGATCATGCAAAAAAGGATTTTGTAGCAATTATCAGTGGTATGGCTGGTATAATGGCACAGATCACACTTCTGCTTGGGCTTGGTGTTAGATTTTGACCTTGATGAACTAGAGGAGGCTGACTTAGTTTCCTTGATTTTTGAATCAGGATCTTTCTCAATCGAGTTCATTTTGTCAGTCAACATCCTCACAAGTTCAGTCAGTTGCTGGATTTGGTCTGCTTCAGTAGGAACTGAAGATGTTGAAGTCTTAGTGGGAGCAGAGTCTTCTTAGGTTGGTTTTGTTGGTCTTTTCAGGATGGTTCTACCAAGTCATGTCCTTTCTTTTGGAGAGTGAGGATTGAATTGAAGTGGAGTAAGCTCAGAGCTAGGTGCAGCACCCTGAAGGGGTTTCAGTGGTGGAAGTGGTGCTTCAGATTCAGCTTCAGACTCAGTGATGTGTTCAGTACTACTAGGTACATCAGGGTGTCCAAGGATGCTTTTGAGAGCTTGACTCTCAGGCTCAAGAATCCTTCCAGAATCGAAATCTGGAAGCTTACTCTCAGGGTTTACCTTTTCAACCCAATCACTAGGTTTAGGCATTAACTCCTTTTTGGAGAGTATACCAGTAGACACGAATGGTTTTGGGCTTTGGTCTTCACTGGGAGAATCAGTGAGATGATTTTCACCTATGATTCTTTTTTTGCTACTGGGGGCTTGAACGGTATCAAAGACTCTAGGATTCTTAGCAGTCCAACTTTCAATGATATCTTTTTCCTTTTTAAGTTCTTCCTGAAGAGCTTGATTTCTTTTAACTAGTTCAGTGTTTTGAATTTGCAGTGTCACAGCCTCAAGTTTGGCTTGTTTTAAAAGTAGCAGTTCATCCCTACACTTATTTAATTCAAAACTTAACTTTTTGTATTTAGTAAAAAGATTTAACCGTTGCTCCTCTACAAACTTAAGGTCAACATTGATATAGTTCAAAAAGGACTGCCAATCTGAATCATCATCCATAGAAAGTAAAATATTTACCTTCTTCATTGTGATATTGACCCATTCTCCATTCCTGGCATGATTCTTCCCAACAGCTAGCTTGTCCTCTTTTGAGAGAGCCATCAGTGCACTGACTTGCACCATTTCATCGTCTGAGGAGACTGGCTCTTCATCCCAGTCAAAGACTTCAGCAACTAGGCCCTTGTTTTTACCCAGCACAGATTTAACATTGTTTGTTGTTTCTGAGGGAGTGGCCTCAAGCAGTGCTAGCTAATGATGTTAATAATGGTATCCTTCGGGATGATCAAGTTAATGATGTTAATGAAGGTATCCTTCGGGATGACCAAATTAATGATGTTAATGATCGTATCCTCCGGGATGACCAAACTTGAAATGATAAGGTGAGATGGATCCAAGCTAGAAAAGAGAAAAGTTAAAAGTGAAATATTTAATTTACAAACAATGAATGTGAGATGAGAAAGAGAAACAGAAGTTAAAATGTGTAACGAATAGGTGTGAATGTTATGTCGAAAGTGTATAAGTAGAACGATTTATGATTTCCTTGATTAAATGGATTGGGACGCATTTTCATTTAATTAAAGAAATTGTGAATCTCCGAACCATGAGTTTATGTTTCTTGATTTACATAGACAGGAACGCCATTCCATATAAATGAGGAAATATAAATGAGTGGGCTTATATGTTCTCGACATGGCATGAGTAAGGTAAAAAGGGTAGAAAACGAATGCCTAGAATTAGTTAGAAGTTTTACGAACTAAGATGAGCCGGGTAGAATTAGAACGCGACTTTTAAATTGAGACATTGTGTAACACCCCCAAATCTCGGTACAGCGGAAGACTTAATCAAGTTTTCGGGGCGTTACTTTTTGGATTGGTATCGCACACAAGTAAAATAAAAGATAACCATTTAACCATTTAAAACCAATCCCAAATAATATATTCAAACATTTAATCCGAAGATATAAATTTAGGCCCAAAACATAGTTTAACAAAATAGGTCCCCATTATTTATCAGAGTCAGAAAATGATCCTTGAACCACGCCTCCATGCCAAGCTTCCACACGTCAAGTAATCCAAATATCTCTCAAATACCTGAGAAATCATGCTAAAAGGTCAGCTTACGCTGGTGAGTTCATAGGTTTAAGTTCAACAAAATCATAGTGGACCTGTAAGAGTTGATTTGCTATGCATGACCTAGATAGGCAAATACCGTTTCACACACTGATCCTACCCGGATCTCCAATCACATAATCATTCACTCGGGCCCCTGCGACTCTAGTCCAGCACTGTCGTGGCAACCTCTAGAACAGTTGCCAACCCCGGGCTAGGTCGTGATAGAAGTCTATTCTTAGTTAGGCACGGTAGAACCTAGACTAAGGCAACAACTATCGCACATCTATCTACTCAGTCAGCATATAAGCAAATCCAAATAGTTTTAACGGTCCAAAAACAGTAGCATGATTCTCACCCCAAAATAGTTCAAAACGTAGTTAAAACGTATATAAGAGTGGGGCTATGAAACTCACCTCAAGCAATCAACGCACAATCAACGCACAAATATCACTAGCAGAAGATAACAGAAATCACAGCACATCAACTATCAACTCGGCACAACCTATTAATGTAGACCAACTTAATATACATATTCCTCAAAATCAATGTTATCTATCCCAATATATTCTATTTCTTTATTTCCAAAAACGTTCGTTTCACCATTAATCCTAGTGTTTGGTATCCTCATGTGTGGGTGTATCGACTCAATATGATGCCATGAATGCTCTCAAACAACCAATATATAACTCAATGCGACACAATGAGACCTCTAAACGATAAGCTCCATAGTTCAATAAGTTTCGGAATAAATAGTAGACATTATCGAATTCGTCAACTCGATAAACTCATTTATTTACCCGTGTCGCTTATTATCCCATAAATCAATCGTATCCTTAAAGAGTCATAAGGATAATTCACCCATTAATAAGGTTACCCAACGTACATAGCGGCTCTTATTAGATTCGTCAACCTAATAAGTCCGCTACCCACGTGGATCAACAATATTAACGTTAGGTTATCCGTAACCCATGCACACATAGCGCAAATAATTAATTACTTATCCAACATTAAATGTCCACAATTGACATTTATTGTTAAACGTGTACTCGAAACGTTAATTATTCATTTATTATAAAACCTTTCCAATTTAGTCGTTAGTTTCCATTTAAAACTAGTAAATAACAAGATAAATCTTGTTATTGATATTTTTGGTACAAAAGCCCATTATTATTTATATTTCCTAGTTTTATTATCATTTTCTTATATAATATATATTTCGTCAAATCCCATTATAAATCTCATAACGTTATTCGTTTCGAGTCCACAAGCACGAGTCATAACTTCTCGGCTTTTAATCAAACAATTGTCCAAATTATACTAGAGTCCATGTTACGGCTTTGTCGGAGTCAACTATTGACTAAAAAGTCAGTGTGACGCCAACGTAGCTCAAAGTCACAATATATATATATCAAGTCCATAATTAAAAGTCATAACGTCGCAATTCAATCCCAAACTAACTCAAAACAATCTCGCCAACCAATCAATCAACCAATTATACTCGAAACCAATGTTATGACCCTAATGGTCATGACACGGTTGCGGTCAAGACCACGTGAACCAAACAAGCTTCTAAAGCTTTTCGGCTCCACGCGTCTCATCCAAACCTCAACTAAACCAATCAATAAGCTACCAAATCAATTCGACTCGAACCCATGACCAACATAGGCCACGTACGACACGAACCAAGACCCCATCGTGGGCTTCTTGGTGCGTACGCCCCATATGCCACAACCAAACATCACCAAATCCAATCTACAACACTCAAATCCAATCATTCAAGCTTCAAACACTATCTAAACATAAAACTCATCAACTATCATCAACCAAGAACATGCAACTAAACCCTAAAATGCAAAACCCATCAAATTAATGCACCACACATGTACCAAACACTAATTACTTGTTTATTTCATCACTTATTAGCTTTAATTTCAAGTTCCACCCAAAAGCCCCAAATATAAAAATTAGGTCGAAACCCTAATTTTCAATTCATGGGTTTTTATCATTCAAACAACCTCAAAACATGTTCTATTTACCTTCTCTAATCACCAATTGCAAAAGCCCTTTGAAATATTTAGAAAACCCTAAAAGTACGAATCTTAATTCTTGAATTTGGAGGTGTTAATGAAGTCCAAATTGAGTGTAAGATATATGGTTGGAAAGAGGAGAAAGAGATCTATCTTTTGGTGGTGGTGGTGTAGGGTGACGCGCCGCCGGCAAGCCGTGGTGGCCAGAATAGTGGCCGGCGGTGGTGGTTGTTATTAGGGTTTCTAGTGAGAGAAAGGTAGAGAGAGAAAAGGTGTAGTGTGTGTGTTTTAGAGAGAGAAACAAATGGGTGAAATGAGGGGTGGTGAGGCCTTTTTATACTTGGACATAAGGACCTCAAAATAATTAAATGAGGAGGAGGGGGCGCCGGCTACACACAAAAAGGGAGGGGTTCGGGTTGAAACTTTTCGTATCTATCTCGTTTACCCATTCCCGAGCTCACATATCGTCCCCCGACTGTCCCATGACATTTATTTAACTTTCCAACATCATTACTTACGTTTTTCCACGAGTTTTGACTATTTATTTATCAATTTTCGAGTTACGGTCTAAAAGTTACAATAACTCTTGTTTTAGGCTGTTCTAGTGCCGAATCGAATAGTGCCTACCAAATAGAGTTAAAACGCATACGATAACTCATTTAATAATGAAATAAACCGTAAAAACCAATCGACGATATAAAATCAAGTCACGTTTATAAAATAGTGTTAAAGGCAAATCTCAGTTTAATTTAACGTAATGCGGTTACCTAAAATAGACTCCCTAAATTGCCAGTTGTCATAGCCTCCCAGCCTCAGAAGAAACCCGTCCCGGGTTTCACTCCGAGTTGCTTGGTGTCATAAACAGTTTAGGATACTTCCTACGGAAAACGTCCTCACGTTCCCAAGTGAACTCCGCTCCATGCCGGGAGTTCCAACGAACCTTAACAATCGGAATACGGCTATTCTTCAGCCTCTTAATCTCACGATCCATAATCTCAATCGGTTCCTCAACAAAATTCAATTTCTCATCAATACGAATATCTCTTAAGGGCACAACTATGTTTTCCTCCGAAAGACATCTCTTAAGATTACTAACATGAAAGACATTGTGTACACTACTCAGTTCCGATGGTAGCTCCAAGTGGTATGCTACCGGTCCGATTCTTTCCAGGATTGGAAAGGGACCAATATATGGGGGATTGAGTTTTCCACGCTTTCCAAAACGAATCACTCCTTTCCAAGGAGAAACTTTCAACATAACATGATCTCCAACCTTAAATTCTAAAGGTTTCCGCCTCCTATCGGCATAACTCTTTTGTCTATCACGAGCGGTTTGCAACCAGTTTCTAATCTGTACTATTTTCTCAGTAGTCTCTAGGAAAAATTCGGGACCTGTAAGTTGACTCTCGCCAACTTCAGCCCAACAAACAGGAGAACGACATTTTCAGCCATACAGCGCCTCAAATGGGGCGGCCTTAATACTAGAGTGATAACTATTGTTGTAAGAGAATTCGGCCAAAGGGAGGTGTCTCTCCCAGCCTTTGCCGAAATCAATAACACATGCTCTAAGCATATCCTCTAAAGTCTGAATAGTTCTCTCGCTTTGACCATCGGTCTGTGGATTGTAAGCAGTACTCATATCCAAATTCGTTCCTAAAGCTGTCTGTAAAGACTTCCAAAAGTGGGATATAAAATGACTATCCCTATCAGAAATAATAGATATCGGTACTCCATGACGCGATACTATCTCCTTAAGATACAATCGAGCAAGCTTATCAAGGCTATCGGTTTCACTAATAGCTAAGAAGTGAGCAGACTTAGTTAAACAATCAACTATTACCCAGATAGCGTCATTAGTGATAAAATCCATGGTTATTCGCTCCCATTTCCATTCTGGAAGTTCTGGTTGAACTAAAAGTCCTGATGGTTTCTGATGTTCATCCTTAACCTTAGAACAAGTCATATTGGGCCACCAATAAAGTTTCTTAAGATCCTCATACATCTTATCGGCTCCGGGATGAATAGAGTATTTTGATTTATGCGACTCATGCATAATCAACTCACGGATTCCACCATGAAATGGTATCCAGCTTCTGTCTCTGAAGCATAATGTTCCATCGGAACGCTTCAAGAAGCCGTTTTCACTTTCTACCATTCCATGAAGATTCTCATAAGGACGTTCTCTTCCGTCAGTGCCCCTACTTGGGCGGCTAAAATCTGGGATGGTAAGGGCGAAACAATGATCATTCCTAAAGATCTAACGAGTAGGGGTGGGATGTCCTCCTTACGACTAAGGGCATCAGCCACAACATTAGCCTTACCAGGATGATAACGAATCTCACAGTCATAATCACTAAGCAATTCTAACCAACGACGTTGTCTCATGTTCAGTTCCTTCTGATCTAAGATATGCTTCAAACTCTTATGGTCGGTAAATACTACACACTTGGTTCCATACAAGTAATGTCTCCAGATCCTAAGAGCAAACACTACAGCACCTAGCTCAAGGTCATGGGTGGTGTAGTTTTTCTCATGCTTCTTAAGTTGTTGGGATGCATAAGCAATCACCTTCTCACGTTGCATCAAAACAACACCAAAGCCTTTATGCGAAGCGTCGCAGTACACGACAAAGTCTTCGCTTCCTTCAGGCAAAGCTAGGATGGGCGCACTACACAACTTCCCCTTCAGAAGTTGGAATGCTTCTTCTTCCTTTTCTCCCCATTCATACTTAACATCCTTCTGGGTTAGTTTGGTCAGTGGTTTAGCTATCTTGGAAAATCCCTTAATGAATCTCCTATAATAGCCTGCTAAACCTAGAAACTGTCAGATTTTCGATGGGTTCTTAGGAGCTGCCCATTCCTTAATGGCCTTAATCTTAGCTGGGTCAACATGAACACCTCGACTATCTATCACATGACCTAAGAATTTTACAGACGGAATCCAAAATTTACACTTAGAGAATTTGGCATACAGCTTCTCCTCTCTCAACAATTCCAAAATGAGCCTCAAATGCTCTTCGTGCTCCTCACTACTCTTAGAGTATATCAAGATGTCGTCTATGAATACTATCACAAAATTATCTAGGTATGGCTTACACACTCGGTTCATGAGATCCATGAAAACCGCTGGTGCGTTGGTTAAGCCAAACGACATCACTTGGAATTCATAGTGTCCATATCGAGTCCTAAACGTAGTCTTAGGGATATCCTCTTCTCGAACTCTAAGCTGGTGATAACCAGATCGTAAATCGATCTTAGAAAACACACTAGCTCCCTGGAGTTGGTCGAATAGATCATCTATTCTAGGTAACGGATATCGGTTCTTCACGGTCGACTTATTCAATTCCCTATAATCAATACACATCCTAAACGATCCATCCTTCTTCTTCATAAACAACACTGGTGCTCCCCACGGCGACGAGCTAGGTCGAATGAATCCCTTCTCTGACAATTCAGCCAACTGTTTAGAAAGTTCCTCCAATTCTCTCGGAGCAAGTCGATAAGGTGCTCGAGCTACGGGTGCCGCACCGGGTATCAACTCTATTTGGAATTCCACTTGTCGAACAGGTGGAATCCCTGGCTGACCGTCGGGAAACACATCCGGAAATACTCTAACGACGGGTACATCGTTGAGGTTTCTTTCATTCTTCTCCTCGCCTTTTCTTTCAGAAATTCGAGCTAAGAAAAGACAACCTCCTCTATCGATGTACTTCTGAGCCTTAATACAAGAGATGATGCCCAACCGGGAAGGACTTCCACGGTCGCTCTGATCTCCTTGTATGCTCAGAGCTTTTCCTCCATACGGTAAACGCACAATCTTCTCATCACAAATGATGTGTGCACCGTTCTTCGACAACCAATCCATTCCGATGATGACGTCAAAACTTCCTAAGGTAACTGGCAACAGATCTATACTAAACGGGCGGTCTAGGAAACTTAAGGTACAACCTCGAACTACGGTGTCTATCTTCTCTCTATTCCCATTCGCTAATTCCACATCGTAACTAAACCCTAGAGGTGTTTGGGAGATTCCTAGTAATGGCATAAAGTTGGTGGATACGAAACTCATATCCGCACCAGTATCAAACAGTATGGAAGCATAGCGATTATTGAGAAGGAACGTACCCGTAACTACGTTAGGGTCCTCACCAGCTTCCTTCCCAATAGCGTAAACACGCGCTATTCCCATGTCTCTCTGCTGATTCCTAACACCATTGTTTCCCTGGTTTTCCACAACCTCACGCTTCACAGGGTTTAAGCCATTACCTCCTACACCTCGGTTACCAAATCCTCCTACATTACCGGGATTTCCTCTCATCCACGGCTCTCGGCACTCATTCTTAAAGTGTCCCTTCTTTCCACATCCAAAACAGGTGACAGTGGCCTTCCAGTCCGCTCCTTGTGCAGTTTGAGCTGCAGCAAGTGGACGAGACCTACAGTCTTTGGCTATGTGTCCTACCTTAGAGCACTTCCTACACACAATCGGACACGGTCCATGGTGGTGTCGGTTACAACGACCACACACAGGTTTACTACCTTCGTAACCTTTCTTATCTCCATTTCCTATGGCGAACACTCTGGCTGTTTCTTGCCGTTTGTTGCCATTCCCTTTTACAACTTCATTCCTCTTCCTCTTATCGTTCCTATCACTCTTACCCTTATCTCCTAATTCTAACACACAAGAGTCCATCAGACTCTGAGCCACAGCAATTTCCTCATGCAAATTGACTGGCTTTGTAGCGATGACATCATTTCGAGTAGCTAAAGGCAATCCATCAGTATACCTTTCAATCTTAAGTTCTTCGGTACGAACCATCTCAGGTCAAAGCAAGGATAACTCTTGGAAACGACGAGTGTAAGTTGCCATGTCAGTACCCTTAACCTTATGGTTCTAGAACTCACTTTCTAACTTCTTAACTTCATTCCTAGGGCAGTAAGTCTTAATCAGGAGAGCCTTAAATTGAGTCCAAGACATACTATAGGCTACATCAATTCCTACGGCTCTGTGGTAGTTATTCCACCATGTTAACGCCTCGTCCTTCAAAGTGAAGGTTGCATACTTAACCTTACAATCCTCATCACAGTTACTCACAGCAAACACAGATTCAGTTTTCTCTAACCACCTAGTTAGGTAAACTACTCCCTCAGTTCCTCCAAAATCTATAGGACCACAGAATCGAAACTCCTTATAGGTACAACCTCGAGTCCGATTCAACACTGGGGTTCCACTAGAAGTGTTAGAAAGATTAGCCTCAGCTAGCAGTTCAGCGACACGCTGCGACACTAGCTGGTCAATGTGGGCTGGGTTCACAGGTGGAGGGTTTTGTGGAACAGGACCATTCTTAGCACGGTCATCCACATTCGGGTTCCCTACAGCTGGGTTATCAATGTTCGGGTTCTCAACATGTGGTGCAGTCGGAGTCGGACGACGACCGCGACGACCAGGGGCAACAACAGCAGCAGGAGCTGCTCGGTTGTTCCTAATTAAGTTTCGTCTTGTTGCCACCATTCTGGGGGCAAGAAGAACAGTTTCATAAGTTCACAATTCACGCTCTAAATAGAGTTGGGCTCCAAAGGTCACTACATAACGCCTGAATACATACTCAAGGCTAACAAGGATAACGCTATACCAAAGCGAAATAATCAAATACCGCATCATAGCTAAGGATGCACGTTCCAATAACCATAACTCATAGGTTTCACAAGTGGAAATACATGGAAGGATTCGAAGAAATCAAAAACGATCCTAACAACGATAACTATAAACAACTAGGATAATCCTACATCTCGAACCAAGTACTACTTAGTTTCAAGATGGCACAAAACCATAAATCTAATACTATCTAGCCACGTCTACGAATATCACTCACTGATCTCCTAACATCGTCAACCTCTCTCCACAAAGAGGCTAACTCAACACGTCGAGCATCGCGATCGCTCTTAAGCTCTGCGACCTCTCTCTCCAACTCACCAATCCTACGCCAAATCGCTCTATCAGCATCACGTGCTGTCGCGAACCCTCTAAGCAGGTCCCCAACCTGCTCCTGGAGCTCCGACATACCATCATGCAAAACCCTAGTCCTCCTGACTACAGTACCCATATCAGCTCTAAGATCCTCAATACTAGCTCTAGACACTCCAACCAAACGATCTGTCAATCTAGTCAGCCTAGTACCCTATGAGGTAATCCTCTCCCACATCAGACTCGTCTCACCATACTCCTCTGGCTCAGAAGCAACCTCCGACGGTATCTCAGATCCTAACGGGCTACCTATATAAGGTGAGTAAGGTGGCGGGTCGATATCTAAAGGCTGTCCAGGGGACTCAGGCTCATGCAAAGGAGAACCTGGTCCAGGAGAATGTGCAGGACTCTGCAAATGAGGAGTACCCCTTTCTGGGATATCCTCATCATCCTCCTCCTGAGGATCCTCATCCTCATCAACATACTGCTCCTCAATCTCATCCTCCTCCTCGACCTCATGCTCCTCCTCACCCTCATCCATAGGGGAAGAGTCCATGAGTCGGAGTCTCTGTGCAGGTAAATCCTGAGGTGGTACACTAGGAGATCTAGGCCTCCTAAGATATGGTGATACTACTAAACTAATAGGTGATGACGGTGGTCGCACGGACATGCGGGCAGTGCTATAAGCAAGCCTAGGAGTCTGTGCTCTCGCTAAAACCTTATGTAAAGTGAGCTGCCTAGACGAGCTAGGGCGATCTGATGATAAACTAGAGTGACGGGCGATCTCATAAGGATCACCCTGCGCAACCGTCATGAGAGTCAATGCTGGCGAACTAGCTACAGCAAGACTTCCTCAGACACATCAAAAGCTAGTGAAGGCATAGTCTGTGACAACGGCATAGGGTAGGTATAAGTGTTCGAAATAACTAGTTTTAATAAGCGCAACAACTTAACCAAAACACATATCACATAATATAAATTTTAAAAGTGTAGGTACCGCATTACTCAAAACATGCCTTTAAATAACACACATAAGTTTCATTCTATCGCTTAATCACATATCAAGGAAATCGAGTTCAAATTCCAAAATCGAAATATACCGTTTACTCAAATCAATTTCCGTAATATTTCGATAATCACATCTCATTTTCCCAAAACCAGTAATCATATCTCATTTCCAAAACCAATAATCATATCTCATTTCCAAAACATTTAGGAATACCCCTAAACATATCCAAATCATAACTCAAATCTCTAAATCATAACGTTTTCATAATCAGTTCACAATATCCTCTAACATATCATCTCATAATTCAAATCGCATTTCACACCATAATCAAATAAGAAGCTTCGGCTTGGAAAGCGGGCGTGTGTCGGTCGAGGATCAATTTTTCTTAAAAGCGGTTATAGTTTAGGGTTTATAAAATACCTAGTTCTCTATAACCTTGAGCTCTGATACCAATCTGTAACACCCCCAAATCTCGGTACAGCGGAAGACTTAATCAAGTTTTCGGGGCGTTACTTTTTGGATTGGTATCGCACACAAGAAAAATAAAAGATAACCATTTAACCATTTAAAACCAATCCCAAATCAAATATTCAAACATTTAA
The DNA here is from genome assembly GCA_910596185.1 of Chrysanthemum makinoi. NCBI lineage: Eukaryota > Viridiplantae > Streptophyta > Magnoliopsida > Asterales > Asteraceae > Chrysanthemum > Chrysanthemum makinoi. The sequence goes on along the minus strand of OU343222.1, from coordinate 62,841,259 downwards.
TCCGAAGATATAAATTTAGGCCCAAAACATAGTTTAACAAAATAGGTCACCATTATTTATCAGAGTCAGAAAATGATCCTTGAACCACGCCTCCATGCCAAGCTTCCACACGTCAAGTAATCCAAATATCTCTCAAATACCTGAGAAATCATGCTAAAAGGTCAGCTTACGCTGGTGAGTTCATAGGTTTAAGTTCAACAAAATCATAGTGGACCTGTAAGAGTTGATTTGCTATGCATGACCTAGATAGGCAAATACCGTTTCACACACTGATCCTACCCGGATCTCCAATCACATAATCATTCACTCGGGCCCCTGCGACTCTAGTCCAGCACTGTCATGGCAACCTCTAGAACAGTTGCCAACCCCGGGCTAGGTCGGGATAGAAGTCTATTCTTAGTTAGGCACGGTAGAACCTAGACTAAGGCAACAACTATCGCACATCTATCTACTCAGTCAGCATATAAGCAAATCCAAATAGTTTTAACGGTCCAAAAACAGTAGCATGATTCTCACCCCAAAATAGTTCAAAACGTAGTTAAAACGTATATAAGAGTGGGGCTATGAAACTCACCTCAAGCAATCAACGCACAATCAACGCACAAATATCACTAGCAGAAGATAACAGAAATCACAGCACATCAACTATCAACTCGGCACAACCTATTAATGTAGACCAACTTAATATACATATTCCTCAAAATCAATGTTATCTATCCCAATATATTCTATTTCTTTATTTCCAAAAACGTTCGTTTCACCATTAATCCTAGTGTTTGGTATCCTCATGTGTGGGTGTATCGACTCAATATGATGCCATGAATGCTCTCAAACAACCAATATATAACTCAATGCGACACAATGAGACCTCTAAACGATAAGCTCCATAGTTCAATAAGTTTCGGAATAAATAGTAGACATTATCGAATTCGTCAACTCGATAAACTCATTTATTTACCCGTGTCGCTTATTATCCCATAAATCAATCGTATCCTTAAAGAGTCATAAGGATAATTCACCCATTAATAAGGTTACCCAACGTACATAGCGGCTCTTATTATATTCGTCAACCTAATAAGTCCGCTACCCACGTGGATCAACAATATTAACGTTAGGTTATCTGTAACCCATGCACACATAGCGCAAATAAATAATTACTTATCCAACATTAAATGTCCACAATTGACATTTATTGTTAAATGTGTACTCGAAACGTTAATTATTCATTTATTATAAAACCTTTCCAATTTAGTCGTTAGTTTCCATTTAAAACTAGTAAATAACAAGATAAATCTTGTTATTGATATTTTTGGTACAAAAGCCCATTATTATTTATATTTCCTAGTTTTATTATCATTTTCATATATAATATATATTTCGTCAAATCCCATTATAAATCTCATAACGTTATTCGTTTCGAGTCCACAAGCACGATTCATAACTTCTCGGCTTTTAATCAAACAATTGTCCAAATTGTACTAAAGTCCATGTTACGGCTTTGTCGGAGTCAACTATTGACTAAAAAGTCAATGTGACGCCAACGTAGCTCAAAGTCACAATATATATATCAAGTCCATAATTAAAAGTCATAACGTCGCAATTCAATCCCAAACTAAGTCAAAACAATCTCGCCAACCAATCAATCAACCAATTATACTCGAAACCAATGTTATGACCCTAATGGTCATGACACGGTCGCGGTCAAGACCACGTGAACCAAACAAGCTTCTAAAGCTTTTCGGCTTCACGCATCTCATCCAAACCTCAACTAAACCAATCAATAAGCTACCAAATCAATCCGACTCGAACCCATGACCAACATAGGCCACGTACGACACCAACCAAGACCCCATTGTGGGCTTCTTGGTGTGTACGCCCCATATGCCACAACCAAACATCACCAAATCCAATCTACAACACTCAAATCCAATCATTCAAGCTTCAAACACTATCTAAACATAAAACCCATCAACTATCATCAACCAAGAACATGCAACTAAACCTTAAAATGAAAAACCCACCAAATTAATGCACCACACATGTACCAAACACTAATTACTTGTTTATTTCATTACTAATTAGCTTTAATTTCAAGTTCTACCCAAAAGCCCCAAATATAAAAATTTGGTCGAAACCCTAATTTTCAATTCGTGGGTTTTTATCATTCAAACAACCTCAAAACATGTTCTATTTACCTTCTCTAATAACCAATTGCAAAAGCCCTTTGAAATATTTAGAAAACCCTAAAAGTACGAATCTTAATTCTTGAATTTGGAGGTGTTAATGAAGTCCAAATTGAGTGTATGATATATGGTTGGAAAGAGGAGAAAGAGATCTATCTTTTGGTGGTGGTGGTGTAGGGTGACGCGCCGCCGGCAAGCCGTGGTGGCCGGAATAGTGGCCGGCGGTGGTGGTTGTTATTAGGGTTTCTAGTGAGAGAAAGGTAGAGAGAGAAAAGGTGTAGTGTGTGTGTTTTAGAGAGAGGAACAAATGGGTGAAATGAGGGGTGGTGAGGCCTTTTTATACTTGGACATAAGGACTTCAAAATAATTAAATGGAGAGGAGGGGGCGCCGGCTACACACAAAAAGGGAGGGGTTCGGGTTGAAACTTTTCGTATCTATCTCGTTTACCCATTCCCGAGCTCACATATCGTCCCCCGAGTGTCCCATGACATTTATTTAACTTTCCAACATCATTACTTACGTTTTTCCACGAGTTTTGACTATTTATTTGTCAATTTTCGAGTTACGGCCTAAAAGTTACAATAACTCTTGTTTTAGGCTTTTCTAGTGCCAAATCGAATAGTGCCTACCAAATAGAGTTAAAACGCATACGATAACTCATTTAATAATGAAATAAACCGTAAAAACCAATCGACGATATAAAATCAAGTCACGATTTATAAAATAGTGTTAAAGGCAAATCTCAGTTTAATTTAACGTAATGTGGTTACCTAAAATAGACTCCCTAAATTGCCAGTTGTCACACATTGAGTGAAACCAACCACTTAGAGTTTAAAGTATAACTCAAAAAGATTAAGAAATTGATAATGATGTTATAACATGCCTTGAGGTGTGGTTCAAAATATGAGTAATGATAGTAACGGATGCTAATTATTATTATTACCCTTATGTGTAAATGTGAAGGTGTAAGTTAAGTTTGACTTTTTGAACTCAAAGTGTTGAAAGTTCTTATGAGACTCATAATATTTGACGATAAATTGTAAAAAGAAGTAGAGAAAATGAGACAATGTAATGAAAATGTTAACTGTTGTTCCCGTTTCACAATAAACAACTAATTGTGAACAATGACTGAAAAGATGCAAGTAAAGATAAGTTTTAATAAGATAAACACACTGAGTAATTTTCAACGTTTATATTCTTTATTAAAACGAATAAAAAAGAATACATTACCCAAGTACTTGCGGAACAGTACTTGGGATTGAAATGACAAGTTTGGTATGACTCCTCACTAAGCTTAGGCTAAGTCTAAGCACAACTACACAGGAACCACTGAGCTATCTCAGGGACATAGTTGTATTTGGAGGAGTGAAAGATTGCTTGTGTGTGTGATTTACAATTAATGCACAAGCTTAAAACTTTCACTCCATCTCTTATGCTATTTATACAAGTATGTTTTTAACTCTATCCTAGACGACAAACTAACAGGTTACAAAAGACAAAATACATATGTATTTTGTCTCTGTTTACATTTGCTATTTAGTGTAAGTGACAAGGCTGCTTTCTTCTTGTCAGTGATGACACTTAGCCTGATAGTTAACGATTCTGGGAAAGTTTGACTTTGGTTGATAAGGACTTCGTCTTATCTGTTCAAACTTATCCCGCCTTGTCCCGCTCATTCTTCAGTCTTCATAGCCTTCAGTCTTCATCTTCTTTGTCTTTGGTAGAAGTTGGTGAGGAGTTTTCGATTCAGTGAGTTATTGCCATCACTCACTGAATCCACCATCTTCTTCTTGACTCAGTCTTCACCTCTTAAGTTCACTTTACCGAGTGGGAGACTTTTTTTTGTCTTCTTCTGAGTATCCCGAAGACTATCACCACCGAGTGACTATGCGCTGAATGACTTGTTAGTGTTTAAAGGACTAAACACTTAGGGTATTTTCTATTCAAATCCTAGAATCAAGGGGTTTGGGTATTCACTGAACCCAACATTAACGAAATAACGAAATAATCATAGTAAGATTAGAAGATATTAGTTAATGTTGATCCGTGTAAGTAAAAATAACTAAAGATTTCCCAAGTGAACCTTAACACTTGGTGAAAATCCTTAAAGGAAATAGAAAGGAAAAGGAGTTATAGCAAAATGTTTAAGCGGATAATAGAATCACTATGGTTGAATTGAAATGCTAAGTCGTATAGGTTAACGTTTGACTTATGTAAAGTCAAAACAACATAAATTTTCTCAAGTTACACATAGTTCTTGATTAAAAAGTTAAGTATAGTAAATAAGAATGTGATGTGATGGAAATAAGGTTGGCAAAATGATACAATGATTATACTAAATGTGTCTTGTTTGATATAATGACCTTAGTAAGAGTTGTATGCTCTTAGAAAGTTAAATGAGAAGTAGAGTGAATTAAGGATTTTGATATGTATTGCTTAATGTTGCAAGATTACTTAGATCGTTGCAACGGAATGTACGAATGAAAGTGTTCTTAGTGCTGAGAATGGGAATAAGATGTGACTAAGTCAAGGTTAGTTTAAACGAGAGATTTCGGGGACGAAATCTAAATAAGGGGTAGAATCATAACACCCTGAAACCGGGCCTAAGCCTTTTATTACAAGAATGCAATTTTACTAAGTTGACTACGACTTTTACAAGTTTTAAGGAGTCACAGGATTGGTTGGTCATACTCGGTAGTAAAACTATAAGTAATAAACATTATGTAAATGGTTAGAGGAAATAAAACATGTCATAAATACAAGATAAATGTACTTAAGGGTCCTAAGTTGCCAAGTGCTAAATGTATTATTAAGTGGTTGTGGCCAAAATAGAAAGAAAGGAACCTAAGGGACGTAATGTGCCAATTAGGCAAACTTTCCTCCTACAATAATCAGGATACTTCTACTAGTATCATTAGATTTTCAAGAATGAGTGGGTGTGTTGTGTGTGACGTGAAAGAAAGGGAGGGAAAAGACAAGATGGTTTTGGTGATCAATTGATGAAGGATTAAAGCTTTAGCTCATGTGATCTATCACTAACCATGTCCATATGCAAGTAAGTTTAGAGAATTGAAAGTTAGGGTTCATATACCTAATTTGGGGAAATTGGGTACATGATGTTTTTAAGCTAATTAAAGATGTTATGATGATTATGGGTTAAGTTTTATTAAGTTAGTAATTTATGGATTGATCATCATATAATCAAGATATGATTATATGATGATTAGAGGTGTGTAAGAAATGGGATATGGTTATATAAACCATTGTCATAATTATTTAATTATGATTATTAAGTGTTATGATAATTGACCTATGATGTGAAGAAGAGGCTAATGATGGTATTGATGATGATGATTCTAATTGATATCACTATCTTGGAATCAAGGTAAGTAAACCGATTATGATGTGATGTTGTAATGATTTTATACATTATGTGTTATGTGACTTGTTATGTTAAGGTATTTAAGTGATTGAATGTATGTGCTTATGTGTATGTGTGCTTGAGACTAATTTGGCATAACTAGTCATGAAAGTTATCAAGGATGGATTAGGCTAAGATGTGTTGATGAAATAACCTATAAGGATTATTGGTGCATTAAGTGAGTTAAGGTATGTGTTAATGTTTAATGATTGTAATGGTTTAATGAGTTATGATGCGTTATGTATGAATGATTATAATATTATATTATGATCGTTTTACTTACTAAGCCTTGCGCTTACGGTTTAAGTGTCTAATATTTTGTAGGTTTAAACATGAAGAAAAGGTAATGCTTGGAAATAAGGCTTAAGGATTCTATTGAGAAAGTTAAGAAGGTTTGTAAGAAAGTAGGAGCTTAGGTAGATACGGAGCTCAAGTCAATGTTGTATCCCCGGAAGTCTAAAATGGTTTGTAAGTGTGTCGTCAAGTGTCAAAGTGTATGTCATGGTCTTTGAAGTAATTGGGTCGTCAAACGGTATGTTATAACATGGTCTTAGTGTTTATGGTCATGTTTAAAGAGGTGTTTGGAATAATGTGTATTTATACCCATTTTGGGTTGTAAATGAGTTAATGATTATGAACATAATTTAATATGTAAAGTTAATGCTTTTTGAAAGGTTTGAAGTAATTCGGAAGTGGTAAAGGTTGTATGTATTGAAAATGGGTCAAAACGAGTATTTTACATAATACCCGTCATTTTGTAAAGTACCATTCCGAAGTTCAATTGGTTAATGTTTATGCATGAAAATGATATATATGAGGTCTTAATAAATTCTGGAAATTTTGGTGTCTTTCCGAGTAATAGATGTCATTTTCCGTAAAAATGGGTCAAAAGTGCATAAAAGGGATATGCAGAAAAATGGGTGTTTGGGACAAGGTCCTTTTTAACCCAATTTGGGTCAAACGGGTCAACAATGTTTGGAAAAACACTATATATGGTTAAGTGTTTGTAAAGTGGCTAAAATAGTTGGAGAACTAGTTGGAGAACTAGTGGAGAACTAGTCGAAGTCAGTTTTCGAAAAATCATATGTTTTTAACCGTAAGTCGTCGCGGGTCGTGCCACCCGTCATTTCGAAGGTAATTGAGTCTAGTTACATGTAAAAATACTTTAAAGGGTCGGTTTGTTATAGAATTATATCAATTCAACGATTAGCAACAGCATGTCAGTTTTAAGTCAAGTCGTTTCCGCGTAAAAGTTTAAATTTTCACGTTTTTAGTCGTGTCGTATTCAAGGGGTGTTACACATAATACAAATTGTAGGGTGTTTGTATCACTTATTCAAAGAGTAGAGTTATTTTATATGTCAAATTATTCTTACATATCAATGAACTCATCCTCAAATTCTATTTAAAAAACAATGACTGAAATTAAAATTATTTTAATATTTAATCTATTTTTTATAATTTAAATATCTCATGAATCGTTAATCGTTAGACAAAACAAATTATACGGTCACGACCAGCATTTAATTATCGTTCTATAAATAAGCTCTTTGATATATATTTTCGACAATTTTTTTTTCTTTTTTTTTAATTTTTTCGTTTTTCCCCACTGTCCATCTAAAAAAATAAATGCCTGAGATTAAAATTATTTTAATATTTAATCTATTTTTTATAATTTAAGTATCTCATGAACCGTTAATCATTAGACAAAACAAATTATACATTCACGACCAGCATTTAATTATCGTTCTATAGACGGGCACTTTGATATATACTTTCGACAATTTTTTTTTTCTTTTTTCAATTTTTTCGTTTTTTTATGTTTTTCCGTCTTTTTTCTTTGTTGTTGAAACTTGCATGAGAAATCACATGTGATTGAACACTAATTTGAATATTCTAATAAAATCACATGTGATACTAATATTAAATCACATATGATACGTAGGGGTGAGCGTGAGGCGGTTTGGGCTGTTTTTGGCTAAAACCAAACCCCGAACTAAAAATTCATTTTTAAGTATTTGCGCGGTTTGGTGCGGGGTTTGGTTTTTTGTTTTTTGCGGTTTTTTTTTTGTTTTTTCGGTTTTCGGATATCCGAAATTTGAGTTGATTGTTTTATGTTAAATCTATTATTTTAGCTTTTAAATTCAGATATTTGAAATTTCGGATAACAGTTTTATATATCCTAACTAGCTAAAAGACCCGTGAAATTCACAGTTATTTTAAAGAGATGGCAAAAAGTTAGACGATAACTTGTATATAACATAATCAATCATTAATCATTAAAAAGATACACATGAGTGTACATAAAATCAACCATTAAAAAGATAAATACTCGCTTCTGAAAGTGACTTTTTTTCATTATAGTGCCATCGATGCAATTTCTCATCAATCATGCAACATATAGCCTTGTTTCATTGCACAAACCATTAGATTGATCAACATTTCTTATAAACACTATTAAAATTTTATGCCGTTTTACATGTGCATAGACGTTTACTTTTTAAATTAATTGTTAATCTATAAACAAATATTGAAACTTTGAATCTGGAGCAATTAGGTATTTTATAAGTAATTTAGTATTTCATACTTGCACTGAATAGTAAAATCTTTAGTTAAAGAGGAATTTAGTTGTGTCTTTACTTTTCATATAATCATGGATAGTAAAGAATGATTTTAGTCAAGTTTGGTTGTTTGTGTTAACCGTGATTTTGTGATAGGCTCAAATCATGTATTGTGATAAGTCCATAGGTGTCAATTAGTGGATATCTTCAATTCGTTAGTTGTACATTAAAAGAAGATTAGCTTAATTTGTGAGGTTTACCTTAAATATCTTATGTAACATTCTATATATGTACCATCGTAAGTCTGTAATGGAGCAAGCAATAATATTCATATTACACAATACATTATCTTATCTTATAGTTTGCTTTCTGGTGTGACCCTTGCCAAACACTTGTCGGTATAGAAATTTGAGTGAATCAATCACAAACTCCAAGTTATCAAGTTACAATAAACATATCAAAATTGAATATTAGGTAGAAGAAATAAATTCGAACTGTAAAAATATGAGACCAACAACGTAACTAATTTACATCAAACTAGGTTGGACCAAGTCAAAAAAATGTATTTGATTAGTATTAACTTTATGAATAATCATACTACTAAAAATAATATGTTATAATTTAATAAAGTAAATCATGTTGTTGTAGTCGTTGTATACACTTTGTTTTAAGGGTGCAATTCTGGTAACGTTACAAAACTAAACATAAATGAGTTTAGGATAAATGGGTTCGGCTCAGACATATGTCAATCTGTCTAGGCCATTTATAATAGTGTGAAGTTTGATTTTGATAATTGTTAAACAACTCACCCCGTCAACTTGTTTAACCATATAAAACTTAAAACATAAAAACATAAAATTTTGTATGCTCGATTGTTTAACTATATAAGCCTTTATAATATTCATTTTATAAGCGAGTGAACCACATTCTAACTAATTCATAAAAGCAATGATGAGCAAACATACCATACGTTCAAGACAACATGTTTTTTCGGGTTCATACATTTTATTTCTGAGATTAAAATTAATAGGGTTGCATTTGAGTTCGTTAGCAAATAGTGAAGCAACAAAACCCATTAACTAAAAAAAAGAAAAAAGAAAAAAAAAATCTCTAAAAGAAAACGAATAACTAAGAAGCAAAAACACCAATAACTAAAAATCTAACAATAGTCACTTTAAAATTAAATCACCAACATGGTCTTGCGGCTACGTATTTCAAACAAACAGATAACAAAAAACTCCGAAAACATTATTAGTAATATACATAACTATCTAAAAATAATATCAAGGTTTATTATGTCTTACTATTAAAGCTTTATTTCGTAGCTACAAAAAAGTGTGAAAAAAAACATCTCGTTTCTTATGGTAACAAAATATCAATCTGTCAAAGCATAAGGACATATGATACACATCCAAATTAATAATTTAGAGGAACTTGTATATTGCTTGTGGACTTCGAATTTCTACAAATAATTTTTTGACCTGTAATATTTTCTTTTATCGATATAGAAAATAAAGTTGACGTAGCGTATTGCTAGATACTTTTTGTTGGAATCACTTCTAAACTAGATTACAAGTGTTAGTAATTAATATGTATTACTAGCTTAATTAAGCCTTTATGTTTGTTATTGCTAATGGCTTATGTAGAAGGCCCATAAGCTTTTGGCTTAAGGAAAGATCTGAAAAGCATGGCCCAGCCTGCCCTCCCAAACGAACCCTTAGTATCAGTTCAAGCCAAACAACTGCACTCATATCACCTGTTCAAACCTTCATCCGCCATTGTTGTGTCTGTGTTCAACTGACCTCCTCCTACTTCTATATTGATGCGTGTACCTGAACTGTCACAGGTATCAAGCCCAAATAGTTGGTGAATTATGTGTTTGAATTTACTAATCTCGGTTTAGAACTTTCATAATGATAAACTCATTTTACACTTTCAAATTCAAGATTCTTGTACTTTCATGTTTTTGTTAAAGCTTAAGCTTTTGGCAAAAGTTTCAAACTTTACGTGTATTTCATTGTTTTTAAGCTTGTCAGTTTCATTTATACGCTGTATATGCATTGACGCTGCTTTGATCATCATTTACACTTTTTGTGTTATTTTTGCATGATATGAAGTCATTTCATCATAAAATCGGTAGGAACACTTTTGACGAAAATCAGCAGTAAAATCCACGCATAACAAAACCCTAGTTACGCGTAGCATTTCAAAGCTTGATCTTCAAGAAATTTTGAGTAACCGCTGTTTTCTTGCTTGGATAAGCTCAAAACACTTAGAATTTTGATATCTTTACTAATCGAATAAGTGTAACAAATATTTAAGCAAAACCCTGTTTTTACGTTTAGCCAAAACTTACGATAATCTTTACTTCTGCCTTTACCCATTTCTAAGCCTTGTCTTTTTACTTGCCTTTGTTCTACGATAAGAAATTTTACGATAACCATTCTACTACTAAGCTTTTGTTTTACGATAAGCTGTTTCTTTAACCACGCCAGAGCTAATCATAATGCTGTAGTTAACTCTTAATGCCAGGTTGTAAGCCACGATAGGTTTTCTTTGCTAAACCGGTTTTCTACGCGATAAGGATTCTTCATCAACATAGTTTCATTCGACTACAAAGATCCATTTTACAACACAAGTTTTCAAGATGTCTAAACCACCATACTCTAGCTACTTCCCTCATGTGTATCCTCAACAACAACAACAACAACAACTCAATCAACAAAAACAATTTTACCAACAATTACAACAACAACAACAACAACTTCAACAACATTTCTCAAGGTGCATTTAACCACAAATGGTTCAACCACCACCTAGTCTTCAGTACAACCCTACACTAACTTTTCACAATCAACATCCAACCGTAAATAATACTATAAAGGAACCGTCTTGGTTTGCAAAGATATGTGAAGCTTTAAGTAGCCAACAATCCATTCATAAGCACGGATCACTGATAACCTCCAATGCTCAATCCTTGAAACTACGACAATGGTGATACGGTTCTTTAGGTTTTGTAATCTAAAGAAGCCACATGGAAAGTTCTTGAAGAAGGTCATCCTGGAAGGTCCATTTCAGATGCCTACCGCCACCGTAATCTCGAGATCCAACCGCTAATCCACCAAGAGGTGATGTCACCAACGTTGTCGGTTCCATCAACTCACTAATGATCAACTTCTACACTTTGAAGCCGATGAACCGCAATGCAAAACATTCTTTTGGATTACCTAATCCAACCAAGTGTTGATGCTCAAAAGATCGCTAAAAGCAATGTGGGAGCGTATTCATCTTCTCATGGAAGGCACATAACTCAATCAAGAAGACATGGAATCAAAAATCTACTTGGCTTATGAACACTTCATGATTGAACCAAGGGAGACATTAGAGTCATATCATCATCGGTTTCGAGATCATCAATGACTTGACAAACATAACATAATTATGCCAAGAATTGCACAACACTAAGTTCCCAAAGAGTTCGGTCCCCATTGGGAAAAAAAAATATGTCATGTTCATCCATTGCCGGGAATCTTCATCATGCTACTTACGATTGTTAAAATGCATATTGAAGCCCCATCAAAAAGAAGTTAACAAAGCTAGGGTTATCCGTGGACAAACTGTTTCATCTTCAATTCCTGGATAATCAACAATTAGCGGGCTCAAGCATGCTATCCTCACCCCGAATTTACCAACAACTTTCACAAATCCTCCACAACCAACTACAACAATTACACCATATGATCCGTCATAGCACCAATCTCAAGAAACTCAATTGGTTCCATACAACAACAACAACAACAATTATCAAGCATTTTACAAATGAATCCAATGAGATGCGTACTTTATGCATTGCAAAGGGTTTGTCATGATTGCTAGAGCTCGCCGATACTCTAACAAATCCAACAATCGATTCGCATCTCATCACTGGAATCGTCAGTTGCAATTGGAACGGACGTTGAAGTTCGTAATCGTGTAATGTTCGCCGGATGGGTGGTATCGGGTTTAATCCAATGGGAAGGAATAACATGGGTGCTCCACAACAACGGGCTCAAGTGGTTGAATAGGGAAATGCTCGTAAGGGTTAATGGTTGATGAAGGGTCAAATACTCATTATTTTTGACCGCTAATGCCAAAACATCCAAAACACTGAAATGCATCAAAATAACAAAAATATCACAAATAAGTGTTTTATGTGTTTTAAATGCAAAAATACCAAAATCGGTGAAACGTATCAAGTTTGCATAATTGGCGTTTTAGTCCCCAAGTTTCAAAAGTTGTCAATCTAGTCCCTGGTCATTCCAAAACTTATAAAGGTCATAGGTCCTTGGGATTCACAAGTTGTAATAAATTGTCCTTTGAAGTTTAAAAATCACAAGTTACAACTTTGGTCCCTCAACTTTACAAAGTGTCAAAATCACCCCCTGGTGTTTAAAATGGAAATTATTCAAACTACACCCTTGAATTATTCAAATGTGGCATATTTGGTCCTTATATGATAAGTTTTGAGAAAATTACAAGTTTGGTCCCCTGAGTTACAAAGTTTACGCTTTGGTCCTTGGATTTATAAAAATGGAATTTTATGCAATATTGGTCCTTGAACTAACCATTAATTGCAGGTTTAGTCCTTTTGTTAACTTTGGAAAAGTTTCAACTTCACCCTCACTTTTCGAATATTACATGAATGGTCCTTGGGCTTTTATTTCTACAAACCAAACCGGACCCCTTTGTTATTATTAAAACCCAAATCCAATCCTACAAACCCACTGCCCATCCCAAGCCCAACCCACGCTTTAAATATAATACCACCACCACCGCGGTTTCTCCCCTCACAAATGCTCAAAACCGTGATACCACTATCCACCTTGCCTCGGTTTTCCACCACTTGCTTCACCACCTCATTACCACCTTTACAAATTGCTATCTACTCTCCACATCCACCAAAATTCATTAATAACAAATACCTCGCTATGATATTTTTACCAAAATTCCACATGGACGATTCTGATGATTTTTAAAGATCCAATGGTTGGAATCAAGTGGGAAAGTCTCAGAGGTGTCGACAAGAGCCTAAAAGATCTTTATAAAGAAAAAGAGGAGCAATGTGAAGGATATCTAGAATAATTTAACTTAATACATGCCTAATTAGTCAATTTTAATTTTCCAGCTGTATGTTTAAGCTTAAAAGTAACTTTGTTTAAGTTTTCTTAATCTATTTTCAGCTTCTTTCAATTTCAGCTTAAATCTCGTTTTCGCTTTATGCAATTTTCAAGTTTAAATTCTCAATATGATCAAATGTTGTTATTAATGGTTGTTTTGGACTCATAAGCTAATGTAAGTTCTTTATAAAGCTTTTTCAAGCTTTTAGATACCTTAAAACTTTGTTTAGTATCAAAAAGAAAAAAAATACCAAAAATACTAGAAAATAGTGAGAAAATCAAAAATCAATGTAGAAGATGAAAGAGACACCGGAGTGTGGTTGATATTGGATTGCTTTTGGTTTAGAGCTTCTTGGGAAGCTATAGGTTGTATTCTCAGTTCTTGGTTCCTTTGTTTCTGGATAGTCTCTGTAGCTTTTAACTCAACTTTGCATTTTATCAGATAAGTAGTTTATTGCCTGAATCTTTGTGTTTTCATGTTTCTATGTTATGGTTAAGTAGATTCATTGATTAAAATAACTTGTTTGTTCTTTGGAATTCATAATTGCTTTGAAATCTCATTTTCACAGTTTTAATAGCATAATGATTGTTCTTAAGTTTCATGCTTATATCACTGTTGTTTAATGCTCATATGGACTTGTTATATGCTAATACAAAGTTTTGAATCAGTGTTGAGGTTTAAATCACTCATTTGTTTTGAAAATCACAGCAAATTTAAAGTGTTGTTTGGATTCACCTGTAAACTGTTAGAGTTTGTTCAAGCCGGTGTTCTTGTTTGTTGTTTGTCACACTTGGTCATAATAACTCGCAAATCATAAAAACCGCACCTCATTTGATAAAAATTCAAAATAGATTTTGATCACATCTAGTTTACTAACTGTTGGATTTTCATGTTCCATGATCATGTTTTCATGTTTATAAGTTGTTAGAATTGATCAAACCAGTCTTAATACACCTTATTACAACATAATCGTTGATTAGATTGATCCAAAGTTCATATAAGTCAACCTTTAGCATAATATAAAAAGTCAAAATTTGGCTTTAGCTGGTTGAATAAAATAGATTAATTTTTATAGGACTTAACATTAGCTTTCAAGTCTTAAGGTTTTGGTATATTAATATTTAGTTGCTAATCTTTATCCTAGTATTTTTTATAATTTCTATTTAGCTTTTTAAACTGCTTATTCTTTAGCTTACTTTAGACCCTTATTCTAAAAAAGTGCCTCAGTATGCGCTTGAGCCAACCTTTTTCACAAGCTCATAAAAAGCTTATTAGTGAACCATAGATTGTGTATTTTGGTTCTTTGGAAATCTGACCTAGCTATATTGAATATCCAAGTTTAAAATTTTACTTTCTAGCTTATTTAGTATGGCTTTAAGTAGCTTATTGTTTGTCCCATTGCCTTAACTAAGTAATCAGCTGGTTACAAGCTTTTTCACAAGCTTGTCATAAGCTCATTAGTCAACCATAGAGTGTGAACTTGGACTTTTGGAAAGCCCACCCACCATCTTGACACTTCAGTTTTATTTTGAGCTTTGGCTTATTTAATGCTTAAATTGCTTTGTGAAAATCTGCATGCATGCCTGCTTGGTTTTCTAGTTTAGATAAGTGCTTATTTGATCATTATAGCTTATCAGTGTTGATATTTATTCTTTTTAGCTTTACTTAAGTAGTTTTGGCTTGTTTGTAGCTTATTTCACCTTTGTTCCGATTTGTAAGCTTGTTCGAGCTTAAAATCATCAAAATAAGCTCATAAGCATCGCTGAGATCATAAGCTCTCAAATAGCTTATTTTTAAGTTGTAAAATTTTGTTTTCATTAAAGTTGCTTATTATCAGTAGTTATATAGTTTTCAAAAAGAAAAATCACAAAAACATCATTTTAAAATAGGATAAGGCTATTTAATAGAAATTAGCTTTTTAAATTTTCTTCTCAGCTTATTATTAAGCAAATTCTGTTTTTATAATTTTCTTAGCTTCTGTCATCATAGGATTTATAGAAAAATTTTCATAATTTCTTTCTTAGTGTTTAGTATTTATTAGAATTTAAAATAGTTAATAAGTATTAAATAATTAATAATAAATAAAAAAAAACATAAAAAAATATCTTTTCAATTTTAAAATTAGTTTTATAGTATTTTAGATTTTTCTAAGTTAAAATTTCATTTTTCCAGGTTAATTTTATATTTTCTTGTATTTAAGTGTATTTTAAATAATAATTAAATAATAATTAATTAATAATAAATAGATAAAAAGTGTAATAAATATATTTTCAGTTTTAAAATAAGTTTTATAATATTTTAGATTTTTCTAAATCATAATTTCAATTTTCTAGCTTTATTTCATATTTTCTTATATTTTAGAGTATTATTAAATAGTTAAAAATAGTTTTTAATTAATAATAATTAAATAAATAGTTATAAAAATAATTTTAATTTTATAATAATTTTATTTTATTATTAGGATTGTAAAAATATCATTTTCATATTTGTAGGTCTTTTATTTCTTAAAACTCACGTTTTATTTTGTACGTTTACATAGTTTAATAAACGTACGTGTTTAAGTTTGTTTAATCTGATTATTGTGCTTTATAGTTCAGATCCAAATACAATTCCAATCAATCAAGAGTGTAATTACCACTCAAAATCCTTACTGATCATTATCCTTAGTGATCATTCGACATCCTAACGCTTTTGAGCACCATTCCTCGTCGGGACTTAACGACCGGAATCCATCGTATTCCGGGAAATTGCATTGGTTTTAGACTGTCTGAATTTTATTACGGTTGACCATTCACAAGTGGTTGACTTGTGTAATAAACTTGACGGGCCACCAATCAAATTTTCGCCATTGCCGGGAGGCTTTAGCGTGTTCTAAACATTCTCACCCGCATTCTTGCACATATACCACCTTTTGTAAACGCTTTTTGTAAAGTTATAAAAAAGTTCATTAACACTTTTCCTAAAGTGTTAACAACGCCAAAAATATAAAACAACAAAACAATCGTAACGCTTTCTATCTTGTATTTTCTTTAAGGTGATTCTTAAAGAGGTACGATTTGGTTAAACAAGACGATACCAAAAATATTGTCCAAAAGTATTTAAACCCTTAGCAAAAATCCATACCTACGTCTTTTTAGTGGTACTTAATAAATACATAAAAATCAACCACCGCAAATCAAGGCAAAACACCTACCAACTGGGGGTGTGAACATTAATAAGTTCTCAATCTTACAGATCAAAACTTGCCTTTGTGTCCTTGTGATTTGGTGTACCTTTTTCAAAGAAGCCATTTCATTTGTGATTATTGGTTAAGTTCACTTGTCTTTGCTCCTCGCATTTGTTTTGAAAACTGATTTTTAAAACTTAGTGCATGCTACATTGCTCTTCCGCTCCACAAGTCCACTTCGTGAGCTTGCAAATATTCCGCTGACGTAGAGGACGCTCTCGCTCCTTCACCGTGACGAGGAACGCCTAACACCACCACCCCCGTCGAATGGCGAAGACAAACCGATGAATGAGCTTCTCCAAGCACCCATCGAGGGTTACGGAGATATTATTGTCCCAAACATCGTGGCCTGATACCTTCGAGCTCAAAACCGGGTTGCTTAATCTTGTAACCCAAAGCCAATTTTATGGTTTTGAGCGTGATGATCCTCATGCACATATTCGATGGTTTAACAAGATTGCATCTACCATCAAATACAAGAATGTCCCACATGAAGCAATTAAGCTTCTTCTATTCTTCTGAGGACAAGCCCGAATTGGCTTGAGAAACAACCCCCTCGTTCCATTGAGACATAGGAGGATTTAGTCACCAAGTTTGTTAACGAATTCTATCCTCCATCCCGAACTACAAGTCTTAAGAATGAGATAATGAAATTCTCTCAAAGATTTGATGAATCATTCGGTGAGGCATGGGATCGTTATTAAAGAGTTGTTCAAAGTGTCCACATCATGGTTTTACCGAAGTTAATGCAAATGGATACTTTCTACAATGGTCCGAACCGGACTAACCAAGATTCTTTAAATGCCTCTCGGGAGGTAATTTCCTCGAGCAAGACCACAAGAAGCCTTGCAAATCATAGAAAACAAGTCTGTGTCCGTCCTTTCGAACAAAGACATATCGACTCGGCCTAATGCGGACCTTCTACTTCATCTCACAGTACATCTAGCACCGATGCTAAGATTGACAAACTCACGATATTGTTCGTGCTTTGGTTCTTGCTAACCAAAAGAAATTCACTTTTACACAGACACCATCACATGGTGAAGTGAAGAAAGTCGAGGTCTGTGTTACTTGTGGTGGCCTTCATGCATACTACAACTGCATCACACCGATGGTAGTCCGTTTGAAGCTAATGCTATAAGGGTACTTCACATCAGGGAGGTAATCAATACGTCCTCAAAATGAACCAAGCTAATATTACTTATCGTGGACCACCCGCTTTAAACCTAATCCTAACATGCAAAACCGAATCAACCAACCTAGAATGAACCAAGGTTATCAAAACCAAGGTAATTTCTATCCTGAACCAAATCAAGGTTTCCAACACCAAGGAAACCTTAATCAAAACAATTTCAATCGAGGGAATTTCTTGGGAATATGAATCCTAACCAAGGAAATTTTCAAAATCAAGGCCCTAATCCCAACAATAGAGGCAGAATTTTCCTAATCAAACTCAAGCCATTGTTCCAACCGGACCATCATCTGATGAGTTATTGAAACAATTCATGAAATCCCAAGATGAAATGAACAGGTTGTTGGTTAGTCGGATTCACGATCTTAAGAAGTCTTTAAATGATCAACCCTCGCCTGTGAAAACTCCGAGCAACACGATCGCTAACCCGAGGGCGATGCAAAGGCGATCACAACCGTATGGTGTGTTTCATACAATGGATCCGCTATTCTACTACTACCTCTCTCTCTCCCAAAGGTAGTGGAAAGTGAACCCGAGGCGACAAAGGACAAGGAACTTCCTACTAATAACGGAGGTACCACCGATGTCCAACCTCAAGTTGTCCAGAAACCCAAATCCAATCCAGGAGTTGTTTTTGAACCTCCAAGATTCTCTGAAAACCCCAAATCCAAATCTTCTTCCTTACCCATCACGCTTGAATGAGCGAAGCTCTCAAAAAGCTGGCCATCAAATGGACAAATTTTTTCAAATTTTCCAAGAACTACATTTTGACATAAGCTTTACGGATGCTATCATGTTGATGCCCAAGTTTGCATCAACTCTCAAACACATGTTAAGCAACAAGGAAAAGCCGCTTGAAATGGCTAAACTCCTTCAACGAGAACTCTTCGGCAGTATCTTGAAGAAGCTTCCCTAAGCTTGGAGATCCCGGAAAATTCCTCTTACCTTGTGTATTTCCGTGAATGGTTGAATGCTTTGCCTTAGCAGATCTTGTTGCAAGCATCAACTGATGCCTTATTCAAGATGGAAGAAACTTTCTTCTCGACCTTACTCCTACATGCATGACTCTCGAGCTTGCAGATCGTACAATATCCCGCCCACTTGGCATTGCCAGGACGATTTGTGAAAGTAGGAAAGTTCCATTTTCCACCGACTTTGTAGTTGTTGATTTCGATGTCGATCCACGGTTCCTCTCATTGTTGGACGAGGATTCCTAAGAACGGGCCGTGCTCACATTGATGTATTTGAGCAAGAAATCACATTACGTGTGGGTAATGAAGTCATCATCTTTAACCTTGATCAAACTTCGAGGTACTCCGCAAACTATGATTCCGAAGTCGGTTAACCTAATAGATATCATTGATGTTGCTTCAAGAGTACTCAAGAAGTTCTCGGTTATGATCATAATTCTTCAAGTGATAATCTCACTCATTCATCTCAACCCATCATTGCCAATTCTACTCCTTCTCTCACTCCATTTGGGGAAAGTGACTTCATCTTGTAAGAGATTCAAGCATACTTGTCTAGTGATTCGCTCATAGGAAATTGATCACGCTCCAATTGACATCGAGGGAGATATACTTCTCATTGAGAAGTTGCTTAATGATGATCCTTCATCGCCCTCCCCGAGCTTCATAACAAGGAAGTCAATTCAGCTTGAGAAAACTCAAGAATTTCCGAGGTAGAACTTAAGGACTTACCACTCATCTCGAAATGCATTTCTTGAGGGTGATAATTACCCGCATTATTGCTCGAGATTTGAATAAAGATGAAAAAGCGCCTCATAAAGGTCTTAAAGTCACACAAGCAAGCAATTGCTTGGAAACTCTCCGACATTAAGGGTATCAACCCCGAGTTTTGTACTCACAAAATCTTGATGGAGGATGACTTCAAACCAGCCAGCTCAACATCGAAGGGTGAATCCTAAGATTCATGAGGTTATCAAACAGAGGTTATCAAACTTTGATGCCGGTTTAATTTACCCGATCTCGATAGTCCTGGGTTAGCCCAATCCATTGTGTTCAAAAGGGTGCATCCTTGTCACAAATGAAAATAACGAAGTTAATTCCAACCTCGGTTGTAACGGATGGCGGTTTGCATTGACTATCGTAAGTTGAATGACGCCACCCGAAAAGACCATTTTCCTCTACCCTTCATGGACCAAATGCTTGAGAGACTAGCAGAAACTAATACTATTACCTTGATGGTTTCTGCTATTTTCGTGATCCCCATTTATCCACGTGATCAAGAAAAGACCACATTCACCGCCCATACTAAACTTTTGCCTACGACGTATGCCTTTGGCCTATGTAATGCCCCGCACGCTCCAACGATGTATGATGGCCATTTTCCACGACATGATCAGGGAATCAATGGAGGTGTTTATGGATGACTTCTCGGTCATTGGGGACTCGCTTCAAACATGTCTCTCCCATTTAGATAAATGCTAAACGGTGTGAAGACACCAATCTTTGTCTGAATTGGGAGAAGAGCCATTTTATGGTCAAAGAAGGCATAGTCCTTGGCCATAAGATTTCCAAAAATGGGATTGAGGTAGATAGAGCAAAAGTCGATGTTATTTCTAAATTACCTCATCCTACTACCGTCAAAGGTATTAGGAGTTTTTTAGGTCATGCCGCTTTTTATCGCAGATTCATACAAGATTTTTCTAAAATTTCCTGCCTATGACCCATCTTTTTGAAAAAGATGCTCCTTTTATCTTCTCACCCGAGTGCATCAAAGCTTTTGAAACATTAAAGAAAAAGCTTATCAAGCACCCATTCTCGCTGCCCCGACCGACTTGCCTTTTGAGCTCATGTGCGATGTAAGTGATTTTGCTATCGGTGCGTCCAGGGCAACGTGAGATCCAAGCATTTTCAACCTATCCACTACGCGAGTAAGACTATGACCAAGCTCAAACCCATTACACCACCACAGAAAAAGTGCTACTAGCCGTGGTGTATGCATTTGAGAAGTTTCGCCGTACTTAATCTTGACCAAACGCTGGTGTAATGGATCATTCGGCTCTTAAATATCTCTTTGCAAAACAAGATGCAAAGCCGAGATTGCTCCGCTGGGTTCTCCTTCCGCAAGAATTTGATATCATAATACGTGATAAAAAGGAGCCGAGAACCTAGTCACATCATCATCTATCCCGCCTAGAAAACCCTCACCAAGATATTTTCGAGAGAAAGGAAATAAATGAAACATTTCCTCTCGAGACACTCAATGCGTTTCTTTTCGTGGAAACTCTACTACCCCATGGTTTGCCGACTTCGCAAATTACCATGCGGGTAACTTCATAGTGAAAGGAATGTCGACCCAACAAAAGAACAAATTCTTCAAGGATGTTAAACATTACTTCTGGGACGACCCCTACTTATTCAAAATCGGTATGGATCAAGTCATCCGACGGTGTGTTTATGGACAAGAAGCTCTGGACATTCTCAAAGCTTGCCATGTGGACCCACCGGGGGCCATCATAGTCCAAACTACACCGCCAAAAAGGTGTTTGATTCCGGTTTTTATTGGCCCACAATTTACAAGGATGCCCATGAATTTGTCAAAACTGCGGATACTTGTCAACGCCACTAAATATCTCACAGAAATGAAATGCCGCAAAACGCCATTCAAGTGTGTGAGATCTTTGACATCCGGGGCATTGACTTTATGGGGCCATTTCAATCATCTCGAGGAAACAAATACATACTTGTGGTTGTTGACTATTTGTCAAAATGGGTTGAAGCGAAAGCTTTACCTACTAATGATGCCCGAGTAGTTGTGAAATTCTTAAAATCTCTTTTTGCTAGGTTTGGAACTCCGCAAGCTATAATCAGTGATCGTGGTACACATTTCTGCAATGACCAATTTGATCGTGTCATGCAAAAGTATGGTGTAACTCACCGCCTTCTATTGCATACCACCCCAAAACAAGGGCAAGTGGAAGTTTCCAACCGGTATAAAAGAATTCTAGAAAGGACAGAGGCGAAAACCGCGGCATCCCGGGTCGGATAAGCTAGATGACGACTCGGCCTTCCGATAAATTTTATAAAACACCCATCGGGTGTACCTATACAAGCTTAGTAATGAAAGGCATGTCATCTCCATTGAGCTTGAGCACAAAGCATACCGGGCCTTGAAACATGCCAACTTCGATATTCAGACAGCTGGTGACCACCGGAAAGTTCAAATGAATGAACTAAATGAACTCCGTGATCAAGCATACGAGAACTCTTTGATCTACAAACAAAAGACAAAGAAGATTCATGACTCCAAAATCAAGAACCGCGTTTTAAAGCACTATTTTAGTGTGGGAATTATTGAGTTATCTCAACTCGATGGAACTATTTTAAAGTGAATGGTCATCGATTAAAGCACTATTTTGGAGAGGACATTCCACCTGTGGTTGTCCCAGATCTACAAACTTTCCCCATGAACCAATGAATGCGGGGATCGAGTCAAGCTAGTGACTGAATCAAAACAAGAGCACACACCATATGGGTTTTCACTCATTGACTTCTTTCTACTTTCTACCCCTAGCTGGGAGTCAGCTTATCAGATATAAGTTTTCACTATAAAAAAAAAATCTCAAAAAAAAAAAAAAAAAAAAGTGTATATATCAAAATAAAATAATGACCGTATTATTTCCTTTTACGTTCTATGTTTCATATACCGCTTGCATTCTTTGAATATTGAGGGAAATATTCATTTCTAGTGTAGGGGGAATTCTCACGAATTTTATCATGTAATTATACCACCCAATTCCCCCATTTTGGCCAAATTTTTGAGTAAGCTTTCACTTACTCAGCTTACGGTTATCAGTCCACCATGTCTAACAAACAAAAGGATTGGCTAATCCTGGAGCAAACGGCTCTTGGTAAAGATATCTCAAATCCGTTGACGGCTTGCAATTTGCCCAAATTGTATGGTGTTCACTTTCACCATATCTTTAATTAGTGAAGCATGCTAATCATAAGTTTATGGCTTGTGGTAAAAGCGCTTGGAAAACCATAATTGATAATCGACTCACCAAAGATAATACTGATAATTTATCTAAGAGTTGGCTAGTCCGTATAAACGGCCAAAGTGAAACAAATCAAACCGCTGAAAGCTTATGATTTGCTCAAAATCATTTGGTTATTATTGTTCCAAGGTTCTTCTGAACTAAAACAATGGCTACTCCAAGTAATGGCTTTTGCTAAAGAGATGAAATACCTTAAGTTTTCAAAAGATTGCTAGGACTAGCAATATCTTAGTGTGGGGATGATGAGTGTCTAAATACTCATTATTTTTGTACCGCTAATGCCAAAAACATCAGAAAACACTCAGAAATGCATCAAAATGATAAAAATATCACAAATAAGTGTTTATGTGTTTTAAATGCAAAAATACCAAAATCAGATGAAAAACGTATCAAGTTTGCATAATTGCGCTTTAGTCCCCAAGTTTCAAAAGTTGTCAAATCTAGTCCCCGTCATTCCAAAACTTATAAAAGGTCATAAAAGGTCCTTGGGATTCACAAGTTGTAAGAAATTGTCCTTTGAAGTTTAAAAATCACAAGTTACAACTTTGGTCCCTCAACTTTACAAAAGTGTCAAAATCACCCCTGGTGTTTAAAATGGAAATTATTCAAACTACACCCTTGTATTATTCAAATGTGGCATATTTGGTCCTTATATGATAAGTTTTGATAAAATTACAAGTTTGGTCCCCTCGAGTTACAAAGTTTACGCTTTTGGTCCTTGGATTTATAAAATGGAATTTATGCAATATTGGTCCTTGAACTAACCATTAATTGCAGGTTTAGTCCTTTTGTTAACTTTGGAAAAGTTTCAACTTCATTCCCCTCACTTTTCGAATATTACATGAACGTCCTCGGCTTATATTTCTACAAACCAAACCCACCCCTTTATTATTAAAACCCAAATCCAACTCTACAACCTACCGCCTATCCCAAGCCCAACCCACGCTTTAAATATAATACCCACCATCAAGGTTTCTCCCTCACAAACGCTGCTTAAAAACAGATACCAATATCCACCTTGCCTGTTTTCCACCACTTCTGCTTCTACCACCTCATATTACCACTTTTACACTATACCTTACCTCTCCACATCCACCAAAATTCATTAATAACAAATACCTGCTTATGATATTTTGGCGCCAAAATTCCACATGGACGATTTTGATGATTTTAAAGATCCAATACTGGAATTGGGAAAGTCTGAGGTGTCGATAAGAGCCTAAAAAGATCTTTATAAAGCAAAAGAGAGCAATGAAGGATATCTAGAATAATTTAACTTAATATATGTCAAATTAGTCAATTTTAATTTTCCAGTGTATGTTTAAGCTTAAAAGTACTTTGTTTAAGTTTTTCAAGTGTATGTAATCTATTTTCGCTTCAATTTAAATCTCAAAGTTTTCGCTTTATGCAATTTCAAGTTCAAATTCTCAATATGATCAAATGTTGTTATTAATGGTTTTTGGATCTAAGCTAATGTAAGCTCCTTATA
>OU343222.1:62733991-62816907 GCA_910596185.1 Chrysanthemum makinoi | reverse complement strand
TAATGGAAGTTCTATCCAAAAGCAACACAACAGTGAATGATTCGTCAAATCAAAGAATCTACAAAGTTAAAGACTTAAAGAACTTCATCGGGCATCAATTCCAACGCCAAAAGAGCATGCGAAGATGTTGAAAGAATGACGTGAGATGACTGGAGCAGCAGCGAAATTCGGGAGAGGCGTAATTTGATGCAAGATAACAACATACTATCACTTTCATCACAAAGACCAATGATCAAAGAATAAAATTAAAGATGACGCCCAAGCATAACTGCTCAAAGAAACTATCTCGCAACACCGGGAGATGGTTCAATCCGTGCAATTTTCTCAAGAAAGAAGAATGTCAGAAGACGTCAAAGCTACTATTACATCAACGCTTTCACCATTTTTCATCACCAACACTTGAGGGGAGATTGTTGGAATCACTCCTAAACCTTTATTCAAGTGTTAGTTACTCATATGTAATAGGTAGCTTATTATGGCCTTTATGTTGTTTAAGGTCTAGCTTATGTAGAAGGCCTATAAGCTTAGGCCCATGTCCAATAAGGAAAAGGAAAGAGTGGGAAGTGTTCTAGTCTCTTGCCTATAAATACTCTTGTATAACCCTCACTTGAGGGTTGGTTGTTCATTTTATTCACTCTCTTTACACCTCTACCTAACCGTATTATTATGTTCAGAGTGTGTGTGTTTAACTTGTTCAACCGCCTCTATCTCTTTCATTGAAGCTTGTGTTGTAAATCTAGTGACCTAACAACTATCTTGAATCGTAAGCGGAATAATAGAAAACGGAATACTTCTAGGCCCACTAATGCTTCTAAGTCTGTGCTAGGTAAACCACCCTCTAGTGTTCCAACTACTATCATTGTAACCCTTAGAACCCACTTTTACCCTAGGAAGAAGAACTTATCACCTAGTGCATTCACTAAGACCAAAGCTAAGACTGAGATGGAGATGGCGTAAATGGTTACATAATATACTTAGCTTTACATGGATACCTAAAATCATGAACATGTGTGTTTCATCTAATCAAGATCGAACCCTCTAACTCCTTCTGTTCCACATCTACTTCTATTCCATCTGTCGCTCTGTAATGCAGTGATACAGATCATCCTCTCGGTTGTTGATAACGGATGTTCCCCGCACATGACAGCATCTCAAATCTGTTATCAAACTTATTTCAAAGTTCATTGGCACCGCCAAGTTCGGGAATGATCACTTAGCAAATTTACTACGGGCTACGAGATTACATCAATGGTAACATCGAAATAGCAAGTTTATTATGTGCAAGGTCTCTACCACAATTTCAACGGTCAATTTTGTGATGGAGACTGAAGTTGCTTTTGTGGAGAAAAACTTGTTTTATTCGTGATCACAAGGAACGATCTTATGTCCTGGTCAACTATTATAAAGTCTCTACACAATCTCAATGCAAGACATGATTGCTTCATCTCCCATCCGTCTACTTTCTAAGGCTACATCAACAAAATCTTGGCTATGGCACCGCCGTCTCTCACATTTAAACTTTCAAACCATAACCAATCTTGCACCTGCATCGCAACTTGTTGAAGGTCTCCCAAGATTTCGGATTCTAAAGATCACCTATGCCAGCTTGTGAACAAGGGAAAAGCACTCGCTCACTTTCCTTCAAAGGTGGAACACGTACCACAAAGATGTGCTTCATCTTCTTCACATGGATTTGTGGTCCGATGCGTGCAGACGACATGGCAAACACTACATCTTGTAATTGTAGATGACTACTCCAGATGGACATGGGTTTATTTTCTTCGAAGTAAAGATCAAGCTCCACATATGATCATCTCCTTTGTCACTTAAAATTCAAGTTCAGTTCCCGAACACAAACGCATTAAAGGAACTAAATTTGTGAATCGTACTCTTCGCGTGCATTTTATGAGAAAGTGGAATTGTGCATCAAACATCTATTGCACGAACACCGAACAAAACGGAAAGAAGGAAATCTAAATCGCGTTGTGGAAGCTGCAAGAACGATGTTAATTAATGTAAAACTTCCAGATTACTTATGGGCTGAATCCGTGTCAACCGCATGCTACACTCAGAATCGGTCAATGATTACCAAACGCCACAACAAAACACCTTATGAGCTTATCCACAACGTAAACCGAATCTCAAACACTTTCATGTATTTGGATCCCTTGCTATCCTAATAATAATCGTGGATGATTTTGGTAAGCCTCAAAGCCGATATTGGAGTCTTTGTAGAATATTGTGAAAACTCTAAGTGGTTTCCGATCTGAATCGCCGTACAGCGGGAGATTATGGAAACAATTCATGCAAATTTCGATGAGCTTACTGAGATGGCTTCTGAGCATAACAGCTTGGAACCCAGTCATAACCGTTTAAATGGAACAGCTATTTGCTCCTCTGTTTAGTGATGATATTGATGAACGTGCACCAGGTGTATCCAATGTCTCCGCTACTCACCTCATCAAAATCCAATACCGATACACCGCTACAACAACTACGTTGAGGAAGCACCACCAGTTAATTCTACAACAACAGTTGAACAAACCGCATCCAACGACGTTGAACCATGATCTTCAACAATGAAGTACCACCACCGCAGATTATGATCCAAATGTTCTTCAATCTGCTTGCTAATGAAATGCCACACCCGATGTTGCGAAATCATCTACAAGCCATTTGAATCCTCCCAATCCGCAGAATGTATATCAACATCAACCTTCCACACATCGTTGGACTAAAAGACCATCCTCTTAAAACATTATTGGTAACCCGAATCAACTGGCCTTAACAAGACAAAGTCTTCACACGCACGGTGAACATTGCATTTATCCACTCATTGTCTGCCAATATGAACCTAAAAACATTAAAGATGCAATGACCAAAGACAACTGGATTGAATCCATGCAAGAAGAACTCAATCCGTTTAAACGTCTTGAAGTGGTAATTGGTTGAAAGACCAACAGGGGTCTTCGTCATTGGTCTCAAATGGATTTGGAAAAACAAATTAGATGCCAAGGAACCGTAATCGAAATAAGTCACGTCTAGGGCTGGGGTTATACAGTGAAGAGGGTATTGAATTTGAAGAATCATTCGCCCCGCTGCTCGCCTCGAGGTCGTACGGATTTTTCTCGGCATTTGCGACTCACATGAACATCACCGCCTTCGTGATGGATATCAAAACCTTTTCTCAATGGACAACTAAAGAAACTGCATGTTAGCCGCCGAAGGATTCGTTGATCCGAGTTCCCTAATCACGCCTACAACCGGGAAGAAGGCTCTACTCGCCTCAAACAAAGCCCCTCGAGCGGTATGATAAGTTATCATCCTTTCTTATCGCCAATAATTCGTCAAAGTTCTTTGACCCTAAAATATTCGTATAATATCACGGGCACACATTTTAATCGTTCAAATTTATGTGGATGACATCATTTTGGGTCAACACATCTAAAATACTCAAACGCTTTTTCAAAACTCATGAAAAAACATTTTGAAATGTCCATGATGGGCGAACTTACGTTCTTTCTAGGACTTCAAGTTCATCAATCACCCCATGGTATTTTCGAGTCACCCAAATATGCCCTTGATATTTTAAACAAACATGGAATGACAAGTTGTGATACCTATGCCACCCCAATGGCACACACCAACAAAATGGATGTCGATTTACATGGAAACTGTTGACCCTACCAAATACCGGTATCATTGGGTCTCTCATGTATCTAACAGCCCGAGACCCGACATTGTATTTTCGGTATATCTTTGCTCCCGTTATCACCAAGACCAATGAGAAACACCTCTCCGAGGCTAAAGGAATCCTCTCGATACATCAAGGGAACCATTAACTTGGGAATCGTATCCAAGGATTCTCGGTTTGAACTAATAGCTTTTTCGACACGATCAGCAGTTGCTTAGATTCTAAAAGTACTTCGTGAGCTTTTACAATTTCTTGGTGATAAACTGGTGTCATGGCAATCGAAGAAGCATGATTGTACATCGATGTCTCCAACGAAGGTAATATGTAGCCATGTCGGCGTGTTGTGCCAAGTCATTTGGATGAGAACACAACTCAAAGACTATGGTTACGATTTGACGTAATCCCATGTATTGGCGATATCGAAGTGCTATTGCGAGAATCGGCGTTATTGCTATCTCGTGGTAACCGTTCAACATTCGAAGTCTAAGCACATCGATCTTCGATATCATTTCATCCAGGAGCACGTGGAAAAGGGTACCGTTGAATTATACTTTGTGGGTAATCAATACCAACTGGCGATCTTCTCACCAAATCCCTAGCTCCTGCTAGGTTTAATGAGTTGGTCCACCGGATTGGTATGCGGTGTTTGACTCCAGAGGAACTGGATGAACTTTTAAAACATTCTTAAAACCAGTCAAACACCAAAACCTCTTTTGTAAATATTTTCATAAACAAAATACAAAAATATAAAATCTACTAAAACCACAAAAATATTCTTCTATCTATATTTCTTTTTCAACATGGCAAGTACAATTCTTCCGTCAACACTTTACTCTTTCAAAATTCAATATTTTCTCGGTCAAGTGTTGAGGGGGAGAATGCATATATTTTTATGTTTCATAAAATCTCGTACTTGCATGTTATCTCATCCCGGTTGTTTCTTTGATAACGGTGGTCACATTTCTAGTTAATTGACATTCCCCGGACTCAAATTTATAAAATTTCATTATTTCTTAAGTCGAGGGGGAGTGTCGTCATGTTTCTTTCCAAAACTATACTTCATAACGTAACCTAAGTGGAACCTATGGTCAGTGATAGGAATTGGTAAGGAGAGGGACCAAGTTGTCAAAAGATTAAACTATTTTTTAACAAAACTCCTCCACCTACCTATCTATCACATTTACTTCTCTCATTTATTACATCAACTACCAATCCTACGCCTAAAATCAAATACTCAAATCCGTGCTTTATAATCCTGATTTGTAAGTGATTTTATGATCTTAACATGTTTACAAACATAGGTTTTTAATTTCATTAACATCCAACGATTGGATTTTGGGTTTGAATGATTCTTGTGTTCTACGCATATGCGTATGAACACAAGATCATCAGTTGTGTGTTTAAAATGATAAAAATGGTGTTAAAATGTTCAAAATGTTATACCATAAACATTTCCAACATTAATTTCTACCCATAATTCATTTTAATAGTGATTGATGAATTAGGGTTTAAGCGAAAATTTGGGTGTTTTATTTTGAGAGTGTTTTTGGTCAATTAGTTGTTCGTATGAGGTTGTATACATGTTTATTTAACCAAACCATGCTCAAATCTTACCCAGAAACACTAATTCTGTGATAATTAAGAATTAGGGTTTATGTTCATATGAGTTAGGTATTCTTGATTCATGAAGGTTTTGATGTTAAAACTTGTTTAAGTCAACTCATTTGCCCTCTAAGATATCCCAGAAATGATTTAGTGCATTTCCTATGGCTAGATTCCTTATTCGTAAATCTTGAATGTTTAGGGTTTAAGTATTACGCGTAAGCTAATCTTACGCATAACTGTGTCTGATTGAGATAACATGTGATAACTGAAAGGGATTGAATCTTGTGTTAATGATGATGTTATGATGAATTTGTTCCGTGTTTTACGCGTGAATTATTCGTAATCAAGGTTAATGAGTTACTACGATAAGGATCACCTTACGCCAGAATGCGTAAGTAAGAGAAATCTTACGCGTAAGGTTCTACAAAGTGGACTACGCCGCGATCCTGAAGGGGATATGCGTAAACTTAAGTCTTACGCATAAGGTTTACCCCTACGAGTAGACCTTACTGAACTCCAACACGCCGCTTACGCGTAAGCTTTATGCTAAGGATCTTTTTCCTAGGCGTAACATTTCTTGCCGAAGATAAGATCCCACGCATAAGCTTATGCCTACATCGTATGGTTCAATGTTTATGCATAAGCCTCGCAAAACCTACGCCAAGCCTTATTTTAACCAAAATTGTGAATTGTTACTGCACAATCTTGTAAATAAATAAAATCATAACGTCACGAAACCAAAATGTCATTAATAAGCTTAAATGTTTAATTAGTTGTGAAAATAAGTGAAAACTTGGACTTTAAAACTCAAAGTTAATCTACTCACGAAACTTATCACGACGTCTTTGGACTATTAGACTAACAAGTGACATTGGACTCGTAACAATCATTAACATATCACATTAATAAATAGACATAAAATCAACTTTTGAATAACGTAATGTCTTTCGATATGTTGGTTCTTTTGGCTAAATATCTTCAGATCATGATATGGACGCTCAAATGGAAAAATGGATGCACCAAATGTTCTCACAATTGAAGACATCTTCCTCGATAGTTATACAATGAAGATTGAAAGAACAACCTCAGAGTCGATTTCGATAACTTCACATGTTCTCGAAGCTTGTCGACATGGTGGATATTCTCAAGACTCACCCATACCGAACATGCTCACAAATTATGCTATCGCGGCCGGAAATCTATCTTCATCAATTCTGACACACGATACAAAAGGTCAAAGGTCAAAGTGTTGTGACGGTGACACTTAACCACAAACAAATCACCATCACTCCTGCAGATTTAAGGGCTGTTCTTCTTCTTCCTACCATCCAGCCGCCAATTACTCGCTAATCCTCCAAGAGGTCGCTCTCCGTTCATGGTCGACATCGGCATGACGGCTGCGGGATCATCGAAAACATTCGTCTGTTGATCTTAAGAACACCTCACCTGGAGAACCCTCTACATCATGATTGCAAAGTCGGGCTTCGACGCGAGTGGTTTTGAGCATCCAAAGCTCATGGAACTACAAATATTCTGGGCCATGGTCAACATGAATCATAAATTTGCGTACTGACTGGGACGACATGATGTCATACCTTAAAAGCCCGGCACCAAGATCCCTTACATCAGATACACCAAATTGTTGATCCAAAGGGCTCTAGGGAATAACCCTGATATTCCTTTGAGACTTGATGACCCCCAACACTGTTGCTTGAGCCCACACTCAATGTTGTCGGATTTAAGGACTCAACAACAAAGAAACAAGGTGCGTTTTGCCCTATTGCCTTCTTACGGATGCCATCAAGAACTTCAATCTTACAAACGCTATCTCCGGCAAATGGGCAAAGTAGGGTTCATGGATGAAAAATATTCGTACACCTGTCAGAAGACCAAGAGGCAGCACGCAGTGTTACAAGCACTGAGAGTGCCCTCAAGTATCCAAAGAGGAATCCCGTAAAGGAA
Organism: Chrysanthemum makinoi; assembly: GCA_910596185.1. Lineage (NCBI taxonomy): Eukaryota > Viridiplantae > Streptophyta > Magnoliopsida > Asterales > Asteraceae > Chrysanthemum > Chrysanthemum makinoi. The sequence continues at coordinate 62,809,646 of OU343222.1, read as the reverse complement.
AGTTCCATTAAAGGAAGTTGTCCCCATTCCCAAACCAGAACCTAAACAAAAGGACGAGGATTGAGGACATCAAACGGACGAAGAGGTTATCTACTCTGAAACTCCAATCGATGACACTTTGACAGTAGCCAAACATCTAAGTCCCAAGGCTGATAAAGGAAAACTCCAGGCAAAGCAGCGGAAGAGAGTCTCAAGAAGAGCTACTGGATGAAGACAGAGACTTCAGAAAGAAAGTGAAGAATCTCAGACTACAACATGTTGCTCAGGAATTTAACCTTGAAAAAACTCGTGGCCCCGGAGGGTCTAGTGGTGGTGTACTAACTACACCAGTTTTTGATGCGGTTAATCAACCCGATAAGGGAACTGGTACCACCACCCTCGAACAACAACAAAAGCAACTTGAGGATTCTATCACCTATGACTTTGAGGAACCTGAAATGGAGAAGTCTGAGAAAATTCCTGATGAAGGTGCTGCGGCTAAAAAGCGAAAAGGAAGCTGCGTATCTGAAAAAGAAACTCGGGTTAAGGCACAAGAAAAGGCTCAAGCAGAACAAGAAGCCAATATTGATTATGATGATTATATTCTAGATAGTCCCTCACACTCCAAGGAACAAACTTCTGAGCCACCAAAGGACCCTGAGCCTCCTCATGAATCATCATCGTTAGACTCATCTTCTCACTCATCTCCACCACCATCCAAAGGCACTACAAGATCAGCATCCAGATCAGTAAAGAACCCTACCGACACTTGGGCATCACGAGCTAAGTCTAAGATTGTTAAAGCTGTGAGGCAAGCAAGGAAGAAGAATGTTAGGAATTAGAAATTCCATTGTGAAGTGTCGGTCACCCCAAATATTATCTAGCATAAGTTAGCTCGTAGACGTGTCGTTATTTACGTTATTTAGTAGTTTATTAGTTAGCTTGTAGCGTAGTTTAGTTTAGTGTAACACCGTGGAGGAAGGACGGGTCTTTACCCACTGTATGCCAGATCCACAGTCCGATAGGAGGATGTATTCATTGTAACTATAAATACCCCTTCCATCCATGGAAGGGGTGGTGCTTCTAATCTAACCTTTCATTATTTGCAAAGAAAGTCTCTACCAAGAAACACCCTCTCATCTCTTTCTCTCTAAACATGGCATACTTGTATTTTCATCATCCAAGACCACCCGAATCATCAAACACAATAAATATTACGATCCTACAAATGGTACCAGAGCCTAGGTTGTGTTGTTTTTGTTGATTCGAATGGTTTTTTATGCGGTTTGTTAGACTTTGTGATGCGGTTTGATACGATTTGGTGATGGTTTGATGTGTTGTTGGTGATTGTCGATGCTGTTTCTTGAATATGGTGTTAATGTTTTGAATTGATTTTTAGTCCAACTGTTTTCAAAACGTGCGTGATGTTTATTATCTTATGTAACTGGTTTCATCATTTTTTATTAAGCTTTTGTGGTCAAAACTGATGTCATAATATGTTTGAAGTATATTATATGATTTAACTGGTTTCATCACTTTTGGATTAAGATTTTTTTGAGGTCTAAACTAGTCTAAAGGTATCAGTCCTTATGCAGTTTTTTGGGGTCATTCTTCATAGCGAGTTGGTCATATGCTTCTTCATAGCGACTTGTCTAGGTGTCCAGATTCATTGTACCTTATTTATAGCGACTTGGTGTAGCGAGTTGAGTCAATAATCTGCCTAGCGACTAGTCTTTACAAGTCGTAGCGACTTGTCATGAGTGCTAGCGACTTGACTCTGCTAGCGACTTGACCTTGCTAGCGACTTGACTATGCTAGCGACTTGACTCATAACCATGGAGGTAGCGACTTGACTCAATAATATGGTAGCGACTTGACATGAACAGAAAGGTAGAAGAAGCAGATTTTGACTTGACCACGACCATCACAAACCATATACCATTAAGACTCGTGACCTCAGATTGAGCAACCATCATCAGTTCCACTACATCTACCAACATCAAATCCGGTCTAACCTAATCACATCTCCAACTTTACACCTAAACTCGACTCGGAATAAATTAAACAAAAATCTAACGATCTCAGTGTGGTTATGCTATTCGAATATCGTACAAGATATCAAGATCTTTAAAGAACTTTGTGAACCATTACACCAACTCATCATTGATCTATCCCAATCAAGACTCATACAAAATGGTTAAACAAATCCGACTCAACAAATTACTAACCATACTCTTCAACTCATATTCGAATATTTCAAAGACTCAAAGACCTCATACTCATCAACTCTCATTCTATCACGACTCAAAACAGAAAAAATTACATGATTAATTACAAATCTCAGCCTTGTTCCTTGTGATTGGTTCTTCAACACATAGATATTACTCTATCTATTCACAAGGAACATATGCATCATAGATCTTGTTAGGAGTTTTACTCCTTTGAATATCCGAATCATCAAGTAAATAAAAACATAACAAGGATGTTAGTTTTATTTCTTTAGTTCATTGTTTGACAAATCTGGGAAAAAAATAAATAAAATGTTTTCACATCAAGAAAGAACCTACCCGTGATGAGAAACGAGAATCATGACATTCTTGGAGAACTAATCATACATGTTGATGCCATCTCTGTGGCTTAATTGATTCGGTTAAACCATCCCTGTGGCTTAAAAGCATCCCTGTGGTGATGTGCACCTCGATGAGAAAAAGTAAGAAATGAGGGACTTATGTTTTCTCATTATTGTTATTAGAGTTTGTATTATCAAATGGGAGCTGGTATCAAAAGGGTTTGATTACTGTCCGGGTGTGTTATATTTGAGTGAGATTTGGATTATTGAATGATGCGTATGGTTGCAGAAGAGTAAGGGAGGCGGATTTGTAGTGAGATGTTTTAGGGTTTTATATAGGGATTAAGGTTAAGTGGTATGGTTTGGTTGTGTTTTATACCCCGAAAGTTAGGGTTATGAAGTAGTTGGATCGGATCTGCTATTGATTTGGGTAATGGGCTGGACAATTTTGGGCTCCATGAAAACATTTGTGTACTCACTTCATGTAATGGATCTACTATGAGACTATGTTGGACAGTTGGCTGAGTCATTCATTCGTTTAAATAATCACTTCATGGGACAAAAATTCTGATTTTACCAAACATAAATTTTTGTCAAATATTTCAAATGTTAAAAATCAATGTATATGTGTGGCAAAGTTTTTGAGGTAAATCAGTGTCATAATGTTGAGGTAATTGTTTATGAAAAATGAGCTTTGGGATTTGACTCTTCACGCTTAATGGATCAGGTGTATACTTTTGTCATGGGCTTTGAAACGGACTATATTAGACTTTGGAGCTTACGTGAGTTATTCATGTAATGGATTTCTTGTGCTGATTGAACACATGAGTAATTTTTGTTTAACTCTCCTGGTGAATGAACCAAAAGTATACAATGTGGATAAAAGCTCAAGACTGTTGATACAGTTAAATATTGATTTGTTTATGAGAATTGTTGTTGATGCGACTTTAGATAATGAGATTTGGGTTGATGCTGAAATTTGTTGGGCTATGCGATTTGGTACTTTGGTTTATGCACTTTCACGGATAATATTTGGTCACGGCTTGAATTGTTATTGGAACCTAGTTGACTACGGGGTTGTTTGAACGGTATTTCTTATTTGGATTTGAAGTACAGTTTTTCCGGACGCGTTTACTTAATTCGTCTTCTTTCTCTCTACCCTTCCACGAAGATGACTTGTTTGGGCGTTTATTGAGTGTGATAAAGACTTGGCTATTTAATTACGGTTGTGATTCTTTCTCGTTTAACCCACAACGTAACTATCACTTCGGTGTCTCACTCAGTTGAGAATGTCAAGAGGTTTTGTACATTGGGTACACCGCTTCTTCACATAGATTAGTACAAGTTTAAGTAACAACCGGGGAATTTTACTTCATGTTCAAGTTTGGTATATCGGGTTTACTTCACCAAGTGGTCACAGCAACAGCCGACAGAATATGTGGATGATGTGTTTACCAAAGGGTTTATTGGATGGTTGATGTTATTGTTGATGTTGGATATTGAACCGTTGATGAACCGCTGCATGTTCCCCTAAAACTGATACTCACTGAAACCAAAATTGTCATTACACATTCAAACTGACATTGTTTACAGTTTTGTCTTGATTTTGTAAAATCCCGCGAAAGAAACTATTTCTCGGTTTAAATCATAGACTTGTAAAATCCCGTAACAATGTAAACATCCTGGTAAAAGTAAAGTGCATTTCCGGATCTATCTTACGTTTTTTGGTCTTGTAAAACTCGCCGAAGAACCTATTTCTTGGTTTAAACAATAGAATTGTAAAAACGTGATGATGGAACCATCCTAAGAAAGGAAAGTGTATTTCTGCGACCTTATCCGATGTTGGAGTTACGCTTCTAAGAAGGATAAAAAGGTGTGTCATCATGAATTGGATGTGTGTTTGGATATTCGTCATGGCAGTTTGGTTATTGCTTGGTTTTAGGAGGTTATGTGCTTTTAACCTTGGTCGGGATGTAAACCATTATCATAGTTCACTTAAAACGTTAAAGGAGGCTAGATGTGAGCTTTTAATCAGAAGATGTGACAACGGGGTTAATTCACTATTATTTATTTGAGGTTGAAGTGAAATGTCACGGGCGAGTGTACTTAGTATCTGAAGGTATCGGGGATGGTTGGATGAAGATCCTTCAAGATCCTTGTTCGAGCTTATTATCAAAAACGAAGACTTGGAAATCTAGTTATTGTTGGGTGTCTTATACCTTTTCTTTTACCACTTGGGGGAATTGGGCTCTTACCACCACAAAATAACTATCACTTTAAGGAGTTACGTTGTAGTGCTCAGTGTCACATTCAATTGTGGAATTTCAAGAGGTGATGTACGTCTATTACTTGATGGTTGGTTGGATGAAGAGTATAGAGTACTTAGAGATTCAATGGAGAATGAAGTCTCGGCACCGCTCTTTGTTACATATGTGCAAGTTTAAGTCACGAGTTCGGGTTAGTTTACTTCAGGGTCAAATTCATCATATTGGTTTTTCTCCATCAGTTGTCACTACAAAGAGCCTACTGAATGATAATGGTGATGATTACATGTTTTGCCAAGATATGATGAAAAGAGAGAGATTAATGACGTTTGAATACTTCAGTTCAAACCTCGTTCTCTAAAGAAAAGAAATGTGTACTTTCAGTGCGCATTATCTTCTGAAGAAGAGAAATCTTCTTATTTATGGCCATTCTCATCAACATGCTTCATGATTTTTCCATGCGCTTCAGTCATCAAGTGAACCGGGCTACCGATGATTGTTATCCTATTCCACTTGCTCTTTTATAATGACGATGGCGACATCATATGCTAATTTTGCGGGGGAGAAGTGTGAATAGAATACTTTTGGATGATTTCACTTATTTAGTCAAGAATGGCATCTTCGTCTGCAATTCTTGAGGGGGAGAAGAAGTATGATGACACTACATGTTGTGTTATATAAGAATAAATGGTCAAATGGCTCCTAACTCATGTAAGAACCGAGATTCTTCTTATCGGGTCATCTTCACATGGAGTTTTCTTCTAAGAGCCGTTGGTTAACATCTTCTCACGGATTGATGAGTCTATCGACAAAGTGCTTTCGGTTAATGCTTCACGTGCACATCAACATGATGATTCCGAACAATCTCTCTGTTCTTGTTTGATGTGATTGGCAGTTTGGTGTTACCATTTAGTGTGTTCGGTGCGGGGTGATTGCTGATCTCCTTGATGAACATCATCTTCGCTTTGTTTGATTGGAGGGATTTGAGTTAAGGGGATTTGCAAGATGTAAGTTAATTGGGATGCTTTTTGGTGAGTTGAAGATGTTAACTATTTATTCCCCAACTGGACAATCTTGAAGAAGGTCGAGTCTACAGTCGGTTCTACATTTTCTGCTAAATGTTAGAAGACTAAAGACGAGTTGCATTTAACGATCTAAAGACTTCTTCTTAATTCAAGCATTCATCATAAAGATTGTCGGTTTAGGGGAGAGAACTAATTGGGGGAGGGTGAAATGTCTGATTTAATCCCCAATTAGACTTGCTCACTTTCTTCAGCAAGTTGATTCTCACAAAGATTATAAGTGTTCCTCTCAACAGATTTCTAGTATTTGGGCTTATAATATGTTGCTGATTCTGAAGTGTCAAAACTAGCAAGGGGGAAGGAGACACAAATCTAAACACAAAGCGAGTAAACTTGATGAACTTAATTCTTCTAAGTGATTGAAGATATCCCAGGAAGACAAATGTCATGACCACAGAGAAACTCAAGGTTTTACTCATCAAGGCTTTTAGTGTTATTATTCCAACTACGTGGGGGAAGTGATGTTAGAGAAAGTTTCTAAAGATAAAAGAGGTACACAAGTATGACATATTCAGGAGAGATAAATGTATAACATGAGGAGGTGCATCGTTATTCTTTCGGGGGAATGTGTGTACTTTGGATTCTTGAGCTTCATACACGATCATCAGGGACGAAAGATGTGAACATTGGGGAGGTGTTTTCATTACCCTCATGATGTGTACTGGAGAGTTCTTGGATATTGGTGTACTGTTCTTGAGCTTCATACACGATCATCGGGAAGAAAGCCATTGTTAACCACAAACATGGGGAGGTGTTTCTTTCCGGCATGATGTGTATTCAGGATAGTTCTTGAGCTCTATTCTAAGAGACGGGCTGCATCAATTCAACTACTCGGGGGAAGTGGTCTCTTGACACCTTTTGAAATGGATCTCTTCAGACTTCAGTGGAAAACAAATTTGAGAAGAGGTATTCTAATGTGGGATGATACGTTGCTGTTCTTCTTTTGGATGATATAACCCCGAACGATGAATCACGATGATTATTCTTAAAAGGAGCAGCAAGTTCGATGATAATGGTGTGCTTTGCGACTGCTATGGGAAGCTTGAAAGAAAGCTTTGAATATGCTCAGCTAAAGGATTTTCTGTTTGGGGGGAAGCTGCCAAAGTCTCACTTTCAGATGCTTCAATTTCTTTCTTCAATGCAAGAGCCTCGGAAGCTTTGGTGGTGAAAGTTTTAGGGATGATGACTTCTATCTTCTACAAAGGGGTTGCACGATATCCTTATCTCGATACTCGTATCATCATCTTCTTTAACTATATCATCTTCTCTATCTTTGTATATATTTATCAAAAACCAAATAGAAAAATATAAAACCAACAAAAATCCATAAAAATCAGAAAATTTGAAAATACCAAAATTATGTTTTCTAAAGACATGTCTTCTGGTATCGATAACATCTACGGTCTTAGAAATGTCATTCAATAATGGCACGGGACCATAGATGAGGTTCGAGCAGGAGGTGTAAATATTCTTTTCAAAACATGTCTCAAAATATGGATTGCAGTTACTTCAGACTGTAACCCGTGCTTAAACCATGGCTTGCTATTATTTCAGATAGCAACCCGATCTTCAAGAAAGGAAAGTGCTACGCTAATCCAATTTTTAAATATCTCGTGCACTTATCCTAAAACAAAATGAGGAAAGTATGTCGAAGGACTGCTGTTCCTACTCAAATATTTTTTCTTCAAAAATTCTTCAGAAAAATATTTGTTTTAACAAAATGGTGGTAAATGAAATGCTTTAAAACAATCGGGCCAGTTTTCAGAAAATTGAAAACTCAATCAATGACTTCACGTTTTAAAATTTTCAGAAAATAAGTCATTGATTGAGGGGGAGAATATTTTCAAATCTATATCATCTAACGGGCTTTCTTAATTATCCTAAATGCTTAACTCAAAAATGATGTTAACCTACGTTGAAGGACTAGGTGCCTAGGATATGATTGTTAGGTTTTGATGATTAGAGTTTGATGAACACATAATCCAATGCTTTATATGAACTGATTGTTATGTTGGATTGACTTTTATTAGTCGATTGCTGTTTGGGTGATGTCGACCACCATATATATGTATCTGTGTTCACTAACGTATTCAGGTATATTGGTATATAAGAATGTTCCCGATCCGGATCCCACAAATAAAGATGATTGGATGCCGAAAGGAAAGGGTAACTATATCTTGGGTTGACAAATGAAGAAACGGAACTTAATTGGACTTCTATGGAAAGTTGGCAAAAAATGCAACGTAAGAGGTCTCACCGCATCACAGATGGTTTTCTTCATCAGAAATGAAGAAACGAGCTTAATTTGATCTCGCTTGGCATTAAAATGCAACGTATGAAGTCTCACCGCATTCCAGACGGTTTTTCTTCCAAGCCCTACACAACAACATAAGCCTCTCAACCACCTAACGATCTTTGTGCATGATACCATTTTTAAACCATTTAAAAAAAATTGATTAAATTGTTTTGAAAATGGAAAATATTGTTTTGAAAATTAATTGGACTTAATTTTGAAAATCACCGAACTTCATTTTATCAAAACTATAAGTCACTCAATCATCGACTACGGTCATCGACAAGGGAGAGTGATTTAAAAATAAATTATTTTCAAACAATATTTCTTCATAAAAGTCCGGATTGTACAAAATAAGTGGTGATCTAAAGATTTAATGTTATGTCATGGTATGATTTTTTCTTAAGAATCAAGGTCTTTCAAAATGAAATTTTTTCTCGTTTGTTTGATTGTGAAATTGTTTTATTTTACTTAAAGATCTCCAAAAAACTATTATACCTGACACTAACAATCTTTAATGTCTGTTATTGGTCCTCATCTGTCATTTTCCAAAATTAAATCTTGCCACGTCTTTCCCCTAAAATTTTCCAAATGATTTAAATCAATCGGGATCCAAAATCTCAATTGGTTTGAAATTTTTGATCGGGGGAGAGATCGTGATTTAAATCTCAAATCTATTTTAATGGAATTGGTTTTAGCCCTTCAAAGGCACTCCTGCCTCCATGTGCCAAACGATTTCAATATATGATGCACATGATTGAGGAGGAGCATTTATTCAAAAACAAGATGAATATTTAAACAAGGTCACATTTTCTCCCATGTTTTCTAAATCTTATTAAATCACTTGGGATCCAAAATCTCAAAGGGTTTGATATTTTTTATCAGGGGAGAATTTGTGATTTAATAATGAAATTTGATAAAAGGTGATCATTTTGATTCAAATGTGTGTCGCTTCTCTCTCATATGTGCTAAACACTTTCGAATCTCGAAGCACATATTGAGGGGGAGCATTTCAAGAAGAAAATTAACTTTCAAGGTACAAAGATTTCTATGTTTCAACATAAAATACCTTGATTGATTTTCTAATGGTTTCTTAATGGCTTTTGTGATCGTGGATGTACTTCAAAAGAACTATTTCCTCTATGTGATAAAATAATTTCAAATATCCTATGCACATATTGAGGGGGAGAATTTACCAAGAAAATCAAATGGCTTTTTCTATGAAAATTGTGATCAAAGAAAATATTTCAAAGCCCTCTTGCCTCCATGTGCTAAACAATTTCTAAATCATATGCACATGTTGAGGGGTAGGTTTTCTAAATGATCAAAACTATTAAGGTACAAAATGCTTTGATCTCGTATCACAAGTACCTTGATTGTTTTTCCAAATGATTTTTCAATTGGTTTTGAGAAGGAATGAACTGTACCAAAAGACCGACAATTTTACTTTTTGTATGGAGGTATAAGGATGGTGAGGTTAGGTATTCGTTCCCACGATCCCGCCAGAGCCGGAGGGATCTACCCAGGGACAATCCACTAGATAGTGTAGAGTCCTTAGGTATGATGAAAAAAGGAGAAAAATGAGAAATGGGAAGAGTGCTGACTGAGATTGAGCTAGAACTGGAATTAACCCAACAAGGTTCTAGTTATGAAGTCTCGGTAAGCACTGAAGGGGTTGAAGAATAAAAAAGAAATGAAATGTGAAAAGGGTGAAAAGAAATAGCCCTCCAATAATTCAACCTTAGAGGCAAAACCGGTTCAATACATATAATGGGTGTTTACTAAGGTAATGCCGGTATTGAAGACAAGACGTCATGGACCCAGTGACGCACTGAACCTAACTTCCCAAGCTACTCAAGTTCCTCTTAAAAGGACTTGTTTCATTCTCACGGGGAACCTACATAATCTATCGACTTTCTCTTAGAGATTGTTGATATTGAAGAAGGAGACCCTCTCCCTAGTCTCCGGCATAGGAACCAAATGTGCACAATTGAGTCTAGAGCCAAGAGATCATCCACAATATCTCATTAAGACACTAAATTAATGAAGACTTGCTGTTTCACACAATGTGGAAAGTAAGAATATATTAAGAGTCCTACGCATTATCCTTGTGGTATTGCCGTAACATCCGAAAGTGATATGTAAAATTATCCACGATGAAGATGGAAATCCTTCTAGAGCCAACATCAAACAAGCTCTTGGTGGGTGACATGTGAGATCTTTTCAAAAGATCAAACTTGTGACAACTGGATAGAAACGATGGGGCGATTCACTCTTGAATCAACCTTGGTCCAGGATTGGAATTGACGAATACTTTTGGAAAAACCGTTCGATGTGCAAATCTTCTTTTCTCTAGCACATCGAATGTGTACTCTTTTCAAATACAAAAGGTATTTATGACTGAAAATTGATCTTTCTCATAAAACCTTCGTCGTATTGCAAAACTCTTTCTTCTAAGCAATACGCGATTGTTTTCAAATCAATTTTTCATCAATCAGTGAATCTCAATTCGCCGTTCACTTACTCGGTTGTCTTCTTTAAGACGTTCGGTTTGAGAACGCAGCAGCTAAACTCGCCAAGGAGATTCTTCGAACTCTACCATCACATGCAATACTTGTATCGATAAACGGGAACCGTGCGTGTACCTCAATTCAACGAAAGTGATCAAAGACACTGCGCTTTTATTGCTAACTCGTCGCAGTACACCGACGATTGCAAATCAGACCGGAGGAGTCAATCCAAAACCGCATGCTCACAAGCATCCACACTTAATTGAAGAAATCATGACTTGTGCATATCTCTACGAACTCGCTCGATATTTTATACTATGTTTCGCTACGCCACCGCAAATATCATTAGCCAAGAAGCTTCCGCTACTGATGAAAAGATGTCATGATCCAGAAGTGTGAGCATGTCGGTCCAAAAGTCACAACATCACATGATGGCAACAAAACAAAGGGTGATCCAGAGATTTAATGTGGCTGATGATCTCAATGAAAGCTTGAAGATCATCAAAGATGTGGATCAGTTAAAGGCCTCCACTAAAAGTACAAATCAATGCGGACTTTGAAGAATTGCTACTAAAGCATAAAGATTGCAGAATTGAAGAATTGAAGTCTACGAGCTCAAGAACAAAGTCAAGAATAGAATGCTAGGATTCAAAATGTAAATCATGGGGTGACCTCCCTTAGGGGGAGATTGTTAGGAATTAGAAATTCCATTGTCAAGTGTCGGTCACCCCAAATATTATCTAGCATAAGTTAGCTCGTAGACGTGTCGTTATTTACGTTATTTAGTAGTTTATTAGTTAGCTTGTACTGTAGTTTAGTTTAGTGTAACACCGTGGAGGAAGGACGGGTCTTTACCCACTGTATGCCTGAACCACAGTCCGATAGGAGGACGTATTCATTGTAACTATAAATACCCCTCCTATCCATGGAAGGGGTGGTGCTTCTAATCTAACCTTTCATTATTTGCAAAGCAAGTCTCTACCAAGAAACACACTCTCATCTCTTTCTCTCTAAACATGGCATACTTGCATTTCCATCATCCAAGACCACCAGAATCATCAAACACAATAAATATTACGATCCTACAAAGAATGTAGTCAACAAGAAACTGGATCAGCTTGCGGACAGAATCAATCTACTTCAAAAAGTGATAAACGAGATGTTGGGAGAAAGGAAACAAATTCAACAGCTTCTTAACAGAGATATCCAAGAGGAAATGAATAGGATAGCCAGAGAGTATATTCACAAGTTTCTTCTCGACACTGTCCCTAGCGTGACAAGAGAAATGTTCACCAGACAACTCTATCCGAATCTCATGCGGGCAAAGCAAACAATAAGATCAACGCTTTTAGCAAGCATAATCAACCCAATGAGCCTATAGCTTTCTCCGATGCAAAATTGGTTTCCAAGCTTGTACTTCAAATGTCAAAACGATCTGCAACGCTACCTCGACGAAGGTAAACCGCTTGACGATTGCGGATTACCAACTTAAAACGACATGCAAAGCGGCAGCTGAAACGGCTAAGCGTCCTAGAGACGATGATGAGCAGGATAAGGATAAAGAGTCTAAACGCAACAAGAAGTCTGGTGAATCCTCCTCCATGCCTCCACCACCCCAAAGAACCTCCACCGACAGAAGATCTCCTCCACGTTCTACTACTGCTGATAAACCTCAGGACTCTGAGTCACCTCCACAGACAGAGAAAACCGGTGATCACTTTGAATACACTGGTGGTGATGATGAAGAGATCCCCGAGCCCCAACAACAACCCGCTTCTCCCGCCACAACAAAGAAACCAGAGTCCTCATCAAAGCCAAAGAAGAAGAAGACAAAGACCAATGTTGTCTCATGGCTAGATGACGATACAACCGATCTAATACACGTTTCTAGACTTGTTGATGCTACTCCTCATTACCGTAAGGTCAAGAAATGGTAGATGGTCGTACTATGGAGCATGTGAAGCCGATTCAAGAAAAGTTTAGAGTGAAGAAGACGACTAAGGCTGAGCTAAGGCGAGTAAAGAATGATGCCTTCCAACCGCTAAAGACAGCTCGAAAGTGCAATTGAAGTCGAATACTACCTCGACAACATTGCACGAGCCATGTCGAACAATATCGATTGGCTCAACTCGAAGCTAACATCGACTTCACAAGACAAGAAAAGGCTCCCTACTACACTGATTGGACCAAACCTCTACCAACAATTGGCCGGCCGGATCAACCTCAAATTCCATACCGTTACTTCTTCAACAATGACCTCGAGTTCCTTCTACACGGTAGCGATGTAACAAGCAAGTACGCTAAGTCACTCACATTTCCTTTCCCAGCGGCAATCTACTCTCATAATCCAGCCATCGAGGAAGAAGCCACACATATGTTTTCTACCAAAGTGGAAAAGTATGACCTTGATGCGATGTATGGGATTCATCACTAGCCTGAACGCCGAAGAATCTTCTACAAAGCTGCCAGGTTCTTAAATCTAAAAAGGAAGTGTTTAGTGAAAAGCGGATCATTGCAATTAAGCATGTTACTCTGTCGTGAAAGTGGGACTACACATTCCTCAAGAACATTGTGGTCAAACGACAAGACGAAGAGGATTATGACTTCTGTGAAGCGGATTTTCCGAGACTGTCACTAAATGACATTGAAGATATGTATCTCGCTAAGGTGCAAGGACGAATGCGACATTTCTCAACAACTATCCAACGCGAGTACATCAAGTCATTATTAATCTTCATCAGAAGCATTGTGATCCAAGAACGTGTAGAGGACATTCAGCTTGCTGTTGAATCTTATTAAAAGCGGGTCAATCTCACAAAACCTCTACTAGACCTTCCCGACACCAACCAACTTACTCAGTACACCTTAATCAAGAAACCATTTGGGGTAGTCAACAGAAGTGAACTACACCACAATTGCTTCATGGCCTGCAAAGAGCTACACAAGTTTGGGGATCACACACTGAAGAAAGTCAGGGACGGTTTAGCTTATCGGTTAAAGGAGATACATGAAGGCATTGGGTCGTCGAAGAGATGGAATTCGAGGGAGAGAAGGGATGTTAAGAATATCATCAAGCGGATTGATGAAAGGTTGTTCGAAGGGATCGATCGAACATTGGAGAGCTTCATTGGTGGTCGTCCAAGCATATCTCTCACAGGCTATCAACGTCCAGAACGCATTCCTGGAGTTATTGCTGGATTACCTGAGACTCCTGGTACCCCTTGATCTTTTTCTTTCATTAACTATTTGGATGTGTGATTTTATCTGACTATGGCTTGTGCACACATAACAGTGTACAACCCGTACTTGTAATGAAAGGACCATGTAGTACGCTTCAGTGCCACAATCCTTATAAAAGGAGCGAAAGCTTCTTACTTTTGAGTAAAACTTATCAAAACTTTCACTTTTCAAAGTTTTACTCAAAAGAACAAGTACTTCCCCTTATGTTTTTCAAAACCTCAAAAGTTTACATCACTTGTTGAGGGGGAGTATTTGTTTAAAAACTTTGTTCACAAATTGTTCTTCGTGGTAATCTTCCCGCAAAACTCGAAATAGACATATTCGATATCAAAATTTCGTCAAAAATAACATTTATATGCCATTTTTTAGGGGGAGAAAAATTATGTGATAAGAAATATGTTGTGAATTGCAAATGAATCGTTGTGCTAAAAGACTTAACTAATGAATTGACGAGATCTTAAATGTTAGTAACTCGAAAAGACTTGTCCGGGACGGGTAATAATTTCAAACTAGTTCGCTAGTGATGTAAACGTGTCTCGGAAAGGACTTGTCCTAGTAGAATGTACCATTCGAGAAAATCTTGGTAGAACATGAACTTTGACGGGTTTGACAACCTTTCGAGGTTTGTCCACAACTTCAAGGTAGTTATTAGAGCTAGTTGTCACCTAAAAGCTGACAATGTAACTCTTTAACTATGCAACGTAACCGTGTCTCGCGGGGGATTGTCTATCTTGAGTTGATCAATTCAAAAGTGCGCGCTCTTCTCTCACCATGCAGATTTCTTTCAAAACACTTAAGCACGTGTGGAGGGGGAGTATTTCTGCAAAATCTTAAACTCTCAACAGTGGTATTAAATGCTTTTACTCATAACCACTTTGAGATATTTTCATGAAAATGGTTTTATGGCAACACAGGTTAGTCATGGAGTTATAAGGTGACTAAGGTTAGGAATAACCGTCCTATGATCCGCCAGAGCCAGAGGGATCTACCCAAGGACACCACCAATAGTTAGAATTAGAAGTCCTTAGGTATGATTATAAAAAGGAGAAAATGAGAATCGGAGAAAGAAGGAGTTGAAGAATTAAAAAGAAAAGTAAAGAAAAGGGTGAAAAGAAATAGCCCTCCAGATTATTCAACTTAGGCGCATAAGGGTTCAATTCATATGCTACCAGATCTCACTTGATGACACCGGTATTGAAGATTAAAAGTCGTCATGGACCCAGTGACGCATGCACTAAACCTTCTTAGCCACTCAAGTTTCTCTCAACAGAAACTTGTTTCATTCTCACAGGGAACCCTACGTAAACTATCGGCTTTCTTTTAGAGATTGCTGGTATTGAAGAAGGAGACCCTCTCCCTAGTCTCTGATCAGGAAAACCAAAGCATACTATTGAGTCTAGAGCTACGAGATTCATCAAAAGATCTCATAGGTACACTTGAAATTTCATCACTTGTCGTTCAACAATAAGGACGCAAGTGATACAATTATAGAGTCCTACACAGATCTTAACAATCTGTCGAGAACATTTATGAGGGGGTCACACCTGTGATCCTCAATGATTAAATGGAAACTCCTGCCAGGGTCAACATCAAACAGCCCTGACAGCAGGTCAATTCGGTAACTCCTTGTGGGGTACACTTAGTGTGTCTCAAACGATCTACAGTCGTGGGGTGATGCTTCGGTGTACCTCAGCGACTCATCTGAACTGTAGGTGTACTTCGGTACATCGCGTTATCTCACTTGTGGGACTCCAGTTCAGGAACAACCCTAGTGAGAATTAGAGTTGTGTTTTCACACTATGCTGTTAACACGCTCAAAGTTCAAACTTGTAAGCGCTGGATTATTTCTAACCCATGTTTTATGTTTTTCTTCTTATGGATGCTTGTGGGTGGAAAATATCGTGTTGATTCTCCACATGCTCATACCAACCACATCATATATGAAGTTCTCACAAGATCAAAAGCAACACAAAGTCAAAATGATTCTTCATCAACTTAAGAATCTACAAAGTTTAAAGACTTAGAGAACTACATCAACACTGAAATCCAATGTTAATGAGTGTGTGAGCATGTTGGAGAAAGACGTGGAGACACTAGAGCAACGAAGCGGACCTGATACTGATAACCACAACATACTATCACTACCACCACAAAGAACAAAGATCAAAGAACAAAGATAATGAAGACGTCAAATCTGAAAAACTTCAAAGTAAACAAGATCCCTACACTGGGGAAATTGTTGAAATCAAGACACTTCTTCTCATAAGAAAGAAGAATGTCAGAAGACGTCAAAGCTACTATTACATCAGCACCTACAACGTTATCACTCATATATCATTAATCACCAACACTTAGGGGGAGATTGTTGGAATCACTCCTAAACTAGATTACAAGTGTTAGTAATTAATATGTAATAGTTAGCCTAATTAGGCCTTTATGTTTGTTATTAAGCTAAGGTTTATGTAGAAGGCCCATAAGCCTTGGCTCAAGCCTAATAAGGAAAGGATGGGAACTTGGTGTGTTGCCCTAGTTCCCTCCTATAAATACCTCATGTAAACCATCCTTAGATGGTTGGTTGTTCATCTCATATCAATATTCACGCATAAACTTTCTTTCATTCCTACGCGTATTGTTGTGTCTTGTTCAACCGATCACTCCTTCATCTATACTTCTTATATTGATGCTTGTGTTACCTAAATGGGAACCTAACACTTTTATATGAATTGTTATTCGAAAAAAGATGAAAAAAATAAAGTTGACAGAAATTGAAATTAACGTGATGAATGATAGGCATTCATTCACCTGCTATCAAAACTCATAATAGAATTCAAACATTTCAAAAGTTGTAATTTTTTGGGGTTTTACTTTAGTTTTGACTTTTGAGTTTTGAGGGTGCTTTCATGCATATCAATTTGGGATCCTATACTAAAATTAAAAAAGAAATTGAAAATTTTCTATATTTCTTATAAAAATCAAATAATTTTTGATATTTCATAAAAAAGATATTTCTAGAAAAATCGATTTTTTTTTTATATTTTAAGAAATATCGAAAACTTGATTTTTTAAGAAATATAAAAAAATTCGATTTTTTGAAATCTAGCAATATATAATAAAATACACGACCCATTTTTCACATCCCCAACCTTTCACATACGGGGCATTTTTCACAACCTCATTTTACACAGATTCAAGGTCTCCAAAATTTGCATAGATTGAAAACCCATAAAGTGTTTAAACTTGTGAATTGAGAAAAAAACCCGCAAATATTCAGTGATAGGGTTTTGCGAATTTTCAAAGAAAACTCGTAGTTAATAATTGCCTAACATTTACATCAAACTCAACAATGCAGAACGTAACATTTCTACTACTTTTAACAAAAAATTACATAAATTCGAATTTTTTTGATTTCTTTTAGGAGATATCGATTTTTTTTTTCATTTTTTTTAAGAAATATCCGAAATTTGAGTTGATGGTTTTATGTTAAACCTATTATTTTAGCTTTTAAGGTCAAATATTTGAAATTTCGGATAACAGTTTTATATATCCGAATATCAAAATATCTATAGTTTTCGAAAAACTTTTATATGAGTTCCATATCTGACATTTCATAAAACCCAACCTTTTAATAAATGTGGATGAATTTTTCGGATATCCGAATACATATATTTTTTGAACATTCAAAGCCTAAATAAAGAAATCCTATAATGTAAGTTGAATATTTGTCGTAAAATAATAAGATTACATAACATGAATATAAAGATGAGATGTTTCAAACGTATATTGGTGATAAATCACCTTCCCACCGCCTATATATAAAACCCTCAACCACCTCATTTCACCACCTCTCAACACACATATCATCACACATACATATACATAGGGAACTGTTGTGGAGTTCAATCAGAAGACATCGCATCAGTCGATTCAGGCTCTTATGTGTTATAGAGCAGCGTACGCGTGTCTATAGGGGCTTTAGATGCACACGAGAGTTCCAAAGCTTTAAGGCAAGTGATAAACAGAACGAGGACCAACATGAAAAGTTAAGACACAAATGCAGAAATTGCAACACCCCATTTAAGAAACATAAGGAGTTACTGAAGCACGAAGATGCATGTAAGGAGGAGTAGACGAAGGTTAAGGGGTCAAAGTTGAAACAACAATATGATGATGTGATTATGTTTGTAATTTTGGCTGACGTGTTTATGTTTTCTTCCTTTCTTGTGTATCTCTTGTTTTTATGTTTTAATGTTATGTTGATGGGTCTCCTTCTTGGAACCCTTTGTTAATAAATTATCAGCCTTTCCAAAAACAACAACAACAATATGTTGTTGTTTATGATTTATTTTAAGGTCTAATTAGGAGCTGTGGTAGTTCAAATTGATGCTAAACAATGAAGTAATATTTCGAGTTTTAATTTTTTGGTGAGTACATGTAGTATTCTAGAAAAATATTATAATGTTTTAATTTTTCGAGTCATCCGTAATATAATAAACAATGCTATTATTATGGCAAACTGCATAATGTTGATTTTATTGAAATCACAATTCTTTTAATGCGGTTATAGTATTTTGAAAAATTACAAAAGTTGGTATTGAAAGCTTTGATATATATCACGCAAAAGGGAGAGAAATGTCGGGTCGTTATTGGTTATCTTAGTTGTGTTCCCAGTTGGGTGTAGATAATCAATGATACCGGATATCACTTGAAATCGTGTAATCACTTTTCAGTTGAATCTATTCGTCCCTAATGCTTGAGTTGCACGAATATCTCTATGGGATAAGACCAAGTGTTCGTTCTTGTTTTAGGCACAAATCAAGAACCCGTTCACTTGAAAAAAACACTTTCACACAAAGAAAACCTTTAAACTACAAAAGGGGGGCAATTTAGAAAACAATTAGATGCTAAATGATTGAGGAGGTCCACCTATCCAAAATGGTTCATAAGCAAAATAAATCTTCCAGAGCCTTTACTTGTTTTTATCAAACACTTCAGCCACTGACCGAATTATAAGTTGTCTCTTAATTGGCCCACTAAGAAGCTATCAAACACCCCCAAGTAACTATATCATTATTGTGCGTGCTTATCTCTTAAAATTATCATGTATCTTCAAACTATGATATCGACCTTATGGTTGATTATGGTTATCAGTCTATCATCATGTATTACATACTTTCGGAATTGCTGATTCACACATTCTTATGTTTGTCATGCACCTCTAGCCATAAGTGGATTTAAGTTTTCAATGGGCTAGTGCATATAAAATTTTGAACTATGATATAAAAGCTTTGATTAAATTTATAATATACCTTTTACCTGCTAAAGGAGTAAGTGAGTAACTACACAATGACTATAAACACTTTTTTCTTGACCGAGTGCAATTAGAAAAAACCAAAGTTTTTTAAAACAATAAAATTACAAAAGATAATTCGAGCGGGTCTCGTGACATCGCATGATACAGTTTCGTTACCGCCTCAGGATCAAGTCACTAACAAGCCAAACATAACTAACTTGTGCATCAAAACACTTAGGTTTAAGTTTAACTTTTCGACACGATTAAATAAACGAACTGGCCGGGTTATGATTGGGATATACAAAACCTAGAACCTCATATGACATACACTATACTTCAAAGGACCAATCTGCACAAACATCACAACACATAAAACCCTCTATCAATCTTCTCAAACAGATAACCCCTTTACCATCTCTTCAACCAAAAAAACATGTCTTCAATCCTACGTGTCATACCCTTCATTTCAACCCGAACCAAACACCTTTCAACTCAAACCAGACCCTTTTTTCACCTCCTTAAAAAACCCATTTTAACAAAACCATTTTCTTCAGTTTCTGCATCACCAACTGAGCCAGTTGTTAGCAATATACCCATTAGTGTGAGTGAAAAAAGACCCGGATCCGGATATGAAAATGGGTCTTTGGAATGGGTTAGTAGGAATGGGTTGTGTGGGGAATTGGGTGAGAGTGATGTGGGTAAACGGGTCAAGCTGTGTGGGTGGGTTGCACTTCATAGGGGGCATGGTGGGTTGACTTTTGTTAGTCTTAGAGATCATTCTGGCATTGTGCAGGTTTGTTTGGTTTCTTGGGTGAACTTGTTTAATGCATTTTCTGCTTAAAAATAAGCAGTTTAGGATATGATATTAGGTTTCGCTTATTTTGTAGAAATTCGCAATAATGTGTTCGAAATTTTAGTTAAGTATGTTGATTTTAGGTTTTATCATAGTAAAAGGATACTAATACTTAGTTTGGTCTCGATTAAGCACTTTGAAACTTTAATTTAGGGCAAATGTCATTAATAGTAACCAAGTTTTTGAGCTTTGTTGGAATATTTGTGAAATTTTAATGACATAGATTAAGAGGGCGTTTGGGATTGATTGTACTTAAAAATAAGCACTTTAGGGAAAATACGTTGGGATTTGTTTGTTTGTAAAAATTACTAGGAAGTACTAGTATAATACTTGGAAAAAAAATATAAATTTGTTCGAAGTTTCAGTTTTATCTGTTTATTTAAGGATGTTAGCATAGTAAAAAGATAATTTTTAGTTTCTTCTCGAAAAAGCACTCTCCACG
This sequence comes from Chrysanthemum makinoi, assembly GCA_910596185.1. Taxonomy (NCBI): domain Eukaryota; kingdom Viridiplantae; phylum Streptophyta; class Magnoliopsida; order Asterales; family Asteraceae; genus Chrysanthemum; species Chrysanthemum makinoi. The sequence continues at coordinate 62,789,124 of OU343222.1, read as the reverse complement.
TGCTTATCAGAAAGTTGTTATTTTACTTTGAAAGAAGACAAGCTGAAGCTGTTTGGATGACAAGAATGTTTAGTGGCTGTTTGGATGAAAGAAGACAAGAATGTTTCTGCTTAAAAAAGAGCAGAAAAAGAAGCAATCCCAAACACCCCCCAACAAAAATTAGGAAAAAGATATACCTAAGTTATAAAAAATTGATACTTGATTGTGGAGATGTAAATTTTGAGTGATGTAGGTGTAATAATGGTGAAACTTGATTAGTATTGGTGACATTTGCCTTTTTAGTGGCTGTTTGTGACCGCATTTTGGAGTAGATAACATAGTGTTTGGCACACCAATTAAAAAAAAATGATTATTTTGTTATCTTAAAGACAAAATACATCGATAACTGCTTTTCCAAAATGCCGTATTACATACGAAAAACAGTTATTCAAACGCATTCTGAAACAACTTCTTGTTATAAATTATAATACAATCAGTTTCTTTGTAATGATTAATGGTCAGATTGGTATTTCCTGAATTGGCTAATTTCAATGAAAAAATCGAGGGAAATGAGACACCCAAAAAGTAAAGTGTTATAAAGTTTACAACCTTTTACAGTTAAAAGTATTGTATCATAAGACATGAACATAGAGTAAAAAGTTATCTTTATGTATTTATATTGATGTTGAAGTTGTTTATGGCATGTGAGATTCGTATAGAGACCAGTTTTATTGGTTGGATTGTCAAATACAAGCAGAAACTACATTGTTTTAAATCTATGAATGAATGATGGTTGGATGTGTTAAAATCAGGTTACAACACTTCCTAATGATTTCCCTGAAGCCCATTCTATGGTGAATGACTTGAGACTTGAGTATGTCGTTTCTATAGAAGGTGTTGTGCGGCTCCGTCCAAGTGATTCATTAAATAAAAACATGAAGACCGGCATGATAGAGGTACGTTTACTTGTCATATAGGCTCTTCTAAATATCCTGATAACTTTATATATACTTATGTTCTAGTTTAATATATACTTCAGGTCACTGCAGAGCATGTTCAAGTACTAAATTCTGTTAAGGCTAAGTTGCCATTCTTGGTTACGAGTGCAGACGATGCCAAAGACTCTATTAAAGAGGAAATTCGACTCAGGTAACGATTATTCTTACATTATCTGTTATTATCATTGTTCTTTTTGGATATCTGTGTTAAATAAGCATCCTAGTATCTGGGCCACTCTTTTGGTTAAACTTACTTAAGATAAAATTTTAGATACCGCTGCCTTGATTTACGTCGACCCCAAATGACTTCCAACATAATGCTTCGACATCAAGTGGTGAAACTCATTCGAAGGTATTTAGAAGACGTGCATGGTTTTGTAGAGGTATTTTCTTGAGAACTTATGCTAAATCTTATTAATACAAAAGATTTGGCTTCTTCAAAAAGTGATTTTTTTATACTTTGTTTTGATTCTAAGTTTTTCATGGGTGTAAGGTAGATTGAGACTCCAATACTTTCCAGGTCTACTCCTGAAGGTGCTCGGGATTACTTGGTCCCATCAAGAGTTCAGGTACTAAATCTATTTTAACTTCTATCTTACACTTGACTTGAGCTTTGCGTGAGATGATGCATGTCTAATGGTTTTTATGTTGTGATATATCCTCCATGAATTCTACATTTATACATTGAATGCTTAACATAAAACATATAAACAGAATGACAACAATTTTATTACATCTTTTGCTTCTCATTTTTTTATATACTTTGCTCCTCATTTTATTGTCGCTTTGTAGTTTGTACTGAAATTATATTACATATAGCTTAGAACTATAAGCTAAGATACAAAATAGCATAATTTAGTCAAGTTAGTGTGGGTTTGTTTGATAAAATTACTTTACTTGCCTGAATTTAAACAAAGTAGAGACTGTTTTTGTTTGTATATATTATAGCCGTAGTTAGAAAACTAATCATATGAAACATCATACTTGAATACTATTAGTCCCTGTTTATATATATTTTTTCTTAGAGTAAACTACACCATTCGTCCTTGTGGTATACGTTGACCATCAAATATCGTCCTTTGACCAAAAAAATTGCACCGTTGGTCCTTAACTGCGAAACGTTACTCAGCGTTGGTCCCTCACCCTAACTGGTGTGAGTAACGGGCGTTAAGCCTATTTAAGTGGAGGGTATATTTGTCTTTTCCCACCCACACCACACCCTCAATTAATTATTTCATCTTCCCTTTCATTTCAATCATTTCAATCACATACCCCCAGAAACTAAAAAACACGCACCAACACAAGCTATCATCAACACTGCTAGAACTTGAGTTATGACCTTTGCTACTATTTCCAGATTGTGAAGAAAAACCATTCTTAGGTGGTGGTCGACCGTCTGGTGAGGTCAAAGATGGGTTCCCCGGATATTAGAGGAAAGATCAAGATACTCCATTGGTGGATACGGTGATATTTCAATTAATGATTTTGCTTGTGACCCTTGAAGAGGTATGGGACCCGTGAACCTGTTTTTTGAAAGATCCACATGGGTCAAACTCATTGAAGTGAATAACCCAAGCGGAATTGACCCGTCAAGTTCATTCATTCATGCTTAAGCGGAATTAACCTGTCGGGGCCTATGAATGTGAATATTAAAAGTGTCGACGCGATTATGGCTATGATTGTTAGGAAGATGAAGAGACGGCGTTCGGGTAGTAAGGGGGTGTTATTGTTGTTGCCTTTCATTTTTTGTGTTTTTTTGAGGAAGGAACCAATGGGAAATGGGAGTTAAGGGAGATCTATGAGTTTCGGTGTGTGACAGAGGAAAGATCATATAGATGATGGGGTCAACTTAACTTCATTGGTCAATGCATCTCAATGTCTTTGAAACATTTTTGGATATTAATTTTGAGGAATATTTTGCCATAAAGAATAAGATATTTTTGTATAAGTTTACTCAAAGAAGGTAATACAGATCGAGTACTACTTGCAAAACTCGGTTCAATCTGTTAAATATATTAGATCCAACCAAGGTCATAGCGGATTAGAGCAAAGCCACTTAGGTGTCTTTTTTTTTTTTTTTTTTTTTAAACATGATGGTGGTAGGTGATTGGTATTTGTGGGTTTTGGTACAGTGTTTCTGGATGTTGATTTTGGAGATTGTGAAGGTGTTAATGGTGGTGATGAAGATGAATATATGAAGAAGATGAAGAATTGTTGGAGATGTTAGTGTGTGGTGATGGTTGAAAATGAAGGTAATTAAAAGAAGAATATAAAGTTAAAAGTGAGGGGTAAAAAGACGAAAATACCCTCACGTGGGTATCACATGTGAACAGATAACGAGCGTTACTGAAGACCGTTAGGGTGAGGGACCAACGCTGAGTAACGTTTCGCAGTTAAGGACCAACGGTGCAATTTTTTTGGTCAAAGGACGATACTTGATGGTCAACGTATACCACAAGGACGAATGGTGTAGTTTACTATTTTTCTTATTATAGAAATACTATTGTTGTCTTTCACTAATTGCCATAAATAATGCAAATCTAATGTCTTGCTAATTACCATACCACCAAATAAGATATGATATGATCATACTCCCATATTAGATATGCAAGCTGTAGAAGTTGAGGGAAAAGATTGAACGAAGTTGTAACCAATTCCCGGAATCACTGTTTCAGTTTTGTATTCTGAATGTAAAAGAGTTATTAATATATTTGCAATATCAACTAGGAAATGAATGAAGGTTTCGGTATCTTGAAATACATGTATATTCATAATCAAACAAAATCGAAGTTGTTTCTACCAAGGTAATATTAAACAATGTTAAATAGAAAAATATGATAAGATGTTAGTTACTTAGTTTACCCGAAAAGCTAAAAATGTTGGTAAACAGGTTCGCCTTTTGTATACTTGGTGAATAGAATCAAAATTGCAGATGTATGAGGTAGGGGAACTTTGCAAGTTGCAGTGTTTGTCTCACTCTATAGAATTGTATGATGACACATGAAAAGCTGGAACAATGTCCTTTTACTGACAACTTGTTTATCCGCAGATGCGTTATTGTGTTGTCGAGACTTTGAAAAAGATTTTAATTGTTTGCTCTTATACACAATCGTGCAAATCAAATGTAGTTGAACAAACAGATTATATTATATCTTGTTGATGTTTTATAGCTACTCAAGAATGTCAATTATATTCTGTGATTCACACTAGTTCACTATATGAAGCCAGGAACGTTCTATGCTCTGCCCCAAAGTCCACAGTTATTCAAACAAATGCTAATGGTCTCTGGTTTTGACAAATACTATCAAGTAGCAAGGTGACCCCTTTTTGCTATTGCTAGTGATTAATTATAGTTTTATTTATTCTTCGACTAATTTATAATTTTTTGTTTGTTGCAGATGTTTTAGGGATGAAGATTTAAGGGCCGATAGACAACCTGAATTCACACAACTGGATATGGAATTGGCTTTCACTCCGCTTGAGGACATGTTAAGCCTCAATGAAGATTTAATTAGAAAGGTTCATTCCAAGCTGTTTTTCTTCTTTCCTTTTCAAAAAAAAAAAAGGTTACTCAAAATTATTTACATATTGCAGGTTTTTCTAGATATTAAAGGTGTTGAATTACCAAATCCTTTTCCAAGGCTAACTTATGCTGAAGCAATGAGTCGTTATGGTTCAGATAGACCAGATACACGTTTTGATCTTGAACTTAAAGATGTAATTATTTTTTCAACATCCTTGATGCTTTCAGTTTTACCTAAAATATTAATGTAACATGTTTTGATTTTATTGTTGCAATTGCAGGTATCTGATATTTTTTCAGATTCTTCTTTTAAAGTTTTCACAGATGCATTGAGCAATGGAGGCATTATTAAAGTATTACGCGTGCCTTCAGGAGCTAAAGCTTTTTCCAATACTGCTTTGAAGAAAGGTGATATTGTCAGTGAAGCAACTAAATCAGGGGCCAAGGGCTTGCCATTTTTGAAGATCTTGGAAGATGGTAATGATTAAGATTACATTCTCTCTATAATCACTGCTTATTCATTTAGGTGGAAAATGGGTGTATCAGGTCAGGTTTTGGATCAAAAGGGGTATTTTTTTTTAAAAACCCCAAAACAGGTTGACCCATAACCAATTTTTAATTGTCTACATGTTACTTTTATAATAGGTAATGTGTAACGTTTCAAGTATGATTACAAAAAACTATATTATTGCCTGAAATTAATCCATTCAAGTAAATTGACTGAATTTGCCTCCTACTCTTATTCGGGTCAAATTCAAATACTATATGCATTGGTCCTTAGATATGCAATGTCTTATTATGTAATAATTTAATAGTGGTGATAAAAAGCTATTTAATACCTTATACTATCAGTTAAACAGTTATATATTTTCTTATATGAATATGAATCAAGAATATGGAGATTGGATATTATATATCTCCGGATACAGATATTATCACATTTATGGTTTTAAGTTGACATTCTTTACCTGTGACGGATATTTAGGTTCAGTTGACTTTCTTTACTTTGTAGGTCAACTGGAAGGGGTCCCTGCACTAACATCAAGTTTGGATTCCACGAAGAAAGAATTGTTTTTGAAAAGATGTGAGGCAGAATCAGGTGATCTTATCTTGTTTGCAGTGGGTCCCGCTGCATCAGTCAACAAAACGTTAGACCGGCTCAGGATGTATGTAGCCAACATGCTGGGCTTGGTTGACCAAGTAAGTTTTTATTCTAATACATTGACTCACTCATCTTTATTCTTCTACGTGTGTGCAAGTTATGTTAATTTTTCGGTCTTTGTGATATGCAGTCCAAGCATTCTATTTTGTGGGTAACAGATTTCCCCATGTTTGAATGGAATGATGCTGAGCAGAGGCTTGAGGTTTGTACTATGTCGAACAATCTTTAGCTAATTTGTAGTAATTAAGATGTATATGAAATTAGATACTTATAAAATATTAATTATGTCACATTTGCAGGCACTTCATCACCCTTTTACTGCCCCAAACCCAGAAGACATGAACGATCTTGCTTCTGCTCGTGCGTTGGCTTATGACATGGTCTATAATGGTGTTGAGGTATTGTTTCCTTTGTGACTAAAATGTGTTTTTGACTTCTTTGTCTCATCTAACCGCTAAATTTTCGGATTTTAAGTCATTACTCATTAGTTGATAAACTCTTCCATATCTTTAGTTTGTTGATTTATAATTTCCATTTCTTGTTATGTCAAGTATAACAATAATTTGGGTCGCTTAGTAATGGTATCGGACTCACATGATGCATCGATTAATTTTCACAAGATATCTATAAAAAGGTATATTATTTAACGAGGTTTTATTTTGTTTGTTTTTAGATTGGTGGAGGAAGTTTGAGAATATACAGGCGAGATGTCCAGCAAAAGGTTCTAGAGATTGTTGGCATTCCTCTTGAGCAGGTGAGGATATTGGACTCATAAACCATAATAGCTAGTTGATTTAACCTCATGTAAAATAACGATGGATGGCAATTTCAGCCTAATTATTTATAAATGGGTCGACTTGGAGTATATTCTCATCAATCATGTCAATAATAAAAAATCTACTAAAAAAAGTAGCAGAGTCAACTGAGCGCAAGGGTATTTCAATGCTGATTTCTCTTAAATTATAAATTTGGTTTATTTTAAAATATAGGTTTTATAAATAAATATATGTAAAAAGGTCAAGAGTCTACTATTGATAATCTGAAAGCTACATTTGTGTCGGTTTTGATCACATTGTTTATATTTATTTGCAGGCTGAAGCTAAGTTCGGCTATCTTTTGGAGGCTCTGGACATGGGTGCTCCTCCACATGGTAAGAAATCCCAATAATGAAAGTCTATGACTAATAAGTCAAATGTCAACTATCAATTTATAACGACAAAATAGGAGCAATGTTGTTGGCCGAATTTTGTAACTAAAGGTAATAGGTAATATATTTAAAAACGGCTTTCTTAATAATTTTTACATGCGATGTAGATATTGGTACGTTTAATTACAAGAAATTTTGGGACCTCTGACTTTCTAGATCAAATAGACTTTTTTTCAACATCAAGAACAATATTAAAAATTTGAAGATTACAAGTTTCCAAGAGATTATTGTGATAATTATAACAAAATCTCACTTCTCAATGGTTGATCCATATATATGAGTTATGGGACGATCATTTCTCTGTTGCAGATGTGAAACATGTTTGACTTTGAAAGTCAAATTGTTTTCTTATCGATGGCCGTAGCATCACATTCTTAATTTTTTTTCCCTTCTGTGGAAAATCAAATCTTTGTATCATATTTCAGGAGGAATTGCTTATGGGTTGGATCGATTGGTGATGCTACTTAGTGGCAGCAGTTCAATAAGAGATGTGATAGCCTTTCCTAAAACCACTACGGCTCAGTGTGCTCTTACTCGTTCACCTTCAGAGGTTGATCCTCAACAACTCAGAGACCTTTCTTATCGCCTCCAATAGACACATGCAATTTTGATCTCAAATCTTTAACCCCTCGCACCTTTTACAAAGATGCATTATTTGTATCTATATCTTCACTCTAGTATAGTTACTGGCAACACTTTGTTTTTGTTCTGAAATTGATCCCAAATTTGTCATAGAAATAAAAATGTGCTATTTATTGGATATGTTTCAATGGATTCAACTTCATCAATCATGACCGAAAAGTAGATTAAGAAGTATTATCTTTTAGTTGTGTTATGAGGTTTAAACATTTTATGTTATTACCTACAAGTTTGATGGGGTTTGGTCATTGTCTTACCTTAGATGAATTTGAAAATATGTTGTTTCTCTATGTAAAGAAATAAACATCATACAAATGACTATTGGTTAAGTTAATATGTCATTCGTAAATGGTACTTCACTTATAGATGGTCCAACTACATCAATAGTACATTAAAAGTAAAAATACAGGCTGTTGAAAAGAACAAATAAGGCTCATTTCATTTGAATGGAAATTATGGTAGCAGTATTTATTGTAACAATAACTATTCTGATATGGTTGAAGAACTGATGTGAAGTCTACACTAGGGGGAGCCCAAATCTGGCCACAATATTAAGCCTTAAAAAGTTAGGCTGTCATGCTTTAGTATAATTTATTTATTGCTGTTGTAACTTATTATTTAAAGCTTGGTAGCTGTCTTACTTATTGAAGCTTAAATTTAAAGCAATAGTTTTGAATATCTTTTGAGAATGAACCCGATGGGGAACTCGATGGCAGACCTGTTTTGACCGAGCAGGGGTGACGAAAGCCCTCAGTCCTGAACCTGACGGGTATAGTGTAAGATAATACGGTAACGGTGTGGGGGGAGAAAACCAATGGTTTTATGTGGTCCTTAATTTCTTGTTTGTTTAGTTGTACTAGTTGAGTTGTTGATGTTGGTGTGTCTAGATACGCTTAAGAGCACTCCCAATGGTAACGCCCCCCCTCCCCCTCAAGTTATTGTTTAACATTTCGGTGTTAAACGATGTTAACCATTGTGGGTGTCATGTTATTCCCAAGTTAAGGGTTGGGCGTTGCCCCACTAACACCCGTTATTTATTTATTTATTTTTATTATATATATATTTTTTTCATTTCTGCCCCTAAATGAGGAGTTGTTTTTGTAAATTGTTGGTGAGTTAAAGTTTAACTTGGGAATGTTATGATTGTAGGTGTTTTTTTGGTGAGTTAAGTTGAAATGTTAAAGCTGATGTGGCGCAGACGTGACACGGTGTTAAACCATAACTCAAGTTATGGTTGGGACTCATGGGAGTGCTCTAAGAGGGTGTTTAAGTAAGCTTATTGAAGCATATTATTACTTATTAGCTTAACGCAGTAACGTTACATAATTTGGGTATATTAGTATATGTTGAATATGTATGAGCCAAAAATAGCCAAAAAAAACTTGTGGCATTTATGGTACAAATAAAGCTATGATGATCTTGGTTAAAGCCCCTTTGTGTGTAATTTTACTTGGTTAAAGTGGTTTTGGTGTTCTCACACTATGTAGCTTTTGGTTATTTTGGTTTTGAAATTGAGAAGAAAAGTATAATAAAGATACGGCCAAAATAATTATTACCAAGAATATAAATATTAAAATGAAGACACAGTCTCACGGTTTACTGTAAAATGAAAATAAATACACGATGGCATGTAATTCTTCTTAAAAATTTAAATAATGATACCCGAAAAAGCTAAATTTAAAAGTTCATTACGTGCTATTAAGCATGCATAATGTATAAAACATAATATTAACATTTATATTTAAACAACATCAATCTTAACACCATGCCAATTAAATAAAATCAAATCATTCGTCAAACAAAAATTTATACAAAATAGTAATCGATATTAGTACCTAATAATAAATTTATGTAAAAACCCACGCATACACGAGTATTATGTTAGATGATAGGTTAAGGCCCATGCATAATCAAAGGCTTAAGGTCCATTAGGTTTAGGGTTTATGTTAGCTTATTCTCAATGCTACAACTATCTTATGTAATTGAGAAGACATTCAATCGATATTAATCTCTATTGTTTTACATGGTATATGAACTTTAGGTAAGATCCACTAACAAAAATTTGCTATCCTCCGGTCATCGGCTACTCGCCGGTGATCGGAAGAAATATCGGTTATTTTCGCTTTATTTTTTTTAATGTAATTAGGATTTTTTTTCGTATTCAACGAATAACCGTATCACATAAAACTATAGTCGTCACAAATACACTAAATATGTTGAGTTGCCATCAATCAACCATATTTTTCTTACTCATGTTTTCGTTCTCGAAGATCATTATCGTTGAAAACAAAAGTCTACCACCAAATTACCGCTCCCTCCAAAAGGTAAAACAAGTCATCTCGTAAGACTTTTAAGTTTCTGTCCTACATTCAGTTCATAAATGCTTTTAAGTTCTTTTACCCAAAAAAAAGTCATGTAGTAAAACAAATAGCAAATGTCATAAAAATGGAGGAAATTGCCAAGCAATTATGTTTCCAAATACAAACCCATCTCCACCCAAACGAACAACAAAGAAGAAAAGAAAAGAAGAAGAAGAGAAGAAGGAGGTGATTGCAACATTCTATCCGACTTGTATGTCAGGAAACCTCCTGTTCAAACTGCAAAGAAGTGTTAGATGATAGGTTAATGCCCAAGCATAATCAAGAGCTTAAGGTCCATTAGGTTTAAGGTTTATGTTAGTTTATTTTTAAAGCTATGTCTTATTATAAATAGACATGCAATCAATATTACTCTTTATTGTTTTACATATTATAACTATATAAGTAAGAGTTACGTAATGTTATAGGTAAATCTTATTTAACAACCACATATAAGCAACACACAAGCTTTAATATGCCAAGATAAAAATTTATATTTTTAACCAATTATGTTATTCAATTTAGATAATATACAAATTTTATGCATAAATAAATAAAATTTAAATATATTATGACTTAAGTTAAAACATATTATGTAAAATTTATGCTAAATCCATGTGCTTGCGATCTATAACTAGTATTATTGTTAAACCTATACATCATAGATTCATAGCAGGTTTTGTATAAAATCAATATTATTATTATTATTATTATTTTTAAAACGATAATTTTTTTCACACATATATTACTTATCTCACAAATGCATCAATCGAGGCTTGAACCCACAACCTCTAGGTTAATGAGGAACACACATATCACTAGACCAAAAGGATTGATGAGACACTTCCAACTTATGCATTAAACTAGTTGTACAAATAAAAAACTCATGTGTGAAAATCATCACCCTTCCTATATACATCATCAGTGTGCTGTGTGCATATGATATGGTGACATTTGCCATCCATCAAGATCCATGCTTCATACTTTCAAAGATACATCAAATCAATGATGTCCAATTCTTAAGCTGGTTGCATCTTTCAAAGAGGGAAAATAATTAGTTATCAATCATTGCAGAATTTTCGTCAATGATATTCAATGTGTAGCTTGTGAAAGACATTCTTTTCATATATTAAAAGAGATTTCATGCAATATTTGGACATTAACAAAACATAATGCAATGATAGTTAATTATTTCCATATCTCGTTTATATAAGTGATACAAATAATTTGCAATTATTGAACACAATATGGCAAACAAAGACTAATTAATTCGCATAAATTGATGGATGTTTAAAATGTCAAGCTAGTGCGTTAAGGAAAAGGAAGCTAGCTAGCCGAGGGTCGAGGCCAGTCGCTATCGGTTAGGCATGTCTTGGTAAATCAAGGGCATTGTCGGGCCTAGAGACGCCTAAATGCAGATACCATAATGATGTAGATGTAAAAAGACATCATTTGCAAGGACAACAAACACAACTATGTTGCACCACTTTGGGTTAAAATAGTTATCGAACCAATTCGACTCGTTGCATATTTTGCCAATAGGTTTATCAATGTACCATAAAGTTCTATGCATCTTCTATTGATGAAGTATGTTATAATGACCAATAACATCACAATCAAGCCTATCCTGAAAAACCTACTCATGTGATTGTGTGGGAGAAAGTGTCTTACATCCGATTTTAGGTTCATTAGTAATATAGTAATCATAGTTTATAAGATTATTAATCATATAAAAGGACCCCATTACACACCATCTTTCACTTGATTACATATAGCCTGTAGCATTGCAGTATTGCACACGAAAAATAATGTCATTTTCTTGGCCCCTTAACCAACATCACTCAGCTCTGTCACCTAATTAGAGGCAAGTTTAGGCGTAAAGTAGAAAATTGTTCCAAATAATGGCATCTCTAGATCATCTCGATATTTCGGCGAAATTTAATTTATGAACCCTGATTTGAATAAGTTTTTTAAATCCAAGCCTAGTCGATCAGGCCACCCCCCACCTTGAAAGAGCTCATAGATCAAGTCAAATTATTCGTAACATGATCACATAGAGCCAAACATGTGACATACATGCATGAACCCAAACGTGCTATGAGCGTATGACCATAGTTTGTCAACAATACTTGACGGAACAAACTGATCACTTAAAAATAAAAGGGAATGAATGTTCAAGATAGTAAAAAAAAAAAAAAAAAAATTTTTTTTTTTTAGTTTGACCGAAATGCTCAAGATATTACGTCGTTTAATTGTTTAAAGTTACAGCTTTCATTGAAATTAACAATGCGGATTCAAATGCTTCTTCTAGAAAATTGATAAGACTGAGGAGTTGTACAAAGTATAGCCAGAGGGTATACGAAAGCACAATAAGACGAGAACTATACAAAGTTAATCTTAAGAAGAAATAGCTACAAGTCAATAATAGTGAGCCTCAACACGTCATAGTGTGACATGACATAATAGGGTAGTCCAACTAGAAAACCATATCCAAGACAGTCTCAATGGCTATATGTTCAAGTCTGGCCTTATGCTCGTGAGTACACGGTTGACCTGACTCGGCCAAACGAAATTCGACCCAAGAATCCAAGATTAACTTAAGGGAATCGAGCAAAGTGCATCTAACAAGCCATTTTGGAGGAATAGTTAACAATGACCATGGCATTTTTAGTGTTTTGAGGTGCATGCAAATTTTCGATCCAAGAATCCTCATTATGCATATAAGTTGGTACACAAGAATATAAGAAAACTTTGAAGGGTTAGAAGGACCACTAAAAAACTTAAGGGGACCCAAAAGGCTACTTTCCAATTTGGATTGTATTGGTGATGGATATTTGACATGGTGTCATGTAACATAAAATATGAAATCAAATAAACATGTAAACTAGAACAAGAAAAGTGCATTAATAATAAGACAAGCGAACGGTAAGGGTGGTGGGGTTAGAAAGCCCATAGGTTTATTAATCCTTTCTGGCACCACCACCAAATGACCAATCTCACATCTTTGTCCAATCTCTATCAAACTCACAGCTAGCTCCTCACCATCTTGCCAAATCATCATCAAAGAGTTTATATATATTACTGTAGTTGTTATTGTCTCCTACTTATATTTTTATATTATATAAATAGTTGGCTTCTTTGTATCAACAACTACTCTAGGAGGCATCTTTTATGTGGTGACAAGGGTTTAACAAGCATTGATAAGTTTCTCCTCAGTTTGGATGGTGACTAACATATACTATAGTATTTGACAGGCTAGGACATGATCAAAATAATATTGGAGTACTAAAAACTTATGAGGTGAAGTGTCTTAAAGACATAAATACTTTATGATTGTGTGTTAAGAAAGTCATATCGGAAGAGAACCGACTATATTCATGATGTTTGTTACGTAGAGTCGGTAGAGAACTAGAGATAGGTGTGTTAGTGTTAGAGCATCGGGTATCGTCAAGCCAAAGGTCTCATATCGTTGGCAAAAAGGACTGACACGTCACCAAAAATACTTATGGCACAAGATCTTCAACGACACAAAAAAACTCTTTTCTCGTACAAATGTGGTGTCATAGCAAAAGTGGTGTCATTGGGTCCACCCATAACCCACTAAATACACAAACGAGCCAAGCTTTTATCAGGCAACTCGAGCGCGAGTTCAAGCTCGACTCGATCGAGCCGATCTTTTATCGAACACAAGCCCAATAAAGTGGCTCGAAACATATAATGAGTCGAGCTCGAGCTTTTGATAGCTCGGCTCGAGCGGTTATCGAGCCTTAGTATAGATACATTTTCATATTAATTTTAAATATGTAAATAAGGGTTGATTTCAATATTAACCTAATTATAAAGACTACATAAATGGTAAAATATTATATTCTAGACGTACCTTTTAAATCCTAATGTTTGACTTGGTTACGAGAAATTTATTGGTGGTTTTATTACTCTTAAATATATTTAATCTGGTTTTCAAACGGTTAAATACTTCTCTTTCAGTTTGTGATTCGAGATCATGTACAAGTTATGTGTGAAGTCTATATTGTATTTTGGTAGCTGACATTTGCAATTCGTTTTGACAAGGAATGGTGTATCTACTATTATGTTCGAGCCCAGTTCAGTTTCAAATACCAGTTGGCACAGATTCGAGCTTTTTATATATACTAGAAGGGTACCCGCGCAATGAAGCGGCGGGTACCCGGTGCATAATTTTATGGCGAGCAAATGTTTTTCATTTATATTTTTTTTAACAGTAACTTTATGAATGAATGACAACTTTTAATTAAAACATATAAAAGCAATAGCAATGCAAACTATTTTATATCCAAATAAAAGTTGTTATCCTATTGCTATGTTTATTTCTATCGTAGGTAACCGAACACCAAGATGAGAGTAGACTTATCTAATTTTGTATGTGTTTTTTTTATCGGTACTCGGAAAAAGAAGAGAGAGTGTGTTTCGTATTAATGTTTCAGTTTTTAAGTTAGCTTATATACCATTGGGGTTTGGTTTGTTACAAGTTGACACTTAATGGACTATGTAAATATTTGACTGTATTAATGGACTGTATAAATATTTGAAGGCCGTTACAAAGTGTATGAAGGGATGTTACTTTTTATTTATGAAAATTGTCATGAAAGCTATATGGTGAATAACATTAACTAATCGCTTATTAATTTCCTATTAAAGAAATGTTTTTTGTTTTAAAAATTTTAAGACTTCTTTATTTAGAAAGTTCTAAATATTTTATAAAGTAGTATAGATAATTTTGAGCTTTGCTCGAATCCTACTCAAGCCGAGCTCAAACTTAGATGGTTAAAGCTTGACAAGCAATCGAGCCGAGCTCAAACCAATCTGTTATTTTTCGAGCCGAGCTCGAGCATCGTTTAGCTCGGTCTTAGCTCTGGTGGATTACACCCCTACTCAAGATACCAAGTTAGCTTCTTTTATTTTTCTTGTTCTTGTTAAGTACATTCTAGTGGTATAGTATATACTTATGTGGGTGAGAATTAACCAATATTGTCTAATCTTTTATATAATAAAAGAATTACATCATTTCGGAGTGTTTTTGCAAAACCATTCTCATTGAAAAAAAATTAAACTAATAGGAGAGCTTGATTTTGCCACGTAAGCAAAATCATGTTGTGTGATTGGTTAATAAAAGTCAAAATTAAATTGATTTTGGTCAACCTTTAATTAATTTGGTGGAGAAATTTGGTTGAGAAGAAAAACACATAAAAACATGGGTGTCAAATATATGAAAACAAAAACTTAAAAAAAGAGGGGGTAATTAATAAAACTTTAGTGGTTAAATTTTTAAAAATTGTATAGAGTTAAGTGTAATATTATAAGATTCAATATTTTTTAATAACTTTGGAAATTAAACAAATACTCCCTTATACTTTATACACCTTATACTTTATAACTTAAAAATACAATATATATGTTGTTTTAAAACTCCAACATATAAATATACATAAGATTATAAATATCATTTTTTTACTATATATATTTACTAAGGACTCATTTATTTCATATTAAAAGTATGACAAACGTGGACACGAATTTGTATATTAAATATGGTTAAATTATTAAAAACGGGAATATAATTATCAAACTGTAAGTACGAGCTACTGTAATATGAAGAAAAAAAAGTGATTGTACTTATAACAATTACTCATATAATTTTTATTTATTTATATAAGCATATGTAGAAAAATATTTTTAAAAAACTTTAAGTAGTATATTTTAACATTATCAACGTTTATTATGTGTAACTAAACTCGCATCTTGTGTGTGAAATTTAAATAGGAACATCAACATATATATCAGCTAAATATAGTTGAATCTTGAGTTATTTAACAAATTTTTTTACAAAAGTTGATTATACAAAATTCTAATAGATATTAATGGATAATGAAAAACTCGTGCATAAGTATATAATTATATGTAATTACCTTTAAAGACACAATATTCAGCATTGATATAAAATAATTTGTTTTGTCTAAACCCTGTGCGTGCACAGATATTATAACTAGTAACAAGCATATAAGAAAAAATGTTTTCTATTGCATATATACATTCTATTCTGGTCAATTTCTTTAGCATTATGTGACAATGCTTGAGCATTAAAGATAACATTATCATATCAAACATTGAAGATAACATTATCATATCATGATATCAACATTAATCACTATCATCAGAAAATAATATTATAGGACCAAGATAAAAAAATTCAATTTGGAAACACAAGAACCACGTCATAAACAGTTTTTGGCATGCAATATCAAATGAGTATAATTTTTTTAACAAACTTTAATCCACATTTTTTTCTTTTGTGGGCATGGATCGGTAACTAATGATCTTTAATTGTTACACGTACATGTTTTTTTTATGTGATTCCATATTTCTATAACTTTTTTTATTCTTGGTCCTTATCACATATTCACATAGACCCACCACATCTTCTTCATTCTCATCTTGGTCTCAATAACATTTATTTCCGTTTATGCATTAATCGAAAGAAAATTTAAAAAAATCAAAATAATTATAGATGGAAAAGATTTTCACCTTTAATTATATGCTACCAAAACTTTATCATTTCAACATTTTGTCCATTCTTATATGCAAACTTCCAAAATGTACAATTATCTCTAAGAAAATCACATGTAAAATTTAGTAGTGGAAAAAAAACGTACAAAAGAAAAAGTTTCTAGAAAAGCATGGGATGATAACGATATTTGTGTTAATGCTTCCCACTTATGTTGAAACTGGTTGCAAAAGACTATGTATACGAATGTGTTTAGTTAAGTCAATGATTAAACAATAGCATATTTTAGACTTTGATTTCTCCAAATTTAAATAAAGTAAATTAAATGAGGAAGTCAATGAAAGAATGAAGCTAATAAGCAATTTAGTTTATTTTATTTTTTATAAGAAAAGTTGAACCATACATTACCTACTCCAACTATCAAATAAATTGTTTTCTACTCAATCAAGCTTTTCTTAAAAATGATTTTAATGTTACTAATTGAATATCGCACAAATCGATGATATACAAATGGCAAATAATTATACTTGTAAACTTGTGGTTTTGGTGTGACTTTGATGCGACTTTGATGCAATGTATACTTACACGTTTAATTTGTGGTTATTGCGAGAAAAAAGTTTATGGGTTGAAAACGAAAAACAATAAAATTTAAGGGTTAAACAATATTTAAACTATTAATTTAGTAATTGATATTGTTACCATTTTTAATAAATAGGACTTTAGGTATAACAAATTATTTATTTTTATGTCTTAAGAAAAATTATTTGTGCTTTATATGGAGCATAGATATAGATACATTGATGATTGATTCATGTTTTTGTTAAATTATTTTGACATTGTATTTGTTTAGTTGTTAACGGATGAAGACAAGAATATGCGTTAATTAAGGAATTTGTTTTTCATGTTTAGTTGTATATACGAACTAAACGAAAAAAACTCATATCAAAATCACATACAAAACATGCGACTTTAGTTTTGGTAAAGAGATAAAACTTTAGAGATTTTGTTAAATATAATTTATATCATTAGATTCATGTGTCGCTTTAGGTATATATGAAACTCGTTCGTTTATTTCTTTTCCCAATTTTAGTGACATAGATAAGAAGAAATTGAGGAGTTTTTAAATATATAATCACATCTTTTCTAAACCAAACAATCATGTTGAATCACATACAAATCATGCAACTTTAGTCTGGTAAAGAGATAAAAGTTAAGAGATTAATAACTAATTACATATTATAGTGAAATTCATGTGTTTAAAAATGGAGGTTATTCGTTTTCCTCAGAATTTAAATTTGGTTCATGTTAATAATACATGCTAATATAAGCATGAAGTAAACATGATTCACAATCACATTTTTCACATAACATAGCATATAAATGTTTTTCTTAAGACTGGGTGTAGCATAAGGCTTCATCGACGTGTCGTGTGTTTTGTTGGCACCTCTACCGACGCGTCTTTGCTAAAAAAGACACTCCCAACCCACGCGTTTTTTTCATGGGCAATATAGAGAAGTCGGCATGTGTATAGAATGATTTGTGAACGTTGGTTTGTTGTGTGGTTGTGTGTTTAACTTTGATTTTTGTGAGATATATTTATGTATAACCGGGATATGTTTATGTGATGATATTTGTTGTCTTAAACTATATTGGTGATTTGGTGGTGATGTTGTGTTAAGTTGATGTTGACTGAAAAGATGATGTAACATTTAGTTGACGGTGGTAATATTGATCACCACTACACCCAACCTAACTTAGCATATCAAATAACATAAATAACCAGTGTCGGTTTATCATATCATTATACTCACTTTTCCCTTCGATGAGCTGATCTTGAATTGAAAAAGTAGATAGCTTATATAACTGCATACATACAGAATAAGGCAACCTATCTCAATCAGCTAGAGCCATTGCAAGTTCATCCACTACAAGCTGAAGATAAAAGTATATCGAACCCATATGAAGTTTTACCACGAGCAGATTGTATATAATCGTGAACATGAGACCTTCGTCGACATCATATTTACAATATTTACAAAAGGTGATGGCTCGCTCTTCACCTGTGGGACAAGGCTAAGCACCAAAAAAGCAGGTTCGAAGTCCTAACTCAACCCTAGATATCCATTCATTTTGTAGTGACCTTGGGAACCGATCCTCGGCTCTGCTAGTTGGCTTTGCTTCTAAAATCTTGTCTCCATTGCACAATGTATAAGATAACCCTCCATTACACAATGTATAAGTCTATAAGATAACCAAGAAATTTCATTAATCTCATACCTTTTATTTATTTTTTATTTTTTTTATTTTTATTTATTTTTTTATTTTTTCCTACATTATATTCCTACTTTCTTTTTTCTCAAACATAGTGACAAAAACTACAAAAAACCAGTTAGCATTGAGCATCTTTTAGTTAATATGTTCTGCCAAAAATCACATAAGATAAATCCTCACATGTCAAGTAATCAATCCAATAAACAAAAACTGCTAACAAAAACATAAAAATGACAGCTCAATAACCCAATACATCAAGGACCATTCCTGCCATAATTAAATACTTAAGGGACTCGCTCACAGATAAAAAAAAACCACCAAACCGCTGGCATCTTTTCTGCATACGTGCCACCAGCTCATTCCCGCACGCACCATTCAACGTAAAACTCTTAATGCACAGCGTACTTCTCTTCAATCCACCACTTTATTTTACAAAAACATCTGGAAAATATTTCCAGCTGTAACCCATCTCATATCTCCCTGTACAAATAATTTAATAAATATATATACACACATCTCTCAATTTATTTTCTTCAAAAAAACAAAAACTTTTGTTTCTCTCAAACAATGGATCCATGTCCATACGAGAGAATCATCATCGGAAACTTAGGATTAAAGGGCGTGACGTCATCATGCTACTGCAAAATCAAGGTTAAAAACCACCCCACACAGTGTGTCGAAATACCCAACACCAACACCGGGGATGTAAACGAACTTAACGAGCATGTTCAAGCGTGTTTTAACATGAAGAGAACCGAGTTTGAAAAGTGTTCCGGGTTGAAGATTGAAGTGTATTCGGGTCGGGTCGGGGTTAACCCGGGATGTGGGTTCGGGTCGGGTTTGGGTAAGGGAAAGGGTAAAGGGAAGTTTTTGGGGGTTGTGAATGTGGGGTTGGATAGTGAGGCGGTGGTGCAGAATGGGTGGGTTGGGATTGGGGATAATAAAGTGGAGCTCCATTTGAGTATTCGGGTCGAAAAGGATCCGAGATTTGTTTTCGAGTTTGATGGGGAGCCTGAGTGTAGCCCTCAAGTGTTTCAAGTTAATCGGAATGTTCGTCAAGCTGTATTTACTTGTAAATTCAGCTTGAGGAACAACCGAGAACATAATTTAAGATCAGAGTAAGTTTTTTTACAACTTTTTTTTGTCGTACACAAGATGTTTGATAAAATGTCTCAGTAAAACTAATTGTATGTTAATTTGTTTTTTTTTTTTGCAGTTCTTCGTTGTTGGAAAGGAGTAACTCAAAGAAATGGCTAAGATCGATGAAAAGCGACAAAGAGAAGCCCTCGAAAGAGCGAAAAGGATGGTCAATTACAATTCACGATTTATCCGGGTCGCCAGTTGCTATGGCGTCTATGGTGACACCGTTTGTCCCGTCTCACGGGACAGACAGTGTCAGCCATTCGAATCCAGGGGCGTGGCTGATCTTACGACCAGGCCACAGCACCTGGAAGCCTTGGGGCCGTTTGGAGGCCTGGAGGGAGTCTAAAAACAAAGACTCCCTCGGTTACCGGTTCGAGCTCCTGCCTGATGCTTCAACCAGCGGGCTCGAACCAGTAACCTTATCTACTTCCACCATCAGTTCGAAAACTGGTGGCAAGTTTACAATAGACATGAGTAATGGAAGTACACCAATGTCGACCCCGAATGGGAGCTTCGGGTCTGCATCAGGGTCGGGTTCAGAGTTTGAATTCGGGTCATGGGCGCATTTGATGTACCAAGGGTTTGTGATGTCATCATCAGTGGGTGGTGTAGGAAGTAAACCTGAAGTCGAGGTTGGGGTGCAGCAGGTGACGTGCACCGAGGATGCAGCCGCCTTTGTTGCATTGGCGGCTGCGATAGATTTGAGTGTGGATGCTTGCCAGCCGTTCTCTAGGAAACTCCGAAAGGAGTTGAGGCAAGACGGCGAACAATGATTTTATTTTTTTATTTTGCCGATTTTGAATTGAATATGTTAGAAGAGAGTGTTACAGTCAAAGCACTTCTGTTTTTCTGAGTGTTTGACTGGTTTTTTTAATTCTTGAGGAGATTGATGTTTGTACATATGTTTGAAGAGGAAAAAAGACCAATTTTACATGTTTGTTTGTTATATTCTTGTTTCTGAGTTTAACGAATTCGTATATATTGCTTGATAACTTGTATACAATGTCATATTCAGCTAATACTAGTAATTTCACATTAGTTTTGAATGAAATGGCTGTTATAATCTTTTCATAACATTTAAGGAAGTATGTACAAGTTAAATTTGCAGTGAATTACTTATTTTGTTAAGAGTTTTAAGTAACAATCAGTAAGGTGACCTGAATTATTCCTTGTTAGCCTGAACACCGCTTATAACTTTCATCGTAGGCTGCATTGTTTGGCCCGAATGAACAATGATATAGATCAACAGACGCGACCCTATACTCCTCAACTTATGCAAACAAATTTATTTTCTTTGTTTACTAATTCGGCTCACCTACTCAATAGACTCGATCCTGGAAGCAGTCCCTTTAGCATCGGGTAGGGGTATGACTGCTTACATCTCATCTCCCCATACCTCACTCCGGCGAAATTGTGTATTGTTGTTGTTACTCGATAGACTCGATGAATTGAGCAACTCATTTCAACCCTTATTTTCTCATCTTGTTTGCAGATTGTACTTTGCTAATTTGGTAGATAGCCTAACCAATTGTGGTATAATCATCAATGAAACCCCTTTTTTTCTTGCTAATTTAACCTCTCATGACTAGATAATCAACCAGGCATAGCACACCTTACCATTAACAGCACAAAATCCCTAAATCTTATTCTAACAAACCCTAATCACGACTAGTTTGATTTGAAGACAAACAAAACCCGAAAAAAGCTTATGACACCCTTTCACATGCTACATCATAGATTGTTAATTGATTCTTTTTTTAGGTGATTATTTGTCATACACAAAACTTAATTTTCAAAATGTATGTGTTTTAAGACAATTTGAAACCTATGCATTGTTTTAATTATTTCGTTCTTTCTTGACGAGTTGCTCTTTACGGGCCATTAAATAATGTTGACTATGCTAATTTAAACGAGTAAATTGCAATAATCGTTTTTTTGTTTTGACCAAATTGCAATTTCAGTTGTTATCCTTTTGAAAGTACATTCAAGGTTTTTATGAAGAATTAAGTGCACTTTTGATTTTTGATCAAAATTAAATGACTAAATTGTTGGGTTTTACTAATCATAACAATTATATAAAAACAAGTAAACATCATCAAAGCATGCAGCGGAAGTAATAGGAATAATACTTGTAAATTAATTAACCGAATTAAAAGTATATGCATACCTTTTGCGAATCAATGCAATTAGGGTTCATGAAAGCCCCAAATTAAGATCAACGACCAAGAAACCCTAAACCCTAATAAATTAGGGTTTATATAATTCGACCATATCAAAAGTCGAATACCCAAGATATGCAAACACAAGTGTATTTGCTCTTCGTTCTTGTACACACGTATAGTAACGACTCAATGAGAAAAGCTAGGTTCTTGATCACAATAGATTAACCAAACACCTTTGTTATGCTCAAGGTCACTCGTAAATCCCTTACAATGGGGATTCACTTCGTCGACCAAGAACAAGAGGAAAAAAGAAGAGGTTTGGCCTTCTATTGAAATCTAGTGTACCAAAGGATGAATACATGGGGATGTATTTATAGCCTTATGGTAGATGTCAAGATTGCTATAGTATCCGATGTGGGATTCTATAGTTTTCGCCAAACACAAGCCCAAAAGAGGATTCCAAAAACCTTCTCTTGACTTGTTAACTTTTCTTCATATCCCGTTGACATTTAATGACCGATAATCAAAACTCGTCAAATATTAAATATCATTAAGTATTTATTTCGTGATCAAATAATTAAATATAACATTTTATATATTAATTATTTATACATTGATTCTCATACGTAATGCGTGCAATCCCGAAGTCTCGAGTTCGAATCCGGTCATACTAATATTAATAATTATCCATAAACCTTTCAGCTCCCACTTGGATATTACTTAATATAGTAATGACATTGGTTAGTCTAGCTTTAACACGCCAATGCCCCAGATCGAATCGAGCATGGTCTCCTGGAAAAAACCATTTAATGATTCATCATTTTTACTTATCCTTTTGTTACTAATACTACATTAACTATGAATATGGATCAAGTCATTTCATAAGTTAATATTCTGTTTCTCGTTGTATTTGATTTAACAAGATTACCAAATCATCTGAACGTATTCCAGATAGATCTTGGGTAAGGCCTTACAAACATCTTGCCAATCCTACGAGGGGCCCAAATATAGTATTATGCTTTGAAACAAATTCAAAGGAACAAATTCTCTTGACTACAAACATAACTCATGAACTTTGTAACACTTCTGAAAATAGCCCTTATAACTACCAGTTACGGATAGCGTTAGACTATCTTACACAAATGCACTACATTCATATCAGTTATCTGGTATCTCAAGTCTGAGGATAAACACTTCATGATATACTTAATGACAAAGATCCATAAAGTATCATCATGTAAAGTTGGGATGAGTCCTATATTCAATTCATTGAATATCATGTGAATCTGGTATGTCCCACGCATCAATATACTTTAAAAGTATATTCTACCAAAACTCAGATTTGTCTTAATTCAATGACATTCCCACATCATTGATCGACAATGGACTATTTAGAATAACATAAGTTATTCACGGATTAAACATGCAAATATAGGATATAATATTAAGAAAATGAAAAATAAACATAACCAATATTTTATTCCATTTAAATAATATTTGTTCATAACATCCCTTATCCAAATACTAAATAGATCAATGCATGATAATACTTGTTAATGAATTATGTCTCAAGTAATGACAATCATACTTGTTGACAAGGCATAATTTCAACTAACTTTGATCTATCGAAATTTTGAGAATACTTATTTCAAGAATTCAACTAGTGAAGTTCTTGTATGTGTGCATTCAAAATATCTTGATATTGCCACATAATATATTTCATAAAGTGTGTGACATCCTCAACACCAATTTATGACAATCAAACTTTCAAACAATTTTAAAGTTTAAAGCATTCTAATTCTTTATTGTATAATGCAACTATGCTCTTGGTTGAGCACAACTAGTTCACATGACCATTTACAAGGATGAAATCCTCCCATGACTAGTATTGAGTGTCATCTCAATTAAACCAGCATCATTGTATACAAACAACAATATGCTCTTTAAAATCTCCGTAAACTTCAATATCTATTGTGTAATGTTTGATACCTTCCAAACTTTCAAGTTTGTTGGCTATGACAATTATGCAACAATTGTTGTATTGCTCATCCTTAGAATTTTGAGAGCAAATCCAGGCTGAGGAATGTAATTCTAGATTCAAACATATTCTATTAGAATATTCATTACACTAGTTATCTAATAACTTCATTAGATATCAATGTTGTCAAATCATCTTGCATTCAAGCATGATACAATAATAACATGATGTACATGAAAAATCCTTATGTCAAACAAAGATTTAATTCATGTTCTACATATCCATTTTCCAAATGATATATCATGTTCTATTAGACTCATTAATTTAATACCGCCATGTTTATTAACAATAAACATATACTCCAAGGTTGTATGTCTTATTTTCTAAATCTTTCATGTGAAGTTCCATTCCAAACTTAACATTTAGCTTAGATGGAATGTTACTACCCACAACATATAAGATTTAAAGAAAATAAACACAATACTCCCACTAGCTTTCAGGAATACTTAGAAATTATCTTATTTTAATTTTAAACCAAAACATGGATTTAATAGTTAAACATAAGAATCATCTCCTAGATGCATGCATATATCCATTCATGGATTCTTGCCGTTTGTACATTTCCAAAGATTATGTGAATTCATAAAACTCATTTGTATTACTTATCGTCCTCGCAAAAGTAATCACACAACAAAGAGTTTTAATATCCAATTGTCATTTTTCATATCAATGAAAATAAGTATGACAATCATAATCATTATATATTTAATGTGCCAAGGAAAGAATATTCAATCACAGTTAATTGCTTAAGTGTGATTAATAATCTTGTCACAAGCCATGCATTAAACACATGTACAATTTTGTCCATATGATTTATACACAAAGAATTTTAAACCGCTAGGGTTTTCTTTCCTTTGAAGAAACTCATCTTTATTAAGATAAACCAAGTTTACAAAGTTGATTATCTCTTTGGACAGCATCTTTACATTCATAGTATGAATAATTTACCACAATTCAATATTAGGTAATATATCATTATGATTAACAGGTTTACCATGATCCTGTAAATCATATTTCTCATCATATCAAATATCTGAGATATCCTTGCGGATCTATGAATGAGAATTCCATCATTTTGAGGTATATCATATTTGACCTCATCATGATATTCACTAGTGTATTATAGAAGATTATGTGTTTTGTAATTGTAATTTAATCTCTTCAAGATCTAAACAAAACTCCCACTTGCTTTTGTAATTTAAAGACTATCTATAAATACTTTAGCAATTAGAACAACACTAAATTGTTTTCTTGTGGGATATTACAAATCACATTAACAGTTCGTAAATCTTGTTCGTTAATAACCTACTCCATAAGTAGTTTTAACAAATCAGAACTTCAATATAAGACTCAATGTGATTCATCACATTCCATACTAAAATGGTGTCTTATTAATCTTCTAGGTTTGAGTTTTATTAAGTATATCCAATCAATACTTAATTTTCTAACCTTGATAACTTTTGGAAGAAAAGAAAATATAGTTATCTTGAATCAAACAATATAACAAATGTTTGATTCTTCTAACTAAACATTCCATATACATACAGTATTTCATTAGAATTAATATTGTAAGACAATCTAACAATATGCAAGATAAACTTATTCCTTTTGGCCTACCTATTTACCAACCAAATCAACTTAATGGTATAATAGAATATTCAAGCCAATTGCATGTTTTATAACTCAAGTACTTTTGATCAAGTCACTTCATGTCCATGTCTCAACTAGAAAACATAAACAATTATAATCTCATTATACGTTATAAGTCATTTACCAATGACTTTATGTCTTAATAAGAAGACATAATAAGTTAACGTATTACTTTATATTATATGTCTTGTAATAATGAAAAGACTTCATGTTTGTGACTTTACAAAGAAACACATAAACATTTATAATTTAAAGTAATTATGAACACCACATCATGGTTTCAATTAATTTATTTTCAAGTTAATATACTACTCTATCTATTTATGTCATTAAAAATACATAAATATTTAAGATAGTATTACTTTATTTAATTATGTCATTCCATGAAGTGTCCAACTTAAGAAACTGCAAATCATCCACGCCCGATCCCACGACAAGTGGTGATTTACCTTGAGATTACAATCTAGCCAAGATCTCACTTAACCTAAAATGTAACTTCAAGTGTTTCTATAATTTGAATGACATAAGACATAAAAGTAGTCTATGCTATAATCTTGACACATGTTCTTTAAGCAAGACAATCTTATTAGAACGTTAATCTCTTACCTTACGATTAAGAGAATCCATTAATCATATTTGTATGTGTTGTTCCTTTGCACACAATAAATGCTTCTCCCACTTGTGCATAGAACAACACTATATAGCACACAAACAACACGACTTGCATTTTGTTTATGTGAACAATATGATAGTGTCATAGATATATAAGCATTACAAGTAGATGTAGGAGCACTTAATTTATCAAGGAAACGTTCATGACTATCCTTGAGAATATGAATGTCTACATTTTTGAACGTAATGTATTATTTCAAGAAAATCTAGAAATAATCTGAGTTATTACCAAGATAATAACTTGTAACTCCCACTGAATTAGACAACGTTACAATAATGTCTTATTCAGTAATACACCATACTCCCACTGGATTTGACAACATTGTAATTGTTGCATTAACCAGTGAAAATAGCGTGCTATTACGTTGTAACTCTTTTCAAAGACTATTCGTAACAATTACTTAGGTACTAAAAGAGTGTATTCTACTCTGTAGATGATGAATCATCCATCATACTATTAACTTGGAAAATTGAGCATGCAATTTCTTCCTCAATAGGTCTACTATCCCCACAATGGTGTGTAGCACCTTTAATTGGTCAAATCAAAACAACTAGATACAATATACTAGTTTGTCTTTTACCAATTTTGCGGTAATTAGTCTAGATTCTAATGTAATAACTCATATAATATCAAACATGTTTTCTAGTTGACCAAAATGTCATATAAGAATTCAATCACCAACAGAGGGTAATGAAATCTCTTAAGGAAAACATGGTGTGCAATTTTCTTAACTATTAAAGTTGCTATGAGTTATATTAGAATTTAGACAATTCTAATGTTCCTAACATACCTTTCTCAATCATGAAAAGGAATAGGATTGAGTCACACTCTTCTTCCATGGAAAAGAGTTTATGTTTGTCTTTTAGTAAATTTTTCTTGATCAAACATTCGTTTGAAAACAGAACTAGATCAATTTACTAAAGCCCAAACTACGTTTACGGTTTAATGTTGCATTAATACAATCAAAAGAATTTTCAAAATTCAGTTTTAGTATTTTCGATAATAAAATCTTTCAAGAAAATAAAATACCCTTTGGTCAATATTCATATTAACCATAGAATTTTCCTTGAATCTAGGACCCTCATTATCATAGTTCCACCACATCAGTTGATCTGCTAGTGATGAAAGTATAGAATAGGTAATTGTCGAAGAACAATAATTGACAAACAAGTTTGCAATTCCTAGAAAATATGGGATTTACAATTTTGCCAAACAATTATGCAAAATGTAAGCATGTTTCATCCCATCTTATGCCTTAAGTCATAGGTCTCACTAACTAACTTAATTAAGTTGTCTAATTTAGAAACTGCAAATCATTAAGCTGGGGTCTCACACAACAAAATAATTCACCTTTTATTGTAATCTAGATCAAGGTCTCACATAACTAAATTACAACTTCAAGTGTTTCATATCATTAGATGGCATAAACTTAAATTTAAAGGGTACAAATTTTGACGTGTAATCAAAACTTATGTATAAAGAAGCATGCATACAACTTTATAACACAAAATTTTCGAAAGAAACTTACTTGTATTTTAATTGCTAAGATTAAATTCTACAAAGTTTTAATCGATGCGTTGAGAAACTTACAACTTTGCACTAAGATGCTTCGTACATAGAATGGTTATACTAGGTAGCTCCAATCGAACTCACAGAAGGCAGAGGACCAGGTAAGCGCAGAAGCATAACCTTAGACATCCTTTCAGTGTGACTGTGCGCACTTCTTTTAACCCCTTTATAGTTTGTTCTAGTGGGTGAGCCGTTCTAACCATTTAGTACAGTCGCATCAATCGATTAAAAGTTCAAGATTTAATACTTAGAAAACAAATCAAATTTCGCCATTATTTAGTCCATTTAATTTTCTATTCTCAAAAAAACCCTTTTTGCTTACTAACGTGTCATACAATATAAACAAAATGCATTTTAATAAAAATTAAACAAACTCAAATAATATACATATAACTTAACAATAATCATATGTAAAAACAATTAGCCACATGCATAATTTGTTCGATAAAACCCTGATAATCAATTCTAGGTTTAATAATGCATATGTTTAACCAAGACTTCCACGTGTTTTCACCAAGTACAACGTGAGCCACATACATCGATGAATCGATTGCGTAAGTCTTAGCTAAAACACATACCACATAGCACATAATTGATTCATTAGATATATTGAGGTTTTCCCCAATTCAATATTTATCAAAACGAAATACATGTGAATAAACTTAACAATTAACGATAAATATATACTTAACAATTTAATCATATAATCAATACTCCATAGCAAAACATGCATGTTCCACCATGGATTCCGCATAACAATTATCACTCAAGATACGCATAAAACATGGCGCATAACAATTATTCATTAAAACCACATAAAATATACATGCAATCCTAGGGTTTCTATAAGTTTTACAAAAAATAAAACCTAATTAAAAAATAAAAGGGTATTCGACCCAATATTAAAAAATTAGGGTTCCAATTTTCAAAACCCTAGAAACCATAAAAGCATGTAATAATCATAAAGATTCATTTTTTATGTGTTTCGGTAATTAATTACAACATATTAACGGCTCGTGATGCCACTGTTGGGTTTTACTAATCATAACAATTATATAAAAACAAGTAAACATCATCAAAGCATGCAGCGGAAGTAATAGGAATAATACTTGTAAATTAATTAACCGAATTAAAAGTATATGCGTACCTTTTGCGAATCAATGCAATTAGGGTTCATGAAAGCCCCAAATTAAGATCAACGACCAAGAAACCCTAAACCCTAATAAATTAGGGTTTATATAATTCGACCATATCAAAAGTCGAATACCCAAGATATGCAAACACAAGTGTATTTGCTCTTCGTTCTTGTACACACGTATTAGTAACGACTCAATGAGAAAAGCTAGGTTCTTGATCACAATAGATTAACCAAACACCTTTGTTATGCTCAAGGTCACTCGTAAATCCCTTACAATGGGGATTCACTTCGTCGACCAAGAACAAGAGGAAAAAAGAAGAGGTTTGGCCTTCTATTGAAATCTAGTGTACCAAAGGATGAATACATGGGGATGTATTTATAGCCTTATGGTAGATGTCAAGATTGCTATAGTATCCGATGTGGGATTCTATAGTTTTCGGCCAAACACAAGCCCAAAAGACGATTCCAAAAACCTTCTCTTGACTTGTTAACTTTTCTTCATATCCCGTTGACATTTAATGACCGATAATCAAAACTCGTCAAATATTAAATATCATTAAGTATTTATTTCGTGATCAAATAATTAAATATAACATTTTATATATTAATTATTTATACATTGATTCTCATACGTAATGCGTGCAATCCCGAAGTCTCGAGTTCGAATCCGGTCATACTAATATTAATAATTATCCATAAACCTTTCATAAATTACCTTAGAGTGAAAAGAAGACAAAGAAGGTATTTAAGGGCCGTTTGGTTTGTTGCTAGGAATTATAATGGGTATCGGTTTGGAATAGATTGAAAGAAAATATGATAGATAATGTATATCAAAGTATATAATAACTTGAAATATTGTTTTGTTTTATTAAAAAAATGTATATGGTAGAAAATTGTTTATATAGTTTTATATTCGTATGAACAATTAAATAATAATACAATTAAAGAATTTAAACCAATTGAGTGGTGCAAATTTGGAAAGAGAGTATTTTGTGTCAGCGAAGTTATACGAAAGTAACCAATTTGTAGAGGAATCGATATTTAGCAATCAACCCAAACTTGGATCCACTTTTTTTGTACCAAACAAATATTTTTGGGTTTGAAACTACACCTACAGTACAACACCCTCAAACCAAACGTTACCTTAGTAATTTAGCTTTTGCCAGAAATCAAATGTGCACTTATAAGTTCTTCACATGGATAATGAGAGCACTTTCGAAAATATAGGAAAATGATTGCTTAAACCATCTATTATGGTTTAAACTTTAAACCATCCACTATGATTTAAGCAATAATCTTCAAGTACTACTAGAGAAATTCGCATTTGTGACATTTAATGTATCACTTCTTTTTAATGTTACTTGTATAAATGACATGTTACTAAAATATGACTCAAATATGTTAACAAACGAAAACAACCTCACTTTTAAATGCAAATTGTCCATAGTACCCTTTTTTTACCTCGAATATTGTGAACTTTGTTCAAATGATTATATTTATGTCTACACTTTACTACCTCACATACTTAAAACACATTCATCTATTTTAATCAAATATATATGTGAAATTACAACATAAAAAAGAACAACAAAAAATTGTATTATTTGAAGCTCATTAATTGAATTCGATATACTTTTCAAAATTTTGAAAGATTTTTTCATAAAAGAACTATAAAATTTCGCAATTCATTCGCAATACTATTAAATGTATGCAAAAACTCACATCCTCTCCTTCTCTATTGAACTACTTCTTTCTTCGAATAACCCTTATTTCCTCCAAAGAACCCTCTTTTTCCTCATACGAACCCCTGCGAACCCTTTGCGAACCTCCCACCCATTACCACCCCCTCCTTCTCATATTCCCTCATTATTCACTCATATTTCGTTATTGTATCTGCTATTCTTTCTTCCATTTTTTTTAAACCCACCTACTTTCAACATAATTATTTTTTTAATATTTATCTTACCAACAATTACAACATTAATATCCAAATCTTTCTTCTTCCATTTCTTTTAAATACCCACTTACTGTCAGCATATATTTTCGTTTCCACCTATGTTTTTTGATTCATTTAAACAAATACAACACTAATATCCCAAAAAACTTGTTTGCACTTATTAATTTATTTTAATTTGAGCCATCGTAATTAATTTTTCATGTGACGGTTACGTTGGTGCTTCATGTGATTGTTATGTTTGTTAAAAAGATATATAATTGATGAAAAATATGGATGCGACATAAAATGAAAAAGATGAAGAATAGTGGATTTGTTAAGTGTTTTATCAATTTTATCTATGTTATTGTACAAATTTGACATGTTACGATGCACTGCGGACATAAATAAAGAAATACGATTGAAAAATGAATAGATTTGAAAATAAAAAGTTTGCAGATGGGTGACAGTTCTGCGGATTGCGTTGGGGGAAATCTACCAAAGCTAGGCATATAGATAGACTCCTTTCCCGCTGCTAAGGGAGAGCAAGAAAGAGAAAAATTATTGTTTTTTAACGAGCGCCCCCTTTGGGTATGCAGGTACTAAGAGTCCTCTCACTACCAACCAGCAGACATCATCTGGCTGGGTCTTGCCAGTATCAACAACGAGAAAAAAACTCCCAAATGAAAACAACAACTAACTATGGCTCTTGGTGGGCCCAGACAACGTCCTAGGCGTAGGGTCAAAAGGATAATTTTGGTATTTAAACAAATAAATCATAGATTTGATAATATGATACAATTGTGAGTCAATTGTAAATAAGTGACATCTTAAGTCATAAAAATTAAAATGTATCTACTATTATCACATTAGCCTCTCATTTCTTCAATCTCGGCCAATTTTACTAAAATATGGTTTTAAAATCATTAGTAATTACTTCGTTTCCCAAAATATACTTCTCACACACACATATCTTCGCTAGCTTTGAGATGACAACACCTCTCACGCGGACACTCACCCAGCATTACCACGATGGCAACACAAACGGATGTCGGTTCCTTTTTCCGAACCGTACCATGTGCTTTTAGCATATACTTTCTCCGTCTCATTTTTATTCATATTTTTCTTTGTTTTTCTTAAAATTATTGTGATAGTTATATATTGATAAAGAAATTTGATAATGTTTAATATACTACGCCTATTTTCTTGTTACAAGGAATAAAGGAAACATCAATTAATTAGTGAAAGGTAAAGCTATTTTGCAATAGTATTAAGGTGTGTTTGGTGTGTGGTAATGGGAATCAAAGAATACTTTCATTTTCATTAATGTTGTGTGTTTGATAGATATGGTTTTCTAAACTTGATATGATATCCAAATATGTGGTCATTCATCAAACCACCCCATAGTCTTTACACTTCTATATCTGCCGGTCCTACCTTTTCAACACTAAAATAACTTCACTAATAAAGATGAGCATGATTTGTTAATTTTGGTATCCAAAATCTAATCATTAAACCAAACAATAGTAATCAACACATAAACTCAAATCCGTAGTCATTCTACCAATCAAACTTATACCAATAGTCATAGCAAGCAACAAACCAAACAACACCTTAGTTATTGTTTTCTATCTTTGTGGGAAACAATTATTTTTTTAAGAAGTGAGAAAAACTACGTCATGCTTAATTGTATTTTACATATTATCTATATTTATTTATAGGTGGCCTATGAATGAGATGGTGACTATACTACGAATGGAAGACAGAGCATAACTTGGTTGGAGCTTCTTGGACTTATTATTAGCCAATAGCCCATTACATTATGATATGTAGACCCAACCTATCACCATCAACCTTAAAGTTCTCATCAATCGGACAACTACGTTTTTCAATTTACAAGTTTTTTATTCATTTAACTACAGATAAAATGTTTTGATGATTATATAATTCCTCTAATCCTATAAGTAAACAGCAGATAAAATGCTTAACAAATGAATATATTTTTTATGATTAGGTAAGAGAAATTGTCAAAAGGGACCTAAAAAATTATTGTTTATAGCCTAATTTGGAAGATCAAATTCCTTTTAAGAAAGTTGTGGAAAACGTTTGGTGTGCTTAAGACAAAAATTTGTACATGTATGAGTTGGATGGGAATATGGGATACCTCGACAACTTTTCTTATGTTTGAAAACTATATACTTAGAGATATATTTTTGGAGTTAAATAGTTTTCTTCAATTGTGATTTATTAGTATCATTATTTTCATCAGTTTTAACAGCAACTTTTTATTTTCTTCACCAAAATGTACCAGAATTTTCAATTTTACGTAAGGGATTAGTAAAATAGGTAAACAACTCAGGCTATCTATGATGTCAATGAGTTGTGTACCTAATTAGCATGTATAGTTATGTATTGGTCCAAAACATGACGATGGCCTAGTAGTAAAACACACTTCCTCATAAGAGGTTTAATACTTTAATGTTCAAACTTCAAACCTCACTAGGTACTTGAGGTGCCAAGAGAAATGGTCAGAAATGGCCACGAGAATATCATGGTTAGGCCATCTGCATCTGAGTCAAATACTCGCCCTCCCTAGCTAGTCTGAACATAGAAACCCTCCCATTTAGTTTTGCATTGGTCGATAGGACTAAAGGTTAGAATACAATGTATGCATTGCCCGACTAGTTTTGTCGCGTGTTTTGACTGGATTTGTCTGTCTATTTTGATATCTCTAACATTCAAATTGTAAAAATTTCTAGTTACAAGCTCAAGGTGAATATTTGCGTTATCCAGGTTCAAAGGTTGATCTATTTGGTTCATTCCCAATATGGCATTGCCGGTTAATCTACCACCACGTCTAGGTTGTTGCGGTTGGTTCATACATCTTGATTTTTGCAATCCATTTTCACTTTGTTGAGGGCTTGAATGGTTTCAAAATAGAATGTCAAACTGCAAGTTCATAGTCATAGTGGTTCTTGATTTCACATCAAAACATTTATGGTGTTTCTCTGCTTATTGACCTGTTGTAAAGTTTAAGGATCTATCTATAAACTTTGGAGTTAGCACTCAGTTACTTTTAATGGATGGACTTTGTCCTGTATAATTTGGCTTCATGGAGTTCTATATTAAAGTATAATATAGTTCATTTTTTGTTAAGACCAGACCCCTCAAACATTGAGAATAACAGATGTGAATTTGACAGCATAATATCTTCTAGAATATTCAAAGGCTGCGAAAAAATTAATTAATCAAACATATCGGGCGGTCATACCTCGGCTCCTTTAGAAGCTTCCGGAGAACGGCTGGGAATCATCCACACTCAAATTCATGGCTGCTGCCAATGCTACGAAGGCAGGCAGTCTTATAGTCAATGCATGTCACCTGCAGCTTAAAAAAGTGCATGCTACATTTGGGTTGGCCATCAAACTCAAAACCGATCTTGGATTATGCCCAACCCGTATACTTAAATGTAACTGAACCAACTTTTCAAACTTCAAATAGCCCTCAATATTCAACACGTTAAAATTATTAATAAAGCTTATTATAATCTCTTATCGTACACTTGATTTTATATAATTTTATTGTTATTTTTGACGAGGGAAACCCCACCCGAGCTACCTTTGATGACCAAAGTAAACCCCTCCTAGGACTCCCATCCTACTACTCTGCTCTGTTGGATCCAAAGCTTAAAACTGCTTTTAACTTACTGCTGATCAAATTTTACCAAGAAACGGTAGGTTAAATTAAAAAACATGCCAAGAAAATAGAACTATACTAAACTTAAGTCATTGATACATTACTGGCTTACTCATATTTGGCAGCCTGCATTATCCACCATTGTTCCCTAGGGGATCAGTTCTTTGAACCAACAAGTAAAGCGACGTGGAAATTCATGTTACAAACTACAAATTCACTATCTTGCATCATTCGGAAACAGTATCTTCGGTGTTGTCAAACATATCCATGTCCTCTAAACGTATAAAATCAGTCGAATCAATGGGGTCGGGTTGGATTTTTTCTTGGTCATTAGTGGATGATTCATTTGACTTCAAGAATGTTTGTGATTCAACAATCTCTGAGATATTTGTTGACTTCGAGTAGCGTCCTGATTCTTCATGAGTAACTGCACTAGAAGCATCATCTGCCTTGTAGTGTTCTTCACGTGCCTCGCGCACTTTACTATCTATTTCATCTTGATCATTATCAAATACTTTTTCATTTTCATCAATCTCGTCATCCTCAGTTTCATGTTCTTTGTGTTCTTCTTCACGCCTTATGATTTGTTTTTGTCGGAGTTCTTTTCTTCCTAATTTTAAGACTTCATCATTATTCTTTGTACTAAAAGATACCGTGGTGTCACTAGACTCGATAACTCTTCTCTTGTAATGGGACCTCTTGATTTGGAAGATTAACCAACAGCAAACAGCAACTAAGAAGCAAATTCGCAAAATGTAATTGATCTTGTTTCCTTTTGACTTCTGGTTTCTAATAGTCGAGTGTTTATGCATATTGGAGCTCACAGATCCACTTCTAGACTTCTCATATGCTACACATAACCTGTGAAAATGACTTTGTTTAGCGATTCTTGTCACATACCATGGAATAAGTGAACGACTGAACAAACTGCGCACACATGTGTCAACTTACTACTGGCTAATTATGCATTAAAAAACATCTTAATGTATAGTAATATTGTCGGTTTTTTTAACACAAGATTAATGTCCTCAATCTCACGTCTTTAAATTACTAATCTCAAAGTTAACATATACGCTTGGTGGACCACTTCTTTCATTGTCAATTGATTTTAGAATGATACCTCATTTGGGTTTACAAATCGAACTTAGTGAGATTATGGACCTATATCTTTTAATTCTACACATCATTCAAAATCAACTTAAGAAAAGACATTAAAGCAAAAAATGAATCGGAAACCCAATCAGTTGAAAACTTTGATCTCCCGTATTGCATTTTTCGCCAGTTTGTTGTTGTATACAACATACTTTGTTTTCTTCTTTTCAGCAGTAAGTTGCATCAATTGGTAAAGAAAATGAAAATATGTTACATTGTAGTGTGGTTTTTACATACTACTATAAAACTAAGACAAGAAACTACACCACGAAATAAAAAGTTGATAGCATGCATCACATACAGAAAGATGATCAACAAAACAGTTTGCAACTGATATAAAAATTTAACACCAAAACTTCGGCAACAAAAAGACGCTTAATACCTAAACACTTATCAAAACCACTACAGTTAGGGCGGTTTATCGAACCTTTCTCTAGATATGTAAATTATTACATTAAGTTCAATGAAAAAAAAAATCGAAAAAGAACAACATAAGAACCTTGAGATTGAAAGTGGAAGCAGAAATCGACTTGAGTTAGTAAAGTGAAGAGTATGAACAAATGTGCGTGTGTTTTCTTTTTTAAGGATACAAGAATCATGAGAAAAGTGAGTGCAAGTTGTTGGCAGTTGATAATGGTAACATGCTCGCGTCAGTTGAGCGTGCGCTAGTAACGGGCTACCCGTTTGTCTTTTTATCCTATCAATCTTTTGGGTCTAATATAAATGGGTCCAAAACTGAAATAAAATAAGAGATTTGGTCGAAGCACAAATGCAGGACTAGTTTTTATGATCGTCATTTTCATCACTTTCATATCAGCGTCACATTATCATTTACTACAAGACTATTATTATCAACTTTTATCTTTAATGGTTGCTACCAAATAAAAAGATAAAAAATACTCATTTTATGCAAACATGCCTCACAATACCCCACACACACATACTCAAAAAATAATACTCCCTCCGTCCCAAAATTTAAGACCAATTTGACTTTTTGAATCCAACTTTGACTATAAATATTTTTGTTTTTATTATATAATATTTAATGGAAATTATATCATATGAAACTATATTTAAAACCCAATCCATTTACTGTATATATTTTGCATCAAGGATTATATAACACAAACAAAAATATTTAAGGTCAAAGTTGAATTCAAAAAGTCAAACTGGACTTAAATTTTGAGACGGAGGAAGTAATAAAAATAAAAGTGGTACATACCATCACTATGTGCAAAGGTGATGCAAAAATAAAGATGATGGTGTGGTTTTTTATGGGAGATCACTCGTGATGGGTGGTGTGAAGGTGATGCTTCACCCCATAAAAACCAGTCTACGCAAAAGGTATGAGTCCAGAATTATTGTTGTCCGCATATATTTCTTCTCTCTTCTATAAAAGTAAATAATTTATATTCAAACCCTATTATAAAATTCTAAAATAATTATTTATCATTTAATATTTTCTCTCACATATTATTTTTTCAAAACCAAATTTAAATCCTAATCCAAATCCAAATCATAATCCTAACCCATTTACTAACCAAACGTACCCTTAAGTTTTAAAAAAGATGTTATGATAATTTAATAGAAAAAGAGAAGTTTCTCTTGAAGTCCCGATTGAGCACCCTTCGAGAGTTTATCGAAATTTCTT
This sequence comes from Chrysanthemum makinoi, assembly GCA_910596185.1. Classification (NCBI taxonomy): domain Eukaryota; kingdom Viridiplantae; phylum Streptophyta; class Magnoliopsida; order Asterales; family Asteraceae; genus Chrysanthemum; species Chrysanthemum makinoi. The sequence continues at coordinate 62,751,642 of OU343222.1, read as the reverse complement.
TGTTATTTAATTTGTTCGTGTGTGGTTTCTTTCATTCACAACGGTTTCACCATCACTTACAGTAAAAATTGTTCAAACATTATTTCTAGACGCATTTAGTTAAACAGCTTTATATATACCTTCCGCATCCATTTTTTTAGAACGGCAACTTACAATATCACAATATACAAACCACAAACTATCTCACATGTTTTAAGCAGGACTTGAACTCACAGTTATTTTGGTTAGTGAGCTTCTCACACAATTAGAGGTACCATTGAAACACAAGCCTTTTGATGCGTCCAAAAATTATTGTATACATAGAAAAAAAAACATATAGTTAAAACAGAAATGAAATTGCGCCAAAAAGAAAATTGCAATTGCACCACCAATAAATTTTTTTGCAAAACACACAGGACTTGGTGAAATAGTATATTTATCATGTTTATGGACTTATGTATAATAAAATAAATAAATAAATTATTATCAGCTATAAACATGTCTATGCATTAAAAGCATCTTACTTGGTCAAAGTGTGTAAATAATGAATGTATAATAAACTGCGAATTTCATAATGGTAGTGTTGTTTTCTGATTCCTCACTTTTTGTTAAAGCTTACCAACAAGGCAACAAGGCACCAATGCTGAGCATTCATCGGCAACATAATTAGAGAGCACCAGGTGTGGTGAAGAGTGTTTACCTCTTCATCACTGTTACCTCAGCGCAACATCAGCATAACAAACCTCCACAATTAATCACAACAAACCCCCTCACTCATAATAAAATACAATACATAACACAATAATAAGAAAAATAAAATACAATACTCAACCTCTTCATTTGGGGCCCACAACTATCACTTTATTTTTTTATTCAAAATTTCAAATAAACTAAATTTATTTCATTCAAAATAAAAATACAATACATAACACAATAATAAGAAAAATAAACACGATACGAAAAAAAACCGACACGGGGAAAAAAATACAACACATACTAGTAATAAGAAACCTAGTAATCTCTTTCGTGATATTTCTTTATTAGTCGTTCCTGCCTCTTTCGGATGATCTCTGCATTTACCGAGTCGGGATTCAAATTGGGATCTATCATCAGAAACTCCATTTCCTTCATCTCTTGGATAGCAATTTCCTTCTGCCGCCTCGCCTCGTAACAAGCCACTTGAGCGTCGGCTTTTTGAGCATATTTTTCAGATATATGTCCCGAAAAAGTACTCGATTGACTCCCACCGGAGCTCGCAGCGCTCGACGTTGAAGTCGACTTTTGTTTCTTTGCGGCTCGTATGCCGCCATCTCTTTCAGGAGGAGCTCGTTTGTCCGGGCCGAATATATCCTCGAGACATGTAATGTCAATCGGATCTTCAGCATCCCACTTCGGGTAATTTTTCAAAATATCCCAACATTTTTCATACACGAACTCCTTCCCAACATAACGTTGCGCAAAGGTAACTTTCGCATTCTCGACATGATTGTGGTCATTTTCACCACTTCGACGTTGCAGATGTTTGTAAATAGCGTTGAATTTTTGGCAATCACCGTTAATCCTCGACCATTTACTAGTTATCATATTTTTGGTACGCTGGTCATTGGTGGTCTGAGCATTGAACATGTCGAGAATGTCGTTCCAAAAGAAATATTCGGAACGGTCATTTCCCATATCTCGATCTTGGGAAATTTCTATCCAACATTGCGCAAGCAACCTTTCTTCAGACTTGCTCCACTTCCTCCTGTCTGCCTGGGCTATGACTTCCACATCTTCGTCGTCGTCTGCGTCCAAATCCACAACTTGTTTTGTTTTTTTTGCCTTCGTCTTTTTCCCCTACCTTTGGCCGGTTCACGTGATTTTGGTACTTTGAATTGTGAATCGGACGGGTTGTATGTTTCCCTCTGGATCTTGGGGAGTAGTAGTTGGGACCAAGGGCACTGATTGTGATTTATCAGTGTCATTCGTTGTCACCAGGGTGGATGTTGCTTGGTCTCCAGTGGGTGGTAGATCAGTCTTGGGTTTTCTTTGCCTTTTAGGCAGTGTTCCTGAAGCCTCAGGGCCCTGAGACTTGGGTTTGGTCTTAGTCCCAGTCTGAGACTTCCCCTTTCTCTTTTTAGGAGCAGGGTTAGGAGACACTGAATCCCTCTGGTTGTTTTCAGCAACCATATGGGCCGTCAATACAATATCAGTGACTTGGGATGGGTCTTTTTGAAAATTTGATTGACTCAGGGTACTAGGTAAAGCAATATATTTGTACTCCTGAGGGTAATTACAACCCAGTAACACTTGCAAAGCACAAGAGATAAACCTAGGATACGAAACGTATTTCGTCCTAGTTTTACTCAGCAGCTTGGTTATGAGATCACTGTAAATGATCTCTCCCATGTCGGCATTGACCATATTCATCAAACAGTATGCCATCATCAACTGAATAGAATTAACTTGTTCAGTGGATGAGTGGTTCCCGCCGAGGACCTGAATCACAAAATTGAATAGGATCCTCCAAGCCACAGGAAATGAACTCTTGGTAACTGGGGTCTTGTCCAAAAATTTTGGATCTAAAATGATTTGTTTTAACCTATCCTTCACTATGGAGGGTTCAGGATGGGCAACATAAACTCCTTTATTGTAGTCTAACCCTGTTGTAGTACAAAACGTTTTATAGTCCAGGGTGACTGATCTTTGCCCGTTAAAAAGACTGAACTTAATGAGATACTCCCTGAGAGGTCTTAGGTCTGTCTCATTAGTTGAGGGTGTCGGGTCATAGGCCATGGCTGTTGCCCAAAACTCCCTGAGGAGGTTTTGGTACATTATAGAAGGACACTGAATAAAGGCCGTTTTCAGTGGGCAGTTGAACAAAAATTTCATTATGTCCTTATAGGCTGGGACATTTTGTGGGTATTCAAAATTGCCTATGACATTATTGGTTTTAAATTCAACGTTACTGAGATCCCCTACCCACTGTGGTGCAAACTGAAGAGATTGAGTTCTAGCCATTTCCATTAAAAGATTTTAGGGTTTTGAAAGAATATATGAACTAGAACAATCAAAGAGTTTTAAATCTCTTAAGTTTGTGATGAAAAAACTTTTGTAAATGTTTACAGAGAAGATTTTTCTGAAAAAGGTTTGATGATTTTTGAAGAACACATAAATTTTCTGGGTTTGAGAAAGGATTTTAACAGAGTTTTGTTTCAGAAAATAATTTGTGTGTGTTTATGTGGTTTAGAAGGGGGTATTTATAGAGTGGTGAGAGGGGTTGTTTATGCACAAATGTGGATTTGTAAAGTCAGTTTTTGAAAACGTTTCGAATTTCCACATTTAATGCCACCACTCCACTACCCGCTGTAAAATCCCGGTTTTCAAGGAACAGTTGCAGTTCACAGTAAAAGTGCATTTTGCAATAATAAAATATCATTAAGATATTTCATGTGAGAGGGGGCATTTAATGCCAAGTGGGATTGGGTAAGTTTGAGGGACCCTTGACAGTAAGATAGAGAGACATATATTCCTATATTTAATTGGTATGTTTACCAACCTAGGACATTTAAGTAACTAATACTTGGTGCATTTAGTTACTCATTCAATGCTCAATATCAAGAGTCAGGGTCCCTGAATGAGTCTTACTCATTCAGTGAGAGGGTTATTTTTGAGGTTTTGTTCAGGGAGGATGAACCGTTTCAGGAAAAACTTACCGAGATTGGGATTGGTTTTAAGGTTGCTGACTTTCAATGTCTAGCATTCCCAATTCAGCTTTCAGTCTCCTGAAGGTAGGTTCATCTAAGGGTTTGGTGAAGATATCAGCAAGTTGATATTTAGTAGGGATGAAATGAATCTCTATGTCTCCTTTCATTATGTGGTCCCTGATGAAATGATATCTGATATCAACGTGTTTGGTTCTTTGGTGAAGGACAGGGTTGTTGGAGATAGCAATGGCACTAGTGTTGTCTCAGAAGATGGGTACCATTTTTTAGTGGATGTCATAGTCACTGAGTTAACTTTTCATCCATAATACATTGGCACAGCATCCTGCAGCAGCAACATACTCAGCTTCGGCTGAAGACATAGCCACTGATTGTTGCTTTTTAGCACTCCAACATACCAGTTTTCCTCCAAGGAATTGACAAGATCCTGAGGTACTTTTTCTGTCCATGTTGCAGCCAGCATAATCAGAATCAGAATATCCTTTGAGGTCAAACCCTGAGCACTTTGGATAGTAGAGTCCTTGGTTTAAAATTGCGTTTTGCGATCCAATGCGTTAAAGGTCCCAGAGGCCGATGCGTCATGCGTGTTGCAAATGCGAGCGCATTCTGGACGTGATGCGTTTTGTATTAAAAAAATACAAAAATTATTTATACGTATTAAATTAAAAAAATTACCAAGTAAATGCAATAAATTTACAAATAAGTCACAAAGACACAAAAAAATAGGCAAATAATCTATTTGTAAAACATATAAGTCACAAAGTCAGGATATAAAATATTTAGAAACAACATTATAAACTCTAACTTAATTTTTTTAAAAAGAGAAACTCCTTCTTTAATTACTTTCAAAACAAGATGAACATGTAAATTTATTTTTAATTTTAAGATCTTGAATTCCATAATTTCTAGATCCTTGTTATTGTTAGCAGTAATGCGGTTGAACATGAACAATTAAAGTCTATTCTATACATATACATGATGACATGATATTATAATGTGTTAAAGGTATATTGATAAGTTATACCAGTGCCTAAAAATCATAATTTATTCATTACCAAATCAACAACAAAAGTCAAAACTAAATATTTTAGTCAAATTTTAATCACACATATGATTTCTAACTCAACTATTTAACATATATGATAATTTATGATCAAAGAAAAATATGAACTATTGCATAACATAAAGCTGTAATAAAATGATTGTTTGCATGATTTCAAATCATGTTAATGGTGCATGATGTTGAACCGAAGGGTAATTTGGATATTGTTAATGTGTTTGTTTTAGACGTCTTTCAACAACTTTTATTTTTCAAAGTAAATTAAAATATTTTTATCTTCTTCTAAATTTTTAATTTTTTCAAAATGACCTAAATTCCATATTGCGATAATTGCGATCGTTGCTAGCATTACACAAATGCGGCAAATTGCTGTCTAATGCGAGTGCTTTTTGGGATGGCCTCGCATTAGCTATCATGATGCAAAATCCTAAAAGCAATGCAATGATGCACGCAATTTACGCAATGATGCGCGCATTTTTAAACCAAGGTAGAGTCCAAGGCTTGGAGTTCCCTTCAGGTATCTTAGTATTCTTTTGGCTGCAGTGAGATGGGATTCTTTGGGATTGGACTAATATCTTGCTATTAGACAGACTGAGAATTGTATGTCTGGTCTGGAAGCAGTGAGATACATTAGTGAGCCAACAATCCCTCTGAAATGGGTTTGATTGACTGATTTGCCAGTAAGATCAGGTCCAAGGTTGTTAGGAGGGACCATTGGTGTCTTCACTGAGGCACAGTCAGATATCTCATATTTCTTCAAGATATTTCTGGTGTATTTCTCTTGACTGATGGAGATTCCTTTATCAGTTTGCATTATTTGTAGTCCAAGGAAGTATGTGAGTTCACCTATCATGCTCATTTCAAACTTCTTTGTCATTAGTTTTTCAAACTGTTTGCAAAGAGTGTAGTTTGTTGAGCCAAAGATGATGACATCAACATATACTTGGACCAGTATCACATCGTGTTTTGTCCTGTAGATAAACAATGTGTTGTCTATCTTTCCTCTGACAAACTTGTTTTGAATCAGGAAGGCTGAGAGAGTTTCGTACCATGCCCTGGGAGCTTGCTTTAGTCCATAAAGGGCTTTATCAAGCTTGCAGACATAGTCAGGGAATTCATTACTCTCAAAGCCATAAGGTTGGTGAACATACACATCTTTCTTGAGTTCACCATTCAGGAATGCACTTTTTACATCCATTTGGTAAACTTTGAAGTTCATGTAGGTAGCTGATGATGTACCCTCCGAATAGCTCGAAGGACACTCCTTCGAGACGTATCGAAGCCCTTCTATTCGAAGGCCCAAGTTAGGTCTCCAGAATATTCATAGGCGTCAAACCATTCGTTATCACGAAGGTTACCTCCGGGGAATTTTCCATTCGAAGCCCTAAGCCCTTCGGGGCATGGTTGACGAAGGAGTAATGGATAGGAGAACCTCCTGACTTGGTCAAACCCACGATCTCCCTCTCTTTCCTGGCTTCCCCGCCAAGTTTGAGAACGTGGGTCACTAAGCCCTAGCGGTTACCCACAAACATGGGACACCCCCATGATCTCCGACATTCACGCATAAGTGCCCCTAACCCTATTTCTTCCACTATAAATAGGTTGGACGGGCAATGGATTATGGTATGCTCATTTCATACTCACCTCTTTACTTACACACACTTATACTACCATAACTCATACTTACTCTCACGCCGGAGGTGGTTCGCAGGGTCATACCCCTGCGTAATCACTTAACGTAGTGTCTTCGTATTTCTTATTCTCAGGTGAAAGATAAGTCTTGGCTAGAACATACACCCCTCATACCTTTGATAATCATCAAAGCCTGGTAGTGCAATCTATTGTACAATTAGTGGCGCCATCCGTGGGACCACTACTATTAGTCCCGTAATCACCAAGTCTGAAAACCTTAATCGATTACGCTACCTTTCCGGCATGGAACCAGGAAGGGAAGATACACCTCCACCAGGTTTCTCTACCCTGGTCCCCTTCAACATAACTAACACTGATAATCTCGCCCCATAACAGCCTCAACCTTCACTACACGATCTCGTTTGGAAACCACTCCCGTACATCACGCCTCAACATCCGCTAACCCTATTCCAGAAATTAGCCCCGCCTTCGTTGAGGCAAACTTCGAAGCCTTAGAGTCCTTACTAAGGGCTCATAAGAGGCAAGTTCGTAACACTGAAATGCGAAGAGAACTGGAATATTCCAGTGAGGAGTATGATGAAGAGATTGAGGTAGATGAAAGGCCTCAACCGGTTAACAGGGGGCGCTCAGCCCTACGAAATGGTTCTCCTTCCATAAGAAGGCCTAATGGAAGGCCTATGGGTTTTGAAGAAGGTCCTGGAGGAGATCCGGGAAGAAGGGAAAGAGTACAAGGTGAAAGAAGGAGCGAGAACTCCAACGGAGGAAGCAATCCAGTGGGGAACGGAGGGGTAAATCTACCCCCTTTCCTAGCTGCTCACTTAGGAAGAGAAGGGATGGGGGCTCCGATACCCCCATCATATGTCTCGAGTGTCGGAGGTCCTCCTCCGTACTCAGGTATGAATCAATTACCCCCTCTGGGAATGAACCCCTACCTACCTGCTCAAACCTATAACGCCTACCCTCCGAATGGTTCTCTCCCCAACCAGAGTTACCAGCAAATGCCCTATGGACACGTTCCTACACAGTCGATGGGAGTAAACCCTTCGTACCAACCTTCTATGGTTTACCCTGCATACACACAACCATTTCCTAACCCATATAACCCTACACCTGTTTATCCGCCTCCATATAACCCTTACTATGCCGAAGCCTTTGGAGCTTGCACACCTTTCGTGAAGTGGATCGAAGACTACCCTCTACCTGACGGTGTAAAGATGCCCACTCACATAGGCACCTACGATGGGAAAGGCGATCCTGATAACTTCCTACACTTGTTCGAAGGTGCTATCAAGATGCAGAAGTGGGTCATGCCAGTGGCATGCCACATGTTCACATACACGCTCCGAGACTCCGCGAGAATATGGTGGAATGGACAGAATTTGGGAAGCATTGTAAGTCTAGACAACCTTAAGGCCAAGTTCCGATCACACTTTAGCCAACAGAAGAAGTACACCAAGACCCATCTAGCCGTGCACACCATCAAGCAAAGGGACAACGAAAGAACAAGGGCCTTTGTTACAAGATATACCGATGAAACTTTGCAAATTCTGGGTTTGCACGAAGATCAGAGGATCTCAGGTTTTGTACATGGCCTTCGGACTTAAAGCTTGGTGGAATTCCTGTCCACCGATCTTCCCACCACTTACAAGGCACTGATGGAGAAGACTTACACTTGGATTGAGTCTAAAGAAGTAGCAGCAAACGGAGCTCCGATAGAACAAAAGGAAGCATCTGACAAATTATCTAGAGGGTCCTCCTGGGAAGGGTCCAAGAATAAGAAGAAGAACAGAGACCGCTTCACTCCGTACAACAAAGGCTCGAATCATGGACTTTTGGCGAACTTGGTCAAATCTCCCAGGGAGATTCTGGCTACCGAGAAAGCTGCAAAGTCCTTCGATCCACCACCTCGGATGTCAGCGCAAAGCAAAGCCAGGGACATGTCGAAGTATCGCCATTTTCACGAAGACCATGGGCACGATACGAACAACTGCAGAGAGCTGAAGAAGCAGATCGAAGAGGCAGTACGATCCGGACAATTAGCACACCTGGTTAAAGGCATCAAGAAGGGAAAAGACAAGTTCTCCGATACCCAACTGGGTGAATGGAAGGGGAACAAAAAGGAGGCTACCCCTGCAGAGGCTCCGATACTAATGGTGCACAGGCATGATCCAACCTTGAAACGGAAGGAAGCAGATGGGGAGTTGGGAAGCGTAGGAAAAATAACCTTCCCCTCCATCCTGAGGCAACCACCTTCAACTGACCCCGTGGTCATCAAGGTACGAATCTCAAACAGAGAGGTAAATCGAGCGTATATGGATTGTGGAAGCTCCTGCGAGATCATTTATGAGCATTATTTCCTAAAGCTCAAGTCATCCATACGCTCACGAAGGGTGAACTCGAAAACACCTCTGGTAGGGTTCTCCGGCGAACACTCATGGCCCCTGGGAGAAGTACCGTTGGAAATCACCATAGGCGAAGGCCCCTTATCCCGCACGGAGACACTCACCTTCGTCATACATGCTGCCTTTAAGTTCCAAACCCCCTTCGGAGTAGGAACTGTTCATTCTAATTATGGGACGGATAAGGGTGTATATGGTGGCAAGAGGATCAAAGAAGAGTCGGAGGAGCCTTCGATGGCAATTCTCAGCTGCACAGATGCAGAAGAGCGAGTTGTAGTTAACCCTAGCTACCCTAAACAAACGGTGGTAATAGGAAAGCAACTCCCGGTGAATTTCAAGGCGAAGCTCACAGAACTGTTGCGGACTAACCTTGATATTTTTGCTTGGAAATATTCTGACATGACAGGGGTCCCAAGAACATTGCTGATAGACGGACAGTCCTTTGGAATGGAGCATAAACTCAATGAGTACAAACACATTGAGCCAATAAAGCAGAAAAGGAGGAGCCTGGCCCCCGAAAGAAAAGCTGCATCCTGCAAAGAAGTTGATGAACCGACACAAGCGGGCATTCTAAGGGAAGTTAAATACCAAACCTGGGTAGCCAACCCAATAATGGTTAAAAAGAGCGACGGAGGGTGGCGCATGTGCGTTGAATTCACTGACATCAACAAAGCATGCCTGAAGGATTGCTACCCCCTACCGAAATTGATCGAAGGTAGAATCCTTGGCGTGCTTCCCTAAAATTCTTCTTAGATGCCTATAAAGGGTATCATCAGATCCAGATGGCAAAGGAGGACGAAGAAAAGACAGCCTTCTACACAAGCAAAGGTGTCTACTGTTACAAAAAGATGCCCTTCGGATTGAAGAACGCAGGGGCAACATACCAACGTCTCGTAGATAAAGCCTTCAATAAGCAGATAGGCAGAAATCTTGAAGCATACGTTGACGACATGGTTATCAAAAGCAAGACGGAGGAGGACCTACTCCTCGATGTGTAAGAAACCTCTGACCAGCTTCAGGCGATTAACATGAAGCTGAACCCTAAGAAATGCTCCTTCGGTGTCGAAGAGGGGCAGTTTCTAGGGCATTTGATTACTAAGCAGGGGATAAAGGCTAATCCCTCCAAGGTCAAGGAAATTACAGATCTCCAAGCTCATAAGTGTCTAAAAGATGTGGAGAGTCTAAATGGGAAGCTGGCTGCTCTAAGTCGATTTTTGTCGAAGGGGGCTGACAGGTCCCTACCATTCTTCAAAACACTCAAAGGATGCGTTGATAAGAAGACTTTTCAATGGAGTGAGGACGCAGAAGCTGCTTTTTAGAAGATGAAGGAGTTCATCGAAATCCTTCCAACACTTACAGCCCCAATCAAAGGCGAGGTGTTGTTCATGTACTTAGCATCCTCAATGGAGAGTATTAGCGCAGTCCTTATGGCAGAACAAGACAATCGACAGATCCCCATTTACTTTGTCAGCAGGGTCTTGCAGGGGGCGGAGATCAACTATCCAACATTGGAAAAGTTAATACTAGCTCTAATCTACGCAGCAAGGAGGCTCCAGCGATATTTCCAGGCCCATCCGATCACAGTCTTAACCGACAAGCCACTCAAACAGATCTTGTCAAAGCCTGAAAAGTTTGGAAGGGTGGCTAAATGGGCTATTGAACTTGGAGAGCACAAAATAGAGTTCAAAGGTCGAAACTCTATTAAAGGGCAAATTCTCGCAGACTTCTTGGCAGAGACGCCTTCCGAGCTAGACACAGAAAAGGAAGAGCCCAAAGCTAAACTCACTCAAATACAGGATGACTGGAAACTTTATACAGACGGAGCATCCAGCTCCGATGGTTCTGGAGCAGGTCTAATGCTGGTCAGCCCTGAAGGGAAAGAGCATACATATGCTCTTCATTTTGAGTTTGAAGCCACAAATAATGAAGCAGAATACGAAGCCCTATTACCAGGCCTCCGATTAGCTAAAGATATGGAGGTCAAAGCTCTTGCCATTTTCGTAGACTCTTAATTGGTAGCTAACCAAGTGACAGGCTCTTATGAAGCAAGGCAACCCGTCATCAAACTGTACTTGGAAAAAACAAAGGAGATGCTAGAGAGCTTCGATTCCTACACCATCCAACATGTTTGTAGGAATCAAAACAAGAAGGCAGATGCACTAAGCAAGCTAGCCTCTATGTCCTTCGCTCATCTCACCAAAGAAGTACTAGTCGAAGTCCTACCTGAAAGGTCCATCATTCGCAAGGAAGTTACGGACGTGGTTCACGAAGAAGGAGAGACATGGATGACTCCCATCAGGGAATATTTGATAAGTGGTCTTCTCCCTGAAGATCCCAAATTAGCAAGGAAAATACGGGCTAAGTCTCCACAGTACCGGCTAATGGGGGAAACCCTATATAGAAGGTCATTTATATCACCTTGGCTAAGATGTGTGGGACCCAAACAGGCTACGAGCATTATCGCTGAAGTCCACGAAGGATCCTGCGGCCTCCATGCAGGCCCCGATCATTGTCTCAAGATAATGAAGTTGGGCTATTACGGCCTTCAATGCACGTGGGATGCGGCGAAATCATTCTCAAATGTCAAGCTTGTCAGATACACTCAAACGTTCCCAAGATGCCGAAGCAGGACACGACAGGTGTGACATCCGCATGGCCCTTCTCCCAGTGGGGAATTGACATCGTAGGACCTATGCATGTGGCTCCTGGAGGAGTCATATTCTTGCTGGTGGCAATCGATTACTTCACTAAGTGGGTAGAGGCTAAACCTTTAGCCTCTGTTACGGGGAGACAGATCGAGAAGTTTGTGTGGGAGCACATTGTGTGCAGATTCGGAGTACCCTACATCATCATATCCGACAATGGAAAGAAGTTTGCTAAAGGAGTCTTCTACGACTTCTGTCAAGGGCTTAACATAAAACAGTCTTGGACATCCGTTTATCATCCACAAGGTAACGGAATGGTGGAGGTTACAAACAGAGACATCGTCAAAGGGATCGAGAAAAGGCTGGGACAAACTCACCATGGATGGGTGGACGAACTCCCTCAAGTACTATGGGCTCATCGTACACACCCTAAGTCAAGCAATGGTAAACCCCTTCACCTAACGTACGGAACAGAAGCGGTCATCCATTCGGAACTAAGTTTACACACGGAGCGTGTGGCAACGTATGATGCCTCCCAAAATGATGAAAGGATCAGGGAGAACCTTGATCTACTAGAGGAAAGAAGAGAGATAGCCTACATCCGAGAAGCCATACACAAGCATAAAATCGAAGGCTACTATAACAAAAGGGTCAGGCCTTCCACCTTCAAGCCTGGGGAATATGTGCTACGCCTCAACAGTGCAAGCAAAGCAGAATACCAGGGAAAGCTGGGACCTACTTGGAAAGGACCTTACATGGTAGTTGAGGCCTACAGCAATGGAGCCTACAAATTGGCCACTCTTCTCGGAGAACCCATCGACAGGACATGGAATGGTACGAACCTTCGAAAGTTCTATGTTTAAGAAGTAATTTTACTTTTTCATTCTTGTAATTAGAAGCTTCTCAAGGGAAAGCAAACATTATTGGTAGTTGTCTTAGTTTTCATTTCAAGAATGATGTAATTCTCTCTACCAATTCAATGATAAATAAGACATTACCCACAAATCTCTTGCTTCGTTTCTTAAACACAAAGATTTGTTCAACCAAGTCGTTTATCAGTTTCAATGTCGAATCAAAAGGGCACACGGTGTAACAAACGCCTCATCATTTCAGCCTATTGAAACATTCACATTAACTCTCCTTGTAGTTTATGGCACATGTGAAAATAAAAACAAAGTCATACTACCTAAAGGATTTGAGATAGAGTGGGTCGCGACCCTCTGTCAATGATCAAATTTGGTCATTATATGCTTGGTGTTGAAATTTACACACAATGAGGTTGTTTAACCTTAGGATGTAAAAGTTAAGCGTCGGAAAAATGGCGTAAGAGAAGTTCACAAGATACAAAACAAATAATAGCTAAGTGTGTAGAGGTACTCCCCCACACTATATCATTCAAAATAAGGGCTAGTGCCCTTGTACCTTCATAAGGAGCCTAATCCCCAATTAAGTTGTCTTTGGCCCAAGGCCTTACATCACAAATATTCAAATTGTTTAGAGAACCAGACTGTGGAAAACTAGAAGGGGGGGGGGGTTGAATAGTTTTACCAATTTAAAACTTCCTTTTAAATATTTAGATCGACTTATGTCAATCTATTTGATTGTTTATGTTGGACGTTGATAGATAGATATATAAACGTGTAATGAAATATAAAGAGTAAGAAGCACATCACCACAACACAAGTTATTTATAGTGGTTCGGCTACAAGGACACCTTCCTTGCCCTACTCCACTCCTCGAGTCACCTACTCGAGTTTGTAAGCACTACACCAACTCCTTGTATGAGAAGCCTTCACAATCTCGCTTAACCTTTTCCGTACAAAGCTAAATACCGAGTTCTTTCACACCAAGGTAAACCACACCTAACACAACGTCGCCTACCCTTTATACGGTGCTAGGCTAACCACCGAGTTCTTTCACACCTTAGGAGAACTAATCCTATCACAACGTCGCCTACCCTTTATTAGGTAATAGGCTAAGCACCTAGTTCTTTCACACCTTAGGTGAACTACACCTTCACGACACAACACCTAATCTCAAGGAGATCTACCCCTTGTTACAACACCATCAAGGATATCACCATCCTTGTAGATAAACAAATACATATATGTATAACGATGCACCTCATCGCTTATACGACCTAAGCATTCTTCCCAAATGCTACTTGATTTGATTCTTTGGCATCCTTCACTAATGCCTTTGACACAACGCTTGGCACCCTTCACTAATGCCTTCGTCTTGACACCTTTAGCATCCTTCACTAATGCTTTGACACGGATGATAAGCACATTTCACTAATGCTTTCATCTTGACACTTTCGGCATTCTTCACTAATGCCTTCAACCCAACATCTATGGAGAAAGGAAGAACTATCAACAAGAGAACCTTAGTAGTCTTGATGATGACGAAGCATGGCAACTCATGGACTTGAGCTTGCACGTCTTCAAGAAGTGGTGATCTCTCCTTTAAGAGGAACCTAGTAGATCACACAAAAACAAAAGACAAACTACATAGATCACTTAGATATGAGGTTAGAGGGTTAGAATACTTTGGGAAGTATGTGTGTAAAACCATGTGTAGAGAGGAAGAAATGGCTCTCTATTTACAGAGGAAATTCTCTTCTGTTCCCCGGATCCCACGGATCCCTACCACAAGGGATCCAGCTAGCACAACGCTAGGGATCCGTGGTCCGCTCCTCTTTGCCCATGGGTATTTTTGGTTATGGGTCATGGGTCATGGGTTATGGGTTGATCTATGGTTTTCTTTCTAGATACAATGAACTTGGTTAAGTGGTATATATAAAACCATGGGTTATGGGTCAAAACCATTTGCTAGTATTTACCCATTTAGTATATACTTGTATTTACCCATTTTTGCATATACTTAGTTTTTACCCATTTTAGTATACTTAGTTTAAGTATATGTTTAACCCAATATTTAAACACTAGTTGTTGTACATATGTATCTAAATCATAAAATCACTTATACTTGTTAGTGTTTTATGTGAGAGCGTAAGTGTGTTAGAAAACTATTAACTCAAACTATTTACGTCTCTATTTGTTTGTTAAAATGATTTTACGTTTGTTATCGACAAAACATTAGAAGATCGTAAAATATAAATAAACGCTTTTACGGCTTATTTGTATTAACAATCTCCCCTTTTTGTTGATGACAAAACATAAAATCATTTTAAGGAAAAAGCTAAAATTGTAAAGTTTGAATTTATAGTTTTTACTTCTTCTCCCCCTTTTTGTCGAAACAAAAAGTGTTAAAAGAAACTAACACAATTTTTATAAGAAAAATGTAAAAATGTAAAGAGAGCAAGTGACGGAATGGTACTCGTCTTAACTCCCCTTGACGAGTCCATCCCTATGTAAGGGCGTCAAGGACATAACGTAAAATAAACTAATTGTGTTTTGCAATTAAGTTTGCAAATGGTTCGTCTAAGTGACGAGAACGTGCTCCCCTTGAATATTGCAATGTTGCAATGGGGTGTCATGAAGTGTAATCCAAAATTGGATTAAGTTTCAAATGATTTTGTAATGTCGTTTGACACAAAGCTCCCGCTAGCTTTATGGTGTCAATATCTTCATGTGTATTTTGAATAACTACAAAACAAAGGTTAGAAAAACAAGAGTATAGTGCATAATTTCCTGCAAATGAGACTCAAGTTACTATAAATTTGTGCTCCTGTACCACGGATCCTGATTGGCTCCTGAACCGTCAAGTTTAATCACACAAGCTAACCACTTGTGAATGGTCAACCGTAATAAACTTAAAATGAAAGCAATTCAATTAAGATAAGAGGAATATAGTGGATTCCTGGGTCGTTAAGTCCCACGGAGACTGAATGGTGTTTAACACTTTCAGATGTCGAATAATCACTAAGGATAGTGATCAGTAAGGATTTTGAATGATAATTACACCTAAAAAGAAAGTTTGTAAATTACAGGGGCTTAAATGCAAATTAAAGAAAATTAAAAAGTTAAAATATATTAAATAAACGCTATCATTATTTTTTACAATGATGTTTTTCTTGATTTATAAAACAAAATAACTTAAATAAACTATTTTAATTAAAACGTAAACTTAAATTATCTAAAAATGTGACCTAAAATGAAAACGTGCGTTATGTATAAAAATTACGCGAGTGCACAAGGAAAAACGTAAAATTTGTGAAATAAAAGTCCTACGAGTGTAAAAACAATTTTATTACTTACTATATGACAAAAGAAAATTTTAGAAAAAAGATTTATATTTTTTAGACTTTTATATTTTTTATTATGAATTAAATACTATTTTAAACTAATTAAATGATTAAAATACTAAAACTATTCTAAAAAATCAAACTTTTTGTAAAATACTTTATATTAATACAAAGCTAAGAAAAATATAAAAGGTGTAACAACTTATTGTAATAAGCTGAAAATAAGCTAAAAAACTCGTATAAGCTAAAAATGAAAACAAGGGTTATATATTAAGTATTGCAAGATACAACCAACAAAGTCCCAAGGGCAGTTGGTATGGTGTGTGTGTGGTAGAGTCGGGTGGCCGAGTTCAATCCCAAAGAACTCCCTTTTTGCTTTTTATTTTATTTTTGGATTTTTCTTTAACAAACTTATTAAGTATACTTAGATAAGCAAATTTTAAAACTACAACTTTTTCTAAAAACCAATAATAAGCTCAGTTTGAGCTTATTTATCTCAACAGTGAGCTTAGAAATGGAAATAAGACCAAAGTTTAAGCTAAATGGCTTATAAGCTAAAAATAAGCAAAGGTGAATATGAAAATAAGCTAAGAAACTTGTAATATGCTAAAATGACAACTGAACAAGCTCAATGACTTAGAAATAAGCACTAAATATCTTACAAATAAGCACTAGTTTTACTGTTAAACAAGACACTTTTTGTTTTTACTAGGCACCTTCTAGCTTAATTTTAAGCACTTAAATGAGCTTAGAATTGAAAATAAAGACTGGACTTAACAAGATAACCAGATAAGCTATCCAAAAAGCTAAAGCTTTCACAGTGGGATTCACTGGTGAGCTTATGAGGAGCTTATAAAAAATGAAAACCACCGAAGTTATGACTTAGTGTATATTGAGAAAATGGGACAAAGTAAAAGCTATGTGCAGCCTAATCAAATAAGCTACAAAGTAGAAAACAAGCTTGGAACTATAAGATGGCTAGGTTAGCTACACAAAAAGCTAACATTCACAAGCTATTACTCACTAATGATCTTTTGACAAGCTAATGAAAAGCTCTTAAATCAATGTGCACAGGACACATTTTAAAACAGGTTGTCAAAGTAAGCTAAGAAATAATCTATTAAATAAGCTAATGAGAAAATATAAAAAATACTAGGATAAAGCTGAAGCTTGTATTTTATTATTACAAAAGCTCAAATGTTGAAAACTAATATTAAGTCCTATATAAATTAATCTATTTTATTCAAAAACTGAAATTTTGACTTTTAATATTACATTAACTAGTTGACTTTTATGAGTTTTGGATTGATCCTACTAACTGATTATGTTATGTTAATGTGAACTAAGACTGGTTTGATTGATTTTAACAACTTAGGAACATGATAGCATGATTATGGATCATGAAAATCAAACAGACAATAAACAAGATGAGATTAAAATTTATTTTGACTTTTTAACTAATGAGCACTGGATTTTACTGCTTCTTTTAGTTATTATGAACTAATGTGACATGAAACAAGCACAAACAACAACAAGCATACACTTAAATGCTTATTTATCAGCAAATCCAAACAGTTCTCTATGAAACTGTTTTGAAACTTTCCAAAAGATTTCACAGATTTAGACCAAGCAAATGATTAAAGATCTTATAATATCATATATTAACACTAAATAAGCATGAAACAACAGCAATAACAATATAAAATTAAGAAATGACAATTATTCTAATATGACTGTTAAAATAAGTTTTTTAGTAACTACTAATTTTAAATAACAAGCAACTGGTTTTAATACTTGATTTCACTTAACTATAACTAAGAAACATGAACATACAGAGATTTAAGCTAATAAGTAAATTTAACAGTGAAATGTAAGAATAGCTTAAAAAGAGCTTACAACCGCTTAGCCAAAGACCATGAACCAATGATTAAAACCACTCCTAATAGCTTTCCACAAAGCTTCTAACCCAAGGCAATCCAGAATTAACCCTGCTCCAATGTCTTG